>CM046669.1:52748919-53948919 GCA_025594165.1 Tamias sibiricus
TTTTTTTTTTTTTTTTTTTTTTTTTTTTAAGGGTATTGATTTTCCTTTACCCGTGGGTGTTAAATATTCAGGGAGAATTTTTCCCACACAGAGCTACTCAAACTCTCCTTCTGCTGGAAGGCTGGTTATTTTCTAAACTACCCTTTCACAAAGGGGCAGCTCTTTTATGATCCTGGTTTTATGAAGGTTTTCAGTTCCATTTTAAGTATGATCATTACTTCCCATATGGGTCTTAGAGCTCCCTGGATTTCCAAGGCTAATGCTGCTGTTGCTCCAGCACTGTCTCTGTGTCAACTCACAAGGGCACTTGTATGTTTTTAGTTTTCCTTTTTATTTCTGGCACCTGGGATTTGTTTGGTTTGGTGCTCTTCACTATAATTTGAAAGAGTATTTGTTATATTTTGTTCTGCATTTATATGTGCTTAGAGCTGGAAGACTCAGATGTTTTTAGTTCTTCTTATAGCAAATCAGAACTTCCTAACATTCTTTCTTTTTAAGATCTTTAAATTTGGCTTTCACTTAAAACAAAGATTTGAGGTATGTTTTCCCCATTGAGAAGAAAATATGAAAGAATAAAACACAAAATCCTAAAAACAAATTAAACTACACATGTATTTAAAAGTCATAGCATACTAGCTTGCTTTTGGTGTTTACCAGCTTGCTGTTAGTGCATCATGATGCAATTGAAGGAAATGTATTTTTGCCTTCTGATTTAGATCTTTACCCTGCTCTTACTTCCTAATCCTGGATATATAATTTATCCTCTGTCATCCTTAGTTTTCACCTTTATTTGGAATAATGATTGTTTAATTCCCTTATAGTGTTATTATAAAGTTTAATGAAATAATGTACAGCTGGTGACAGCTCTCTGTAGACTGCAAAACATGATGCAAATTATAGTAACAGCTATGAACTTCCAAGTATTAATGGAACTAGTGACTTGCACTTTTTTTTTTTTTTTTTTTTTGTAGTACCAGGGATTGAACTCAGGGGCACTAGACCACTGGGCCACATCCTCAGCCCTTTTTTGTATTTTATTAGAAACAGCATCTCACTGAGTTGCTAAGTGCCTTGTCATTGCTGAGGCTGGCTTTGAACTCACAATCCTCCTGCCTCAGCCTCCCAAGTGCTGAGATCACAGGCACGCGCCACCACGCCTGGCTGCACTTGTTTTTATTTTCTGCAATTTAATGTTTCTGATAATTGTGGGTCTGGCCCATTCACTTGCTTATATTTTAATCCCAGAACATCTTTTTTTCAGTACAAGAGAAATGCTGCATTAAACCTTTCCTGGAATATTAAAATTATAATTATTAATAAAGTTGAATATATTATTTTTATATCAATAAAATATAAATTCCACTAAATTAAAGGAAAGGGACGACTCCTACCTTTTCTCACCCCAAAGGAAGTACTTCTATGATTTGAGCTGTGTGTTGTGGTATTTGTTATTTGTCTCTATTTACTAAGTGGTCTTGCATTCTGGGAAAGATACATATCAAGGGAGTTGGGAATCTTGGCTACCATTGTCTACACCAGGAAAGTATTATTATTTTTTTTAACTTGTAAAACATACATTAACATAAAATATACCATCTTGATCATTTTTAAATGTAGAGTTCAGTTGTGTCACATTATTGGACAATCAATTTCTAGAACTCTTCTTCTCAAAAATCTGAAACTGTTTTCCATAACAGCTGCACCATTCCTCTCTCCCCAGAGCCGTTCAAAATACCATCCTACTTTGTGTCTGTATGAGTTTGACTATTCTAGGCACCTCATATAAATAAAATCAGACAG
Organism: Tamias sibiricus; assembly: GCA_025594165.1. NCBI lineage: Eukaryota > Metazoa > Chordata > Mammalia > Rodentia > Sciuridae > Tamias > Tamias sibiricus. The sequence continues at coordinate 52,750,720 of CM046669.1, forward strand.
CATTCACCTTTTCTGATTGGATTACTTCACTATCATAATGTCCTCAAGATTCATAATGTTATAGCATGTCTCAGAAATTTTTTTCTTTTTAAGGTTGAATAATGTCCTATTTCATGTTTATATCACCTTTTATCTGTTTTTGTCTATGGATGCTTGTGTTGCTTCTAACATTTGGGTATTTTGAATTATACTGTTGCCAATATTATTGCACAAATATCTCTTTGAGATCCAATTTTCAATTCTTTTGGAATATACCCCAAAGTAGAGTTGCTAGACCATGCAATAATTCTATTTTTAATTATTTGAGGAATTGCCATTCTGTTTTCTACAGCAGCTACACTATTTTACCTCCCCACCAGCAGTGTACAGGATTCCAATTTCTTCACATCCTCAACAACATGTATGATGCCCGCATACTCCTAATGCTTAGTGATGTTGAACATCTTTTCATGTGTTCTTTGCCCATTTGTATATCTTAAGGATGTCCTTTTAAGGAAGGATCCTGGGATATGATCATGTAACACTTCCACTTACAGCTTATTGGCCAGAACTAGATAAACCAAGGAAGATTGATTAATACAGCCTTTATTCTGAGTGGCATGTGCTGTTTATTAATTGGGTCATTGGTTTTGTTGTTGTTGAGTTATAGGAGCTTTGTACATATTTTGAATAACCACTTATCAGATATATGATTTTCACATATTTTCTTCCATCTTTTTTTTTTTTTTATTGCAGTACTGGAGATTGAACCTCCTCTACTACTGAGCTACATCCCCAGCCTTTTTTATTTTTTTATTTTGAGACAGAGTGACCTCAGATTTTCCCAGACTGACCTCAAATTTGCCATCATCTTGCCTCAGACACACGAGCAGCTGCGATTACAGACATATGCCACCATTTCTACCTTATTTTCTCCCATTCTTTAGGTAGGTTGCCTTTTTACTGTGTTGATTGTGTTCTTTGATGCACAAAAGTTTAAACTTAATGTGGTCCTTTTGTTGCATACACATTTGGTGTCATATCTAGAAATCACTGCCAAAAGTAGTAATACGTTTATGTAGTTTTACAATAGAACCATGGACATGAAAGAGTAAAACTAGTGTTGTCTAAGAACATGAATTATTTAAACATAAATTATCTAAGTTCTATCTAGAATTCAAATCAGATTGGTGGTAAAAATAAAAAGGAATGGATCATTCTTTTAGACCAGTAAGCCCTGCCAACCTCTCTCTATTTGGACATTTACACATCTTCTACATATTGTGGACTGTGGATTCTGTTCCCTGCCTAGATGCCAATTAGCCTAGATGCTCACTTTCCTAACCTCTCACTGGGGTGTGGCACATGACTATCTGTGTCAGTCACCTGCACCTGCTCCAGAGTTCCTTGCAGTGGCAGTGACTATAGAAAGCCTGTGTTCCTGGGGGCTAGCAGAGACAGCCAGAACATTGGTGTCTCGCGTCCAATGCCCACTCTGTGTGATAGAGGCTTTTGGCTGTCTGTCTTTACCTTCTTCCATACTAACTAAACCTTTTATTTTTATCTGGGCACATGCCATTCAGAATAAAGGCTATATTACTTAGTGGAAGTGTTGCCTAACCTCCATCTTGGGATCCTTTCTTTCTTTCTTTCTTTAGTTGTAGGTAGACACAATACCTTTATTTTATTTATGTGGTGGTGAGGATTGAACCCAGGGCCTTACATGAAGGGCCATAACCCAGCCCCCTGGGATCCTTTCTTAAAGGACAGCAGGGCTTCATCCCTTCTTCTTTTCTGTGTGCTGAATTGGGGATCAGGATGGTTTAAGCTGGAGCAGCTATCATGAACCACAAGATAACCACAGTAATGGAGGCCCTGTATGGGGGGAGCAACAAAATAGAAGGGTCCTGTGTCTGCATCCCTGGGACTCCAAAGAACAGCTTCTAACAGCCCCTGGGCTCCAGACTTTAATATGAGGAAAAAAAAGTACACATAGATCTTAAGGTCCTGTAATTTGGGAATCTCTGTTGCTTGCAGCTGAAGTCAGTCCTAATTGGTGCATAGTGTCAATAGTACAAATGCAGTTTAATGGGTGAAGTCTGCAGGAGACAATTCTGTGGTATTGTAAACTGCCTGGTACCGAAAACCGGGAGGAAAACTCGGAGGCAGAGTTAGCTTTTACTACTTTTACTTCTACTTTCTTAGAGAGAGCTTAGCTTCTTCTTAGCTTAGAGTCTTAGAGAGAAAGAAAGAGAGCTTTGCTTAGAGTAAGATTAGAGCTTCTTTCTTCTCTCTTCTTTCTTCCTTCTTCTTTCTTCTGTCTTCTGTCTTCCTTGGGAGCCTCGGCCTAACTCTGACCAGTCATTACTTCTTCTATCTGGTTTCTCTTCTGTAACCGCTCTGCCTACGTTCTGGCCGCTCTGATTCTTCTGACCGACCGAGTGACTGCCCGACTGACCGAATGAATCGTTCTCCTAACTCGGACCGCTTTCACCCGGTTATATACCTTCAGGTTTGCGGGTGCCTACAGGTGCGTCACATACATATCAGGTGGAACTTATGGCTTCCAGCTAGCTACAACAGCCCTTCCTAATTAGGGCTCCTTCATGGTATGATTTGAGGCTCATTTCTGATCTATTGCCTTTGTCTCGTTCTTCAACCTTACTTGTGATTCTGATGTACCTGACATTGTAATGAATTCCCATTCTCCTTAAATAAGTTGGAATTGATTTTGATTATTTACAGCAAAGAATTCTTATTTATATAGGGTGATGATTTCTTAAAACTTTTTTAGAAACCTAACTTTGTTTCCACCACAATTTCAGCCTTAAAGGTCAACTCCATCTTAAGAAAACCTGACATGAAATTCCACACACACAAAGAAACAGTTAGAAAACCTTCATTTTGAAAAGACAGTTATCACAAGGCTTCCTTTCGGTGATGAGACCTCTTTTGTGTTTAATAATGATATAATATCCAGCATATTTCTCCTTCTGAGTCCATGATAAATGTGCTGACTCTATAAAAGGAAGTCTAAGTGTGAAGGAAGGAGTGATTTTAATACCTAGTCTAACTTAGCAGCTAGCTAAGTGGTCCTCTGGGCAATTATCAGTGAACTGCAGTTATCTTTAGAGTAACGGAACAGCACATTTATCAAAAGGTCTCAGTTACTGGTTAAAGGCAGGAAGGTTTCAGGCCAGGGTGCCAAGGATTGGAAAGGTCAACAAAAAGAATGGAGGAGATTGTGGTTCCAATTAAAGATCTCTTTTGATCTTAAAATACTGTCAGGATCTCATTTTGGGCTTATGAAGGACATAAGAACCTTCCATCACCTAGTTGTTGAACACAGCACTAATCTGAACTATTAGTTCCTTCCTTCATTCATCTATGCTGTCAACCATGCCAAAGCACTTATTAGGTAACTGTCCTGTGCTAGGCATTGGACTGATGCCTATGCCTCCTGCTCCTTGTCTTCATAACCACATACATTTCACATTTGAATAACATCGATGAATTAGGCTAAAGAGTCAAAAGGAGGAAACATCATTCATTTATTTATCATCTATCAAAGATAGCGTATGCCATGCTGGGGACGTAGCACTCGTTAAGCAGGCCATAGGCTGCCTCACTCCCTTGGCAGGAATGCACACCATCAAAGTGCATGTCTAGAAAGGGTTAAGCCTCTAAAATATGGATTATTAAGATAAACTCTGCCTTTTATATCCTCACTTTGCATTTTATATCCTTTTCTATTAACAAGATAACAATCCTCGATTTGCAACCACAGCCTTCTGGGAATGTGATTGGCTCTAAACCCTCTCCCCTATAGATAATCATTTGTGAGGGCAAGAATATTGTATTTTATTAATCAGTGCATCCCCAGAGCTTAGAATGTGGTAACAGTTTAAATAATATTTTTAAAAATTCAAAATTATTTCTCACAATTGACCTGTTTCTTCCTAGATTCATGAAACTCAGCTTAAAGATCCCTTCCTTAGGAATATCTTCTCTGATATCAAAGTCAAGGTCTGGGCCCCCTCTTATGAGTTCAGAGAACACCTTAAGTTTCCACTTTATGGCACTTACTATGATTGTATTTACATAATATGTGTGTCCTGTATTAGAACATAAGTTTCAGGAGGATTAGAACTATGAATTCTTTCATCTTTGGTACTATAATTTACAATAAGAACGTAGGACACACTAGATGCTCAGTAAACATTTCTGGAATAAATGGGTTTTTGATCAAAAATATTTATGAGTCTTAGCTTTCTCCCTCTCGCCCTGTATTGTCTACACCATCATTTACAACTTTTCAAAACTATTGTAGTTTTTGTTTCTACACAAACTGGTTTTTGTTCCTATGTGTTTCTGCCACCTACTGGTTGGATATCCGGTGTTTTGGTGAACAGATGTCAGGATGGCTACATTTCCATGCAGAGCAGTGTTTAATTTTTTTTTTTTAAAATTTTCCAGGTCTTTGATTGACAAAGCAGTAGTGTATTTCTGCCTTCAGAACTTAACTTTTAAACCTTGTTCTGTAGGAATGTGCCCATTAGGCTCTGTAGAAAAAAAAAAAAAAAAAAAAAAAAGGTTGTTCTCTTCAATTAGGAACTGAGACATTCTGAGCTCTTTTCCTACTTTAAATGAGCCACTAGAGGGGGCAGTGACATGCTCTGTTGACCCAGATTGCACCTGTAGAATATTAGTGGTAGATGGATCTTAGTGACCTCCTGGGCCAATTTTTCCCATTTGAAAAACAGAGAGATGCAGGGACTTGCCTAAGGCTACAGAGTTGGTCAGTGACAAAGCCAGGGCTAGAATCCAGACTCCTTGCTTTCCCGTCACTGTAGCACACTGCCTCCTGCCCTCCAGGCTTTGGAGGATTCTTGTAGGGCAACTGATATGGATCAATTTTGACAAGGCTGATTAATCTGCCAAGAATTCACTGTATTGCCAATGTTATCATCCAGGTTTATTTATTAATGGTCCATATGTAAGCATGTGGGCTGAGGAAGGGGAAGCATGAGATAATGGAAGCTGTACTGTATCCCAGCACTTGTGGGAAAAAAAAGACATAGTAGATAGTGATAGCTATTATCTTTTTATTATTCAAGCAAGATTCCCATCACTCCTTATTCCAGTAACTACCCTCCCTTCCCTCTGCCATTCACAGAGGTGGGCCAGTGACAGGGCTGGCTAGTCAAAGCTCCCTATTCCTCCCCCACCCCCAACTGTGATGGTTCAGGGTAGGGTATGAACTCCAGCTGGATATTTCCAAGTCCTTTCCTGGTATTTCTGAGTTTGAAGCTGGAGAAACAGCTGTTTTGTGTTGGGGGTCATGGTGCCAGAAGGATATAAAGGATGTAAAGGATTATGGTCATCTTTCTAACCACGGAGAGAAGACCTGCTGTAGAGGCAGATAAGACTTGCTAAGCAGAGACCTGGACAGAAAAGCCAGGTAGAGGATGGAGTCTCATTTCTAATCCTTCTGCCCTAAGTTATTATGCCCAGCTACAAACGTTTATCATCCTATTTTCCTTAAAAGAGAGTTTGATTTCTATTTTTGTCACCTGCAATGAAGAATTTTGTAGTTCTAGAGACATAGAAATTATACAGAAATACTTTCTAAATTAATACACTGTCTATGGTCACTATGGGTTTAGGGTTTTGTCTCCTTTCCTCTGATCCTAAATTAAGCATTGAGCCAAGAGAATCTTTCAATACCAAACTCATGGGTGAGGAGTGATTTGCTTTCTGTATGTCCTCACTGTTGTTTATCCTGGTCAACTCAACCAGGAGTGATATGTTGGTAGTGTGGCTACATGACACAGTTCCACTCTACAACACAAGCCTTACACCCACACTCCTGCAAACATCCAGCTGTTCTGCAACCCAGTCCCTTCAGTTATGGGAGCTGGTGTGTCTCATCTGCACTGACTCTGGAAAAGGCAGCAGAGGGTAATAGAAGTAGCACTAGATTGAGGCCTGAGAAAGTGTTTTGGTTCCAATTCCATCTTCCTCTTATTAGGAAATCCCCAGTTAAGTCATTTACCTTCTCTGGGTTTATCAGGTTACAAAAAGATAATGATACTTAATATAATCCTAAGATACGTTCTACCTGTAAAATTCTATTATTTTCAAAGAATAACTCAAATGCATCCTTTAGGAATGGTACATTGGTCTAACTGTTCTTGTACCAAAGAGAAATCATGTTTAATCTCACTGTTTTTTTCATTAGTCTTTAGGGCAAGTCACGTGTGGTATCATTAAGAATCCCTCAAATAGAAATCCCTGCATCTGGCACCAAAGTGCAGCCCTGCCCTCCTTGACAAATTATTTCTTCCCCTTAGGGTTGAGTCTTAGATATGCCAGGGAAAGTGAATTTCTTCTGTAATATTAATTCCTGAGAAGGAGCAAGTCTGTATTTCGGGGCCTGGGAGGAAAGAGCTTTCCTCATGTTCTCACCTCTGCCGCCCAGGCTTGCTGTGACACATCCACCTCCCGGACTGTGAAGAGCTAGGTTGCTAGGAAACCAGGCCTAGGCAGCAGGCAGCGGAATAAAAAGGGAAGCAAATACTTCCTGGACTCCTGATCTAGTTTTAAAAGACTGAGTTAGAGTACACATGGAGGTGGTTGGGGAAGGGAAAGGGGTTTTAGGGAAGATCTTATAGCAAAAAGCAGGGATGCAAGATGAAGTGCTATGCAAGATGAGCACCACATGAGGCTATGTAGATGGTAAAGACACCAAAAGGCTTATTGTCTGAAGCCATCCTTTCTGGGCCAGAACTTGTCTCCAGGACACAGCAATCAAAATGCACATGCACTTGAATTACTCTGGACTGTGAGAGGGTAGTATAGTTGAGCTCAGCGTTACTGGGAAGGGGACAATGGTCTCCTGTAAGCTGCCTGGTACCGTAAACCGGGAGGAAAAACTCTCGGAGGCAGAGTTAAGCTTTTACTACTTTTACTTCTACTTTCTTAAGCTTAGAGAGGGAAAGAAAGATTTTTCTTCTTAGCTTAGAGTAGAGTAGCTTAGAGTAAAGAAAGATAGAGCTTAGCTTTTCTTCTTAGCTTAGAGTAAAGAAAGATAGAGCTTAGCTTAGAGAAAGACTAGAGCTTCTTTCTTCTCTCTTCTTTCTTCCTTCTTCTGTCTTCTGTCTTCCTCGGGAGCCTCGGCCTTACTCTGACCAGTCCTCTGGAGCCTCGGCCTAACTCTGGCCAGTCATTACTTCTTCTATCTGGTTTCTCTTCTGTAACCGCTCTGCCTACGTTCTGGCCGCTCTGATTCTTCTGACCGACCGAGTGACTGCCCGGCTGACTGAATTCTCCGTTCTCCTAACTCGGACCGCTTTCACCCGGTTATATACCTTCAGCTTTTCGGGTGCCTACAGGTGCGTCACATACATATCAGGTGGAACTTATGGCTTCCAGCTAGCTGCAACAGCCCTTCCTAATTAGGGCTCCTTCATATTCCTTCCCTTAAGCACAATTGCATAAGCGGCTTTGACTTTTTTTTTTTTTTTTTTTCTCCTCTTCTTTATTTTTCTTTATGGCTTTCTTGCCAAAGCTCAATGGCTTTTTTTTTTTTCTGCATGGTTTTTACCATGCTATTTAATTCTCTATTTTCTTTTCACCCGGTTATATACCTTCAGGTTTGCGGGTGCCTACAGGTGCGTCACATACATATCAGGTGGAACCCATGGCTTCCAGCTAGCTACAACAGCCCTTCCCAATTAGGGCTCCTTCAGTCTCCTGAGACTCCTTAGACAAAGTTTAAGACCATTCTCTGGCAAGGGAAACCCTACCTACTTGGTCATACCATTAGCAGGTTTGCTTTGCACAGTGTCTGGCATATGGTTAGAGCTCAATAGATAATTATCATTGTCACTGTCATAATTGTTTTTACTGATGGGTATTGCTGTTCATCTGTTACCTCCAGTCCTAACACTTTGCTTCTATAATTATTTGAAGTGATTGTGGATTATAAATGTCTTTACAGGGTCTGGGGTTGTTGCTCAGTGGTGGAGTGCTTTCCTAGCAAGTATGAGGTACTGGGCTTGATCCTCAGCACCACATAAAAATAAATAAATAAAACAAAAGTATTGTGTCCGTTTACAAGTAAAAAAAATTTTTTTTATGTCTTTACAGTGTATTTTGTTTTCTTTTAACGCCTTTCTAAAGGCTTCTTGCCCCACTCCTATACATACTTGAGTTACGAACTCAGTTTCCTTCAGCCAATCCATGGGCACAATCCACTCCAAAATATCTAACTCAACAAAATATGAACCACACCCAAAGCTCATCTTGCCAGGAAAAAATAAATAAAGCCACCTTCCTTTCATTCCTGATCTTCACTTGTAGGATGTTTTAGGCACATTTAAGTAGTTTGGGGCCTGTCCATTTTGGTGGGGGCAGGTCAACAGTCTACCTGGCCATGGCTGCTCACCTGTGTAACTTTGCCTCCTACTGAGGTTCTGCCTGCTGGTCAGAGCAGCAGCTACCAGAACAGCAGAGTAGAAGCAAGCTCTGCTTTAGAAGGAAGTCACATCCTGGAATGATGTAATGTTTCCAAACATGTGGTAGTTGGGTCACATGAGGTCTGACATCATCTGGAGCAGGGAGCTTCCAGGAATGCTGGCTCTAGCAACTTTGCCTGGCAGACAGAAAAGAAAACAAAGCAGAGCAAAACAAAAGCGATGTGCCAGCTCCAAAAATCTGAGTAGTCAAATCACCAGGGAGAAGAAAAAAAATTGTACTACTTACCCCAGACACTCTAAACCCTCACTCTTCTGCACTCAGACTAATTTATAATCAAAAGGACCTTGGGGGGCTTTGTCTGGTCCAAACTTCTGTCTCTCAGGAAGATGTATCTAAATTTCAATGCATGTAAAGCCTTCCAGGAGAATGATGCTTCAGAGCCAGCTTTGGTAAGTGGCTCCAATGTCACACTACCTTCAGAGCAGTAGATTACCTCTGATGTATCAGCAGGAACTAACCAGATGTGGAGGGGTGGATGGGGAGGGGGTGAGGTATATTCTGCCACCAGGAATTTTTATGTATTCTAGTGGAGATCAGTAAGTAAAGCTTCTGCAAGCCCCCTTGATGTGGACTAAATACAATATTTTAAAAAGCCAACTTTGCCTTTATTGATCCTGATGATGTTTTTAGTTGCAAAATTTCAAATCTATCAAAAAATGGCAAGAATATTTAAAGTATGTGTATATACCCAGGCTCACCAATTAGTAACATTTTTCCATATTTGGTTTATTCTTCTTTAGTGCATGCGTGGGCACACGCGCGCGCATGCACACACACACACATACTTACATATCATACACTTTTATCTTTTAAGACACATGTGTACACAAATGTCACCTGAAAAGAAAAGTAACCTCTGTCTTAAATTTTCTAAGCCACTGTTACAAACTTTCAAACCTAATGTCACTGCTTCCTCCCCACCTCAATCCTCTCACCTATGTTGAGAATGTCTTCTTTAGAACTAAGAAATTTATTCATATGTTTATTTCTCACACTTGAAGAAAAACTATATGCTTTTACCTTTCAGTATTAAAAAAGGACAGCTGTCACCACCATAAACGTGTGCTATTGCCTCTTGATTTTTGCCAGAGGAAAGGAAAGTACTGAGCATGTAAAATAATTTATCTGGGGTCCTGGCCAAACTGAACAATGGCCAGCAATCAAACACTCTCAGTTTCCACCTTTTTTCTACCAACTGTAGATGTGCAGATGTTCTGTGACTCTGACTTTTCTGTTCTATGTCCTATTCAGCAAAAGTAGCATAATTTCAGAGCAGATCCTGCTATTCAACTCAACCTGTCAGTCTTACCTCTGCCATTTGACTCCCTCTATGTGTGGGGCTTATAATGTAAAGATAAACATTATAAAAACACCTTTACACTGGATCCCATCTTAACCAGTCTTCCCACTTTCTCCATACATGTCCTCAAATACCCAACATACTCCAAATATATATGTCCGTGCCCATCATCACTATGGTAAATACCTCAACAGTGGATTATTGAACATCTACTATGTTTCAGGGTTAGATCCTTGAGATCTGTGACATTATCCCACTCTCATAGAGTTAATACTCTAGCAGAGGAAACAGACATTAAGCAAGTGATTTCTCTTGGGATACATGTGCTATAAGGCAAAGCTCAGGTTCTTAGGGGACCCCACTGTAGAGGGAGAGACACAGCAAAGGAATAAAAGTGGTATGGTAGGTAAAGCTGTCCAGGGTCAATGCTCACCTAGGACACAGTGATTTATTGCACATTCCAGTCAAGCCAGGAAACAGGTGTACGTGCAGGAGATCAGCTCTGGTCTTCCACTTCTGAGAGGAAGTGTCTAGCAGACTCCCTCACTGGTTCAGGCACTGCCTCTGGAAAGTGACTGGTTGTTTGTGACAAAGGCTTGGCAGGGTGGGAGGAGATGGTTGATAAGAGTGGTGCTCCCTGCCACATTACAGGTGAGAAACTGAGGCTGAGAAGGTCATGCAACTTGCAGGAGGCAGCTGGAACTGAGCATGAGTTAGTTTGATCCCAGATTTCCTATGCTGAGAGACTATCAAACAAAACCTGAATCTGTAGGAGTGTGAAGAGTATTTTCATAACCTTCCAGATTTGAGGACAGACTCACAGGGCTCTGCAACTTATACAAAGGTGGCCAACTGCTGTTTCTACCCATAGCACATAGTAGATTTTGAATAAATTGCCTTTTCTTTTCAACATTGCTTTTCATTATTGATTGAAGATTTCTAGGCCTGACAAATTGTTTCACTTAGCTAAGCATTGGAATTACAATAGAAAATACTCACCAGGGGCCTGGGGTTGTAACAGTTCAGTGGTAGAGTGCTTGCCTAACATATGTGAAGCACTGAGTTTGATCCTCACCACCATGTAAAAATAAATAAATAAAGGTATTGTGTCTGTCTACAATTAAATATATACATATGTACATATATTTTAAAAATATAAAATACCAGGATGTGTATCTATTCCGTTAGAATTGTCTCTCCATTCCTAAACTGAGAACCATTTTTCCCCTCTGGAGTTCATGTTTAAAGTCTCTGGGTCTCTGCTCAAGGAGGGAATGCACACCCATCCTAGATTAATATAGAGACAAACACTTTTTTTGACCCATGATTCACTTTATAGTGTGAACTCAACCTTATTAGCATTTAACTGTTCAAATTTTCCTATTCTGATCACTAAATGCTAAAGGAGAATCAACACTACAAAAACTGTCTCTTCTCAAATGTTGAATTAAATTATGTTACATATGCACTGGAAATACAAACGCAAAAGTACAAAACGCAGTCAAAGTCAAATCAGACTTTCAATTCCAGCTATAATAAAGGAACTGGCAGCCGGGCGCGGTGGCGCACGCCTGTAATCCCAGCACTTTGGGAGGCTGAGGCAGGAGGATTGCGAGTTCAAAGCCAGCCTCAGCAATGGTGAGGCACTTAGCAACTCAGTGAGACCCTGTCTCTAAATAAAATACAAAAAAAAGGTCTAGGGATGTGACCCAGTGGTCGAGTGCCCCTGAGTTCAATCCCCGGTACCACACAAAAAAAAAAAAAAAAAAAAAAAAAAAGGAACTGGCATAGATTCACACAATTATAAAAACTGGACAAAATACATGAATAAACTTTTCAGGTATTAAACATCAAATACTATAGGCCTCAGCTTCTTGAAAAAAGGGAAGCACAAAAGAAACATCCACTTTCCCCCTAGCTTTCTGCTTGGGAGCCATTTCCAGAATACGGAATAAGGAAATGGAGCCAGAAAGTGATGAAGACAGATGTTTGAATTTTAGGGATGATGTGACAGCTGAGATTTGTGAAACAAGGTACTGAGAAGGAGGAAACTGTACCACCAGTTCACTATTGCTAGAGCAAAACTCTCAAAAGACAGTAAATTCCATTGTATTATCTACAATGTCCATATAACAATAAAAGAAATTATGAAGACACAAGAAAACGTGAACCCTAATTGAAAGAAAGAACATTCAATAAAAGCAAAACCATATATGACAGTTTTCATAATCGGCAAACTATAAAACATCTTTTACAAATATGTTCAGAGATGTAAAGGAAAATGCACAAAATGGGCAATCAGATGGGAAATTGACAAATGAAACCATTTAAAAGAACCAAGTGGAAATCTAGAAATAAAAGATAAAATATATAAAATGAAAAATGTATTGACTGTATTTGCTTATAGGAGATGGACATTAAATAGATACAGATAAGTTAAAATAAAATAATAGGAAATACTAATTATAAATAAGTAGAATAAAATGTAAGAGTGATTAATGAGAAAAACAAAAACCAAGAAAATAAAAGGAGTAATTGAAGAGGTGTAATATGAATTAATAGTCATTACAGAAAATAAAACAGAGGAAAGGAAGGGAAGGAATGTTCAAAGAAATAATGAGCACTTCTCCTTGAAGGACAAACATCTCCAGAATAAAAAGAACCACAAGTGTCTGATAAATAAAAAGCCAACTTTTTAGAATACCAGTGACAGAACATACTAAAAGTTCTTAGTGAGAAAAGCAGAATATATACACAAATTCTGGAATAAGTATGGCATCAGCCTTCTCAACCAAATTGTGGCAAGGAATGCCTTCAAAAGCCAAAGATAAATGATTGACAATCTAACATTTTATTCAGTGAAGTTATCTTTAGAATGCGACACTACATACAAGACATTTTCAGTCTCATATGGTCCCCCAAATTTACTTTCCCTTTCCAAAACCCACTGAAGGATGTGCATTACCTGACCAAGGAGTAAACCAAGAACTAATCATCCAATAAACAGAGAATCTAACACCAACATGAGGAAGAAAATTCATAGGGTGGTGGAAATGAAAGTATCCTGAATTTTTGGCCGAGTGTCAAGCCTAGAGCATATCCAGTTCAAATTGCATCAGGGTGACAGAGCATATCAGGTATGTCTCCAGGGAGAAAATGGGTTAATAGAGTATCTGATATATTTGGAAAAACATTGAGTGAGGATAATTTCACAGTTCCCTTTGCAGTTAGGAATGAGCAAGTAGCACAATTCTGGTGAAGAGGATGCAGGCTCTTTTCTATTAGGTGGTAATGCTAGGAAAACTATTGTTTTCCAATGAAAAAATAAACGAAAGACTGGCTTGAAGGAGCCCCAATTAGGAAGGGTTATTGCGGCTAGCTGGAAGCCATAAGTTCCACCTGATATGTATGTGACGCACCTGTAGGCACCCGCAAAGCTAAAGGTATATAACCGGGTGAAAGCGGTCGGAGTTAGGAGAATTCATTCAGTCAGTTGTGCAGTCGCTCAGTCGGTCAGAAGAAGAGTTTGGGTCGGAGAATCAGAGCGGCCAGAACGTAGGCAGAACGGTTAAAGAAGAGAAACCAGATAGAAGAAGTAATGACTGGTCAGAGTTAGGCCGAGGCTCCCGAGGAAGAAAGAAGAAAGAAGAAAGAAAGAAGCTCTAAGAAATAATCTTTCTCTAAGCTAAGCTCTCTCTATCTTTCTTTCTCTCTAAGCTAAGAAATAATCTTTCTCTAAGCTAAGCTCTCTCTATCTTTCTTTCTCTCTAAGCTAAGAAGACAAGAAGAAAAGCTCTCTCTAATCTTTCTCTCTAAAAATCTTTCTTTCCCTCTCTAAGCTCTCTCTAAGAAAGTAGAAGTAAAAGTAGTAATACCTTTACTCTGCCTCCGAGTTTTCCTCCCGGGTTTCGGTACCAGGAGCTTACACTGGCTGACACTCACATTATTGTCCTTACCCCTTCCTCCTGCCTGGAATAAGCATGTGGTATCTGGAAGATACAGGGAAGCCATCTTGAGATGATCAGAACAAAAAACCACACACTGAGAATCTGGTATCATATGAATCAAGGATTCTGAAACACAGGTGACATGATAACTGACAGAAGCAGTGTTTCTTAAGGTGTGGTAATGAATGAGGTCATTTTAGGTGGAACTATACCCAAATGGAATTAAATAACACTGAATCACACATACTAAAAAGCAAATCTTTTTTACTGTTTTCCCCCCTGCGCTGAAATAACTGTTTTGCTTAATGTACAGATAGCCCAAGCTAATTATTGCCACCACCTTCTATCTTCTCTTCAGAGTAGGGTAGATCAGACATTTTTTAAATGTAAATTTTCATCGCACTCCCACTTTCCCACAGGCTGTGTGCACCCTGCCCAGGAAACCAGGTGCACCAATAAGATGAGGCTGGTCCCTGCCACAAATCCCCCTTCTTGCCCTCTCCTTGACTGTGACCTAAGGACAATTCAAAACACTGATGAAATCCCCTCACACCTTTTGCTTATATACTCCACCTTGACGTCCAATAAAGATGCTTGCCCATGGGTCCTCTCTTTCGGCTCCTCACCTGGTGAGGTCCAGCCTACTCCCTTGGCCCTCTTCGTATGTGGCCCCAAGTGTGATGTGGCATATCTCTCTCTGTAGGGCATGTGATTTTAATTTCATATGCTACACTGACTGTAATTTCCATAGCTGTGTCAGAGTGATCCTTAAAGACCCACAAGGGGAACTTGCTCCCCAATGTACAACACAATAGGCAGTATAAAGATCCAAATTTTCCAGATTAAAATGAAATAATATAGTATTGTTGTGATAACATGGAAAAATACATAGTAGATAACCAAGAAAGAAAATTTTTTAAAAATATATGTTTTTAGTTGTAGATGGACACATACCTTCATTTTATTGATTTATTTTTATCTGGTGCTGAGGATCAAACCTAGTGCCTCATCCATGCAAGGCAAGCGTTCTACCACTGAGCTACAACCCTGGACCAAAAAAAAAGTTCACTTCTTAACCACTTTGTTGTAGGTTTATTTTGGCTCACAGCTTTGATGGCATAGAATGGCAGGGATCTGCAGTAGAGAAACAACATTCTCCTCAAGGCAGGGAAGTGAAAGAGAGAAGGAGGAAGAGACCAGGGCTCCAAAATCCCCTTCAAGGGCATGCTCCCAAAGCCGAAGACATTCCACTAGGCCCCACCTCTTAAAGGTTCCACCACCTCCAATAGCACCAAATTGGGAAATAGGCATGGTTAACACATGGGCCTTTGGGGAACATTCCAGATCCAAACTATATCAACCCTGTTACAAACTATATCAACCCCATTACAACCATTGTAATGTCTCTGTACTCTAAAGCAGAAACAAAAGAAAAAGACATTGTAATGTCTCTGTACTCTAAAGCAGAAACAAAATTCTAGCTCTAGTTCTAAGATAAGTATTTTATTCAAGGTAATCTTGCTTCCCATAATTGAATTGTGAAAATGATATCCTTTTGCTTCATAAAACTAATCACTCTTTAGAAGTTCCTCCCATTCTCCTTTTCTCCTGTCCCAAAAAAGCTTTTTGAAAATAAATGAGCTGAGACATATTACTCATCTCTCCTGGTCTCTGTGTGACTTTCACATCTAACGTTTAAACCCAGGCCCTGGGGAGTCAGTTGTCCCTTCCAAACAGATTTGATAAAATAGCAGAAGGTTTCAGGGAAATACAGAAAAACAAAACAAAACAAAACCTAATTGCTGGCAGCAAGAACAAAGATTCAACCTTCAGTTTTCTAGATGTAGGCAGATTCTGTCCACACAGATATCATTTAAAAATTTAATTTTAAATCCTTTGAGTCCTTCAAAAGAAGATATTTAATGAACTTTGGGAACTGATGATGATTTTAATTATTCACAATGTCCTTTCATTAGTAAAATGAGCCAAACCTCAAAAGAGGGAAAGGAAAATAGCAACAGTTTGCCAGGCACTGTACCTTCTTTAATTTTCATAATCATCATGAGGAGTGGTGTTATTATTGGTGCTCAAAATGGGCTTCACAGAAGAGAGTCACTTGATCAAAGTTTCTCAGCCATCGAGTGATGAAGCTGGGTTTGGATGGGTTTGATCTGTTTGACCTCTTTTCCCCTATTCCTAGACACTGGGAATTTTGGCATCTTCATTGCTATGTAGAATCTCATCTACTGAGCCAGCAATCCTTTTGATGACAGATTGACCTTGGGGCCTATATAGAAGTGATCATTGAATTAATGGTATTAAAGATTAAGCATACCTAATCTAAAAATTCAAAATCTGAAATGCTCCAAAATCTGAAACTTTGGAGCACCGACATGATACCATGATTGGAAAATTCCACAGTATGAAATTTTGTTTCATGAACAAAATTATCTAAAATATTATATAAAATTGCCTTTAAACTATGTGTAGAAGGTGTGTATAAAACAAAAAAAAATCAACTTTTCTCTTGAGTCCTATCAGCAAGAGATCTCATTATGTATATATGCATATTTTAAAATCTGGAAAAGTCTGAAATCTGAAACACTTCTGGGCCCACACATTTCAGATAAGGGATGCTCAACTATCTGCTTCTTTTAGACTTACTGGCTGACTGCCCCCACGTGAAAAAAATCCCAGTACTGTAATGGAGAAACAAAAGGAATAACACATAGGTTCTTTTCTCTCAAGGATACTGAAATCTAATTGGAGAAAGAAAATGTGTAAATAGAAGCTGTATGTCACCAGGTACTAATTAATAAGCCAACGACACCCTTATGGCTCTTCTATTGTTTTTTCCTATTCTAAAGATAATAACTATACATAGTAGGAAAATTTCCTCTAACCCCATCATTTGGTATTTATTTTTGACTCTTGTTTTTCAAAGCACATGTGTATGTATATTTAGACATTTATTTGAATTAAATTTGTATATAGTTATAGTCCTAGTTTTCACTAAATATTATAAGCACTGTTTCATGACAAATTGTTTTAAAATATATTTTCATGCCAGTATAATATTCATAGTATTATAATTGATGTATTATCACCTATGCCTAGATACTTTGATTATTTCCAATATTTAAAATTTTTGATACATGATATTGCATTGAACATCCTAGGTTACAAATCTTTACTCTCTGCTTACTGATGTAGGATAAATTAATTCAGGAGGAATTTAGAATACATTTTTGGAGACTCATATTACATGTTGAGAAGACATAAAATGGAGATTCCTAAGCAGAACTGAAGTACCCCACTTAGGGCACCTAGCCCTATGGACTAAATAAAGTACCGCATCTTGTCTCCAATTCAATTTTCAGTCTTTGTTGGTTTGATTTTTCCTGAGTAGAGCTGTCTACTATTTGAGGGTACACTTCTGATGGTGCTTGGTGGCATTTTGCCTTGCATTTCATTTGCAAACTTTATAGTCCTTTTGTGCCTGGGATGTGGTTCAATAGAACTGGAATTTGCTGTCTCCATATTTACTAGTTAGGATCTATATAAACCATGGCACCTGAAACATCAGAGTACCTTGAATTTATGAGGTGTCTTTCAAGTCCTGGTTGACTGGGGCCTTATTTCTAGCATTCTATTTGAGAGGAAGAAATTGTGGTAATGAAACTCCTAAGCACAAACCTTATGAAATTAAAAAGGAACATCTATATGTGCAGACTAACTTCTATCATCATTTCTGATATTCTGATATAATGAACTGAGAATTGTTATGATAATAGAACACACATGACCCTAATAAGTATTTTGGATTATGTATTGAAGATGGGTTCAATATGATTAAATATTAGTGAAAATTATTCTGATAAACTAGTCATAGGACATCACATTATTCACTCCTGTGATGCTAGTAGGAGTGACCCTTGGCATCATGAAGGCAGGATAGTCTACAAAGATTCTCTGTGCCAGACTGAGTTATGTCTCACTACATTTAATTACAGGGCCCAAGAGTGATCTGAAGGAGTGTTCTTGTAATGGTAACAATGTGTGTATTAGTCAATATGTGTATTAGAAAATATATAATTATAAAAGAGGGCTTGTTAGATTGGCTTACATGGTCAGAGGCTGAATATTCCCATCATGGCCCTCTGCAGACTGGAGAGCCAGGGAAATCAGTAGCTGCTCAGTCTAAGAAGCTGGAAGATCATAATGAGAGAGGCCAATGATATAGCTCCTATGTCCAAGGACTGGAGGACTGAAAACCCACTGAAGAACAACTGAGTACAAGTCCAAGTTCAAAGGCTATAGAACCTGGAGTCTGATGTCCACAGGTGACAACAGAAAAAAAAAAAAAAAAATGCACATCCATTCAAGAAGGCTCCAGTGAGAAAGAAAGCTAGCTTTCCACCTTCTTTCACTTTTTTGTTGCATCCTGACCCCCAACCAATTGGATGGTAATGCCCACGTTGGGGTCTTCCCCACTCAGTTCCCTGACCCACACACCAATCATCTAGGGAAATGCCCTTATAACACACACCCAGAAGTGTGCTTTATTAATTTTCTAGGCATTCTTTAATTTAATTAAGTCGACTACCAAAATTAACCATCACAATTCATATTGTCAGGTTGCTTGCTAGCAATGTACAAATTTACATTTCCTTCATAAGAATATGTGATAGTGTCCCTCACATTGTATTCTCACCAACACTGAATAGTATCTTTGAAAAACCTTTGATATTTTGTTAGTTGTTTTCACAGAGTTCTGTGGCTCAGGCTGTTGGAGGAAGCCTAGAATAACATGGGGGTTAAAAATTGAACAGTACAGATGAGTGGAACTGGCAATGACTATCTATGGTTGAAATTGGGGGGGAAAAGTGTATCAATGGGAAAAGAAAATTATGAGTTCTGTTTATGACAAAATAACTTTGGATTTCCTATGGGACATCTGAGCAGTGATAACTAGTAGGTAATTTAGTATCTGTATGTGGTGATGTGAGATGTAAATAGATCACAATTAATATATGGAAAGTATAGAAAATGATGAATACAGGTGCTTTTGTCCAAGGAGAGTTCAAAATGGGGAAGGAGTTGACTATGAAGTCTTGGGGAATATTAACCTTTAAGGGGTTGATTAAGAAGAATAAATATAAGGCATATATATATCCAAAGAGATAGAAAAAAACTCAGAGAGAGTACTGTCATTGAAGCTAAGTAAAGAGACTTTCAGAAACATGATCCTCATGTTCCAAAGAAAGAAAATGGATTAAGTGTTAGTGATCAGGAGATGATGTCTTAGCATTTGTGTTGCTATAAGAAAGTACCCGAGACTAATTTAAAATTCGTTTTCTCACAATGCAGGAGGCTAGGAAGTTCAAAATATCATGTTCAGTTGTCCAGTGAGGGCAGCTTTCTTCTTCCAAAGTGCCACCTGCTGCATCTTCTGGAGGGTATTAATATGCTGCCCACACATGGCAGAAGGTGGAAGGGCAAATCAGACAAATGTTGAATGAAGCTTCTAAGGACCTCAGTCTCATTCCTGAGAGGAGCGGCCCTCATGGCCTAATAACTGCTTAAATGTTTCAACTCTTAATATCATTATACCAACTGAATTTTATAGGGGACACGTTAAAACCATAGCAGATGGGGTTTTGATGACAATAGTTAATGTTTAGCTGATCTGCCTGTTAACCTGCAGGTTCCCTAAGGAGTGGTGCACTTAGTGTATCAAATACTAATTGCATTGCAATTTTATTAAGGGCCAATCTAATGTCAATAACTCTCCATGCAGATTTGGTAGGAAGAGATGAAACTCTGGCTTAGGCTTGAGGCATAAATGGGATTTTCTATTTTGCATTTTATCCCCACTTTCCACTCTGGGTCAAATCTAAAACTTAGGATTTTACCTGCCTCTGGCTAGCTGCATGAGGGAAGGATATTGAGGTGAACAAGATTTGATGAGGCCTCCCAAGGGAACACCCTGAATTCACTTACCTATAAAGTCACATGGAGTGGAAGATAGAGCTCAGAGAAAGCTGTGTGCCTATGTGATCCAAAGGAACTCTACCATTTGGCCAGGAGGCAGCTGTGCCTTCTGGACATGTAAGTATGTTCTTGAAAGACTGAGAAAACAGGGCCCTCGGCTGCATCTTGTTCTTTTAATTGGAGTAAGCAGTTTCTTTCTGCTCTCTAGAACTTAAGTAAAGCTCAGATAGTAGCATTTGAAAAATTATTGTCTTCTAAGAATAGACTCTATCATTCATGAGGATAATCTAGAGCAGTGCTGTTCATTAGAATTTTCTGTGATGATGGAAATACTATTTAAATCTGTGCTGCACAATATGGTGGCCATTACTTATGTGTGGCCACTGAACATTTGAAATGTGATTATTGTGGCTGAAGAACTGAATTTTAACTTTTATTTAAATTTAACTAGCTAAGGTTTAAACAGATCCATGTGGTTAGTGGTAACTGTATTAGACAATAAAATTTTAGGATTTCAGGGAGTTGTGAAATCTGCTGGTTCTCTACAATACTCATGATAGCCTTCTTTTTGCATCTTCATCTTTATTTAACCTATTATTCCTAGTTGTTTTAGGCCAACTATTAGATGTACAGACTAATATTCAAGTAAACCTGACATAGGTTAAGCATCCCTAATCCAAAAACACAAAGTGCCAAGATGATGCCAGAGTGGAAAATTTCACACCTGATCCCGTAGGATGGGTCCCAGTCAAAACACAGGCACGTTAAAAATATCCTATAAAATTAGGTAGAGGGGAGTGAAAGGAGGGGAGGGGGTATGGGAGTAGGAAAGATAGTAGAATGAATCAGACATTATTACCCTATGTACATATATAACTATACGACTACTGTGATTCTACATCATGTACAACCAGAAGAATGAGAAATTATACCCCATTATATATGATGCATCAAAGTGCATTCTATTGTCACATATAACTAATTAAAACAAATTAAAAATGTTTAAAATCCTGTAAAATTAGTTTCAGGGTATGTTTAAGGTATTTGAAACAAATTAATTTTGTGTATTTTGTGTTTAAACTTGGGTCTGATTATGTTTATGCAAACTCTGAAAAAAATCTGAATTACTTCTGGTCCTAAGCATTTCAGATAAGGAATACCTAGCATACATATTGCATGGAGTTTCACATTCCTGATCTATAATATGGAAATGCTAATAAATGGTCTATCATAAAGATCACATGATGTCATTCAACTATGAATTCCAAATATGTATTTATTTATTTTAAATTTTATTTTTTAGTTGTAGTTGGACACAATACCTTTATTTTATTTATTTACTTTTATGTGGTGCTGAGGATTGAACCCAGGGCCTCAGACATGGGAGGCTAGTGCTCTACCACTTAGTCACAATGCTAGCCTGGTATTCCAAATATTTAAATAACTTTGTCACTTGATTTGCAAATTGTCAGTTTTCTGCATTGATTTTTGTGAGTCAGGGTTCAAGCCCTCTGGTGGCATCCATAAATCACTGTTCTCTGATTAAAGCAAATCCCCACAAGCATTGTAGATATGCAGATGGTGGTGGTGGTGGTGGTGGTGGTAGGATGCAACCATTATCTATAGAAGGGAAAGCAGGGAGTGAACCTCATCGCTGTACTCACAGGATAAAACTGCCAGGAAGCTCAGACTCAACAAGGTAAATTCCAGTTTTGGTTTTACCAGCAGGCTTCCAGGGTCTGGCTCTTTGGGGGATAGGAATGATCTACAAGAAGACATTTTCTGGAAGTATAGAAAAAAAAATTTTTTTGTCTGTTCTTTAGAACATGGAGATATCCTCTAGGCTGATGGGGCTGTGGATTGGTGCCATCCACTCATCAGAGTTTCCCTAGATATGGAAAGGAGTGAAAGATTTTTTCTGGATAGGCCATGAATGACTTTTCAGAA
This sequence comes from Tamias sibiricus, assembly GCA_025594165.1. Lineage (NCBI taxonomy): Eukaryota > Metazoa > Chordata > Mammalia > Rodentia > Sciuridae > Tamias > Tamias sibiricus. The sequence goes on from CM046669.1 coordinate 52,772,428, forward strand.
ACAGAGCCAGAGCTACTCAATAATGGTCCCATTCAACAGGAACTGTTTATTAATGCCATAATCTTACTTATTCCTAAAGCCGAGGATGAACAAAAAGGAATTTGAGAGTGATATGGGAAGTCCTTACAGTTCAGCAGTCCTGTAATGTTTCACAGTGTGTGGGTGGTCACTGCCCCTATGGTGGACAACATTGAAGTCTAAGAGCTAAATTCTTTTAACATGGCAAAATGATATGTTACTGGGTGATCCAGTAGCTTTGCTCAAGGCTGGTTTCCTTGCTTTATTGACTGATAATGCAGTTACTGAAGAATACTTCTTGTCCCTAAAGGACTCCTTTGCCTTAAGAAATAAACTTATTCACAAGTTCTGTTAGTTTAGATCTAGAAAATTAAAAATTAAATATCTAAATTCTTCCATCTCATCTGGAACAGAGTGTTACAGAGATCATTAGTGAAGGACACTAGGTAGACCCCAAGGTCCTCATCACACCACAGTTACCCTTTCTTATATGACTTGGGAATCAAGCTCCCGTTTCTTCTTTCACTTTTTCCCTTTCTTTTTTGTTCAAACGTGAGACAATCATTATAGAGAAATTAGTACAAATGGAGAAGTGTTAGGAGGAAAGTAGAGAAGGAGAAGGAAAATGAGAAAGAGGAGGGAAAAAGAGAGAGAGAAGAAGGAAAAGGAGGAAGAAGACAGAAAGGAGGATAGAGAGGTGAAGAGGGAGAAGAAAAAGGACAATAAAGATTGGAAGGGAGAGTTGGAGGGTCCCTGGTATTTCTTAGCAGACATTTGCAAAGAATAGATATTTCCCTGGTGAGTTTAAAGGAGGAAGAAATGATTTCTTCTGATTCTCCTTGCTGCAATGAGATGATTCCATTTGTGGCATTGTCCCATCTGGAGGGACTGTGCAAATCTAGGTGGTACTGGGGCAGAAAGTACCATCTCAGGGGAACGGATCACAGGTCCTAGGACAGCCAAGCAGGAGCAACCATGGATTGATTTTTGGTGCTAGGACTAGAAGTAGACTGATTGGCTGCCTGTGGCCAGCACTGGACACTTTTATGTTCTCCTACCTCCAAGAAGTCTGGACAAAATAAGCAGGTCTTGAGAGGTAGACATGTTCACTCAAGTGAGTCACCTTATGGGAACTCCTCTAAAGCAAAGGAGTTGCCTGAGAAGTAGCACTGGGTTCTATGGTTATGATGCTCAGAGCACTCATGGCAACACAGTTGGTTGGTACCTAAATTGTAATGCTCTCCTCTCTATGCATGATGATCATCCACATCATGCATAGGATGTACTTTTTAAAGTCTGTTTCTGTTGGTGGGAATAGATTTGCACCAAATCATCCACAGTTCCAGCCTTTCTCTTGCCCAAGTGTAAGCAAGCTGGCCATGACATAAAATAAGTCTAGCCAGCTCAGTCAATCAGTCCTTGACCTTGGGCCCAAAGGCCCAGTGTTCTAATTAGTTTCATAAATTGTCCACATACTTAATAACAAACACATGTTCTAAACTCACCTTTTTGTTATCCTTCTCCCTTATCCATTATGAATGGTTATTCCACTGATTGTGAATCATAGGATTTATCTCCACCATTTCCCAGTATAAACAACCTGGAAGATTTATTCCTAGGAGCTCTCCTCTTTCTATCTGCTTACTCCATGTGTGTTGACCTTCTTTCACATCTTCTATCACCAGATTCCTTTCTGTTTCTGAGCCTTTGCACATGCTGTTCTTTTTTTCTGGAAGGACTGCTCTCTCTCTTTCCCCCTCTTCTGTACACTCTAATATCTTGCTGCAGCATAATTAACATTTCTTCCAAGGAGGACTTGCCTGTGTGCTCTCAGACTTAGTTACCAAGAAAGAAAGAAATGAATATTTGTGTATGTTTTTGTTTGTCTCACGTTTTCCATACTAAGCATCTTTGTAGCAAAGACCTGTTTGTCTTCTTCACTCTCACACCCAGTGCCTAGCCTGCAGGTACCTACTGCAGTGCCAGCAGGTATTCACAGAGAGTGGGATGGATGTACCTAGGCTGGCAGTGCAGGAGGAGGCACAACCCCCATCCCAGGCACTCCTGGCAAGTCAACTGTACCTGGCAGAATCCATGTAACTACTTACAGGCAAAAATGATGCTCATTCAGTTAGCCTGGATAAATTAAGTAGAGCTCCAGAGAGGATTTTTAAAAATCCTTTGTCACTAGGTCATGCTTCTGAAAAAAACATAAACTGGACTTGACATAAAAAAAGGAATATCCAGGTTTGTATTTCTTAAGTCTTTTCCTTCTGCTGATAATAATTCTGATGGCTTACTTTTGCATAACATGCTTGAGTTTGTCTATAAAACTATTTTACATGTATCATTTTCTTTGCATTAAGTATAGGTTTTTTCACATATGTCATCCCAATCACAGAAAGCAAAGGCTCCTTTTCTGGATCAGGAAAATATTAAGGGGAGAATGGGAAGGAGAAGATTCAAAAGTGGACTTAGGCTATGGTAATTCCCACTAGAACCCAGTGTTCCTTGGGCTCTCAAACTGTATTTATTCTGACACTAGACTCTGGAGAAGTTTGGACAAAGATGTGCCCATTCTTTTTTTTTTTTAATTTTTTATTTGTTCTTTTTAGTTATACATGACAGTAGAATGTATTTTGTTATATTATACATACATGGTGTAACTTCCTGTTCTTATATTCCTATAACTTCCTATTCTTGTGGTTGTGGATAATGTGGAGTTACACTGGTCGTGTATTCATATATGAAGGATGTGGCCTTTCTTATTTGAACAGGCAGGGAAGATACCTTTGCTAATCTGCCCTTTTTGCTGAAGGTCAGACCATAACTTCCCTGTGTTATTCACAATGATAACAGCAGTATACTGTACTAGACATTTCACAATAATTGGCTCACTTAATCCTTGCAACTCTGAGAGGGAAGTGATGTTTTAATTTCCATATGAAGAAACTGAAGCTAATGAAGCTGAATATTTTCCCAGAGCTTCAGTTAGTAAGTGACAGATACAGGATTTGGACTTGAGCCTGAGCTTAGAAATTTTCCTCCAGCCTTACTTATCTCACTGAATCCTCTCTCTTTTTTGCTCCATTTCCATTCCACTTCTCAGGATCTCCATGCTAGATTATCTTCAGAAAGTCCAAATTCTAATTTCTTTACTCAGTAAAGCTGAACAAACCCACCAAAGAAGCTCAGAAGAACGAAAGGACCCTCCTACTGTAGCCTCAGAAAGCTATGGTGGTAGTTTATAGCACTGCTTTTTTCCTTCTCCTTTACACACACTTTTTTTCTTAAATATTCAGGACAACCCTGTGAAATAGATATTATTAACATTATTCCCGTTTATAAGAGAGAAAACGGAGTCACATAAAAATTACTTGTCTAAGACAAGTTTGTAGGTAATGGAGATATAATTATTAATCACATCTTTGATTTCCAAACTGCTGTTCTTTCTTATTATTCTCATGCATAATCTCAAAATGTCTCAGAAATTCTAACATTGGTATTTCTAAACCATGATCCCCCACCCCTGACAACCTTCTCACCCCTCTGGGAGCAGCACAAAAATCTTTTTTCAGAACATATGTCCTGAGTTTTGTTTAGGAAAACAAAGGTCAAAGACAAGAAGCTTTGGAAGTCTGCACTCTGCTGGGAATGGGCCGATATTCCTTCTTGCCTTCTTTAGCAATAAGTTTTTCCAGCTGGAGGTGCACCAGCAGGAGTGAGGTCTGGTGGCCTGGAGTGGCCCCTGGGTGAGCAGGCTGATTATAGCCTAAAAAGAGTATAGCCCTTTCTGAGTGAGCAGACATAAAAACCACAGAGGTAAACTGGCAGCTGCTACTTTTTATTTTATTTTTGTTTTGTAGCAGTCTGGAGACCCTAGTGGGGAGTGAAGGATTCAAGGAACATAATACACCTCAGGCACTAATGGTACCATTAAATTGCCTCCAGCGCCTATATTTCCTCTCCCTTGGTTTAGTTTCTGCTATTGGATTCTCCCCACAACCCTGAAGTCACGACTCAGCAAACACTGCTGTTCATCACAGCCCTTTCTAACACTCTTACTGAGGGTGAACCTACCATAGGCCTATGTTCCTTCCGTTTTTGTGACACCTGTGAGTGCTGATGACAGATGCTAAATCAGCATTTCCTACAGGCTGAGTAAAGAGGAGCTTGGGCTGAGAATAGGCTTCAACACATCCAGCACGCAGTCTGGTCCCACAGAACACACCATTCCTCCCCTAGTCTCTTCTTTTCTTGCCTTTTTTTCAGATCTAGGGGAGCTAGAGAACCAGTCCGCTGAGAAAATAGTGGTCTGATTCATGCAATTCCTCTCTTTGGCAAGTTAGGGATAATATTCCCTGCAAGGCTCCCAGAGGCAATTGCCATGCATATTCCTTTAATCGTCTGGCCATGTGCAAACAAGACAAGAGCCACCAGTAACCATAAAAATAGTTTCACACAGTCACCATCTCCCTTGCTATCCTACTAAAATATAGGCAGCTTCAATATATGTTAAAAACTTTACTCTGTTTCTAAGTACTCCGTCCACATTAGATTGTTTCTTTTACAATGCTGGTAAAATACACACAAAGCATCTACTCTAGAGCTGATGCCTGGGAAGACAGATCCTGCCTGGGACCCGTCTTAGAGTTGAGGGCATTCAGGAATAAGAGCCCCACTCAGACTGAAACATGGCATGCACTAACTTCTCAAAGGTGACATCTTGGAAAAGAAGTGGTCTGGGAAGCGAACAATAAATGCTCTCTGCAGTCTGATCATGGAGTGAAAGTGTCCATAGGTGTCAGCTCCTGTGGACCCATGGATTGTGTGAGAGAAGAAATTGTGGAGTGGTTATGCATTCTGAATTCACAGAACAGTTCTGACATAGTGCACTGTAGTTCTTTCCAGGAAGAAGTTGTTCACAAAATGTGGAAGTGAGGTTTAATTTGTCTTCATAAGAGCTTTCAAACAGAGAAAAAATTACACACATCATAAAATATAATTTTCTTAGACTTCATGGCTGTATTTTTGGGTTAGGTAGACCCAAATCTGACAACTTCCACCTGAGTCTGTGGTAAAGGGTGATTTCTGTGGCTGGGGAGCTGTTCCTGAGCTCTCTTTCAGTGATGTAGGCTCAAAGACACAGATTTAACCAACTAAGTCCCAAGTTTTCAATTCTGCAAATATCTCAGTGAAATTGACAAAGGTACATTAAAATAGATTGGAAACCGTAATCTAGAGCTTACATATCCTTTATATGTTTTTCTTATATATGAAAATATGTATCATTTTCAAATACTCTAATCATTCACCTATAACTTTTATTGAAAGAATAGAATTCTAAAAACATAATATTTATTTCAAAAGTTACCAAAAGTGGTGTATTTGCTGCTCAGTTTTAGGAATCCCTCCATTTAAGATTTCACAGGGATGTTGGAACTTAATTAATCATTTAAGCCTCATTAGATGACACTGTGGCAGACAGGATCGGGTGAAGCCTGGCACAGGGAACATGTGGGTCCTCTCCCTGGACTGATTTTGACCTGGTATTATTGTTGATCCTGTCGCTTACACTGGCCAATAAAAGCTAAGCCTGCCCTGTGTGTAGTTGGCAATTAATTCCTAATCCTCCCTTTAAAAAAATATGACTTTTGTCATTTACTAAAATACAGACATGCATGTGGAGATGGTGGGAGTAAGATCAGTCAGGCTACCCTCACATAGGGCTTAGGGTCTGTTTTACACATAGGGTTTAGGGTCTGTTTGTACTTACAAACCAATATTCTCCTGACCATCTGGCTTTTCCAGGAACATGCCAGGGAGGGGGCCCCTTATATCACAAGTAAACAAACTTCAAAGGTTGGAGATAGTATTGAAGAGCAGTTCGGGTATATATCTGGAAAAGAAGAGGAGCAATGGGAAGTATTGGAAAAAAACTTGGAAAAGGCTCAAAAATATATATATATTTTTGTTGCCGCCTTAGGCAATGATATCGCGGGAAAGAAATCGGAGGCAGACTGGGAATGAGTAGTTCCTTTATTATTGCTTCTTCTTCTTCTCTATCTTCTCTTCTCTGTCCCCCCCCCCTTGATTCCCCCACAGTCTCTTTAAATATTCTTTACCTTAACAAGCATACACATGTCACAAGCTCAACTTACAGGTGCGGTACGCAGTGCCCATGGGCACAGAAAGATTCTTAGTCAATTACATTAAGGTCAGGTGTAAACAAGTAAACGCCTCCTCTTGGCTCTCAGCCAGCCGCCGTCTTAGCTACTTCCTCATTAAAGTCTCTTACAATTTTTGAAAAGCAGAGTGATCACAGTAAACATGCTTAAGTACATTTCTGAAAAGAGATTGCGGTTTGGAAAAAAGGGAAGTCATAATATTTGATCCAAAGGGCAAAGGGGAGGATAGCCCCCTGAAAGATAAAAATAAAGTATTTATTACTTCTGTCTATTGATTGATATCAGGGACAAAGGGTGGGTGCAGCTTTCTCTTATCAGTCCCCCATCTTGGGATGCATCAGCCTTCATTTGTTAAGTTATACTTATATTTTCCCAAGGCTTGTAATTGTTACTGTCATGGGAAGAGACATTGGAAAGTGAAAATGGTGAGAGGCAGGGAAAGAGGCCCCCTGGGTGGGCCTGCAGACTAGAGCCAAAACAAGGCAAATGATTAGGATCCCCACCTCACCCTACTTTCTAAGTTGGCTTTGTTTTTCAGAGCAGTTTCATGTTCACAGCAAAATTAAGCAGAATATACAGAAAATCTTCACACATCCTGTGTCTCCCATTTAGACACAGCTTTTCTCACTATCAATCTACCTCACAGAGCTAAGTACATTTGTTACAGCCATTGAACACACTGACACATCATCTTAGACCCAGAGTCTGCTCTTTTACATTTGGGTTCACTCCCACCCTGGAGTTTTTCACACGAGGCTTAATGTGCAAGCTTAATGGTAGTGTCCACACCAGGTTGGACTAGGTGATGTAGCCTCCTGTTCATTTCTGCCTTTCTCCAGCTTATTTCTCATTTTCAAAGCCTTATACTCCTCAATGGTCCCCTCAGTGCCTACATCCTAATTTGTCTGAGAGTTTTCCTCATTTTATGGCTTATCCTGCTAAGGAACGGCTGATGTTTGGATGTTTTCTGCAGCTCCCTTCCCACATCAGAACTTTTATTTATCTCCTTTTCCTGGGGATTTCAGTGCTTTTCAAGGTCACATCTAGTTATTTATACACATATGTGGACTAAGGTGCAAATAAGTGCTACTGGAGGGAAGAGAAAGCTATGGGAATTCAGGTTTACCCAAAGGAAGGACAGTCACGTTCTGTGAATTTCAAGAAGCAGGTTTGGGCAAGCCAAAGGGGTAGATATTTCTTGACTGGCCATCTTTGGAGTAAAATTATACTGGGTGGGAGGCTACCTACAGAGAGAACCCTGTATTTTTCATTATCATCTTCTTTACTACTTTAGATTTGAAAGACAAGGAGTATAATTGTCTAGAAAAACCTAGCCCTCCCCCATTTCCTTCCTCCCTCCCTCCCTCCCTCCCTCCTCCCTCCTTCCTTCCTTTCTTCCACAGGTGAGAGAATGAACAAGCTACTCAATTCAGGTGACCTAGGGTTACAAACTTCAGGCAATAGTGTGCTGATGTGGTTTAACAACTGGCTCTCTGGGAAAACTAAGTATGTTTATGAGTTTATTGTGGACTTTATATGTAAAAAGCATGTGGTATACAATTTACTAAGAATAAAAACACAGGGCTGGGGTTGTGGCTCAGTGGTAGAGCGTTTGCCTAGTATGCGTGAGGCACTGGGTTTGATCCCCAGCACTACATAAAAATAAATAAGCAAAACGAAGGTATTCTGTCCATCTACAAACTAAAAAAATAAACAACAAAAAAACCACATAACACACTTTACTGTAAATTTCATTTTGCCAATTGACTTGTAAGATGTTTCTGTTGATTTTTGCTGAGTTCATATATCTATAGCCAACCTATAGTTGATATGACAAATGAAGTTTGCATCCCAATACATTAAATCTTTTCCCAATAAAATTACTATCATAACATCTGTTATACAATCTACCATTTATTTACTATTTATCACCTGTATGAATCATGACTGTTACAGAGAGCTCTTTCAGCTCTAGTAATATTTGTAATATAATTTCTAAAGTAATGGTTTTGTTTAAGAAGAGGCTTATAAACTCCTGAAAATTTAACAATTCATCCTGTGGGCTGAGACTCTCTAGCATACCTGCCTTTGGGGCTGGGAATCCCCTGGTTTGGATTCTTTTCCAAAGCAGGGCTGGGATATAGGTTCTATAGCCCAATGCACCAAATAATGTTTGCTCTCTTTTGTGCAGGATATGGTGGCTCTGCCAACATCTGCTATCTTACATTCAGAGAATGTACACCTTTTATTTCTCAGCCCAGGTAGAGATGCTAAATTCTCTTATAGAGGAGAAAGCATGGCTAAGGAGTGGAGGGAAGGCAAAAATTTAAAGTAATGTGTGTGTGTGTGTGTGTGTTTACTGGAGGTTGAACCCAGGGGCACTGTACCACTGAACTACACCCCCAGTCCTTCTGATTTTTCATTTTCAGACAGTGTCTTGCTAAGTTGCCCAGACTGGCCTTGAACTTGTGATCCTCCTGCCTCAGTCTCCTAAGTGGCTGGGAAAAGCAAGGATTTTTCAATCTGTTTTCTTCAAGCCTCCTGTCTGTCTAGCCCCCTACTTGGCACAGCATTCTTCAAGGTCAGCGTGACAATAACAATCCAGCCCCAACCCCTTTTCTATCCTCTGATCAATTTTCTTCTTCACTGTCTAATCTGGTTTGCTACAATGCCCAGTTCTAGGAGATAAGAAGATTTTTTAAACACTCAGACTTATTAATGAAGTCAGCATGCATGTGAGGAAGAAAATAGAAAAGACCCCAATTTTTTAAAAAATTTTTTGCTTACTAATCTCTCATCCAGGAACCTATAATTCCAGGTCTGCTCTAAGTCGAAACCAGTCTCCCCTGAGACTTAGCTAAAGAGCACATGATTTTCCCCTTTCAGATTTTCTAATGATTCGGCAGTCGATTGTTCTAAAGTTGAGTTTTGGGCTTTTGCCAGTTGGGTTGTAGCGAGTAGCATTTAATTTCTAGTGTTGTCAATGCCACCTTTATTAATACTATAGCTTCAGGAGAGGCAGCAGGAATGTGTGGGGCAAGGAAGGCAAAAGACAATACTAAATTACTTTTAAAAATCTAATTTTTTTTAGTTGAGGTAGAGTTCACAATGTAAAAGCCATCATCTCAAAGTGTACAATCCACTGGCATTTAGTGTGTGCACAATATTGTGCAACCATCAGCACCATCTAGTTCCAGAACAGTTCATCATCCCCAAAGGAAACCCTGTACCCAGTGAGAACAGTTGCTCCCCCTTCTCCCTCTCCTTCCAGTCCCTGACAACCATTAATCCGCTTTTAGTCTCTATGGATTTGCATTTGCCTATCCTGGATATTTCATATAAATAGAATTATACAACATGCGGCTTTTTTCATTTAGCATAGTGCTTCTGAGTTTTGTCTATGTAGTAGCATGTATCATAAGTTACTTTTGAACTTCAAAAATAAAAAGCCACAGGCTTACTTCACCTCTCCACATTTCTCCTTCTATCCAGTTTTACTTGGAAATCCATGAAAAATTTGCCATCACAAACCTTCAATATGGTGCTTTTTCCAGGTCCCAAGGATATGAGCAAAGGGATTAAAAGGAATCGAGTTCAACCATCCTAGATGAAAAGCTAGTCTTCCAAAAGGAACATCAGGGCCACTATTTTTTAAGTCTTAGTCATATTTGGGTTTGTACCTACTTATGGGCTTGGCATTGTGTTGGCAAGGACTTGGTTTAGTAAGAACTGACTTAGTATACTGTCCCTTTATTTTATTTTCTGATGGACACAGGAAAGCAAAAAACAAAACTATGGCAATAAAGAAACAGAGATTATAAATGAAAATCTAAGACCTAATCAGAGAAAAATGGAAGCTTCTTTTAATGCATTGGGTAGGATCTCAATAACTTCACTATTTGTAAAACAAGTACTCAACTCTTGACAATTCTGCCAAGGGAGGGAATCTTTTCTTAAATGTCTTCTGGTAGCTCTACCTCATCACTAATTTCTACAATAGGAAAACAAAGTCATTTATTAGGTTCTTGTTTATCCTTCTATTGTCACCTTTTCTGTAAGCTTGGATTGTAAGTTTTTTGGGGGATGGATCTAGGTTGGATTCATGTCTATTTAAACCCAAATATGATGGTTCAAAAGCCCTCATCTGTGTAGTACACCTTCAGATATATTTTTGTGTTTTTGTATTAGAGTAATTGATGTTAGATACAATAACAAAAGAGCCTCAAAAATCTCAATTTTGTGTTTTTGTATTAGAGTAATTGATGTTAGATACAATAACAAAAGAGCCTCAAAAATCTCAATAAACAATACATGTTTATTCCTTGCTTCCAACATGCCTCAAAACAGGTCTGGCAGTTCTCCTCTAAGTAATGACTCAGGGATTGAAGCTCCCTCCATATTTCAAGTTTGCTGTCTTCTATGGCCCTCTTGGAATCCTTTGCATATCATCTAAATTGAGCAAAGAAGGCAGATTTGGAGATTTTAGAGTCCAGGCCTGCATCTCTTCCAGTGTGTTCCTTTGGCCTTTACAAGGGGCCTGGGAGATAAAGCCCTGTGTGTGCTTGGGAGGAGGAAATGATAGAGTGGAACATCTAGCCAATCTCTGTCACAATTGTGACTTTCACACTAGCATACTTGGAAGAAGTGGGTGGGGGAAGGGTGCCTCATGCTAGTTCCACTGGTCAGTCATGCCACACCTGTGCCTTTGGTTAGCCTGATTCTAGGTTGGAGGACTGCACTCTACCATGAGCCACCATTCACTTTTCTTCTGACCACTTTCTGCAGTTCCAGAACATTCTACCTCCCTTTCATCGATGCTGCTATTGGATCAAGTATTTAGAAGCTCTTTTTGCTGAAAGCACCAACTCTTCACTTGGGCTGCGGACATCCAATAGGTAAATCAAAGCAGGATAAAAGCTTGGCATCTCTGCCTTCATTTTGTGTTTGTCTCCTTTGCTACCTTAAGCCTTGGGTAAAGCTGATAATCCTCCCTCTTCAAAGCTGAAGGCACCAAGATAAGAGTAAGTAAGTTATTTTCAAGATTTGCAGGAACAACACGATCAACAGATTGTTAACTGCCAGCTTTTATAATGTCCTGTTCCAGACCACCAAGTGGTGCCTAAAAGTCTCCAGTTATTGCCCTAAACCTGAAGAAACTAAGATGTCTCATTTTTCTGAGCAGTCCTTTTTCTAAGTCATTCTCTCTTGCAGTCCAGGGACAGCAGTTCTGATCAATCAACATCATATGATGAGCTGAAATCACCCCCTCAGGCAAAAGCAACTTTCTTATCACTGTGGACAAGTTGGCTGATCCTGAGATAAAGATCAACCAGACCACAGTTTGACCAAGACTGCTTGACTATGCATACTTCTGGCCTCTCTTCCTTATATGACCTGGGAGCTCGTGTCAGTACCCCCAAAGACAGGACTGAAGATACTTGATCCCCCTTGTATATAGAATAAATTTCTATCCTTCCCTCCCCATAGCTTTATCTGTTTATTTCTGGGGGAACTGACACAGACATGATTTGTTAGGACCCTCCTAAGCCAGGGCCCCTTCTGACCTAAGAACCTAGTAACACTGTCACAAAGCTGGTCCCAAGACAAGGAAAGTCTGTGCTCCTTTTACCACTCCACACATATCCTTCCTTTATTGCAGCTAAGTCAAGACCACACTATAATTAAACTTTACTGAAGGCTTTAATATCATAGAAGGAAATGACCATGTAGATAAATGTAAAACTAGCATTAGCTATGACTCTGGTAGCTAGGGCTCCGTTCTCAGAGTCCATTAGTTGAAGCCTGATTAATTTCAGACCTGCTTCACAGTGGTGAAAGTCAGTATTCTTCATGGGAGAAAGATCGCAGTGTGTCTACCCTATGCTGAGGCACAGGCCATATTATCTGCAAATCCCTCAAACGGTAAAATGTTCCCTGCTTCTGAATCTTATATTTCTGACCTCATTCTACTCATCCCAATATGATAGATTGTGGAAATTTCATCCCCTTTAGGAATAAATGCAGCCTACAAGTCATAAAAGATGCCTTCTATATTCAGAAGCACAGTCCCTCTAGAATATAACAATCAGATATCAGATTTTTTTTTTTTCCCAACTGAATTCAAATAACACTACATTAAAGGCACAGTTAGTCCAGTCTAAAGGTTGCTAAACTCAGACCCGTTTACTTTCACTATTCTCTTTTGGTTGAAGGAATGCCCATGCATGCACAACCCTGCCTCCATCTTGGAGTTGCAGTAGCCAATCTCCTTGAGCAACTGTATTTCCCAGAACAGGCAATAATTTGCAGGATTATGGGTCTGAGTTTATATTTTAGCAAATCTCCCCACAATGAAATAGATATTTTTTTAGGACCATGCAAACGAATTGAACCTTTTGCAGCTGGAAAATTACAAACCATAGATTCCCAGAAGATGCTTCTGCTCAATTTTTTTTTTTTTTTTTTTTTTTGTACTGGGGATTGAACCCAGGGGCACTTTACCACTGAGCTACATCCTAGCTTTTATTTATTTCTTTTGAGATGGGAATCTCACTAATTGCTTAGGGCCTTGCTAAGTTGCTAAGGTTGGCCTCAAACTTAGGATCCACTGCATTAGCTTCCCAAGTCACTGGGATTACTGGTGTGTGCCACTGTGCCTGATTCTAGTCAATTTTAAAAAGTATAAACCTCTTTTGATGACAGATCAGATTCCATTAAACTAACTTAAGCAAAACGTGGGTGTGCCGATGATTATTAGAGGGCAATAGGATCCCAGTTTGGAGGAGAAGTTGCTTCACAGGGACTTGGGCCATTAGGAGCTAGTTTCATTCATTGCTTTCTCACTGTGCATAAACTCCCTCTCTCCAGAATTGGCTTCTACTTGTCCATGCACAGGTGGAAAGATGGTTATACAGTGTTTAAGTGTATATTATCTCGATTCAGGTAGCCATCAGCAATTTGCAAATGTTTCTTAGCACCAATTCTAGTCCTAGAACAAGATTGGTTCATCTTAACTACCCTTTATCTTGTTAACTATAGCCAGGGAAGAGGGGTAGGTGGTATAAACATCTCTGTCAGTGTGTATCTTGTGGGTTGGGGATGTCATTTCCATGACAATTGTGATTTCCAGAACAAATGCATCCTCATCCAAAGGTAATTTCATGTTCTACTGCTAATACCAGAAGACTGCTCAAAAGTTCAATATGAGATTTTTCTGGATTTGATCTTCTTCATAAAAATGTTCAGAATCAGATGTTCTAGTTTGGGTCAAAACTCAAAATCCTTGTTTTTCCCTTCTCTGCAGGAATCCCTGTAGGAAGGAAACATCTTCCAAGCACAGAGCCTGGAAGTGAGAACAAAGTCCTGAGACAACATCTGGGGAGGCTCCAAATTCCCCTTTCACATCTAGCTGCAGGTGTTTGGTCCTTTTTCTGTAATACACCAATCACATACCTTGGGAAGTTCTTTGCACTTAGTAGACCCTCAACTAATCCTTGTTTGAATTAATTAATTACTAGTTCATTTGACCTGGATTCTAATTGACTTGCTGGCTTCAAGGAGAACTGCCAAGCACCTGGTGGTTTGCTCAATGTCTTGAGCATTTCTTTCTTCTCCATATTGTGAACAAAAGACTTTAGTTGGTAGTTTTTTGGCCTTCAACTTTCTGAAACTTGTCCAACTCTCTTGACAGGCAGAATTAATTTTCACCTCCTCTATGCCACTTTAGTAACTGGTTAACATTGTTAGTAAATCGTGTCATATTGAATTTCAGTTATTCACACAGAGTCTGCCTACCCAACTAGAGTGTGAACTGCTTAAATATAGGGATTCTCTTTCTGTACACCTGTTGCATGTTAAATGCTCAGAAGAGGTTTTATGAATGTATGATGTGATAAATGAATAGTCTATGTTTCCTGGGGTATTATCAGTCTTTGGATAAAAATGGAGTCACTGTAACAATCATCAAACCATTTTTCTTTGGATATGCCTTCTTCTTGTCACACATCCCTCAAATTCCTATCAGTATTTCTGATATTGTTCTGGAGTGAGTACTGCATATGTTTGCATTCATTCATTGCCTTAAATATGTTTTTAGGTGTCTTCTAGGGCCAAATAATATACTGCCAGGCTCTGGGAATACAGTGATAGTGATGATGACGAAGATTCCTGTGAATGTTTAGAACACAATAAGTAGTGCTCCTCTTTCCTGAGTTTGGAACTAATCTAGAAATAGAACAAAATATAAAAAGTTGGAACATTTAAAACACTTCCTGACAAAGCTCATATTGACAATGAGCCTTATACCTATGGGCAAGTATGTTTCTTTTTCTTTTTCTTTTGTTAACGATATTCATTTTCTTTTCTCTCTCTCTCTTTTAAATATTTTTGGTTGTAGACAGCCACAATACCTTTATTTATTTATTAACATATTAATTTTTAGTTATAGGTGGACACAATATCTTTATTTTATTTTTATGTGGTGCTGACGATGGAACCCAGTGCCTCACACATGCTAGGTGAGCACTCTACCTCTGGGCCACAACCCCAGCCCTATTTAATTATTTTTATGTGGTGCTGAGGATTGAACTCAGTGCTTCACAAATACTAAGCAAGTGCTCTACCACTGAGCTATGACCCCAGCCTCCAAGTGTGCCCCTCAATACAAAGTTGAAGAATTAAATAGACGTACCCACCTAGTCACAAGCCATGACTCCCTGTATAGTCTGCCTCTACTAATCAGCCATGGAGAAACAGAATGTGTGTTTTCTGAGGCAAGCTGAACCCCCAGGGAGAGGGCAGGAGAAGTTTAACTGATGGAACAAGAGCTTCCTGGTTATCCCATGGCTACTACAATTTTCTAGTCACCCTGGATCTCATTGGTGATCTTTTTTTTAACCGACAAGGAAAGTGACAGCTCTGTTGTTAGTTTGCTTGGTAGGTGCAGCCACAGCTGGCGTCAGTCAAAGGCACTTTTACTGCTGTGATAGCCCTGTGACACCCCTGCCAAGGCTACTGACACCTGGTCAAGGCGATAATGTCTGAGCTGACTTCCTGTGATCACCAAAGTCCTCACAGTTGCTGAAGAAGTTTTTGGCACCAGAAGGTCTGAATGCTCAGTGTCTTTCAGAGCTTATGAATAAAGAGCTCTTGTGGTTTCCACTTGCTCTTTTTCTGCAGCCTCCTAGGCAAAAGATTCAGGCTGGGTTAGTGAGGATGGCGCAGAATAACACTCTGAGCGACAGACATCGACCAGTGATGGGGATGACTCCAAATGAGGTCGTTCACACCATCTCAGAGAGATGCCATGGGTACAGAGAAAAGACAGCCCTCAACATATAGTCTTTTTCTTGGGATCCTGTACTGGACCATATTACCTACACTGAATTACAAATTAGTAATACTTATAAATCCTTAAAAATCTTGTGAATAAACCAATAGTTTGCAATGTGTGCTAAAAAAATTTTTTTTTGTAGTTGTAAATGGACAAAATGCCTTCATTTTACTTGTTTTATTTTATTTTTTTAATGTGGTGCTGAGGATCGATCCCAGTGCCTTGCACATGCTAGGCAAGTGGTCTGCTGCTGAGCTCCAGCTCCAGCCCTGCAATGTGTTTTTATTTTGGTGTTAAAACCCAAATATGACACCATGTTAAATGTAAATGTGTAAGACACACCTATTTTTATAACCCAGTTTTGATATCTCTTACTGTAAGATTTCAGGAGCTGTGATTTTTTAAATATTTATATATTTGTTTTAGTTGTACACAATGTGTTTATTTTTACGTGGTGCTGAGGATCTAACCCGGGCTGTGCACATGCTAGGCGAGTGCTCTACCACTGAGCCACAGCCCCAGCCCCAGATTTCAGGAGTTTTAAAAAGAAAAGTTTGGGGCTCCCTCAACCTCTAAGAGGCCCCACACGCACCCTTTTTGCCCTTTAGCCCCTTCCACTCTGGACCGCTATCTTTATATAAACTTGTTTGCCAAAGAGGTTTCTTTCCAGAGGAGGAATTCTTTTCCAGGTTTTCCCCTAACCCTCACATAAGTAAATTCCTGGTGAATCCCCCACCTACCCAGGAGTCCTTGCAACAAGCCTTGGCCTGCCTGAGTCCTGGAGAGAACCAGTTTAGGCTCATGCTGGGTTCCCTGCACAAATAGGAATGAGCCAGGAAGGGCTTACCTAAATTAATCCAGGGGCTAAATTAATAAAAGCAACTTTCACAGAGCAGATATAATTAGGACCCTGGTTGTTGGATTTGTTTCCATTCTTCCTCCAACCTTAGCTTCTATTTGAGATTTAGTGCTAACTTAATCAGCACATTTCAACAGTCACACCTAGGAATCTTGCAAGTTCATTATCTAAGGAATGTTTAAAAACAACAACAACATATTTTTGTGGGAATATGAATGAACAAAGCTTGATGGGGAGTTCTAGATAGTCCTGCATTTTATTTTCCTTATGGAAGCAATCTCACTTCTGTTTATATTTAGGACTCACACGTATTCATGATTTGTGTTTCTCCCCGAGGGGGGAGGAGGCTTAGTGAGATGCCTGAGAGACTGGTGGCAATAAAGAGGAAGTAGATAAAACTTCTATTCTTGATTTAAAAAATAATGTAACCAAACATGCATGTGTTCTCATAGCACAGGTTAGTGGTATCTTGTGCATGTGGTCCTGCTGCTGATCAACTAACCCAACTAGCTCTTCTTCATATACAGCATTACCCTTCAACTCTGAGAAAAGCCCACCACCATGCATAAGAGTCTTTGGGTAGTCATCTCCATTGCTGAGTCATTGGCTATTTTAGCTAATGCTGCTACCGTACATGCCTGCCTCCGGCACAGATGCAAAGCTGGGTGGCCTGATGCTATCTTAGGTAACTAGAGCATTGCTTCTGAAAGTGAGAAGCTGCCTTTAAATTATTCAGTGAGCCTTCCTCCAGTTCATAGGCCTTTCACAACAATAGGGAAGGCAACAGAAAAGTGCCATGATGGTCTTGATGAAATAGGAATTAATGGGAAAGAAAACACAGGGAAGAAGTCACCAGCTGGAAGATGCAAGCAGGGACTAGAATGTTGCGGAGCCCTGCCTACTTTTCTATTTTCCAGGTGGGAATGTTTGAAGAGAAGTGGGAAGGGTGCAGTGGCTCTCAATCAGTGTTACTGCCGCCATTGGGGATATTTGTTAGTGCATGTGTTAATGTGTCTGTTTCTTGCTGGACTATTTGCACCTCAAGGGCAGGGATTTCACTTGGGTCGAATCAATGTTATATACCCAGCTCTGGCCCTTAGTGACTCTTGATAAAAGCATGTTGAATGGAAGGAACATGCTCTGTTTGAACTTTTTCTTTCAGTTCTATCATATACTTTAAAAATTTTATATTACAAAATAAATCTATTTCTATAACTTACCCACTTAACTCATAGCCTTTCATATGCTTGACATTGGCCTTCTTTTTTCTAGGTTGAAAAGAAAAAGACTCAAAGGGATTAATAGCTTGGAGAATAAATACTTACATATTCTTAAAATAACAGAGATTAAAGTACTCCTAAATTTGATTGGCCATCATGTTAAGCCGCTCCTAGCACCACAGCTCAGCTGCAGATATTCTATCAAAGGGAGGAAAAACCTTGTCTCTCTACCCTCCTATGTTTATTGGCTAGGGCCCGTGAATAAAACTAATAAAAGAAAGAATAATATGAGGGAAATAGTTTTAATTACTGTATGCTTCACTATTCACAAAGAAAAATGTGTCTCAGGGAGACAGCCAGAATTGGAGTTAATATACCACCTTAGGCTAGACAAATAAAAGGAGTTCTAGTCTTGATGGGGAAAGTAAATTATGGCAAAGTGACCAAGAAATGTATGGTAAACAAACATTGTGTATTAAGATATATTATGCAGATTTAAGTTGGTGCCTTTTCCATAGGTAAGAGTTAGTCATCCTACTTTTTCTTGAGACACAGGGAGACCTTTACAAATGGAAATTGCCTTTATAAATGTAAGTTGCCTTTTTAAAAGGGAAACTTATGCTCTATTTTCAGAGCTTTGCCTATGTGTGCTGTTCTTCAATTGCCTGCAATTCAGAATAATCTTTATGCCAAGGGGTCTATTTTGGGGTGGCATATTCTGGTCCCCATCACTAGTATAGTTCTTTCTGCATCAGGACAGATTTTTAAATTTTAGATGTTTTTTTAGTTGACATGATTTATACACTCTGGAAGCAATAATGCTCATTTCTATAGGTCTCTGGTGGTGTTAGGATGCTTCATTGAATGGAATCCAATGACCTCAATTGTGTACATATTAGTCTATGATCTTGGAGTATAATCATTTACACTTTTTCACAATAGTCAGTAGATCAAGACTTCACTACACACATCTTAGCATATGATGACACAAAGAAGAAAAGAGAGAAGGAAGTTAGGGAGAAGAGAGTTCAATATAGCTGGAGTATTGAGTGTAGCCTGAGCCTAGGAAGAGCTAATGGTCAAAGGTGGATGGACCCTGGCATTTATTGTTTGTCTCCCCAGCATCCAATCCTTCTGATTCTGTCAATAGCCCCTATTTCCCTTTTAGGATCTGTCCATTCTCCATTTCATTCCAGACGGTCTTGATGGGGCTCTAGCTCTGGAAATAGAAACTGGATTGAGGCCCAACCCAATTGTCACAGCATATTTTCTTGGCATGAGAGGGGGATTGAGATCTGGAATGGTCTAATCAATGTGAATTTCTGGACTTTTCTTAAGAGTTCTGAGTCAAAAATGTTCACTGTTTTCTACCAGATTTGAATCTACAAAGAATTTGTTCCCAAAGCAGTAGGAGCCATTTGGGGGCTGTAAGGAAAGAGAGAGCCTGTATGAGAGTGAAATCAATACAGAGAAAGCTGAGTTTTAAAACACAGAGAAAGAAATGGATCTTGGAGATACCACTCAAGCCCCTGCACCATGATGTTCTTGAACTTCTGAACTTTCCAATTACATGAACCAATATATTCCTTTTTTGGTTTAGGCCAGTTTGGCTTAAATGCTCTGCTACTTGCAACTGCAAAAATCCCAATGTAGACACTGATTAGTCAAATCCTTCATCAAGTTCAAAGAGTGAACACAAGTGAAGATTGAAAGAAAAATCCAAACAAATTTTAAGAGGACACTAAAAAGGCCAATAAGCACTAGCTGCCATGAAGTGACAAGATCTGTGTTGCTGTCCTGAATGGGGACATGTAAGTGGCTGGTCAACAGATGATATCTTGCTTAACTTCCAATTCATTTTTTTAAAGTTTAGTTTGGCTTAGTCCCAAACATTTTTGTTTTAAACATAGCTTCAGTAATCTAAATATAGGATAGAAGCCTTCCCAAGGCCTACTGACCTTCTGAGAAATACTTGAGCCATAAAAATCAAAAATAAACTAAGTCCCTTTTCTACAAGTTTCAGCCATCTGAAAATCAAGATGGGGGGTAGATTCCTACAGATCAGTTCACTCTGAGTGTTAGTTACCAATAGCAACAGATAGTTATTTTGAACACAGACTCTAACATTGTTCTCTTTCTCCATATTCGTGTTGGCAAATGGGTAGAAATCTATGGTAACCTCCCACAGTGAGAATATGAGACTATTTCAGATAGTTCCAAACACATGATAAATTAACCTTCAACCCCTAATAAATGTTCAGCATCTATGGCTTCAATTCTATTATTTTTTCTAACCCTGTTGATCAGAATACAAGGTTCTCTCATGGTTAGAAGTTCAGTTTAAACTATTTAAAAATATGGTGCTAATGACTAAATGAATAGTTCACGAAGAGTAGAGAATATACAAAAGATTTCCAAAAACCATTGCTGGGAGGAAAGATGATAATTTGGGGCTGCCTGAGAAATTTCATTGTCACATTGAAACTCCCACAGAGTCTAAACCTTTCTTTCTGAAGAATGGTGATTTATTCTCACAAATTTTTTTCATTCATATCTAGGAAATTTGGAGTATCATTTTCTAATGCTAGAATGCATCTGTGACTTATCTTAAATCCAGTTTTTGCATAGTCAGCTAGTGACAGGTAAATTGATGTGAATAGTTTTGTATGATGGTAATTTTGATGTTTGATACACTGAAACCTTCTGGCTTTGAATATATGATCCAAGTGAGCACTTACTTAGCCTTCTAAAGGTTTCATGTGCATTACTTTTGTCTCTTTATCTGGGTCCCATAGAGAGAAAGGAAAGTTTGTCTTCTGGGATGGAGAATTGTTTCCCTGTACCCCCAGCCCTGATGAGGTTTCCCCCAACTACTGTGTGGTTTCTGCTGGCCTGCTTGAAAATGTGCACTACCGACCCTAAACATTTGCTGGATTGTTCCTTCCCCTCTCCTCTTCATTTGGGTCCCCCTAACCTCTAAATACTCTGTGTTGGACTCTAGTCATCATCCCTCTTAATTCTAGCTGCTTGTCCTCAGTTTCTTCTTCCATACTGACCCAGGCTGCTGAGGCTTAAGCTTACCCTAAAACAGAGCTCACCAACTATGACAGTCCAGCCTGAAAAAGTGCAATCATGTGTCTGTTATCTATTGCTACCTAACAAATTGCCCAAAGTGCTTAGTGGTTAAAATAACATTTATTCTGCTTAAAAATATGCAACTTGGGAAGAACTTAGCAGGAACAGCTCATCTTTCCTCTACCTTGCATCAACCTAGAGTGGCCCAAAGCCTAGGCACTGGCATCTGAAGGCTCTCATTCACAAGTCTTGTCAATGCTAGGCTGGCACAAACAGCGGGGGCCCCTCCAGCATCTTGCTCTACTTCCACGAGTTAGTTCAGACTACCCAGAGTGAAGATGACCCATGTGGTAATTTTAAAACAAGTCTGCAAATTCTTAACAGCTTTTTTCCTTTCCCTGTGAATGTGGATTGCCCTTAATCACTCAGTTTTAATGAGTATAATCCAGTAAAAGTGGTGCTGTGTGACTTCTGGGATTAGGTTAGAAAAAGCAATACAGTGTCCACTAAGATCTCTTCTTAGGACATACACCTTGGGATTCCCGAGTCAACCTATGAGAAGTCTGGCTGCCTGGAAGCCACCATGCTGGAGATAACTCAGGGTGAGTTCCCATGAACTGGCTCACTCATGCCTGGGGCTTCTTTTTCCAGTGGTTTCTTACTAGGCTACCCTCAGCCTGTTCACAAGGCATCATGTTCTAGGAGTAGAAGAGAGAAGCTGTGAGGCCTACGCTTAAATTTGCATAATGTATTTCAGCCACACTCTATTGGTTTAAGTAGTTCACCAGGCCAATCCAATTTAAGGAGTAGGAAATACACTCTACCTTTTGATGTGAGAAGTTAAAAGAATTTGTGGTTTGGATATAAAATATTCCTCACAGACTTGTGTGTTGAAGGCTTGGTCTACAATGCAGCAGTGTTCAAAGGTGGGGCTCTTGGAGCCAGTGTGGTGGTACATGACTGTAATTCCAGTGGCTGGGGAGACTGAGGCAGGTGGAATGCAAGTTCAAAGCCAGCCTCAGCAACTGATTGAGGCCCTGAGCAACTCAGTGAGACCTTGTCTCTAAATTTAAAAAAATACAAAAAAGGGCTGGGGATGTGGCTTAGTGGTTAGGTGCCCCTGAGTTCAATCCCTGGTACCAAAAAAAAAAAAAAAAGCTGGGTTCTTGGGAAAATAATTGGATTATGAGGGCTATGATTTCATCAATGAATTAATCTATTGATAGTTTCATAATTGAAGGGATTATTGGGAGGTGGTAGAAATTGTAGGAGGTGTGACATAGTTTAAAGAAGATCCTTCAGGGTATATGGCTTTCCCCTATCACATCTCCTACCATAATGTTCTGCCTCAACTCGGGGCCAAAGCAATGAAACTGGCCAATCATGGACTGAAGCCTCTGAAACAGTGAGCCAAAATAAACCTTTCTTTCAAGTTGTTTTTTCTAGGTATTCTGTCAAAGTAACATCTGGCTCTCTACTTGAGAGATGGTAAAGTCCTGGTAAACTGAAAGGAAGAAGCGTGCTGTCTTCAGAAGGTGACTGAGTAGAGGCCCTGAATGTTGCCTTTCTCATCTTGTCCCAACAGCCTCACACTCTGAAATGTGAATGAAGGGTGGAACCCAGTGTCCCAAATGGTTATCGAGTACAGGATCAGAAAGATTTCATTTAGCTAACTTGCTCCCATATAGTATACAAGGATGGAAGAAGCATGGTGAGCTGGGAGAAGTGCTAAGCTCACCGAGTTGGTTGCCACTCCATAACCCTTTCTTCCCTGTCTTTCACATGTGCCTCCATGGAAGCATCCTGTTCTCCCTGTGGGCACACTATGCCTCCTCACAGGTTAAAACAGTCTAGGCCCATTCCTTCTTGTGTTTTATACACTCAGTCACTTCAGGCTCCTATTGGATACCAGCTGAACCTTTCCTGTGGGCCTCCACTCTCTCTGAAGAGAGGGGTTGCTGAACTCAGCTCTCATCTCATCTACTGTGGATGGGGTTTGGAGTGAGGGAGGCACTGGGTGAGCGACCAATAATAATCATGGCTAATTTTTCTTAAGTTATCCAAGAACAGTCATTCCCCACCAGGAAGAGAAATAATTTTGCTTTTTCATTGACCTTTTTTAATGTGGTTTTGACCCCACTTCTCATGAAACAATAGATCCAGCCTTGTTATGCTAGAGGTTCATTTACCTCTTTTTCATTGCAGAGTTTTTTTGCATTAACTGAAAATGCCTGTGTGGGGGCTCTCATGGATGAATGGCACAATTCTTGATATGGTAGCTCTCAGATCCCTGAATTTCTACTTTTAAAATTGAATAGCAGATGGAGAGAGGTGGGAAGGAGCCAGAGAGGTTTCAGTTTATTTTAAATTAAGAATATCCTTGAAAAGAAGAGATTGGAATAGAAGAATCAGGTTGCAATGTTCTTTTGTATTTATTGTATTTCGATTAGATTCAAGCACCCCAGCCAGATACCACAGCATAGGACAGGGTCATTAAAAGTATGTAGGCAAGTGTAGAAAAGTTTATAATGATTAGTGTCAACGTATAATTAGTGCTCACACCACCTGTTTTATATATGCAGTTGGATAGTTATAATGGAAGAAGTTTGTCTGAAAGTAGGTTCAGGATCTGTGTGTCAAAGACCATTCTAATTACTAGAAAATATTTTAGTCCAAACAGCTTCTAAAAGGTGTTAGAACCTTACTGGTGAGTAAAAGTGGATCTATTCCCATTCATTCATTTAACTGTTTTTTGGGGGTATTAGGAATTGAACTCGGAAGTACTTAACCTTTGAGCCACATCCCCAGCCCTTGTTTTATCTTTTCATTTTGAGACAGGGTCTCACCAAGTTGCTTAGAGCCTTGCTAAATTGCTGAGCTGGCTTTGAACTTGTCACTCTCCTGCCTCAGCCTCCGGAGCTGCTGGGATTACAGGCATGCACCACCAAGCCCAACTCATTCAACTATTTTTTGAGCATGTTCTGTGCATCAGATGCTCTACTAGATCCTGGGGATACAACAGTGAACAAGAAACAAAATCCCTGATCTTAGGAGATTACAACATAAAAATTTTAGAGAGTCTAATAAATTTTGACTGAGGGTCTAAAGAGCATTACGTAGCTACTGTGGACCATATCCAGACAGCTGCCATGCTAATGTTCTACCACCTGACTGTCTTTATTGACCATGTCCCAAGCACCCCAACTTTCTTCCTCTGGATTTTACTGCCTAATTTCCTCATTGGTCCAGAATTTACTATTTCAAGTTGAAGATAGCAATCAAGAAAATCAGAAAGCATTTCTTTCAGATTGACAGGTAGCTATATTTTCCACAGCAAAACAAACATGGGCCATTGATTACATTAATAAATTGCATATTATCAGCCTTATCATTAATTAAAATACTTCCAAGATTCCTGCAATAGCTTGATTGTGAAATGTAGTCTTAGGTGGTGATGTGAGATTTTTGTCTTTATTTATTGGGTATCTTGGGAGGGGGTGTTGAGGCTATCACTTAGGTGTCATTATAAACCAAGTCGATATGCTCTATTTCTAGATTTTTAACCTTTGTTTTTCATTTGTAGTGTTAGAAAAAATTTAAATCAAGACCTGTCCGCCGTGGTAAGCGCGGGCCAGCTTGGTCTCCCCGGGTTGTGGCTCCCAGGGGTCGTCCAGGATCCTCTGCATCTGCTGCTCCAACTCCCGGGGCGTCAGCCTCCAGCCAGACCTTGAAGCAGCGCCCTTGGTGGTACACCAGGATGTGCCTGTTGTCCTTGATGTGCTGGATGGTGTCAGGCGAGCGCGGAGAGGGGACCAGAGCCATGGGTCAAATGAATTTTTTCTTTTCTTTTTTTTTTTTGTTTAATGTTTTTAGTTGTAGATAGACACAATACCTTTATTTGATTTATTTTTATGTGGTGCTGAGGACTGAATCCAGTGCCTCACAAGTGTGAGGCAAGCGCTCCACCACTGAGCCACAACCCCGCCCTCAGTTCAGTGAATGTTTATAGTGACAAATTTAAAGTACATTCTACATAATCAAAAAAAGCCAAATTATATTCTTTCAGCACATTTTATGTAACTTTATTTTATTCCAATTATTTGGAAATTGATAATCCTAGTATAATACAAATGGCATTTCTGTTAACTGGAAGAATGATTTAAAACTAATCAGAACACCTAGATTTATGAATGACAGGTTACAATACGTGTACACACTCCATTGTATTTTTTTAATAGTTTAAGTTTATTTTAATGTTTATGAGAAAAAATAAGTACATAAAATGTGAAATATGATTGCTAAAAACAAGACCATAAAGATGCTGATAATCCATTTTATTTTAATAATAATTTATTTATATAGTAAGATGATTGTTTTACTTTCTAAGTTAGTTCATAATAAATTAATTACAAGTAACATTGAACTTAAGAGATAGCTTGGTAATTTCATAATGAAACACATTTTGTTCATAAAGGAAGAGAGAGGCCTAGTTTCTTCATGCTTGTAAAAATTCACTAATTTATAAGTGTTATAATTAAGAGCATTAATGGTGTTTATTGCTGCAGTCTAAGGCAAAAACTGAAATATGTAGTAGCAATCTTATCCAAACACCTACTACACATGATTTAATCTCACATTTTTTTTTCTACCTTCTCTGACTAAAGTTTTGACCAATTTGATGATTTGAAAGAAAACGTATCTTACTTCCTCCTTTGATAGGGACTTAGAAGATCTAGATTTAGTTTATCCTATGTGTTTAAAGAAATAATGGAGCCCCAAAGCAATGGTCCAATCCAGGGTGGGCTGATAAGACACCTAGAGGCTTTGGGTCAGAAACTCTTTTCTCTTAAATGTGCCTTGAAGGGTGCATATAGATCGGAATTAAGACACACAGCACAGCACTGCAGTTGTAATTGCAGTGGTAGCCTTGCAAAATATGAGACAAAACATTCCTGCCTGAATTCTGCCACTCCTCAGACATATCACAAAATTCAGCTCTGGCCATTCATCAATTGCAACAGCTGTCTTATTTGTCCAGAGGCACTTGCTAAACAAACATATTGTCTTGCTTTTATTTGCATCTGTGCAAAGCTAAAGAGCTGGTAAGGTGTTGGTCTCGCTTGCACAGTTGGGGGGTCAGGAAGAAAATGGGTAGATTAGACTTTTCTTTTATCTTTTCTTTTTTTGTTTGCCTTTGAGTTCATAGGAGTTGGAAACATGAACACAATCTCTATGTCAACAAGCCAGAATTCTCTAAACATGGGATTAAAACCAACATAGGGAAAAGTTAAATATTTTGCTATAAAAGTTGGCCCTTAATAACACACATTTTTGCAATGATTTCATAGAGAGGACCAAAAACAAACCATAGAAAAAACAGGCCTTCCTTTTCTTAGATAAAATAATCACCTGTAGGATGCTGAGCAGGGGCACCTGAGGCCTATGGGTTATCAGGGAACATCTGTTAGCGGAACTGCCTCCAAATCATGGAAGTGTTCCAGATAGCAAATTGTCAGAGAAGCAGAAGGGCTGGACACATGGCCTCATCAAGGCATTCTCACTCATCTGACACTCTTTTCTGCTGGGCCTCTGCTCCCTGACTCTGACCTGCTCCGCTCCATGCTAGCCCAGAGCCCAAACCACTGTGTCTCCCTTCCCTTTCCTGACTCTGACTGTTCTGAGCTCAGTCCATGAGGGAAGCCCAACCACTCCTGGTGTTGCTGACTTTACTGCCTGTTCATCGCTCTGCACTTCTCGAGCCCTTCCTCTGCATGGCGACGGATGCTTATCCAACGTGATGTGTGGGTGTATTTTCCATGCATTCTCTGAGCAAAGTAAATGATCTGGAAAGCAAATACCACATGAGAGAGCCTGGCTGTGACAACAGCACCGTGGATTGGGAGAGAGGAAGGTAAGGAGAAGGGAGAGCTTTCTTCTTGCCACCTATGCTCCTAAATTGTCCTGTGTCTCTGGGCAATTCTCTTATTTCTGACTTTTCTTCTTGTGTTAGCTTTTCGTGGCTGGGACCAAATAACTGAGAAAAACAACTTAGAAGAGGAAGGAATTTATTTATTTATTTATTTTGATTCAGAGTTTCAGAGGCTTTAGTCCATGGTCATCTGGCTTCATTACTCTGGACCCGAGGCAAGGCCGAACACCATGGTGGAAGAACAAGGCAGGGGAAAAGCTGCTCACCTCACGAAGGCCTTGAAGCAGAGAGAGGGAGGAAGGGGCTGGGGACAAGATATACCCTATCAGAGCACACTCCTGGCAACCTACTTCCTTCAATTAGGCTCCATCTCCTATAGTTTCCACCACCTCCCAATAATGCCAAAAAATTATTAATTCATTGATAAAATCAGAGTTCCTCATGATCCAATCATTTCCCTATAATCCCACCTCTGAACATTACTGCATTGAGGAGGAAACATCAGTTATTAAACTCCAATTTTTTTGTCTTTTTTTTAAATTCGAAGTTTTTGTTTATATAACAGTAGTATTTTACATAACACTGTTTGTATACAAAGTATATTCGTACTACTCATGTCTTCAATCATGCATTTAGGATAATGATATCCATCTTATTCTACCACCTTCTTTCCCCCCCCCTCCATACCCCAGCAAACCATTACATGTAAAGATGAACTTTGACCTTGGACGGTATTCAGATTTTTTAATTAGCTACAGCCTTCCCAGCAAAGCTTCAGCTTTTTCCTCTGGCACCAATTTCAGCTGACTGGAGACTGAATGAAGCCTGTCTATGTCTGTGGTTCCTGTTCCATTTTTTGTTGACTCAACACAACTCAGGGACATGCTCAATCCCGTAAGTAATAGTATCTTTCCAAATAGCGACTCTCAAACAGAAGTGGAAGTGAGGGAAAGTCGAGCGAGCCCTCATAAGGGCTTATCAAATTCTCCTAAAGTAGGAGAAAAGTCTTATAATAAAAAATTTCCCCTCCTGGGCTGGGACTGTAGCTCAGTGGCAAGGCGCTTGCCTTGCACATGTGAGGCACTGGGTTTGATCCTCTGCACCACATAAAAATAAACAAATAAAATAAAGGCATGCTGTCCATCTACAACTACAAAAAGATTAAAAATTAAAAAAAAAAATTTCCCCTGCTTTGCCAGATGCATCTGATGACTCTCCGGGGTCAGGTGGAAGAGCCTTGTTTCCAAACCTCCTACTGCTAATGTTACTTCTTCTCACTCTCCCCTCCCTCCTCTCCTTTTTCTTCTTTTTCCTCCTCCTCCTCCCCCTCTCACTCCTCTTCCCCCTCCTTTTCCTCCCCTCCCCCTCCCCTCCCCCCCTAGAAATCACTGCTAAATGAAGGCTAAATTAAAGATACATTGCTAGCCGGGTACAGTGGCGCACGCCTGTAATCCCAGCACTTTGGGAGGCTGAGGCAGGAGGATCGCGAGTTCAAAGCCAGCCTTAGCAACGGCGAGGCACTTAGCAACTCAGTGAGACCCTGTCTCTAAATAAAATACAAAAAAGGTCTGGGGATGTGACCCAGTGGTTGAGTGCCCCTGAGTTCAATCCTCGGTACCACAAAAAAAAAAAAAAAAAAAAAAAAAAGATACATTGCAATGCAACTGGCTAGCATTCTCATTTCTGCAATAGGAACCGGAAAAAAAGAGAAATCAAGGCACCATGATTTATATCTTGCCTGGACTATCCTTTCCCTCAGCACAGGACATTCAGAGTGTGTGTGTCTGGGTATCAGGGTTTTTTTGTTTTGTTTTCTTTTCTTTTCTGCCCACACAGAGTAGAAGCCAGTGAGAGTGTGTGAGACATTCTCTCCTTACAAATGCTGTTTCAGTTGTGGTGAGTGTGTTTCCCCTGCATTTTTCTGAGCAAAGTAAATGATCTGGAAAGAAAATACCATGTGAGAGAGTCTGGCTGTGATAAGAGCACAGTGAATTGGGAGAGTGGAGAGTGAGGGAAGGGAAAGATTTCTTCTAGCCACCCATGCCCCAATGTGTTTCTGGGCAATCCTCCTATTTGAGTTTTCTTCTCTAAGATAAAATTTGCACCACATTATTGACAGCACAAACTCAAGGTCAACCCTTGAGTAGTGGTTGGTGGTTGTTATGGTTTAGATGTGAGGTGTTCCCCAACAGCTCATGTGCGAGGCAATGCAAGAAAGTTTAGAGGTGAAATGACTAGGTTATGAGATCCTTAACCTAACCAACACATTAATTCACTGACAGGGATTAACTGGGCAGTAACTGAGGCAGGTAGGGTGTGCCTGGAGAATGTGGGTCATTGGTCACTGGGGGCATGCCTTTGGGGTTTATATTTTGTCATAGTGAAGAGAACTGCATTTCTCTGCTTCCTGGTGTGATGCCCTGAGCTACTTTCCTCTGCCATGCCTTTTCACCATGATGTTCTTCTTCACCTCTGGCCCAGAGCAATGGAGTTTGTCATCTATGGATTGAGACCCCTGAAACTGTGAGTGCCAAATAAACATTTCCTCCTCTAAAATTGTTCTTGTCAGGTTTCTTGGTCACAGCAGTGAAAAAGCTGACTAAAACAGTGGTACTACAGTACCCACTTGTACAAACTCCTAGCATTTCATGCCTGTAAACTCATCTTTCTGGCTGCTACTGATATTTTATTAAGATTGCCATTGGTTCTGAGGGGTTAGTGGGAGAAGTTACTATTATGCATCAATAGTCTCACTTTTCAGGGGGAGAATGGCCATCACATAGCAGTGTCAGTTTTCAGAGTCAAACCAGATTTATGATATAATATGCACTACCATATAATATAAAAAAATACGGTAATACTTTAGGGCATTGGGGTCAGAACATTAATGCATAGGGGAGGCAACTTCTAAAGCTACCTTGATAGCATTTCAGTTAATATTCAGTTTTGGAGTTTTCAAAGCTAACATATAGACATAGGTTTGTGGAGAAAACCCACCACCAATATGGTAGGTTAACTGTGATGTATCAGGCAAGAGTAAGTCTGGCTAAGTTGGCCTGTTGCAAGACCTGCTGCTTAACTGGTCTGTTCATTCTGGGGACCAAAACCTTGTCTGTGAAATGTCAGTGAAATTTTACTTGCTATAAATATGTTTATTTAAAGGGATTATTTAATTCTAGACTTTATAAACTCAAATCCCTCCACAGTAGGAACTACTGAAATACTTTTCCAAGTGTGGCTAAGGGAGTTATCTTTGTTCCGATAAATTTGTTCATTCAGGCTTAGGTTCTACAGATGTTCTTATTTATGGTTCATACTCTTTTTATATCAGGGGCCCTATTCCATGGTCTCTGGTATAGGCAGTGATTCAACTTTTGGATTTTTATTACTATAAATTTATCAATTGCCATATAGAGAAGTTATTATTTTCTAATACTATTTGGAAAGGAAGTCTGTTTCTAGTTATGCATTACTGAAAAGATACAAACCTATGTTTTAATAATTTGACAATTTTTGATTCTCTGCCAATCAAGAAGAGGGGAAGATGTTGTTCTGAGAGTTTAGAAGACTTGGTGTAGGGCTGTTGGATTTTCAGTAAGAAGATATTTGTGTCACTCTCATATGAACTGAAAAGATCTCTATTGTTGGGGAGGAGTCAAAATTGCCAGGAGCAACTCTATTAAATAGACATCTGGCTGCAGAGACCCTGGAGTTTACTGTTTAACTGTTCTACATTCCATATTGGGCAGGCTGCAGAACCATTTTTCAAAACACACAGATAGCAGTCTGAAGTTGGGGCTCCTAAAGAGCTAGCAAATAAGAGTTAGAAGAGTTAAAAACTTAAAAGGATTTGAGTTTAAAGAAAAATGTGTTAGTCACTCATGCCAAATTTCAGGATGATCAAATTCTTTCATCTGTTCATTAATTTTCTATAGTGACACTTATCTACAGGATTTTGGGGTCAGCCAGCTTGGTTTTACACAGCACGAGCTATTCTCCCTGTAACTCTGTGCACTCCCACCCCCCTTTGCCGGCTCTTCTCCAAATCCTTAGCCAAAACATAATTCAGCTGCCTTTCCAGGTCTTATCTTAAGACATGTTTCCCAAACTAGGTTCTACAGAACCCTGTTCTACAAACTGTTAATAACACTGCTGTGAAGACAGTAAGCGGTACTGAAAACAATATGGAAATGCTGGATTTAATTAACCAAAAGGGTTCATTTGCTCTGGGACCTCTCAGGAATTTTAGTATATTAATGCACATTGTAATTTGCAAAAAGGAACATAGTATGCATATTTCCCAAATGCATACGATCATGGTGGACTATTTTGTGGTATGTGTATGTGTTAACTTTTAAGAGTTTTCAGTGAACCCAAAAGGTGGTTTGGAAATGTTATCCTTAGAACATTCTCCAAATAGTACCCTGACATAGATCTTTACATGATCCAACCCAGGTGCCACGAGGCGTAAGGAAGGAACACAAAACCAGTTCTTTCTTCTACTTCTGTATTATGGTCAAGGACCTGCACCCAGCTGAGATCTCAGGGTCAGTTCTGACTCCAGCTCTCCCATCTTCAACTCCCAAGTCCAGCATTCAAGTTCTCATGCTCTGGCTTCAAACTACCGGCCCAATTTTACCTCCTGAGATGTGAGGTGAGACTGCAAAAAGACAAGGCAATATGGTTATCTCACTATCATCTACCTCTACATGTTATTCATTCCTTGAATCTAACCCCATAATCTCCCATCTCTGTTTTCTTTTTCATTCCATCCTCTTTACTACAATGGCCCTTTTCCCATCTCTGCTTTGCAAAATTTAACCAGGTCTTTGAGGGCCATCTCAAATGCCGTCTCCTTCAGGCAACCTTCTCCACCACCCATCTCCAGAACTAAAAGGTATTCTTTCTTCTTTGAACCATAATAGTCCCTTGATTGCTTTCTGTGGTATTTAACATTTTGCCTTAAATGATTATTTGGCATTGTTTTTGTCATTTTTTTTTAATAATACTAACCTCTATCTGTTGATATCAGATATCAGTTATTTTGTTGGATGCATG
Source organism: Tamias sibiricus (assembly GCA_025594165.1). Lineage (NCBI taxonomy): Eukaryota > Metazoa > Chordata > Mammalia > Rodentia > Sciuridae > Tamias > Tamias sibiricus. The sequence continues at coordinate 52,804,106 of CM046669.1, forward strand.
TCTTCCTTACTAACTCTGATAAGTTAGACTTATTATTCATCCCATTTTACAAATTATGGAAGAAGTTGAATCACTCAAGCATGTTAACTGGCAAATAGTTTTTATACTTAGGCTCTGGTCTATCTGCCTCCATGCCCTTGGTGACATCTAGTCTGTATCTCATTAAGGAAAGGATTTTATAAAGGGTTCTATTTATTGTATAATCCACAAACACTAGAGCCTTGATTAGAATAATGAAGTAGAATCCCAAAGGGGTTTTCAGTGAGTGACTTTACAAAAATTGCAGGATTATTGAGAACGACTAAACCATTCTCTGCAATGACAATCATACCAAATCCTTTAGTATCAGGTTCTCACTTCAGTCACTAATACCTCTCCACCATTAGTTACTGAAATCTTAGGCCCTTATGGCCTTTAGCAAAATAGATGCGGTGTTGGTCTGGATCCCCTTTTGGTGCAAATTTTATTGTTCTAATCCTGTGCTTCCTGCAATAGTAACTTCTGCACCAAAGTCAAAATAACGATAATATATCTTGAAAACTTTATTTGGGTCTACTATTGTATTAGCCAGGTAATGTATTAGTTGCTTCATAGACAGATGGTTCCCAACGTACAATGGTTCAACTTACAATATTTTTACTTTACTGTGGTGCAGAAGTGATAATGTATTCAATAGAAACTGTGCTTCAAATTTTGAATTTTGATCTTTTCTGGGGCTAGCAATATGCCCTGTAATCCTCTCTTGTGATGCTGGGCAGCAGCAGTGAGCCACAGCTCCCAGTCATCAGGGGAAACCACTAATACTCTACAGTGTGTGGTGTTACCAGCATTTTTTGGAGATTGTGTTTTGCATTTTCACATTCCATCATATCTATAAAACATCCATCTGTGTGTATGCATGAGATATTCAACACTTTGTTATAAAGCAGGTTTTGAGTTAGATGGTTTTGCCCAACTGTAGCCTAATTTACCTGTTCTGAGCACATTTAAGGTAGACGAGACTAAGATCCATTGTTCAGTAGGTTAGGTACATTAAGGACATTTTTGACTTATGATATTTTTGACTAATGATGGGGTTTTGGGGATATAACCCCATCAAAAATTGAGGAGTGCCTGTATGTTATTTAATTGTTGCTATTACTTTATTATACATGTCTCATTATTTCCATTTTACCCACAAAACTGAGACTAAAGATGAAATAGCTTGCCTAAGGTTATACTGCTAATAATAATTGCATGGGGATTAAGAGCAACGTATCACTTACTGCAAAACCAGATTCTTCAGTGGTCTTCAAAGTGGAGTGCATGTCCCTCTGTGGTATGCAAAAACAAAACCAAAAACATTTTAAAGGTACAAAATGTATAGTTTTAAGTAAATCAACTTCCAGATCTTCAAACCTCTTCACTGAGGCATTCTTTCCTAGAGAATGGACATAGGTTCACAGTAGCTCTTCATATCTCTCACACATGTCAAATCTTACCGTGGACACATGGACCTAGGATGTAAAAATGTCCAAGCTCCTGTCAGGAAGAGGACTTCTCCTGGTAGGTAAGAAGGCACTGAGATCCTAGACTTCCTGTCTTTTTTCTCTTATTTCTCTTAAAGGTGCAGAGAGCAATGTTCCTTGAGCTAGAAGTTCTGATTCACATATGTGGGAGAGTGGGGTGGTGGAAGAAGTGACAGTTTTGCTTAATAAACGTTGCCTCTTTAACTCCCTAGCTATCACTCATTAGAGACTCTTGTAAAAGTAAAGTAGAGACCATCAATAAGAAATATGGGATGATAAAAATAGATTTCTTAAGACATTTAAATGTGAACTTTCTTCTCAGCTATTTGAGAATTGCTTACTCCTTCATAGCTAGAAAGTCATCTCTGAAATGCAATATAAGGTAGTGACACTAATTTATTTAAATATAACAGGAAGCCTTTTCAAAATACATTAGCAAAAACACACAGATGAAATTTTTATGTGTTTTTTTCAGAAATGGTAGTTAAAACCTATATTTTAAAATGATATTATGAAATATTCATTTTAGTTATAATTGATGCTTATTTCATCTTATAAAAATTTTAAATTAAACTCATTAACAAAAAATAAAGTTGTGTTCTAGTGGTCAAATCTATATACAGAACAATCTGATTGTGATTCATATCACTAGGAGATGTATTCCCAATGTAATTTTATGTATTTTATAATTAATATTTATATAAATACTTATTTCATGTGCTTAACACAATGCAATCTAAGAATTTTTTTTTCAGAGTTTAAGATTTTAGGTCATAGGAAATAAGACAAATTTAAAATTTTAATTAATATATAAATTTATAATATATAAATATTATAAAATATAAATTTACAAATAAGTACAAATTAATCTATAATATATAATAAATAATGCAGATAAATTTCAATTAATATATTTATATATTAATGTATATTTAATATAATTATATGTATTGGTGCAGGTATAATGAAGGAATACAAGAGTTTTAACCAAAGGGGATAGAAACAATGGCAGAGGAGTTGGACATCAATATACTAAGTGCATGTATAAAAGCTCAAATGGTATGAAAATACTGTGTGTAAAACCAATGACTTGGAAAACTGTGCTCTTTATATGTAATATAAAAGGAATTGTACTCTAAAAGCATGTGTAACAAATTAAATTAAATAAAAAATAAATTAAAAATATAAAAAAATAAAAAATAAATGTTGAAAAAAAGTTTTAACCATGTAAGACTTTTACCCATAAAATATATTAAGATCACCTTTTTTTAGGGGGAGAATAGAAATATGAGTTAAAATATAACAAAGAAAGATGTTACATTTCTAAATATTAAAAGAAGAACTTTCTCATATTTTAAAAGGAAATGATGGTAGATGATTATGATACTATACTCATTACATAATGTGTTAGGTTTCTCAAAGTCATTGTTTACAATATGCCAGAAAATCTGGTCTATATAATTTTTATATGCCTACTTAAAAATATATTAGAAGGGGACATTCTTTTAAAAATTCTTGGGTATCATATGGCATGTTCAATCAGAACCCTAGTTATTAATTACAGAAAGATTTTACTGAATATTTCTCAAGATGGTGTTTGAACACTAAATCTTTAATGATTATTTTTATTGTGAGCTTTCTTTTCCTTCCAATTATACTACCTAGCATTGCAGTTAAAGAGACAGGTTGCAAAAATGTTGTCGCTAAATCAGGCCTGTTTTGTGTTTTGGGGAATGCATGCATTCTCAGAACTGGAGTGGTGAAAGAAGTACTAAAAACTCTGCAAGGGGAAAGGGGCCTTATCACTAGGAGTCTGAAGACAAAAGAGAATCCACCATTCAGTGGTGTGTTAACATGTTCTGGTGACACCATTAAACCTCTCTAGGCAGAAGCATGTCCAGGCATTGCTGGCAGGACTAATACTGTATAAGGTAACCAACTGCCCTTTGCCTGGGATTGTCCTAGTTTGTGTTGCAAGTTTTTCTTGCAGGGAAACTGCTCTTGGGGGTATAAAAAGTTCACTTTCAGTGTTCAGTGATAGATGTGGAAGGTTGGAGGAAAAAGTACAAAACTCATATAGTGAGACGAACATCATTACCCTAGGTACATGTATGACTGCACATGTGGTGTGACTCTACATCGTGTACAACCAGAGAAATGAAAAGTTGTGCTTCATTTGTGTACAATGGATCAAAAAGCCTTCTGCTGTCATGTATAACTGATTATAACTAATAAAAAATAAATTAAAAAATTCATATAGTGGCTCAAAAAATTAAAGATGAAAACAACACTTGCATGAGCCCTGTTTGGGGAGATGGCTAAGATTGCGGTTGACTACGGGCTTTGGACATGTTTGGGCATTAGCGCCTTCCGTAGTCTCACGGGACTTGGCCCTGGATCTTGTGAGACTTGGCCAGAGATCTCGAGGGACTTGAGCGAGATTGCTGATGAGGTCTGCGCCATTTTTGGAGGTTAGAGAAGCGTGGATGGCGTGTCGGGGTGTAGTTAGAGCCAGAGAGAAAAGTTATCAGAATAAAGAGCTGTTTGTTTCCAGTTCGTCTCTAAACTTCTTCCCGCGGCTTCTTTGCTCCAAGTGGCCATCGCTTCAGGCGACTACAAACACTGACAATGTCAATGAAAAAGTATAGATGGCCTGCTTTCTGCAGTCACTGTCACTGTTTTTCCCCTGGTGTTGGAACCATGATTTACAGTTTACAGTAATGGATCATCCATCGTTGCATCACTGAGTAATGTGGCTTAAAGTGTGCAATTTAAGTGCATTGTAATCATGAACATCAGCTCATCTTTGACTTTGCCTTTGCTTTGTATCAAGTGCCAGTTCAATTTTTAACATTGTGCTTTGTATTAAGAGCTAGTTAAAATTTTAATATTGTGAGTTTGTGGTCATGTGTCTTAATTTGTTTCGTGCTTTTATAATATAATATCAGATTTGGTAATTCATAAAGAACAGAGATGTATTACTTACTGTTCTGGACATTGAGGGGCTCTCATCTGGCAAGGGCCTTCTTGCTGCTTATCCCATGATGGAAGATGGAAGGGCAAGAGAGTATGTGCAAGTGAGAGGAGAGAGAGAGAGAGAAAAAGAGTGTGCAATCATGAGAGAGTCAAATGCATCCTTTTATCAAGAACTCACTCCCTAAAATATTCATTTTGCAAAACATATAAAATATAAGTTTGTTGATATCTAAATGTGAACTAGACTTGGCATACCTCTCTTGCATGCACAAGGAGACTGTGAAAATGTAAATTTTGGCAAATTCCATTTACTTCATAAACTTTTTTTTTTTTTTTTTTTTTTTTTTGGTACCAGGGATTGAACTCAGGGGCACTCGACCACTGGGCCACATCCCCAGCCCTTTTTTTTTTGTATTTTATTAGAGACAGGGTCTCACTGAGTTGCTAAGTTTCTTGCCATTGCTGAGGCTGGCTTTGAACTCACAATCCTCCTGCCTCAGCCTCCCAAGTGCTGGGATTACAGGCGTGCACCACGGCGCCCGGCTTACTCCATAAACTTTTTACCAAACAAAATGAATAGGCCTCACCTGCTTAATGTCCTGCCCATTTTTTATTAACACTGTGATGAAGGGGTAGGATCTGTTTATTTGTGCTCTTGAGGCTTTCATAATGAAACTTGGTCAATTTTCAGTTTCTTCAAAATGCATGAATTATTTCATGCTTTTTTAATTTATAGAAATGGAAAGAGATAGCTTTAGACATGTGCCTACAAGACAGCTATCGTTGATGCTGACCGTTGAAAAGATGTTTATATGTTGACCTATAAATACACACTTTCACAGTGTAAGAGAAGAAGCTTGTCCTTTGACTTGGAAAAGCACTGCAGATGAGAATGGAGAAAAGGATTACAGTAAAACAGAAATTTACATGTTGTTTCTCCAAAACAATGTGATGCTCCCAGAAGAGGCCAGAGGAACCTAGGAAAAGGTGAACTGACCATACCTGAGTGATTGCATTGAAAATTTATACAATTGAAGAAAAAGGGGGAATTTGATTTTTGGGAAATAAGGCTGTTTCAGAACTAACGTGGAGGAAAAGGTCTCCAGTAAAGGGCAGCCAAGTTGAACAGAATGTTCTCAATGTTTTGACTAAAAATATAACTTATTTGGAATCCAACTTTTGTTTTACAAGTTCAAATTACCTTTGTTTCTTTCTTAAAACCATTCAAGAAGGAGAAAGTGTGCCACAAAGTGTTGAAAAATGATGACCATTTTGGACATGCTAACCTATTTGGTGATTTATAGATTCAAAGGACCTGATTGACAAACAGCTGGTCGACGAAATTCAGCCTGTAAATACAAAGTGGGTGGACATTATTTTTGGAAAGCTGGAAATGAATCCCTGCAAGTCTAAAACCGTGTGCTTGCTATTAAGTAAAATTCTAAGGATTCCAAGTTCAAGTGCATTTGTTGTGAAGATATTAAGCTTGATGTTACCACATTGGACTTACATGGATAATCAGTTCAATGTGGGCCTGGTTACGAGCAGAGCTGAAGCTCAAAACGAATTTCTGTGGTTATCACTACATTAAAAATGAAAAAAAAGAAGATGAGTAAAGGCTGAAGGCAGTCAGGAAAAGTATTATTGGAAACAGTATAAAATATTCTGCTCTATCGTGGTTTGAAAAGAAACATTTCATTGCTATTTTTTGGTAAATATTGATAATATCAGTTTACTGCTGTTGTAGTTTTCTTTTTCAAAAGACATATTTGTCTTAAAAATGCAATTATACAATTATAGCTATATACAATTATATAGCTTATAAAATTTAAGTATACAATGAAGAGTTAAAATATTGTTGTATCTCAAGAAACACTAAGAAAATCTTATTGCTTTTTGTTTAATTAGCCCTACTAATTATTACCAATTCACCCTCTTAACTAGTCCTATCATTGTTTTATTTTAAAAATAGCATTTTATGTATCAAAAAAATATAATAACATAAATAATATGTAATGTTGTGTGTCAATTGCATATTTTATATTAATAGAGTAAAAAATGTATGTAAAATAACATATTCCAAATTGTATTATTATTATCATTTTTTTTGGTGTGATATAGCTGTCCTGATTTCTCTCTGTAAAAGACCAGTTACCTTACCTGTAAGAGGTAGGTACTAAAAAATGTCAGGAGCAAAAATGAATGTAATTTACATGTTATATGTTTAGTATTTTTTTTTTTATATTTCCTGACCCATGTGGAAAAAATCCCTCTATCCTTCTTGGGAAAAAACAAACTCTTATTTTAAAGAGATAATAAGATTGGACTCTGAGAGTTTCTTGGTTCTGACTAAAAATAATTTTTAAAAATTGTCACCCTAAATTATTGGTGAGTGAAATGGAAAGGGACATGTAGGTACAGAACAGTGCATTGGTAGTGGTGGGGATCTAGGGGACAACTCACTGAGTCATGCACACACCTTGTCCTGAGTCTTGTTCTCTCACTTTCTAGAACCCTTCACCCTGATGTTTTGTTGTAGGTCAACTTGCTAATACCTGAACAAAAAGAAAATCTTGCTTTTTTTATCACACACACATGTACACACATGCACACACACACAATTAAAAACAGCATTTGAACACATACTATGTGTCAAGAATGGTAATGAGCACTTGTGTTTTCTCATTTATTTCCCATAATGGGATGAGAGGTGGGTACTATTATCATTTCTGTTTGACAGATAAAGAAACAGAGGCTTGAAGAGATTATAAAATATGCCCAAGATAACCTAGCTACTTGATCCACTCTCCATGAAGCCCTGGGCTTTGTCTCTTCTGACCCCCAGCGAATCCCCAGGGTTCTAGGCAGTTCCCGGCACACTGTAGGTACTCAGCACTATTTGGTGGAAGAAAGGCCATTCTCTTCTGTGGTCAGTTCAATCACATGTGTAAGGAGCCTAGAGCCCCGTGGCAGCCTTGTGAGGATCCCATCATGTCACCCTCTACACTGGGCTCATTCTCCCTTTCATAGGCTGTATGTGTGAATTCCTTAAGTGTAGAGACCACCCTTATTCCCTCTAGGAAAGCTCCACAACCTACCATAGTGACATAATGCCCAAATTGTATCAGGTCCCCATAAATATGAATGCATAAAAGTCTGAAAGATGTGTTAGTACCTTAGCTTCTCTTTTTACTTTTGCTTCAACAATCTTTCAGTCAGCACCTACATGTGCCAGACATTGTGGTATCTACTTTGGTGGCAAAGAGGTGGGAACCATGTTGCTCTGTGGGCTTGGTAAGTTTCTTTTTTTGAGGAAGGGATACCAGGGATTGACCTCAGGGTCCCTCAACCACTGAGCCACATCCCCAGCACTATTTTTTTGTATTTTATTTAGAGACAGGGTCTAGCTGAGTTACTTAGCACCTTGGTTTTGCTGAGACTGGCTTTGAAAATGTGATCCTCCTGCCTCAGCCTCCTGAGCTGCTGGGATTATAGGCGTTCACCACCATGCCTGACTTCATAAGAGTTTCTTGGGTACCATTTTGGTTGGTCCATCAGGGTAAACAAAGTCAAAATCATTACCGGGTGGAAAAATTACCTTGCAGCTTCATTTACAGAAGCCACCCCTCAACCCTCTGAACCCTGTGAGCCTAAGATCCTTATCCTCCAATACACAGTATCCTGTGGATTCTTAGGTTGGCTTGATTCTTCTCCTAGGTGGTGGGTGGAAGTGACAGCAGAGCATGTAAATGATTGTTTGGGTAAGCCTTTTCTGCCCCTCCTGGGATCACACTGGTCCAGGGGATGAATGGAGAGTTAAATTCAATCTCAGTGCTCATCTTTTCAGGGTCACAGAAATTGAAGGTAGTGTTTTTATTAAAGCTCAAGAGAAAGGAAGCCACACCTCAACACCCTCACTCACTGTGGGATCATTAGTGCCATTCTGGGCTTCTTTGTTTAGGAAGGTTTCAGCAGTCTCTCTTTTGTAACCATCAGTACTATGGCACAGTTATCCTGCTGCTTGGCAAATCCCCAGGCTCAAGTGCTTCTCTCTAGTGCTTCCCAGCTAGAGATTCTTAGAGGTCAGTGTTGGGGATATGAGGCCAGACACATGTGTTTTCATTAGTCATCATGAAATGTGTCTTTAGAGGCATATATTTCTGATGATTAATATAGTCTTATTTATATAGCACTTATAAGTTTGTTTAAAGCTCTTCACATGCTACTTCAGAAAAAAATAATACTAGATTTCATGTCCTTTTGTCCTTGTCAATCCCTCACTTGGGATTTATATTTGACTATTTCCTCTGTCAATTCCAAGGGTCACTTCCATTAAAAGTTTCCTGTGGGTAGTTTGGAAGCATATGCTATTGATAACTATCGTGTTATAGAGCAGCAAGAAGAAAAGTAGTAGTGTTACTAATATTTATGAGCACTTGCTACATGTCAAGGAAGGATCCAAGAACTCTTTATTATTATTTAATGGAATTTTAACAACTGGAGCATATCTAGAGGTTGACAAGATTTTACAACCTGTCTTGTATGATCTAGTACTTAATGGATCTGTGACTCGGGTCCACTCTGATTTCATTGGTCTTCTATATTTTCTTATCTGTTTGAATGGCACCACCATTCCCTTGGATAGAAGCCAGGACCTAAGAGACAATCTCTATTCTACCACTCTTCTAGCTCCAGTGCATTCCCTGGGTCCTGTCAGTTCTTCCTCTTCATCCTTCTGGAGTCTCGATTTTTTTCTTATCTCTGGACTCTACCCTGCCACTTCCATCATTTTTTTTGCCTGCCCTACTGTAATGCTTTCTTCCTTGATTCTTCACTTGTACTTGGATTCCCTACTATATTTACCAGCACTATAGCCAGAGCCATCTAATATCTAATATATGTTATATACATGTGTCAAATAATTTTTAAAAATTGTCACCCTAAACAAATCTCACCAGTGAGTGAAATAAAAAGGGACATATGTATACACAACAGTTCGTCATCAGTGGTGAGGATCTAGGGGACAAATTGCTGAGTCACGCGCGCGCGCGCGCACGCACGCGCGCGCGCACACACACACACACACACACACCTTATCCTGAGTCTTGTTTTCCCACTCTCTAGGACTCTTCACCCTAATGTTTTGTTGTAGGTCACATATGACCTACACACACACACACACACACACACACACACACACACATACACACATACACACACACATCAAGTCACAGCATTTCTGTCATGGTGTGCATAACAATTTGTCATTAGCATAGTAAATACCTATTCTGGGCTTGGGCTTCTCTGTCTATAGTGTTTCCACGAGTATCAGGTCAAGAACTTCCAGCAGAGGAAGGGTCAGCTGATCTCAATATCATGGCTAAAGACAGTTTCCTTCTTTTACCACCCACTCCATGATATCTTTGCCCCCACTGAAGGGTAAAAATCACACCAGAGACAACCGTGCAGCCAAGAGATTTATATTCACCAGCCTTTATGGCTGGTCAGAGGTAGAAGAAGTACAGGGAGAGAGGAGTCAGGGAGAGGGAAGTGTGCAAGCCCTGGTGGGAGAGAGAGGAGTCAGGGAGATGGGAGTGTGCAAGCTCTGGATGGAGGGTGGGTGCCTGGTTGTGCCGGCTGTGGTCTCTGGAGCTGTTGGCTGGGGGCAGCTGCCATCAGGCTGGAGACGGTGAGTTTGGAGCTGTTGCAGCGGCTGCTTCCTCTCAGCAGGGATGAGCTGTTGTGTTTGAGCTCCGGGCAGGCAAGAGCTTTAAATAGGGATTTCTGGTGGGGGATGTACCAAAGAGACCTTTAACGCTATTGGCTCTTTTCCCAGGGAATAGGGAGACCTTTAAGCCGATTGGCTCCTGCCTAGGGAGAATGAAACCAGGTTGCTCCTCATGCAAATTTCCATGGGGGAGGTGGCCCATCGGCCCAAGCCTATCTATCACCCACAATGAGAGGAGTTCTTATGACCTGGACACCTGAAATAAACATGAAGACTGATGGAACTTTGTTGCCCTCTCTTTGGGAAGATCTAGAAGATCTAGAAGCATCTCCATTTGTGTAATGGTTACTGCCTCACATTAGGAATAAGCAGGGATTACTGTAGGCATGGGCTGGCTGTGTAGACTCCCAGAGGTTCATGTTTCTACCAGGTGAGTCGAGCCCCTAGGCTGCAGAGAACCTATTCCCTCTTTGGTTTCCCCAGGAGAAAGGCTAAGAGTGACTTCCTGCTGTTGCTAATTTCGGGGTTGTCTCATCAAACTCTTCTCAGTATTTTATTCATCTGTAAAACTAGTTGTTTTCACTATTTTTTCTCTTGTTTAAATGTCCAGAGTGGCTTCAGTTGTCCTTCTTAGACATTGACTAACATGGTCCCCTAATCTGGATCCTGTCCACTTGCCCGGTATCATCCTAGACTGCTCTTGGTAATTGTGTTTCTTATGCCTTCCACATTGTCCCCCTCCACCCCATCCAGGTATTTCCTTGAATGCTTTAGTCCCTTCTGATGGAGGATCTTTGCCCCTGCTCTCCCTCTTTTTAGAAAGAGCAAGAGATCTCTCTCCTTCTCTCCAGATAACTCCACTCACTTATAATCCTGCAAATGCTACTTCCCTGACCTCTAATCTAGGTCAGACACTTCATTATATCTCTTTGCAGAACCACAATCTTTGCTCTGAAATACTTAGTAATTTTTAAATGATATATTCATTAGGTAGCTAATTGATTTCCTCTTATTAGATGAACATTCCATGGGACCCAAGATCACAAATCTTTTTTAGTTATTCTATACCCTGTATCTAGTATAATGCCTAGTACATTTGAAAAGCTCAATAGATGCTTGTTGATTAAATAATAGAATGAATACACTGTCTCTTTCTCACTATTTTTGTCTTTCCTTTTCTGAGACAGTAGTTCTTAGCCTTGACTGCACATCACAGTCACCTGGGGAGTTTTAAAAAGTGCTGATGTCTGGGTCTCATCCCGAGAGCTCTTTAACTTAATTGGTCTGGAGTGTGGACTAAGTGTCAGGAGTTTTGAAAGCTCCTCCAGATAATTCTAATGAATATCAAGGTCATTGTGGACAAAGCATCAGAAGAATCTAAGTATGTTTGTATATGTGTAAGAGGTGGATATATATGTGTGAACACTTGTATGTAGACACATTTACATGTTGTAGAGAGTTTGGAATATGTTCAATAGATCTTTTTTTTTTTTTTTTTTTTTTTTTTAACCAGTGTTTAAACAGAATGGCACTTTAACCTCTATAACTCAAATTCAGTTTCTTTGGGGGCTATAGAAGCTGATCTCTTACTTGGTTAAACTAAATCACTTCCGAGGTCCCTTATAACCTTGATAGTTTTTTTTTTTTTTTAACTTTATGTTGCTGGGTATTAAGCCATCTTTATGTTTTACACAGAAAAACTATTTTCAACTCTGCAATCAGTGTTCTGATTTGCAGCTAACAATTGCAGCTTGACAGGCTACAATCCTTGTAGAAAAATCTCAATGTATTAAAATTCCAGTCACATAGATTCCAGTGTGCTGTCTTCCCATCGAGATGCCACCTTAATGGAGTTCACAGCCGGCCCCCTTCCAACTACATTTTCCCAAATGTTTTCAGTGAGTGCACTGCCTGACATCAGCGATGACTCACTAAGCTGCTGTTGGAGGCAAATCTGCTATTTGCTCAGTAATCCTTTCACTGCAGATCAAACATCTGTTGGTGAAATCATTTTTATGAGATGGATGCAAATCTCTCCAGCACCCAGCTGGTTAATGCCAGCAGATTTTCCTGGGGATTCAATTCAGTGGAAGTTGGATTTTTAAAAATTTTTTCTTGCCAAACATTGATTTATATTTGCTATGGGCTGATTAAGGGCCTGAAGGACCCTCTGCCTTGCTCTTTCTGTCTCTGATGCACTCAGCAAGGACAGGAACAGACTTACACCCTGGATAGGACTGACATAACGGGATGCTCCCAAGCACTATGGGACTCCCAGGTGCAAGGGCAATTGGAAGGCTTGAGAAGCACAGTTGTTTGCCCTGGGTTGTTTTACATCTCTTCAATCTCTATTTAAAAATTCTCTTGGGTTTAGAAAACTCCCTTCTGCTGACCTCTGAATATCAGGTCTTTATCTTTCCTTTATGTAACGTTATTATCCTTCCTTGAAGTCATAGTGAAATGCAGTCCCCCTCCTGCCTCCCCCAGAGTAATCCACCTACACAAACCCTCCTTAATGGAGTGTGGTTTTAAATGGGGTCTTTTAAAAACAAGATAACTTGTAGCAAAGAGAAGTCTTTCCTGTTTCCTATATTGATTGAAGGGTTGTAACTTACAGCTTTTGGAGTTCAGCTTCTCACTTCTATGTTTGTTTGTGAAATATTCATTTTTAACCTGATGATTTCTCCATGATCAGCCTGCTTCCATGGTAGTCCCTACTCGTTTTCCAAAAAGCATGTTGAGGATGAATGGGCACTGGTTTCCTTGATGTTCTGCTACTTTGTTTCCTCACACAGTAGGGATACCCTATGGTGGAGCATTTCCAGGTCCCATTCGTAGGGATGGAGCAAGAACACAGAAGAGTAGCTGGAAATAAGCCCAGGAGCAGAGCTAGACCAGGAAACAGGTGTGAACCACAGTGAAGGATGGAAGTCAGAGTTTGGAGGCAGCACAAGTTCAAGGTCATAGGCAGACAGCAAGTCCTGGAGGTCAGGATCAGAGGGAGTTTGGGGAGAGCCTGGGAGAAGAGGTGCACAATTATCCTCAGTAACAACTGCTATGTCTTCTAATATCATAAATTTTGGAGGAGATTTTTATCAGGGAAGAATCCCAGCCAAGGCCCTGGGGGCAAAGCCCACATAGGCTCCCTGATCCCAAGACTGCACTAGGTAGAGGAAAGAGACTGATGTTCAGTCGTAAGCTATTGTCACTAGGTCAGGAAAAACTTCTGGAGTTATTCCCTCTGAAAGAGGCTTCTCTCTCCCCGGTTCTTCCCTATTTACCTTACCATTTTCTCTCCCCTCATTCTTAGAGGACCTCCCACTGCTCTTTTATTTAGTTATGAAAATATATTTATTGAGTGTATACTGTGGCCCAGGCACTGTTTATGCACTAAGGACACAATACTGAACAAGACAGAAGTTTCCATTTTGTTCAGTTGTGCCAACAATTGATGGAAAGGTATTAAAAGCCACAGGCAAAGGGTCTGGGTTCTCTCTTACATGTAAAGACTGCAACTAATCCCATATGGACAGCTCTACAGAATTGAAACATGTCAGAGCAAGAGTTTCCTTGGGCTTCTGGCCCTGAGAGTACCCCAGCAGCTGATGACCTTCATAGGAAGGACTAGCAGGAGCCAGCAGATGGTCCTTTTGCCACTCCCATGAGGATATTATATCCTCTGGGACCCTCCAAGATGTGCCAAGATGCCTGCCTATCTACCAGGAACAGTTGATGGGGACCATCTTAGCCATCTCTCAGTAAGCTTACTGCAACACAGGGTGAATTTAAGTCCAGTTTCTCAGAGACCACTTTCCAGGTGTCCCACCCCCATGGCAGGCGCAGGCTTTAGACCTGCATGAAGTAAACAAGGCGATAAATGGGTGTCAGTCAGTGAAAAATGCTTTTGAAACATAAAGCAGACTAAGGGGATAGTGAGTGAGGGATTAGTGGCTCTTTGAGTAATCAGGGAGGAATTCTTTGAGGAGGTTAACATTCAAGCAAAGACTTAATGGAAGTGAGAGTGAAACAAGCAAAGGGTAGGGTAGGGGTTGAGCATTCTTGGCAGATGGAATGACAGTGAGAAGACTGGGAGGCAGGAACTGGCTGGAGGGGTTTAAAGACTGCAAGAAGGCAGGGCTGATGGGAGGATAGTTAGTGATGGGAGAGTAGTGGGAGTTGAGGTCACAGGCTGGTGGTGGCCAGATCACAGGGTGCCTGGGCCTAAGGTAAGGAATTATTCTTTCTCCCTTCCTCTGCAGCTGGTATGCATAGGAGTGAGAAGGATTTCAGGGATTTCAAAGCACCTTTGTCTTTTTTCCAGAGGAGCTGAATCTAAGTGTGGCAGACAAGGAGAAGCACAGGTTCCAGCAGGGAAGGGCAGCAGGGGTCCCCCTTGCTGGGCCAGTCTGCTGACTAACTCCCTAGAGGCTAAAGCTTGAGTTCAATGCTACAGCTGCCCAGGATTATGGAAGTCCCTAGAATGCAAAAATGATATCGCTGTTTTACTCAGGTATTGGACTTTAAAAAAGAAATTGGTTCCTTTTAGTTATACGTAACAGTAGAATCCATTTTGATATAATCACACAAGCATGAAATGTCTTATTCTAATTAGGACCCCATTCTTGTGGATGTACATGATGGTGGAATTCACTGTGGTGTATTCATGTATGTACAAAGAAAAATTATGTCAGATTCATTCTACTGTCATTTCATTTCCTATCCCCTCTCCCTTCCCTTCATTCCCCTTTATCTAATTTACTGAATTTCTATTCTTCCCCTTCCCCTCTTATTGTGGGTTAGCTAACACATATCAGAGAAAACATTTGACATTTGGCTTTTTTTGGATTGGCTTGTTTCATTTTAGCATGATAGTCTCCAGATCCATCCATTTACTGGCAAATGTCATAAAGTCATTCTTCTTGGTGGCTGAGTAATACTCCATTGTGTATATATACCACATTTTCTTTATCCATTCATCTGTTGAGGGGCACCTAGGTTGGTTCCATAGCTTAGCTATTTTGAATTGAACTGCTATAAACATTGATATCTCTGCATCACTGTAGTATGCTGAGTTTAAGTCCTTTGGATATAAGGAGTGGGATATCTGGGTCAAATGGTAGTTCCATTCCTAGTTTTCTGAGAAATTTCCATACTGCTTCCCAGAGTGGTTGCACCAATTTGCAGTCCCACTAGCAATGTCTGAGTGTACCTTTTCCCCCACATCCTCACCAACATAAATGGATTCAGCAAAGTATCAGAATATAAAATCAACACCCAGAAAGCAATTGTATTCCTATACTCCAATGACAAATCTGCTTAATGGGAAATTAGGAAAACCATCCCATTCACAATAGCCTCAAAAATAAAATAAAATAAAATAAAATACTTGGGAATCAATCTTACAAAAAAAGTGAAGAACCTCTACCATGAAAACTACAGAATACAATAAAGAAAGAAATTGAAGATGGAAAGACCTCCCATGTTTTTGGTTATGTATAATTAATATTATCAAAATGGTCATACTTCCAAAAGCATTATACATATTCAATACAATTTCCATCAAGATTCCAATGATGTTCTTCATAGAAATAGAAAATGCAGTTGTGAAATTCATTTGGACAAATAGGAGGCCCAGAATAGCCAAAGCAATCCTTAGTAAGACAAACAAAGCAGGAGGCCTCACAATATCAGACCTTAAATTACAGAGCTATAATGACAAAAACAGCATGGTATTGGCACCAAAACAGGCAAGAAGAACAATGGAACATAATAGAAGACACAGAGACAAATCAACATAAATACAGATACCTCGTAGTAGAGAAAGACACCAAAAACATACATTGGAGAAAAGATAGCCTCTCTATTAATGGTGCTGGGAGAACTGGAAATCCATATATACTAAATGAAATTTAAACCCTCTTTCTTACCCTGCACAAAACTCAAAGTGAATCGAAGACCTAGGTATCTAGCAGAAACCCTGCACATACTAGAAGAAAAGGTAGGCCCAACACTCCAACATTTGAGCTTAGGAACTAAATTCCTCAACAAGACTCCTAAAGCACAAGAAGTAAAATACAAAAATCAATGAATGGGATGATATCAAACTAAAAAGTGGGGCTGGGGATACAGCTCAGTTGGTAGAATGCTTGCCTTGCATGCCCAAGGCCCTGGGTTCAATCCCCAGCACCACACACACACACACACACACACACACACACACAACAAACTAAAAAGCTTCACATTAAAGGAAACAGTCAAGAACATGAAGAGGGAGCCTACAGAATGGGAGAAAATCTTTGCCACCTGCATCTTGGGCATTAATTTCCAGGATATATAAAGAACCCAAAATTCTTAACACCAAAAAACACAAATAAGCCAATTGATAAATGGGCAAAGGAACCAAACAGACACTTTTCAAAAGAAGAAATACGAACAGTCAACAAATATGTGAAAAAATGTTCAACATCTCTAGAAATAGAGAAATGCAGATTAAAACTACACAGAGATTTCACCTCACTCCAGTCAGGATGGATTTCTTTTAAATATAAGTTTAACTAAGTTTCAAAGAAAAATCCTCTTTCTTTGCCCTTCACTTAACCAGGAACTGACCTTTGCTTAAAAGGAAAAGGGTGGAGTACACTTCCCCAGGGGAATCAGATTTTACTCTGGGTCCTTTTTTTTTTTTTTTTTTTAACTAGCTATGCCACTGTGTATTATGCTTATAATAGACAAGAGCTTTTAAGCTCATTTGCTTAAAATGTATGCCCACCCTTCTTTTTGAAAGAATTTAAGATGGTGCTTTTATTCAGGCTGCTATAATTAATTACCATAAATTAGGTGGCTTAAAAAACAAGTTTTTATTTCTCACAGTTCTGGAGGCATAGGATGTCCAAGATCAGGATGGTTGGTTCTGAGGAGGGTGCTCTTGCAGGTTGCAGACTACTGACTTCTTCTATCTTTACATGGTAGAGAGAGAACTAGCTGACCTCTTATAAGAGCACTAATCCCATTGATGAGGGCTTCATTCTCATACCCTAATTACTTCCCAAAGGACCTACCTCCAAATGTTATCACACTCAGGACAAGATTTCAGCACAGGAATTGGGGGTTCACAAACTTTCTGTCCATAACTGACAGTATGAAATTTGGAGAAGTGGAGTCGGTTTTTAAGGAAGTCATGCTTATAGCTTAGGCAAAAACAACTCTGCAAGGTTTGAAGAACAAGAGGCAGAAAACACTCTCAGAAATCAATTTAAGGTGACAATAGACAACTTCTGGAAAGTTCTACAAGTTTGGTGAGGCATTTTTTCAGGGCAAGATCAGCCTTATAAAGTACTCTAAACCTACATTTACCAACAACACTCTCTTGCTAGACCTGTATAATCCCAGGAGGTATTACTAGTCAAATAGTCTTTCATGGTAAGTTATGTATTGTTTTAGAGATCTGTTCAGGTTGGAATTAATTCCATTTGCTTTAGAAATGTTTGTTTGTGGAATAAATGTCATTAAAGTAGGCAATGGAGCTGGGTGTGGTGGCTCATACCTGTAATCCCAGCTACTCAGGAAGCTGAGGTGCAAGGATCATAAGTTCGAGGCCTGCCTCGTCAACTTAATAAATTTTTTAAAAGAGCTGGGGGTGTAGCATAGTGATACTACAGTCCTTGCCTAGCATGTGTGAGGTCTTGGGTTCTATCCCTAGGATTGCAGGAAAAAAGAAAAAGTAGTCAATGGAATCATGGAATCATATATTCCAGTTATTTAATGCAAATTCCCCAGGGAGCAATTTTCTTTATGACCCCTTTTTCAGGTAGGGACATCTGCTCAAATTTGGACACATTTGAAGGACATCTGCTCGAATTTGGACACATTTCTCATTTTCTTCACTAAACAACCAGCTCCTTGCTGGATGATTTTAGTCCAGCATTCACAAATGTGTTTTACAGAATACTTACTTCAGGAGACATTAACGGATGAGTCATGAAAACTAAATTAGTAAATAAAATAGAATTTGATTGTGTGATCAATTAAGTTTGAGAAATCTTCTTTGGAAAATTAAAGCATCTTAACACATTAAAGGATTTTAAGAATCCAGCCATGAAGAAAACTGTCTGACCCAGAGATTCCTAAATGTACCCCATGGAGTGTCTAATAATATCCAGGTAGAGGTAAGCTATGGGGAAAGGTGCTTAATTGTTAGAAATGTCTTCACTTATTTCATAAAAGTTAGTATCTCTATAACTGTCACTCATTGTTTTTAGTTTTTACTCAGGAGTTACTATGAATAACTTAAATTCTTCCTGCAAAGACCAGCTCTTTGGCTAGAAGAAGGTAACATGTTCCTCAAAGGTCCTCTCTTGACCAGAAATCCAAATGAAAGCCCAGCTTCAGTCCCTGCAATGAACCCTTATCTAACTTCTCATCATCTTCTGTGCTTTGTCTCTGGCCTCTTGAATATGAAGTGGTCAGAACTGGACACAATTCTCCAGAGGTAATGAGTGCAAGAGACCAACTGTTTCTCTCTCTTTTCTTTTTTTACTTTTAAATAGCATATTTTTATTTTTACCAGACTATAAGGCTTACAAACTCTTTATATATATACATATATGTTTGTCAGGCAAGTTGAAATCTATCTGCTATTCTGGGATGTATCGTTTGCCTCCAAAGAGTGGGCCTTTGGAGGCAGATTTATCCTAACCTTATTAGTACTACTTTAAATATAACTTTTTACAAATTTTGTATTTTCATAACTCTAGCTTAATCTGGGTTTAGGCATCCTAATATTATTCTTTCAGTTCTGTGCTTCTTTTTCAGTTGGTATAGATTAAAAGCATAGACTCGGGAGTCAGACTTTCCAAGTTCAAATCTAGATTTGGGAAAGTTACCAACTGTATGAATTTACCATTTACCTAACCTTGTGAACTTTGGTTTTTCTTTTGTAACATGGGACTAAAAGTCCCTAATATATATATATTACATAGTTTTCCTGAGGAATGCAGAAATGTTTGTAAATAATTTTAGTAGGATGTCCAGTATTTATATTAAGAATTCAACTTTAAAAAAGAAATCAACTTTAAAAAAGCAAACATAAATTACTTGTTCCAACCCCACTTAAGTCATCATTGGAATTATTTGGGATTACATTATTAGTATTATATTTAAATTATCCTGGGAACTTTCACCTTCTATTAAGCATGGTCCCCTCTGGGACTTCTGGTCATGGTATTTTACCTCCCTTGTCGCTGAGGATCTGACTTCTGCTCTTCATGCCAGACTATTCCCAGCATTCCCTACCTACCTTGGTTCATGAACTCTTAAGGTGACCAGGTCCCAAGGGGTTTTCTGCTATGTCAGCAGTCAGTTGGTCATGGTTGAGTCCAAATAGTAATTACTCTCTTGACTCCTCCCTACTCAGTGAAGCCACTCTAAAACAAAGTAATTCCCTCAGACAAGTCTGTGCAGTGTGCAAGTAATACGAACCACATGGTAGGGCCAGGCCAAGGGGCTCTGGAGCCTGTACATCAAGTGGGAGCAAAGGCTCGAGGCACTTTCTCCAGAGCACAGGAGCCAAATCTTCCACATGGAGTCGGTTTAGACTGAGCCCGTGGCAAGTGCTCTGAACTACATTCTCCGAGGCTGGCTGGCTCCCTCTTTCCCGAAGTTGTTTTCAGAGGACTTGGCATTTCCAATCAAGGGGTCACATGGAGTGCAGTCATGGAGTGCATATGAAAAGGATCATATTCCCAGGATAAGGCTGGAAGATGTGAGTCAGCAGTTGTGAAAGAGGCTAGCAAGCCTGCAGTCTTGGGAGCACACGCTACTTCAGGGTTCTTAATGCCACCGCCCTCTTACCCCCATAGACACCCCCATCACACTATTGTGCTTGTCTCTAATCTAAAAGGGTCAAATGAGAAAAAAAAAAAAAAAAATGCTCGTTAGTCAGAATCCTAGTCAAACCAGATCCTGAGAGAGAAGTGACAGGGCTTACCCAGACTGACATGGTATGAGCTGAGATTAAAAAGCAGCGAGGATCCTAGGTATCTGAAACAGGGCCCAGAGTGGGTGCTGGTCCTCAGAAACAAGGCAAAATTTTAGGTGTCCAGGCTGGAGGAGTGGGGAGCATGAATGAGATTGGTTCTGATTTGACACTCGATTGGGCCGAGAAATTTTAAATCCCTTCTATATGGGCAGTATAGGCTCCAGAGATGAAGACAAGGCTGAGCTATTTGGAAATCCAAAATCCGCTGCTGGGGCTGAGGCTGTAGCTCAGTGGCAGAGCACTTGCCTAGCATGTGTGAAGCACTAGTTTCAACCCTTGGCATCATAAACAAATAAACAAAATAAAGGCATGCTATCCATCTACAACTACAAAAAAAAAAAAAAAAAAAAAAAAAAAAATCCTCTGCTACAGGGACAAGAGAGAAACCCAGACTAGGAACCAGACTAGATCTACAACTGTAGCATTCTGGCCTATACCAGTTCATTGTGATGGGTGCTATTTGGGTCAGCCTGACTCTTGGAGAGGTTCCTTAAGGTTTGCTAGCAGACACCTGTCACTCCATCTCCCTCCACTCTCCAGGTTGCATGGCTGTGACTGACACACAGACAGGGGACCATCTGTGGACAGAGGTGAATTTAACCAAGTTAGGCAGGTAAGGCACCTGGGGTGACAGGTATGCTGGTAGGAAAAAATGGAAAGACAGATGGGGCAGGTAGAATGTTGTGAATCCAAGGAATAGGGCAAGGCTTAGAGGCCTGAGCTATGTCTCCAAGTTCCCAGTGGCCCAAAGGGTCAGGTTCCCACAGGTAAAGAGGTCGGAGGCAGTGGTCCAAGAAAGTGGGAACATAAGTCCTGACCCTAGGGCAGGATCTATTTGCTCTTCTTTCACTTTCCCTTCTGGGTACAGGTGGTGCTAGGTATGTGAGTAAGCAATTGACAGAGGCCTTTTAGTGCATCCTGATTCTGAAAGGATAGAGAATCACCAGGAGGGTCTTATACAATCACTGTGACTGAGGTTAAACTAGATGCAGAAGTCCCCTTGGCCATGGAACATCTCGTTTGCCCAGAAACTCAATGACAGTGAATCAATCACCCAGGTGCCCTGGGGCATTGTTCATGTTTGTAAGAGGCTAGCAGATAGGACCTGTGGTGGGAAGGCAGTCTGGAGTCTCTATAGACTTGGGGATTTGACAAGGAGGATCGCAGAATATAGGGAGAATTAATGAGTGTCTATGGAAAGCTTTGAACTCTCCCTCTTCTGTGTTAACACCAAGCATCACTGTTATTAAGGTGCTTTGATATCCCCAGATAACAAGGCTTCTGCCAAGTCAAAAGTTCAAGGAACAATCATACACAGTGCTTTTTGGAAAGGCCGTGGCTTTCCAAAGGGCTCGTAACAAAACGTTTGTCAAGTGTCCACTTCCTGACCCCTTCATATGAAAGTATCGAAGACAGCCATCTGAACATGAAATTCTACAACTTAGAAATTTCTAAAACTGTCTCTTCCTGTACATTGGTGGTTCTTAACTAAGGTAGTTTGTTAGCTCATCCTACACATAAAATAAGAGGATGAAGAAATTTCTGAGGGGGATGAGGAAGCAGGTCTGTTATCTCTCTTTTATCCCTTAGTTTGAGAATGAACAAAGATTTCCCAGAGGACAGTTAATTCAATTTTCAATACTTTTGAGCAGCCTGATACTCAATGATGTCTCAGTGCATCTATTTGTGATGAGATCAACTGTCTTACTCCATCCCATTTGCCCTCTTTCAGTTCTTGGGCAGAGCTCATTTTGACAGTGAATCTCTAAGAAGAGTGCAATATTTCAGGTGTGGACTAATGACAAATCCCAGTGCTCTCCTGTGCATTGTCTCTGGTTTCAGCAAATCAGCTTAAGCTAAGCCTTCCATCTGACCAAGTTCCAGCTTCTCACCAACTTTGTATAATCTCTGAATCTAGAGAGCACGCTGTTGTGTGTGGGGCTGATAGTGCTGGTAGATCAAGGTAGGGGCAGTCTTGCTACTTGCATTCAATTTTAACAATCACCTAGCAGTAATTCATCTCTGGGTTTTGAGAAACAACTAAAATGAAGTAACTGTCCTCAGAGAACTCATGACCTCATCACTGTTGATACATCTGTGGCTCTGGCCACAGGGGTGTGTATGTTGGCACCATCTCTGGGCTGCCACTGCATGCTCCATGGCCTCCTTTGCTGGCACTCCTGGAAGTCAGAAGTACCACTGTGTTAACCTTCTATTGAGATATACTTGCAGGTGAGGATGGTAACCACCTGACCATGCAGGTGATTTGTTCTAGACTTTCTTCTCCTTCTAGGGTTCAAGTTTTCTCAATATTCATGAAGAGACTGAGTTTTTGAGTGGCCCCATGGGAAGCTCCCTTCCATGTTAGTTGACAATTCACCTTTACTTGGGATGTGTTGTAAAAGTAAGGACTTAGAAAATAGGAAGGCATCTCCTTCATGTTACTATCTTTCTATATCCAGGGTATGACTTGAAATAGTAATCCAATTTTTCTTGTGTAGCTGCCCTGGATAGCAGTTCCTAATCCTACACAAATCTCAGCAAAATAGAGAGAAGGTCCAGCAACCTCTATATAGATTTATGGCAAAGTCTTTGCAGGCAATCTCTTAATATCCAGGCACCCGCCTAGTGTTCTGGACCATCTAATTTCTCCCTTGATTCCAGATCTTAGAGGAACATTCCTGAAGACAATTTCCATTTCATCTTCTTTCTTATGAAGTTCCCAAGCAATTCTAGTCAATAGTCATGCCTTAAAACTAGAGTATTGCTTATGTTAGTGAAGAATTAGAAGCATCCAAATGCCAATCTTATAAGAAAGTGTTAAATTTAAAGCAATCTATAAAATAAAATACTATGCAGTTGTTTTTAAAAATGAAGTAAAACTAAAGACATTCACATACAAAGAGATTGTTAAAAGTAAACAATTTCACAACAGCTTATAGTATAATCCCATTTTGAGAAAGCACAGGATAAATGTATATTGAATTATATAATGCAGTGACTATTTCTATAAGAAAAATGGGTTCACAGAGACATGTGTATTCTGCTTGGCAAATCAATATTCTGATTGAATTTTAGAAGCATGTATTCCCTTTGCAATAAAAACCCAACACATTTAAGATTATATCAAACTATGACAGGAGCTTGTTTTATTGAATGATTAAATAATGGTTTGTATATTGAAATTGTGCCTTCTATGTACAGAAAAGATGTCTTAGCCAAACCACTAAAAAGTTGGTATGTGGAGTTATTTTATCAATTAGGATTTTTGGCTAAAGGCAACAAAAGCCCATTGAAAGTGAGAAACAGATATTTATTTGGGAAAAAAAGAAGAGTTTAGCAATCTAACCTCAGGGAGAACTGGAAAGAAGTCCGTTGCTAGTATCTCAGCATAGGAACCTAAGGGTCTGTGGTGACAGGAACTGTGGGACACAAACACTGGATGGCAAAGCTGCAACATTCACATCCTTGTGTCTCCATCCAGGCCTCAAGCCCCTAGGAAAGAGGATCTGCTTGGTCAAGGGTAGGTGTTTTAACCCTGCAAACACAGGAGGTCAAGAGGACTCAATGGGTGGCCCCACTGGAACTTCATGCAATAGAGAGGGTGCTCCCGTGAGGAAAGAGGGCAGCTGTTTCCATAAGTTGGAATGTTGAACGAATAAAAATCAACAGATTTTCTCCATAGTTATTGTTTTGAGCAGTGGCAAGAACTGGTACTGAGTTGGTCACATTCTCATGCCTGTTGTCACCTATAGTACATATTTTTGATGGAAAATGAATAAGGACTAGTAATGCCAACCATGACCAAAAAAAAAAAAAAAAAAAAAAACTGTACAACTGATGTTAATTAGCTCATGAGACTTAAAGCCATGGCATTGGTATCATTGATATTGTGTTGAACCAATCTAGTTAATCAGCCGTGGACAACACACCCTGCACACATGCTCTCTGGGGTGCCCCCGCTTTCCGCACATCTGGCCGAGTAGAGCTGTGCTATAATGTTCATGCCGCGCTGTCGAGCAGCTGCCTCCCAAATCTTCCTTCTGAACGTTTAATGTTGGGCAGGGCTCAGGAGGGCTGAAGAAAACTCATGCAATAAGATAATGAGATGGGACCACACTATCTGCAAATTTTCACTTAGCCCTTATGATCATATGCTAACTCCTGAAAAAAGTTGTTAGGCCTACGAAGCAGAGCTGTATTGAAAGTGAGATACCATTCAGCAGCATCAGTCTTGGGTTTGTTTTAGAGTTTGGAGCAAATTTCATATTCACATTTGGCTGGCTGAGTAGATCCACTATCTGAACCTTGGTTTGTTAGGGTATATTAAGGTCATGTGTTGCCAGAGTGGGTTTAAATGAGATTAAATATCTCAGAAATCTGCAGTATTTTCTGTTGTGTTATTGTGGGGTGGGGTGTGAATGGAGAGAGAGAGAAAAAAAGAAGTGGGGGGCTAGGGGAGAGAATATAAGGACTTTGGCAAGTCCAAATCTGCATTGTGGACTGGCAGCTTGGAAACCCAGGAGACCCTATGATGCCGATGAAATCCAAAGGCAATCTTCTAGAGGGTTCCCTCTTGCTCAGGGAGGCCAGTAATGACTCATCAGCACTTCAGCTGATTGAATGAGGCCCACCAGCACCACGGAGGGCAATTTATTTTACCCAGAGTTTGCTTATTTAAGTGTTAATCTCATCCTAAATACCATACAAACTGACATACAAGTCAAATGTCATAAAATAATTAAGTAATTGTTTTTATTTCCACAGCTTGAATCTAAAATGTGATTTCAAAATGTGATTTTTTGGTAGGGCTAGCCATTTCTCAAATATTTACCAAGTACATCCTCCTTTTTATATTTTTAAAGATAAAACCCTAACCTAGGTTGCTGGCATCTTTCTCTTGGATAGCTATAATAGCTTCACAGCTGGCCTTCCTGACTCTGGGATCATGCCCTTTCAATTTGTACTCTAATAATGTGTTGCAGCAAAAATAATTCCTCTAAACTCCCAAACGGATAGTATGTATCCACTTGTTAAAATCCTTCAGTGGTTTCTCATTGCACTTAGGAAAAAAGGGCAAACTCCTGAAGGTGACATCCCCCTCCTGTTCTTGTCCTTCATCTACAAGAGTTTCTGGAACCCATAGGCTTTCTCCCAACTTTCTATTCCAGAATAGCTGTTTCTTGACTTTGCCTATGTCCTACCCCTCCTTCAAATCCTCTTAAATGCTACTTTCTGCATACAATTTCCCAGATACTTAGTGCCAATCTCCCCAGTTAGATTAGGTGCCCCTTATATTTATTTATTTATTCATTCAAAAGATACTTTTGACTCCTGGTGTGTGTGCCAGGCACTGCTCTAGGACCTGAGGATAAATTAATGAGATTTATTTTTTAAAGGCCTGAATTCTTCTCATTCTGTGTTCTGTAAGTGTACTTCTCTATTTTTCATGTTATTGCTATGGCTTATTAATAGTCTGTCTTCTCTTGAGACAGAGAGTACTTCTTCATGATTGCACCTCAAACTTACACTGAACATAATAAGTACTTTATAAGTATTTGATTAATAAATACATGCATGAACGAAGTGGCTCACTTGCTCCCTTATCCCAGCCAATACACTTGTTCTGACCCTCCTTCCCTTTCTGCTGATCTGCAATTCAGATAGTAAGTGCTCACTCCTCTTCCTTGCTTCATAAACTACCACTTGCTCAATATTTAACCTTATTCTTTTGTTCACACTTGGACTTATCAACTATAAGATTCATCTGTCCTTCTAGTCTCAAAGTTTTTTTCATTTCCTGGCATATAATAGGTACTCAATAAATAATAGTTGTGATTCAGTAACACTCTCCAAAGAGCTTGAAGCCTTTAAACTTGGATGATTGGGGAAGGATTTCACCACACACAGACTACCATTTACTCTGTTTATGGGTAAGTCGCATCTTGCTGACAAATTTATGTTTTGCAAAAACCAGTATGATCACCTAGAAATTCTTAGGAGACCCAGATTCTTGGTGATATTTAGTTATTTGCCACTTGTATAACAAATATAGCAAATATTTAGTGTCAAACTTATATGGAAGGAATGGTGGTCCTCAATATATATGCCATATTTGTTAGCTCAAGAAGAAAAAATTCTAGGGATTCATTTCCTTAGAATGACACTATTACCAAAATCAGAGTGGCTACTGCCTACACATATCAAATATGTTTAGAGTCAAGTCAGCCATTGAAGTTTGATAAGCCTGGATTGTTTTAGTGAAAGAGAAACCAGCCTTTATTGGTGGTCTCTAGGTATACATACTGCTATGTTGTAGGTGTTGTACTACCTTAGCTGGGTCTCCTGGCTCTGGGTCACTACACTCTTTTTAGAGTAGATGGTGCTACCAAAGCAAATTTCTATATAGATTTTGCTCTGGTGTGTGTGTGTGTGTGTGTGTGTGTGTGTGTGTGTGTGTTGCTGGGGATTGAACCCAGTGCCTTGTGCATGTGAGGCAAGCACTCTACCAACTGAGCTATATCCCCAGCCTGCTCTCCTTATTTTCAGTCCTAAGATTCCTGGGCCTGACAATCTGCACTAAGTCAGTCTTCTTGTTAATCCCCCTCTGATTTTGTCTCATGCCCACCTCGTGACTCATGCTGCTTTTCTAATCACTGGATTTCTTTTCTTCATTTTAGCCTTTCATCTGTATACTTCCCTGATTTCTTGTAATCTAGCACTGTCAAGACAGGATCTTTCCCTGACTGTCACTCTCCATAACACATTACTTCTAAGAACTAGGATCTTCCAGTTTTCTCTAGTTCCTGTGACTGGGTCTTGATACTTGCTGCTGGTCATCTTGGCGACATCTCATCTACCCAGATACTTCCTTTTAAGTGGTGCTGACCTTCTTGCTACCCTGGGTCTCTGTAATTTGGCTCTTCCCGTCTCCAGACTGTTCTCCTGCCAAATTAGCTGACGTAGGAATATCTTCTCTCCACTAGTCAGTTCTTTGCTGGGTCTGGAGAGAGACTAAAGGAAGAGGAAGAAACAAGAGAAAAAAGTGGGAGGGGGAAGAAGGGGAGAAGAGGGATATAGAGAGAAGTTGGTTTGAAAAGAGTTTTTCTCACTCTTATCAGATGGCTAACAGGAAATGAGCTGGGTGAGACATGTATGAAAACAGATGTGGCATGACTGTGAACTCAGAAATACTGGCCAGCTTTTCTTATAGAAGGTCATATGGATTCATACTCTAGGGTAAGATCTAT
This sequence comes from Tamias sibiricus, assembly GCA_025594165.1. Classification (NCBI taxonomy): domain Eukaryota; kingdom Metazoa; phylum Chordata; class Mammalia; order Rodentia; family Sciuridae; genus Tamias; species Tamias sibiricus. Next base: position 52,831,604 of record CM046669.1, read on the forward strand.
TTCCTGAGATTTACTGTTCTAGGAAATCTCATCATCTTCTGTCTAAGCAGAAGATGCAGTTCAACCCTCAGTCTACTAAGGAAACTGTTATGTTGAACATTATCTTAAAGTAGAAATTGAAACTCCATCCTCTTCAGTGACAGGTGGCAAATTTCTGCCAGATTGATCTTTATTAATCTTTCTAAGCTACCCATTCACAAGAAAGCAAGGTTTGTGCTTCAGTTGTTTCCTTTTAAAAGGCCTGTGCTGACTAAACCTCACCCATTCTTTCAATCTTCTCTGATCATTGGAAATAGTAGTGAAATTACCATTCTGCAATGCCAGCCACCCTATCAGGGAAAACTACTGGAATCTGCTAAAGTTGTTTTTCTCTCTTTGATCCATTAGAAATGGACTACTCAGAGCTTTGAGTGTTTTAGAAATGTAATGGACCAGGACTGGGGATATAGTTCAGTTGGGAGAGTGCTTGCCTTGTATGCACAAGGCCCTGGGTTCAATCCCCAGCATCACACACACACACACACACACACAATGGACCATCAGCAAATATAACATGATAAGTACCTACTAATGAACACTTACTGTGAGATGGACACAGTGTTGTGCTAATAAACAGCTTCAGTGAAATGAAAAACCAAGCCCTGATTTGTATTGCTGCCAATTTTTATGGTGTAAACATTCTTACCATGGCCAATTTCAAGCTGTCAACATTAAGAAGAACTGAGGATCAGAACTGGAAAGTGATGTGCAGAAAAAGTTCTCACATATCAGTAACAACTATTCTAGTGTACTGTAGGCATTCTGCAAATGTCATTTCTTTCAGTTGCCATTACATCTCCATGGATTGGGCATTATTATTATCATCTCCATTTTATAAATCAGAAAATTGAGGTTCAGAGAGATTAAGCAACTCTTTGAAAACCACACTCTTACAGAAGAAATTTCAGAGATTTTCATCTAAGTCTGTTGATTCCAAGTATGTGCCCATCCATGGATGGTTTGGTGTTTTGTGACCCAGTCTATTTCTAAGCTTAGAAAGTATCTTCAAGCTCTTCATGTAGTCAATCAATTCAAAGTTAAATCCATTAGTACCATAAATTAGGTGTTTCCATTTATTGTAGAGGACATTTTTCTCCCACTGAGTGAAGCATATATTTCACCTTGTGCAGAATTATTTATCTGGAGGAACCAAATCTTGTACTCACCAATCAGGGATGTGCAAATTTGTTATTACATGCAACAGAAAGGGATTCAAGGATGTCACTTAGGGGCACACACATACACATACACTTTCATCTGCCAGTTAAGAGTTTTATAAGGAGTTTATAGATTAAGAATAAATCCAACAATTTTCTTGATCTTTATGGTGATCAGGCCAATTGTCTATGCAGAGAATGTTTCTATCATTAGATAAAATTTTAGATTTTTTTTCTCTATCAGATAAGAGTGGGAAAGGAACTACCATTTTTTATGGTCTTAGATTTCTTTCAAAGTCAGATTTGTTGTTCACAAATAGCCCAAAACAGGATACATAAGTTTGGAAAATGAATTCACAAAAGGACAAAAAAGACAAGTGGATTCACTCATGCTAATGTCTCCAGATGGTGCTGAGCACAGAGCACAGCCCTGTCCTTGACATAGCTTGCATATGTATGTCTCACATTTCAGAGGGCATCTGAACAAGTCTAGTGTGTTCTTGAAAATATTGCTTCATCAGTATAATTCCTTAGAAGTTTGCATCCCAAAGGAAGTTAGAACCATTTCCTCTCAGTCAGACTCCTCAGCCTCCCCACTCCCTCTTCACAGCTATTTTTATTAGTTAATTCTCTTAGCCAGTGACAAAGGGGACCCTTACAGATGAAGATCAGTGAGTTTGAGGGAGTATCTGTACATTTCCTGGGGGATATCCTTTCCTAGTTGCCCTTCTGGATTGTAACCAGAGCTTGCAGCCTCCACTGCTCATCCATTTCACCCTGTTGCCCTGATCTTCAGCACTAGCTTCTGATGAACAGTTTCCTTGACAACCAGAGTAACACCTCCAGTCTGCCACCTCTGAGATGAAAAGGGTAATGGAAAGCATAAGGTAAGAAAAGTTAATCTTCAGCATACATTTAAAAGGGATTGCAATTTTATCACCAATAATTATTTAACACCAACATCCAAATTGAATGGTCAATTTTTATCTCACCTTTGGGGGTATTATTTTCTTTTTTGACATTTGTCCTAGAGGATCTATTTTCTTCCTTTTGTTAATTGAGCCCAAGTTCTAGAAGGCAATGGCCTAAAATAGTATTCCTCAAGCTGGAGGTTAGGATTCTTCAAGAGGTTACAGGTCCTGCTGATACAGAGAAAGAGCAGAGAATGAAAAATTGCAGATTCTCAAACAGAAAAATACTATCAGTCTCCAGAATTTTCTTCCTCTAATGTTGTTAGCTTCCCAACTTTCTTGGTTTGTTTATTCTTTCCTGATATCTCCACAAGTCAAGATGACATAGATGAGTGACAGGAGAAAGTTGAGCAAGATAACAAATGATGTAGAGGAAACCATAATTGGCAGAAAGATGGTTTTAGACTACTATTTACTACTGCCTCTCAAAGTTTACCAAATCACTGAAAGGTATGGCTTATTTCTTTGAGAAAACCTGAACTGTAGACCATCATAACCTCTTCAGATTAAGACTATAATTCATTCTTTTCAAACAGTATTGATTTAAACATAATGTGCCAGATACTCTATATCTCTAAGGAATAAGATGAGTTTTCATGGAGATTATATAGGAATCTTAGCTTTTCCTTTCCAATCTTTGATTCCTCAGGGAATTAAAATAATCTCTATCTAACCAATATAAGGGCAGCAGAGTAGCCATATTTGCCCAAAATGATTGAGATTAGGAGTCTAGCTGAAAATTGGGGTATGACAGGATAGATTTTTTAAAAATTATGTTGTTTTAACTAAAGAAATGTGCTGGGTCAAATGAAGCAGTTATGTCTGTGGAGCTAGAGAGAACAACAAAGCTAGGATACAGTGTAGGAAAGCTCTGATCCTAGAGAAAAGGCTCTCTGATCCCTGCTGTTTTGGCTATTTGCTTGCCTCTCAGTGGCCTTCACTGCACAGGTAACAACCCCAGCAAGAAGGATATCCCAGGTCTACAGTGGAACCACGATCCTCTCTGGGGATTGGGAAGGAGAGCCTCTGAGATCATCTTTTACAGTTATTTATTATACAGTACAGTCATCTTCCAAAACAGTTAAGGGTAAAAATTATATTTATGCTACCTTTATATCTTTCTACAAAGGCACTTCTCCTGATGTGCTTAATTTCTCCATGTGGATTCAAATTACCATCTGGTGCCATTTCTTTTTAGATTTTGGTATTTCTTGTAAGGCAGATCTGTTGTCAATGAGTTTCCTGTTTCACTTACCTGGGAAATGTCTTTATTTTGACTTCACTTTTGAAATATGGTTTAGCTGGATATAAAATTCTTGGTTGATAGTTCTTTTGGCACTTTCAATATGTCATCTCACTGTTCTCAGCTCTTCATTCTATCTGTTGAGAAGTCAGCTGTTAATCTTATTGAGGTTTCCTTGTATGTGATGAGACACTTTCCTCCTGCTGCTTTCAAAATTTTTCCTTTGTCTTTTGACAATTTGGCTATAATGTGTCTTTTGACAATTTGACCATATTTGAGTTTATCCTACTTAATATTTGTTCAGACTTTTGAATATGTAGATTAGTGGTTTTTGTTTTAAATCAAATTTGGAAACTTTGGGCTGGGGTTGTGGCTCAGTGGTGGAGTGCTCACCTAGCAATGTGTGAGACTCGGGTTTGATCCTCAGCACCATGTTAAAAAAAAAAAAAAAGGCATTGTATACAACTAAAACAAATAAATATTTTTTAAAAATTTGGAATCTTTCAATTATCCTTCTGATATCCCCATTGTTTGAATATTGATTTGATTAATGGTATCTCACAGGTCTCTAAGACTGTTTATTTTTCTCCATTCTCTTTTCTTTTTGTTCTTCAGTTTGGATAATCTCTTTGTTTCCAAGTTCATTTATTCTTTTTGGCTAGTTCAAATCTGCTTTTGAGCTCTTTAGTGTAGTTTTCATTTCACTTATTGTACTTTTCAACTCCAAAATTTTTTATTTGTCTTTTAAAAAATTTTTGTAATTTTTGTGTCTTTATTATTATCTGTATAAGTGAGGCACTGATTTTGTACTTTCATTTAATTATTTAAACATGATTTCTTTTAGTTCTTTGACCATATTTGTAACAGTGATTTGAAATCTTTGTCTATTAAGTCCTATATCTGGGTTCTCTTAGGACAGTATCTATTGCCTTTTTTCTCTCTGTATAGGCATATTTTTCTGTTTCTTTGCATTTCTGGTAATTAAAAAACAACAATGGAATGTTTTGGATAATACATTGCAACAATTCTGGATTCTGATCCTCTCAAAGACTGATTATTTTTGCTGTTTTGCTTGTTTGTTTGGTGACTTGCCTAAACTGAATCTGTTCAATGTGTGGCCAATGAAATCTTTACTCCAGTTTTTAAATTTTTTAGTTACTGTTTTTATTTTTAAGCCAGGTTTCTTATAGTGGTTGTCCCTGGGTCAGCATAACTGAGTGGTTATCCAGTGATTGTTCATGAATTTACCTTAAACACCTTGAACTAACAAGGCTTCCACTCTTGGTAAGAGATCTCTGTATGGGCTGGTGCACACATGTAAAGTTCAGACAGTTTATAATTCTTCCTTAACGTTCACTATTGGTTTGTATAGAGCCTATGGTCAGCCAAAATACTGAGACCCTCTTTGGTTTTTTCTGGGTGTGAATGCAACCCTGTGCACATGCACACTAATCCAGATCCCCAGGAATATATTGGAGATTTTTTGAAACTTCTTTGGCTGTCTTATTTCCAGATATTTCTCTTAAAAGTTTTTCTGATCTCTTGTTTGCTCCTACCAGCTATGCAGCCTTGGACAGATATACTTTTGGCTCTTCCAGTTGTTTGCCACTGATTACCACTGGTTTAAAAATACTTTGGTTATGGGACTTTTCTGGGAAACTTGAGATCAAATCAGCCCCATCCTTGATAATGAGGCTTCCAGTCTTCATGACTGTTTTACCAAGGACTTATGTGGAAGAGATGAGAACAACTCCAAATTAAAATGTCATAGAGTTCACTGTTCTTACTGAGATTTGGTTGTTTTTCTTGAATGAATACTTTCCAATTTGTCACATGCTTTTGACTATTTCCAGAGTTTTGAAATAATTGCTTTCAATAATTTTGCCAGTTTCATTAGGGCTTTTTAAAGGATGATTTACCGAGGAGGTCCTCACTCCACCATTGTGAAAGTGCCCAAGTCTCTCATTACCTCTGTTTGGCACTTGGAACTATAATTAATTATAAGAAAACTCCAGCCACAGAAACCAAGTGAATGACTGGTTGGTATGATGACAAAATAATTGCAAACAATTAAAAATCTATTTATACAACTTAACGAGAAACTCAGTTTGAAACATATGCAAGTAAGAAACTTTTTAGATTTGTTATCAAAGAGTGTTCAATAAATAAGCCTCCTTTTGACACCCCTATATCATTCTTTACAGATTTCAATCAGTGAAGTCACCAAATTGTTTTCTAGCCATCTTGTTAAGGGTCTGTCTTCTCTACTGAACTATGAGATCCTTGAAATAGGGACAGTATTTAATAATCTAAGTGGTCTCACAAAATGTGGCCAGAGTTCATAGTAGATACTCAGTAAATGCTTACTCAATATTGTCAAATGTTGTAGATACTTTCAGAAGTGGTCCAAAGCTAAGAAAAATCCAATAGTGCCTAATCTGTGGAACAGTCTGGACTTCACTTCCAACAAAATCCATCTTTTTGCATATAAATATCAGAAATTCATGTGATTTATTCTTTTATACATACTCTATAAGCATTTATCTTAAATCTAACTTGATATGCATTTTTAAAGTAACATATTCCTTAAATAAAAGTGCTAAAGCCATCTTGGGCACTTCTGTAGTGTTTATTGGTATCTTTGTGACTTATGCTAACTTCTGGTGTGTTTTTGATAGGTTGAATAAATTGCAATTATCAACCATATTGAGAATATCAGACATGAAAAGCTCAATGCACTTGTTAATTAAGAAGTGAATAATTGCAAAGGACTTAATATCACATTCTTTTTAGTACCAAATTATCAGTGTATACTCTGGCTGTTTCCTTCAGCTTCCCACACCTCCTGTGAATCACTTCTATTCTGAGTTACCAACTGTGTTAGTCCTCTTTCCATCACTATAACAGACACCTGAGATAAGTTGACTTGCAAAGAGAAAAGGTTTATCTTGGCTCAAAGTTTGGAAGGTCTCAGTCTAAGACCAGTTGGTCCCATTGTTTTCAGGTCTATGGACATCATGGCAGGAACATGTGGTGAAGCAAAATTGCTCACCTCATGCTGGAAAGCAAAAAGAGGAGGAGGAAATGGATGGGGTTCCATGATCCCCTGGAGGCGCACACCCTTAATGACCCAAAGACCTCCCACCATGCCTACTACCTCCCAATAGCACCAAGCTGGCATTAAGCTTTTAACACGTGGGTCTTCAGGGGACATTCCAGATCCAAACTATATTACCATCATTGTGACAGCTCTTCTGAATGCAGAGACAAGAGCATTGCTCTCCTTCTGTTCTCTTCCTCACAAAGATGAGATTGGCTTTCCCCTACAGTTTACAAGGCACAGCAGATTGCTATAGATGCTGATGATTTATTGAAGTTTGGGGATTATGGAAAGGAAACGACCACATTGCATAAGGCCAGGATGTCTGGGGGTATGGTATCAGTCCTGCTTTCTGCCTCACATGCCAAGAGGAGCTACCCTCCCACTTCTGGAATTGCTATCAGCATCTCCATATCTTCCAAGCTTGAGCCTTACACTCTCCTAAGAAGAAAAGGGTTTTCCCCTCAAGACAAACTAAATCTACTTCTGTGTCTTCGTTCCCTAACAGGATTGCTCTCTTTTCCTACTATTAAGCAACCTATATATTTATATCTTTTGTAGACGCCTCCAACTCCACCCACCAGAGTCTGCTCTAATCCTGTTTTCCCCCATAGAACAATTTCATTAAAAATATAGCCTCACTACTCTTTTTCTTTTTTTAATAATTTTTTAGTTGTAGGTGGACACAACACCTTACTACTATTTTTCAAAGCCTGACTCGGTTGGTCTGAAACACAAGCAGTTATTTTACATAGATTATTTTTTGGGTCCTTTTTCATTAAATATTCATAAAGCCTGAAGGTGCAATACTGCACATTGTCAGTTTATCACATGCTAAATAGTCAAGGCAACTTTTCAGACACCATGGTAATTATAATGATGGTGAGATAAAGTCCCTTAATGTGCATGTTTTGAATGGGAGAATGACTTACTGATAACTAACATCTATAACTATAAGGAAAAGTTTGATGATCAGGTATACAGGTATGGTCCCAGAGGAAAAAGATTTGTTACAAGGGGGGAAAGAGTTGAAGCGTGTAGATTTGGAAAGACTTCATCATGAAGGTGATATTTGAATTGGATTTTGAGGGATAGGTAGGATTTCAACAGATGGAGCTTGTGAGAAAGGCATTTGTGATGGAAGGAGGAAACTGGGCACATGAAGACAGGGCAGTGAGAAAAAAGTGAGCATGCTCAGGAAGTGCTGAGCCACCAGCTTAGCAACAGCCCTTATCATTAGGAAGAATGGCTAGAAATGTAAGAAGAGGCCAGGGATAAGGGCTTTGGATATCTGCTAGGGAATGTGGATAACTTCTACAAAGAGGGAAGAGAAGAAAGTGGTGTGTTAACTCTGTGGATTACCAAAAATTAACTAGGTTATACATATTGAATGCCATTCCTATTAAATTCCCAATGACATTCTTCACAGAAATAGAAAGGCCATCATGAAATTCACTTGGAAAAATCAGAGATCCAGAATAGCCAAAGAAATCCTTAGCAAGAAAAACGAAGCAGGAAGCTTCATAGTACCAAAAGTTAAATTATACTACAGAGCCATAGTAACAAATGGCATGGTATTGGCACCAAAACAGATACATAGACCAATGGTACAGAATAGAAGATGCAGAGACAAACCCACATAAATACAGTTATCTCATACTAGACAAAGGTGCCAAATGCATATATTGGAGAAAAAATAGCCTCTTCAACACATGGTGCTAGGAAAACTGGAAATCCATATGTAGCAAAATGAAATTAAACCCCTATTTCTCACCCTGAATAAAAATTAACTCAAAGTGGATCTGAGACTTAGGCCCTAGAACAGAGACCCTGCACATAATAGCAGAAAAAGTAGGCCCAAATCTCCACCATGTCAGCTTAGGACCTGATTTCTTTAACAAGTCTCCTGAAGCACAAGAAGTAAAATCAAGAATCAATAAATGGGATGGAATCAAACTAAAAGCTTCCTACAGCAAAAGAAACAATCAATAAGGTGAAGAGAGAGCTTACAGAATGGAAAAAGATCTTTACCACACATACCTCAGATATGGCATTAATCTCCAGGATATATAGAGTACTCAAAAAACTTAACATCAAAAATCCAAATAACCTAATCAATAAATGGGCAAAGGAACTGAACAGGTACTTCATAGAAAAAGAAACGCAATCAATCAACAAATACATAAAAAAAAGTTCAACATCTTTAGCAATTACAGAAATGCAAATCAAAACTACACCGAGATTCCATTTCCATTCAGAATGACAATCATCAAGAATACAAGCAACAATAAATGTAGGTGAGGATGTTGGGGGGAAAGGCACACTCTTACATTGCTGGTGGGACTACAAATTGGTGCAATCACTCTGGAAAGCAGTATGGAGATTCCTCAGAAAACTTGGAATGGAACTACCATTTGGCCCAGTCATCCCACTCCAGGTTTATACCCAAAGGACTTAAAATCAGCATACTACAGTAATGCAGCCATACCAATGTTTATAGCAGCTCAATTCACAATACCTAAACTATGGAACCAACCTAGGTGCCCTTCAACAGATGAATGGATAAAGAAACTGTGGTACGTACACACAATGGAATATTACTCAGCTTTAAAGAATAATAACATTATGGTATTTGCCAGTAAGTGGATGGAACTGCAGAATATTATGCTAAGCAAAATAAGCCAATCCCAAAGAATCAAAGGCCAAATGTTTTCTCTGATAATGCTAATCCACAATAAGAATGGGGGAAAAATAGAAGTATTTTGGACTAGACAGAAAGGAGCGAAGGGAGGGGAGGGGATACAGGGGTAGGAATGATAGTAGAATGAATAGGACATTATTTACCCTATGTGCATATATGATTACATGAACTGTGTAACTCTATATCATTCATTGTACAACCAGAAGAATGAGAAGTTATACTCCCTTTATGTATGATGTGTCAAAATGCATTTTACTCTCACATATAACTAATTAGTAGAGCAAATTAAAGAAAAAATTTTAAAAAGGTAGCTAAGGATGAAATAACTCTGTGGAGTTTTTGCCTTTTTTGTCTGTGAGACTAATGTTTTCCATATCAATGCAAGTTCTATAAGAAAACATTGTATTGGTAAGACCACAGAACCTGGCACATGGATTTCCTAGGGGGAGTGAGCAGAAACGTCTGCCAAGCTCCTAAAAAGCTCCTAGAAAGCACCATTTAATGTCGTGGCTGGTGTTAAGTATTGGGTTTAGGGGAGGGGGATAGGAGGGATGAATTCAAGTAGGAATTTCCCCTGAGAGTTTTCCTAGGAGTCTTGATCAAAGACTTTGGGGTGTGATAAATGCCAGGAGGAAAATCATTCCAGATTTTGCACAAATTATATTTCTGTTGAATGTGCCAATATAAGCAATGCTGCTACTCTGATGCTATTATTCTTGCTTTTCTTTATCCCGCCCTACCACTCCCATCAGTGATTCAGAATGTGGCAACTACAGTGGTCTTTGATTAGCAAGCTGATAGACTGCGATGATACCAGGGGAAAAAAAGGGAGAATTTCTAGGGGAGGAAACACATTCATGAGCTCTTCTCCTCACTGTCTAAACCAGGTCCTCCAAGCAGAGGTACATTAGGTTGTACGGCTACTGTCTTATTCCATTTGTGCTACTATAACAAAATACCATGGACTGGGTAATTTGTGAACAATTAAGATTTGTTTGACAGTTCTGGAGGCTGGGGAGTCCCAGATGGAGGTGCCAGCCTTTGGTGTTTGGTGAGGGCCTATTTGATGAATTCTTAGGTGGCAGACAGTGCCATGGCTGCTTTCTCACTTAAAGGAAGGCGAAGGCGAAAGGGATGAACCCTAAGTCCTCACGTGGCTGAAGAGCTGAAGAGAACAAACTCACTCTAGCCCTTTGATAAAGGCTCTGGTCCCATTCACAAAGGCTCTGCCCTCGACACTTAATCCCCTCCTCTAGGGCCCACCGTTTGATACCATTGTGCTGGTGATTTAAGTTTCAACATATGAATTTTGGACGACCTAAGAGATTTCGGTTGGTGGCTTGTGATCTTCTATAGAATGAATGTTTGTGTCCTATTTCAAATTTATCTGCTGAAGCTTTAATACCTAATGCAATGGTTGGAAGTTGTGCCTTTAGAAGGTTAATTAGGTTTAGATGCAACTTGTGAGCATGTAGCTTCCATAATAGAATCAGTGTCCCCAGAAAACTAGGAAGAGACAGGAGATAGCTTTCTCTCTGCATGAAGGCACCAAGAAAAGGTCATCTGAGGACATAATCAGGGGAAGTCTTTATTTACTACACTGGCACCGTGATCTTGACTTCCAGCATCCAGAACCTTGAGAAATAAATGTTTGCTGTTTAAGCCCACTGGTTCCATGGCAATTTGTTATAGCAGCCCAAAGTGATGAAAACATAATCCATTTAGAGATGCAAGAAATGGTTTTAGAGATGTAGTTTGGTTGATAAAAGGTTAGAATATTCAAAAATTTTGATTGTTTATGGCCCCATAGGAAAGATGATTGGCAAAGCAGATTGACTTGGAAATTCTGAATGTTGCTAAGCATTAGAAAGTGTAGATGAGAAAGAGAGGATTGGGAAAGGTGGGGAGCAAACTCCAGACACTGGCCAGGATGCAGACACAACTGGGAATACCAATGCAGAGGACTGGAGAAGACTGGCCTTGAACTATTCCTTCCCTAACTCCTCCTCCTCACAACTCTACCTTCCATATATTTTCCCCATATCAGTCCCAGAATAGACAGTCCAATAGGGAAGAGAGCATCGGCCTCTAACAGCTGCTGGTCTTTTCATAGAATAATAAAATGATCTGTTTGACTTGGAAGATTTCCTTCTCTCCTTTCTCAAGGACCCTAACACATATCAGCCCCTCATGTTGACACTGGAGCCAGCTTTTCCTTTCTCTTCCCATCACTGTGGCATATGATTTCATCAGAGGGAGAACATTTCCTTTGGCACACCTCTACCACCCACTTGCTAGACTCAGGCAGCAGAGCAGTTTCCCTTCTCCCAGCAGAACATGCGGTGCTGTTTTTAGGTAAATCCTACCTTGAGGGAAGAGCAGGCTGCCAGGTCATGACAAACACTGGAGGCAATTCCTTGAGTCTTCCCTGATGACATGTTTCTGGGGGAGGGAGTGCCAACCCAGTTTTAAAGGGATGGCAGGGCTACAGATGGAACATGGAAATAAATGATTGCCCTGGGCCAACTCCACAGACAAATGCCAGGCTAATTTCTGCTCAGTAAGAGTGTTATGTATTTGCTGGTCAGAATCTGCCAAAAAGCTCAAGTTCGCATGCTTAGAGCTGTAGTTCCCCTTCTGTCTATCTGGCTCCATTTAATGTTGAAATAGCCCATTTCCTTGAGCCTAAGGCTGAACAGTGTGGGGTCTTATATTCATAACTGAGGTGGTAATCAAGCTAATGAAGGAAGACAGAGGAAGGAGAGAGAGTCAGTTGAATTGCAGGAATAAACATTGCCTGGCGTGCTGTCTATGCACGTTCAGCTTTCTACAAACGAGGTTCACTGTATGCTTTGAGTACAAAGCTTGCTCTGCTTAACCACAAGTGGTTGACATTTCCCTCCCCCCCTTTTTTTCTCCTTCTCCCTCTCCCCCTCCCTAACAGTGGGGAGAAACAAGACTAACATTTTTCTTGTCCAAGGCTAAGCTATGGTGTCCTTCACTTCGCACAATAATTTAAAAAAAGAAGAAGAAGAAGAAGAAGAAGAAGATTACAGACCTGGGAACTGGAGCAACAGCTCTCTCAAGGACACCTGATGGACACTAATTGATTACATCTACCGATAATATTTGGATCTCAGCCCTGGTATTCCCCTTTAATAAGCCCTGTGTTTCTCCTTTGCTAGCAAATCACTAAACTTTTTCATTTTTCTCAAAACCTTGTCCTCATTATTGGATTGGCAATGCAGACAAGGACAGAAATTTGGTGTCACATCCACTATTCATACTCTTCCTCTTTGTGGAGTACTTGCAGCACATTTCATCTCGAGTTGACTTTCCATTTAGAAAACATCTTGCCGTTTCTCCCTGGGTGTCTCTTTTTATGAATTCAAGGGAGGTAAATTTTTATCATCACCTAGGCAAAACATAATTAAAAAGGAGAATCCTCAAAACCACTGTGATATTTTCTAGAACTGAATGTGAGTGGTTTTGAATTGTTGTCCAACATGTTGGAATGCCCTGTGTTTCTGTTCATTTCCACATCAAAGAAACCAGGCAACTACAGTAAAGTACAAACTGGTCTAATGTTAGAGTAAGAGAGACCAAATTATATTTTTCAACTTGCATGCTGTTTTAAAATAGCTTTATTGATATATAATTCATATAATGTGCAATTCACTCATTTCAAGTGCACAATACAATGATTTTTAGTGAATTCACAGATATGTACAACTACCACCACAGTCCATTTTAGAACATTTTCTTCACTTCAAAAGGAAACTCCATAGTTTTTTTTTAAGAGCTACAGTAAAAATGAATTTTTTTACTTATTTATTTATTATTTTCCATTAATTACACATGACAGCAGAATGTACCATGATACATCGTACATAAATGGAATATAAGTTCTCATTCTTCTGGGTGTTCATGATGTAGAATCTCACTGGTTGTGCGGTCATATATATACATAGGGTAATAATGCCTGATTCATTCTATTATCCTTCCTACCCCCACACCCCTCCCTTCCCTTCCCCTCACCTAAAGTAACTCCTTCCTTAGCTACCCTAATTGTGAGTTAACATCAGCTCTTACAGAGATGCAACCACATCTTTTATAGCAACTCAACTAACGATAGCTAAACTATGGAACCAACCTACCTCAGCCTTGAAATTATGGCATTTGCTGGTAAATGGTTAAGCTGCCTGGTAACAAAAACTCGGAGGCAGAGTTAAGCATATTTTACTTCTACTTTCTTAGAGCAGAGAGGGAAAGAAAGATTTTTCTGCTTAAGTAGAGTAGCCACATAGCTTAGAGTAAAAAAGATGAGCTTAGAGTTAGAGTTAGAGCTTAGAGTTAGAGTTAGAGTTAGAAAGATAGAGCTTAGCTTAGAGAAAGACTAGAGCTTCTTTCTTCTCTCTTCTTTCTTCCTTCTTCTGATACCAGCCTAAACTAACTGGAACCAACCTAGGTTTCTCTTCTGTAACCCTCTGCCTACGTTCTGGCCGCTCTGATTCTTCTGACCGACCGAGTGACGGCTGACTGAATTCTCCGTTCTCCTAACTCGGACCGCTTTCACCCGGTTATATACCTTCAGGTTTGCGGGTGCCTACAGGTGCGTCACATACATATCAGGTGGAACCCATGGCTTCCAAAGCCCTTCCTAATTAGGGCTCCTTCATATGGTACTCTATTTTATTATTTTCTTTTATTTTCTTGTCCCTACCTAGCTTTTCACCTTTTATTTTTGAAAGGGTGGATATTTGAGCCCTTTTTGACTAATGCTGCCTAACGCACCTAGTTAAGCACAATTGCAAAGCGGCTTTGACTTTTTTTTTTTTTTTTTTTTTTTTTTCCTCTTCTTTATTTTTCTTTATGGCTTTTTTTTTTTTTTTTCTGCATGGTTTTTTACCATGCTATTTAATTCTCTATTTTCTGGCTTTTTTCTTATACTAAAGGGCTTTTTCTCTATATTTTTTATGGAGCTTCGGAGCTTCAGCTTAATTCTTAACTGGCTTCAACTGAGTCAGAGGCTATGCTCATTTTTGCTCTGGCTTCTTCATTTTTTATGGCTTTTGGCCGGCTCGGCTTTTCGCCGGCTAAATAACTGGCCTCCAATCCTTTTGGCCGGCTACTCTGCGGCTTTTGGCCGGCTCGCTTCGGCTTTTCACTGGCTACTCTGCTTCAGCTTTTCGCTGTCTACTCTGCTTCGGCTTAATTCTTAACTGGCTTCAAAGAGTCAGAGGCTCTGCTCTCTTGTTTCTACTCTTTTTTGCTGGTGAGTTTTGCTTTTTCTTGCTATTTCAGCCTGCCGCTAAGCTCCTGTCAATAAAAAAATTCTCGGAGGCAGAAAGCTTTTACTACTCCATTTCTTAGAGCTTACTTTTCTTCTTGAAGTTAGAGCTTTAGAGAAAGATTAGAGCCTTTCTTCTCTCTTCTTTCTTCCTTCTTCTGTATCCTCGGGACCACTCTGACCAGTCCTCTGAAACTCTGGCCAATCCTTCTATCTGTTTCCCTGTAACCGCTCAATTCTAACCTGCCCGGCTGATTTCCGTTCTCCTAACTCTTTCTAAATAACAGCACTAATCTAACTCTCTGTCCTAATTAGGGCTCATGGATATTTATCATATAAAATGAAAAAAAACCAAAGGCGGAATATTTCTCTGGGATGCTAACTCTTTTGTTTCCCAATCTTATATAACCATGAAATAATCCCTGGTTCAAATAACCTTTTCTCTCTAAATAAGACTAATGCTTTCATAGGTTCATGGTTTCTGTGTTATTGTGTTAGTAGCATGTATCAGCACTTCATTATTTCCATGGCCAAATACTATTCCATTGAAAAGGTATACCACAATTTATCTGTTCACCAGCTGATGTACATTTGGGTTGTTACCAATTTTTTGTCTATTATGGACAATACTACTTTGGACATTTCTATACAAGTTTTTCTGTGAACAATGCTTATTGTTACAATTTCTATTGTCAATAAAGCCTTCATTTAATACAACCATTTAGTCATCTATTTTCTTTTTCTTTTTTTAACCTTTAATTAATTAATTAATTTTAATGTGGTGCTGAGAACCAAACCCAGTGCCTCACATGTGTGAAGCAAGCACTCTACCACTAGGTTACAACTCCAGCCCTCGTCATTTATTTTCTATGTCAAATGTAGTAGATGTTATTGGTGCCTGCCCTCCACACTAATAAAACTAAGTGACTAACTAAATAAATAAGTTTTGGGGATAAATTATTAGAGTTCCAAATTATATACATATGCATATATACATACATGCATAAACAATACACAATACGCACATGCACACACACACACTCACACACACACACACACACACACACTCCATCCTCAAAGAGGTAGAACATAACCTCATACTCCTTAAATGTGAGCTGCTCATAGTGACTTTCTTCCAAAAAACATAGTATGGATAAAGAGAATAAAAGAAACTTTACAGAGTAGAAATTTGAAAAGTACTACCTCAGTCAGGTGATCAAGCCTAACATCAATGGTAATAAATTATATTGCTTGTGTGTACACCTGATACGATGTGTGTACTTCACTTATGAGCTTTTCCTGCTAAACACACACACACATCTAGTCATAAGAAAACATCAGACCAATTCCAGTTGAGGGACATTGACAAAATATCTAACAAAAATCCTCAAAACCATCAAGGTCATCAAAAAGAAGAGTGTGAGAAACTGTCACAGCTGAGATGAGCCCAAGAGACATGATGACTAAGTGTTGTGTGGTGTCCTAGGTGGGATCTTGGGATAGGAAAAGGACAACTGGGGGGAAAAGTGAGTAAAACTTAATGAAATGCAAACTTTAGTTAATAGCATATCAAAACTGGTTTATTGATTGTAACAAATATACCATACTAATGGAAGATGCTGATCCTAGGGAAACCAGGTATGGGGTGTACAGACCTCTGTATTTTTCCACAAACTGAAAACTATTCTAAGACAAAATATATTTTAAAAAATAGATGAAGATATCATTTTAAAAACACAAATTAGTTGTTTTCATCATTCTTAATTTCTTTTGCAGTTATCCATTTCTTGTCAGCCAGAACTTCAGTGAGAACAGCCTTGGACAACTTCTCCAAAGCAAAGAAATCAACTCCATGATGTTAAAGAGGAAAGAGCAAAGGGTAGTGGACTGAGATTTAGGAAAGCTCACTCCGGTCTCTAATTTCCTATGTAACTAGGGGCAGCTACTTCATCTCCCTGGATCTGTTTTCTCACCACGCTATAATGAGTGGGTTGGGATGGGCGAGGGCAGGGTTTCGTCTACCCTGAAGTCTTGGCTTCCAATTGTTCAGTCTGCAGATCTGGCTGCTGGACTGGACCAGACTGACAGCTCTCTTTCTGACTCACCCACATTTTGCCCATCAGCAGATCTTGTGAACTCTACGTGAATCTAATCACTCCTCATTTCTGCCTCGGCTACTCCTTTTGTCTGAGCAGCCACTATTCCTCCTGGGATTGTCCTAGCAGTCTTTAAATGCCTCTCCTTGCTTCTCTTTTTACCTACTCCCAATTCCTGATACAGGAATAAGAACGTCCTTTTAAAACAAAAGTCAAATTATGTCACTTCTCTGCATAAAACGCTCTCATGACTTCCTGTCTCACTCACTGGAAAGAACTATCTTGACTTTTCAATGGTCTCTAAAGCCTTACGTAAGGTGGTTTTCCATTTATTCGTGACTTCATCTCTTAACTCTCTCATCTTCAGTTGCTCCATCCACATTGGTTGTCCTGTAATGTGAAGTACATCTTTGCCTGAGGGCCTTTGAATTGCTATTCTCTCTGCATGAAATGCTCTTTCTCCAGAAAATCACGTTGGCTCTCTTATCTCTTTCAGTCACTTAATTAAAGAGGCTGTCATTGGATCATTCCATATAAAACAGCAACCTCCTCTCCATTCCACCTCCAGCACCACCTCTTGCACCACCAGCACTTACCCTGCTTTACTTCTGTCTATAGCACTTATCACCGTCTAATACCTCACATTTGTTGATCTGCCTATTTTCATTCTCTTGTATATGAGAATATAAGCATCTTGAGGTGCAGGAAATTTATTATGTCCATTGCTATATCTCTAATGCCTAAAACTGTATCTGGAACATAATAGTTACTTAACAAACATAAGTTGAATAAATGAATAAATGAATGAATTTCAAGTGAATAAATGAATAAACACTTCTATGGGCCAGGAACTCATCTCCAATTATACTGTCAATGATTTGGTACAGGCCTCCTCCCTTTCTCCTCAGTCCTTAAAAAATTAAGTTAGACTTCCATTACTCAGGGCTTAGGTTTTCATACAGTGAGGCTGTGAAGAGTCTATTTCCACTTCTGCTGACACATTCTTCCCCTGTCACAGTGGGTATGGATTGTCCTCTCTGCTCGAATGAAGATAAGACAAAGGAGAGAAATAATGATGCTGGAAAAACAAATCAGTTACACTTCAGAAATGCTATCTCGTCATTCACTTCATTTAGCTTCTTTGTGTCTAGCTCTTTTCCTTCAATTGAATAGAGCCAGTTGTAGGAAAGGCTCTGTGTTATTCATCTGTGCATTCCCAATCCCTATTTCTCCAGTCAATATTGGTTGAGTCTGTTTTCTAGTCAATCAAAATAGAAGTACAAGGCCAGGGGTAGAGTTCAGTGGTAGTGCACCTGCCTTGCGTGTGCAAAGCCCTTGTTGGTTCAATTTCCGGTACCAGGGGAAAAACAAACACAGAAGTACTAGGAACATGCTTTGGCAGATTAGTTCCATTTTATTTCTCTTTGGCTTTAGGCAGAGAAAAAATAGGTTTTCAGTAAGGATATCCCAACTGGATAGAAACATGACTGCAAAGACCAGGCTGGCACCAACAATCCCTTTGTAAAACAGAGACATGAAGATGGCTCTGCTAGGACTTAAACTTTTCCGCTAGTTGTGGAAACTTAATTTCCCTCATCTCCTAATAACCATGTTGGTGACTATTATTTTATCTTCAGGTTGTGCAGTGTAAGTAGTTGAACTGAGATTCATACCCAGGTAGGCAATGTTGGTTCCAGAGATCATACTATTAAAGACACTACGCCTTACTAAAAAGTAAGTTCTAGGGCTGGGGTTGTGGCTCAGTGGTAGAGTGCTTGCCTAGCATGTGTGAGGCACTGGGTTCGATTCTCAGCACCGCATATAAGTAAATGAATAAAATAAAGATCCACCAACATCTTTAAAAAAAAATAGTAAGTTCTAAAGGGTTAGACTTAAGTTTTAAAATGAAGTACTACTTGAGTATAACATTTTATGCCCAGGGCAAGAAAACCTCAAAAGACGTGACATTGGCCATGCAGAATGTTATTTAGAAACTGACCCTGGGGTTGTGATAAGGCTTATCCTAGTCAACACGTGTAAAGCACACAGAGCAAAGACCAGCACGTAGGAAGCGCTCACTGAGCAGTAGCCATCAGCACTCTTTAGGAACCATCTCAGGGGCCACTTCTTCATCCTCAGTTTGACCAGCATGTCTACTAGGAGGGATTTCCTCTGAAAATCAGCCCTTTGTACATGGATTGAACAGTGTCAGGGGCAAAAGGGAGAAAGAAGTAAAGATAGTGAGAAAAGAAAACCAAGTTCAGGTTGGTAGAAATAGATCGTCACCTGCAGCGTGGCCACACATGACAGCTTCCTCTGACTTGGTACTGTTTCCTTCTGGTCATTAGATCACAGAATCACAGAGCAGGATGGACCAAAAGGACCTCTCAGCAATGCACTCTTCTTCCTCACACTGCAGCCTGGCAAACCTTGAGTCCATGGGGCCAGGCTACTTTGGCTGCCTTGGCACATAAACAGTAGCATCTGGGGGCTAAGCAGGGTGGTGGTGTTGGGGCAGGGAATGAGGATAGGGTTTCCTGGGCTAATTTTGTGAATGTAAGAGTGTGTTTGTATGGGCTAGTGGGTGTCTGAGTGAGTGAGGATGAATTAAAGAGGCTGCATCGAGGCAGACATTAGATGTGGCCTCCCACATATTATTCACTCTGCAAGTCCTGTGTGAAGTTAGATTTAGAACTGTCAAGTTCTGAAACAGGATCCATCTGCCACATGGGGGAAAGTATGATCTCCTCAATGCTCTCAAAGCTCTTTACAAATATGATGAAGCTGTCATTGCCACGATCAGAGACGAGCTTGTGTTGACTTCTCTGCTTCTTCCCCACCTTGCAGAGCAGAGACTCCCAAGTGATAGACAGATGGTAGGGAATCCTCCCACTGCAACTCAGAGGCTGATGGTTCTTATAATGAAGGCTGAGAAGTCAGTTTTGAGGACACCAGGTTTAGTCTTGGAGACTTTCTCCTTGCTCATGTCTTTTGCTTTGAAGCTGTGTCACTGCTTATTGGCACTGCTTTCCTGGCACTCCTTCCCCAGTCCTGGGTGACAGGACATGGCACTAAGCTGAACAGCTCAGATGGTTCAGTCCAACAACTGTTTAATTCAATACATTTAGCTGTGATTCTAATAGCAAATCCCAGTCCCTGATTGAGGGTGGAGTAACTAATTTCACTAGTCAACCTGCTTTACTAAGCAGGTCTTATAATGATCCAACATCTTTTGGTAGGAGACAGTTTTACATTTTATTTCTCAATTTTGTTTCCATAAGACACAAACTAGTCTTCTCTCTAAAATGATCCCCAAAGGAATTTGCCATGAATTTAAACATTTTCTACCAGTTAAGTAGAAATCCATGTACAGGTGTGTATGCGTGTGTGTGTATATATACACACACACACACACACACACACACACACACACACACACACACTCATTAGATATTTTGTATGAGTCCTATCTGAGAACTTCAACATAGCTTTCACATTGCTCAGAAATGCTGGCATAAGAGAGAACCGCCCTGCCTTTCATTATGAAGGTATAATTATAAGAACTTACTGATGATTTGTAACCAAGAAAGGTCTGACAGTGACAAGTCTAATTAGACACTCAAAGAGTGATGATCTACTTTTAGCTGATTCGGACTCTTTCTGATGAGGATTTTTTTTCTGAGTACAAACTGCTCATATTTACTTAAATAGTGAGACAAAATAAACTGTATGAAAGTAGCAGGAGTTTTTTGGTGATCCCATGTAGAAATTCAACTAACTAGATAAATACATAAATATGTGTACATATACCTGACTGTGTTTTAAATGTGCATGAATCTGCTTTATCTCTGCTTTTATATATTAAAAAAATACAATTGAATGGTATAGAGAAGGCAGACCAGCTAAGGACCTCAAGAGCAGAGAAATGACACAGTGGTAATTCCTTGCATTTTCTTTTTGCTTTATATATCTCAGACTTGGAGCTGAAGATGCTGGCAATCCAGAACCATGAATGGGTACAGACCAAAAAAAAAAAAAAAAAAAAAAAAAAAAAAACCTCTAACAAAGGCCTGTTCTTCCTGACCAAAGGGCCAGGGAAAGGGCAGCCGAGCAAGACAGAAGATGTTCAGACAGGAAATACTCTACTCCAGCCAGCATCACAGAAAACCCTCTGGCCCTGCCCCTCCTACGCCAGCAGAGGCCAAATAGGGATCCCAGATTCCCACCCTCTACAGGCTGTAATTAAGTGTTCCAACTTCTTCCCCCTGTCAGGGCTGTGTTTGAAAAGATCTAGTAGGAATTAGAAACTTCCTTCTTCCTGGGTGGTGCTGAGGCTGCCTTCCCTCTCCCCTGGGGTGGTGTTAGAAGAGGCTTACTCTGGACTTTTATCACTGTCCAATTATAAAGAGTTCCCCTCACCTCAATGGAAGCCACAGTGCCTCCTAGTCAGTGGGTACCAGTGGAGCTTAGTGGGGAGAAGAAATTCCTATCCCTGTCAGGCAATAACTAAGAACATCCTCAGTTTGGCCAAAGGAGGCCAAAGGGGGAACCTGGAGTTCTACCCCCACCTAGAAGTAATAGGGTGGTGTCCCCTTCTTCCTGGGTGGGGCGGGGTCAGAGGAGGCCAGCTGAGAGAGTGAGACAGAAGGCGTAAGTGAGATCAGAGTCTCATAATACAATACCCCAAATGTCCAATATTCAATTGAAAATCACTTTTTACTCCAAGAACTAAGAAGTTCTCAACTGAAAAAAAAAAAAAAAAAAAAATCAATAGATGCCAGCAGTGAGATGACAGAGATGTTGAATTACCTGACAAAGATTTTAAAGCAGTCATTGTAAAAACACTTCAGTGAGCAATTATGAACACACTTGAAACCAAAAAGCAAAGAAAAGAGTTAGCTGAAAGATTTGGGGAGAAATCTTTATTAAGCATTTAAGCGCTGGGTGTATAACTCTGTGATAGGACACTTACTTGCCCAGCAAGCACAAGGCCCTGCGTTCCAGAATAGGACCACAAAAGAAAAGGAAAAAAAAAAAAAAAGAAAAAAAAGCACTTAAAAATGGCTGTCGATTTCTACAGAGATGAAAATAAACTCAAGGTTTTATTTTAACTGATGTAGAAATCTCACCATCACCAATGGTCAGCTTGAGAGGAAAGGTGAGTCATGGCATCCTGTCTTGTCTCCTAGAAGTCTAGGATGCTTTGCATGGGGCCTAGCCCGTGGCAGGTCAAGAGCAGGTAGTAGTACGTTAGTACAAAAGTCCAGAAGGGAGGCCAAGAACAGAGAAGGAGAGTTATGTTCAGCTGAGGGAGATGGGACTGGACACCATCTCCAACTAAACAGGCTGGGGCAAGTGTTCAGGGTAACTAACCAAGTGGGAGGGATTCTAGGTGGAAGGGTGCTGCAGAACCTTAAATTAGGTTGTTCTAAAGGAGGCTTGGGCAGGGCCAGGGAAGGTGGGGAAGATCATCTAAATTAAATCATTACACTACAGAATTCTCATGCAATTAGGAATAGAAATGGGGGAGCTGTATGATATTAAAACCATTAACAATTTCCCGCATATATGGAGCCATAGCTTTTTATTCTATTATCCAGAGATGGCAAAGATGAGAGCATCTGATACCTTCCCTGGTGTCTCAGCAAACCAGGCCCACGTCTATCAAATCCTGGTCTCTGGATCTCCCATTTTCGCGGACATATTTACTTTATTATGCCTTCATGCCATCTGATCATGAGTAGGTTTGTGTTTTACCTCCCAGGAGGTGGCAGCAGGGGGTGGAAGGTGGTGGTGGAGGAAAAGGCAGAGGGCTAGAAGTGGAGTGTGAACAGCCAGCTGACCTCTTGGCGTCTATGCTGCCCAGCATTTCACCACATGCTGTTGGACCTCCTTCAACCTGATTATTAGATGTGACCACTCATGCTGATCAGTCTTTATTGTAATTGGCACAATTCCTTGCTTTGTAGGACTATTTGCTTTACTTGCAGTTCATTCTATTCACTCTTCCACGTTCATGTAGAAAGACTTTTGATTTTTGATAAAATTATACTAGACAGTAAAAAGAGAATTTTCAAAGACTATCAAGTTACACCCTTAACTTATACTATATATCCAAACTATTCCAGGTGAATGAAAGACTTATGTGCGAATTTAAAAAAGAGTAAAAAAAAAAAATGCAGGAGATTATAATGTAAGAAAGATATTTCTAAGAATAACAAGAAATATATTAAAAAAGAAAATATATATTGACATTATTTGAATTTGATTAATGATAAAAATGTCTGTATGTCTGTTATATCTGGGTAGTGGTATTTAGGTGATTGTAGTTCATTTATCTAATTGTTTCTCTGTACTTAAATTTTTTTTTGTAAGTCTATAAAAAAGAAAACTTATTTTACATGCCCCATGCAAAAACACTATTGAAAGTCAAATAGCAAGCTGAGGAAAAAGAATTGCAAAATATAGAGAATTACCTTCTGGACTAGTATAAAAGAGTTCTGACACATCAATATGAAAAGTACTCAGTTCCCAATAGTTAATTCTTCATGAGCAGTTTAAGGACTTTAGATAAAGGTATTCACAAAATAGTTTCCACAAATGAGGTAGTAAAGAGAATAATAGTAAAGAGGAAAGTTGCTCAATGTATTGTCTATTTAAATACACAGAAACTAAATAATAGAACATATTTTGGTGGGTACCTATCAATAAGTGACAGAAATTAAAAATAACTAAACATAGATGGTGGCCTTGTAAATTGGTGTAGTCTTTTAGGAGAGAAAACTGGAGATGAGTCAAAAGACTTAAATTTTGTTTACATTGGATAATAATTCTACTGCTAGTAATCAATCTTGTAAATTGTCATAAATGTGCTCAAAATACAGATTTTACCCAAGAGTATTTTTCTAATAAAAAAAAATTTCAAATGTTCTCAGAATAGAGGACTGGTTAAGTAAATCATGGTATACTTATCAGGTAAAAAAAAAAAATTAACACTTTATAAATAAATTTTCAGAAAAAATATCTGCAGTGAGAAATGCACAGAAGTTTTGCTTAGTAAAATAAAAAATAATAAAACCGTATTTTTTTTTAGTAAAAAAAAAATTCATGTATAGAAAAAAGAGAAAGCAAGTTATGCCCATCAAGCATGAATAGTGATTTCTTTTAAGTAGCGGAATTATGGGTGATCCCCTCTGCTCTTTTATTTGGCTTGTCTGTGTTATGCACATTTTATTCAATTAGCATATATTCTGTGGGAAAATATTTAAATGGTTTTTTAAAAAGTTGGCAGCCAGCATGAGCAGATAAAATAGGCCGCACTCTTTGTATAGCCTGTCACCCCTTCACAAAGGAGGGATATTATTTTGCTGACAGCCCTGAAGACCACTCAATCTCATGTTGCAAATCTGCCCATGATCAGAAGCAAGCCCAACTCAAGGAGAGAATTTCAGAATGTAAGTAGGGCGAACATTTTCTTCTGTCTGGGGTCGGGAGGACAAACACAATATCTTCCATGCAAGAGAGAGAGAAAAGTTCAGAAACACAACTTCTAAAGTAATATTTTTGTCCAAAGATTCAGAGAGAAAAATCCAGCCCAGGAAAGACATTCCCTCAGTTTTTTATTGTGAATTTCTTAGACAACTTTAGGGTGGGGGATTTGGGGGTTCCATTTGGTTGGTTTTCATTTGAATAGCGTGGAGGCAGAAGAAAGTCCATAACTAATTGGCCCTGTTGGAGGAAGAAATGCATCAAGACTCTTCCCTCTCTCTCTCTTTCTTTCTTTCTTCCTTCCTTCCTTCCTTCCTTCCTTCCTTCCTTCCTTCCTTCCTTTGCAGTGACTGCAGAGACGTGACAGTGCATGTTGCAGGGTAGTATTGGTGTCCTAGCCAATTCTCTCCTGGATGGAGGAACAACTAGAATAGCAACTGAGATTAGCATCGAGTGACCAATGTTTCATTTGCATGTGAAAGTGCCTTCCACAAACAGCTGAAGCAGCATTTGTGCAGGGGAGAGGGGACCTGAATGAATTGTTGAGTGCTGTCTGTCTGAGGACTCTGTCCTCTAGATTTAGTCCTAACATCTTTTCTCAAAAGAAATTGTCCCTATCACAGATTAAATAACCTATTTTTGGGGAATTGAAATACATTTTTAGTTCCTCAGTTTCTCTTCGTTTACTTTGTCTGTCTCTTCCTGCTGGTTTGCTCCACCTTAACCAACAGGTACTGGATTTGGTCTTCTATCCCTCAACTTCATCCTTTGAAAATGTGTGCTTGGAATGTCCTTGAAGTTTTACATCTCTCTGGCTCTGGGAATCCTATTAACTTTTTTTTTTTTTTTTAACCTCCCCAAAGATGTAAATGTAGTGCCTGATAATTCTATGAATTCTCTGAATTGTTCTCTTGTATGAGACTTTTTCTTACATGGGGGTAAACAGCAGGGCAAAGGAATGTAATTCCACTTCCTTCTCAGGGAAGGAGAAAAGGTTGAGATTGTTAAATTTTCCCAGGCTTCTTGTGGGACTGCAAGGAAGACGGAATTGCATAATCTCACAAAAATGTGAGATGTGACCTCCGCCTCCATAAGCTCTGATAATATATAGTCCAGGGATTTGAGAAACCAAGAAACATATGCACTATTTCCTGACCTGAGCATATTTCAAGATCTTAATTGCAAAACACAAGTGAGTCAAGACTAAAGAACTACAGATCGGAGAAATGTAATTTGCCACGGTGGGATCCTTCCACCACATGCTCACATTCATGAGAACCTGAAGGAACTCATTGGTTTTTCTTCCATTACACAGCAAAATCAGAAAGTTTATATTGGAAACCTTGCTCATTTCTCTCCAACAGAGATTGTATCTAAAGGCACGACAGCTTTTGTGACATTGCTATTTAACAGATTTCCTTTTCTGAGGCCTAAGGTTAATTTCTTGTTATTCATTTTTATGTATTTGTGCTTAACTCACAGGCTGGGCAAAGAGCAGAAACTGCTGGGTTTGGGACCTGCAGCAACTGCTGAGAATGCTTCAACTACACTGTCCAGTGGTGGCCCAGGCCTGACCAATGTGAAGGAAAGTGGATGCCTGGGCTGGCAACCCTGGAAGGAAGGTATGGAGGAAGCAGGGTCCTATTGAATTAAAACAACTGTCCATTGGACACTGACCTTTGCCACTTTCTGTGCTGGAACAATACATAAGAGTGACTATGGCACAGCTCTTGCCTTTAAAAATGTCAATATCTAATTGGAGAATATACATTAATGTATTGTAGTATACGTTCTAAATTACTAATATGAACACCATTTTTATATGTAAACTTTGGAGATGAAGGAAGACCTTAAAAAGTTCTTCAGAAAAATCATGGTCTAAAAGAAATTTATCTGATGTTATTATAAGGATCATCTTCTCTTGACCTCTAACTCAGTGTCTAAAATAGGTGTGGGTATCCTAGGACGGTCACAAAGAAATAGTGCAGATGCAGAAATAAAATATTGTAACTTTCATTTATACTTTTTAATGAATTCTTTTGTTTTATTTTTGAATATATTTTATAACATGAAGATGATTCAGTAGTAAATGCTTATCATTAAAAAATATATTATACTTTATTGGGGTTTCATGCTCAAAATTTTTGACACTAGAGAGTGAACAAAAGTTTGAATACTATTGGCTCATTTACCTTCCATTCCTAGGCCCAGCCTTCCAATGATCTTCCCTCAGGCCTTTGAGCAGTGTAGCTGTGTTTCAGTGACTTTAAGCCCCTCCAACTGTCTCATCAGTCATCCATAATCAGCAAAGAAAGGTCCCTCCAGTTTCCTACATCCTTCCCTCTTGGAAGGCAGTCTGTAGTCGTGTGACTTTTCCCCACCTTTATGTCACAGATGAATAAAGAGACAGACACCAAGGCCCGTGAAGTAACTTGTCCAACATTACAGAACTAGAATTATTAGTGTGCTTTCTGGAAGAAATAAGAAAACAAAAAACAAACACTGATATTGGTTGATGTGCTGTACTAGGAAGAAATTCTGCCTTTAGCAGAAAAGTCATGAGGTGAATGCAATAGGGCAAATGAACAGGCATAATTCATGGTTATGGTGGAATTTAAAAATCACAACTTTGCCTCTTACTAGCTCTGAGATCTAAGCAATTACTGAATCTGTTTCAGTACATCAGGTGCTGTTGGAGGGTTGCAAGGATTAGAAGCTAGCTCAGGCTAACATAACCCCTCCCAAAAGGAATATGTTAGATGGAAACAGGATCATTCACAGAATGAAAGGAAGAGTTGAAATGCTGGCCATGTGACAGGGTCTAGGGCAGTTCTGGAAACTTGGCAATGATATTCAACCTCTTGTATCTTTAAAGTACTTAGCTCAGACAATTCCACTCCTGCTGCTTTTGAGTCCTGGGATGCATCACCACTCTAAATGCAAGTTCTTTCAGTAGAGATTCTTATTGGCCTGACTTGGACATGTGCTTATTCCTGTGGTCCTGTGATTAGACAGAGCTGGGATATAAACCCTAATAGCTTACAGAGGAAGCTTAGGAAGGCTAGTCCTTAAAGGAAGACAAAAACAAGTCATGTGTACTAGTACTTAGTTACCTCATCAGGAAAATGGAAATAAAAATACAGATATCAGGGTTGTTTGGAAGATTAATTGAACAAGATAATGTTTGCAAAAGGGCACAATACGAGGTCTGGCACTTGTTAAGTGTTAGTAAAGGTAGCCATTGTTATTATGAATTGTACGAGATCATATGACATTATTATAAGATCAGGATCCTGTTCTTATGAGGAAGTGGCTTGAAGTATGGAAATCTCATACGGGAATCTATTTAATTGAAAGTCACCGATGGAATGAATATTTAGAAAGGAATGTGATAATACAATTACTTCAGTGAGAGATTTAGATTATATTCATTCCTGCTTTATGGATGGAGTCCCACTTCTCTTCATATTCCTAGACTCTGTGATTCCAAAAATAAATTTGCAAACAATGAAAAAATATAAAAAATTGATCATTTTTGTAAGTCACCCCCCCACCCCATTGACCTTTCCATAACCTCAGGGTTCTTTCTTGGGTTCCCTGAATCTCCAAGGGCATGTTGGGTTTGAGAAGGACTCAATTCTGCCTTTGAGGAAAAATTACATGGAGGAAATGTCAACATGGCACTAAATAGCCAGTTAGTGCCATGCAGAAATAGTCAAGCCCACAGACAGAAATTTAGATAGTCAATAGAACTGTTTAGTCATTGGACTGATTAAGTATATATTTAAACATCATATATCAATGTGACCTCAGATTTGGCATTCATTTGTTCCAAGGGTCTCCAGTTGTACAATTATTGCCAGCTAAACATCCCATGTCCTTGCAGTGGTTCCTGGTCTGCAATGGATAATGAATATGCATGCAGAGAGAGATAATGTGGATGAGCCTGGAGCCTGTGAACATGAGAATCAGTGCAGGTGGGATGTGCTATGGCCCCACCTCTGCTCTGGCAGCAATTTTATCTCCCTGGCACTGTGCTAATCTATGCCTTAGGACAAGTGATTGCAGAACAGAAAGTCTTGTGAGAAAGGGCCTTGAGATGGGAGCTGTTAAAGGACTAGTTCAAGTTCAAGTTCAAGATGACCAGAGAAATAATCAGAGAAGGTCCCAGCCAGCCTGTGTCAGATACATAATAAGCCAACGGCTCTTGCATACAAATTTGGGTGATGCTTATGTGTATGTGGTTAAGGTTCCTGCTGACAAAGCAAAATGAGAAACTGAAGCAATGAGCTGGGTAATTAAAGCAACAGGTCCATTTGGGTTTGGTTTAGCTGAGAAATTCAGAAAGGTCTAGGAGCATAGCTTCAGCAAGACACTTCTTTGATCTGTGGAGTTTCTCCCAGCTAGATTTAGCAATCTCTTCCTCCCCCAACCAGCCTTGAACAGCTTCTCCCTCCCTTTTTTGTTTCACCCACTCACAGAGTCCTTCAAAACAGACAAACAATATCCCACACAGACGTCTGGGGAAAGTCCAAGCAGTTCTTTCTTTTCTCCCTCTTATACTCTTAAAAATAATACACATTTTCACCAGACATTTTACATGTCAGAAATCTTATTGACAATAAGTTATTGTGGACATGAAGTAGATGACAATGAACTGCTGTCTTCCTGTCTGAAAATTGGTCAGATATTTAGGGCAGTGGTTTTTAGGCATTAAATCCTTGGCAAAGACAGCAATTTAAAAGTTAAAAGTATCTAATTTTCAGCCAAGATAAATTTACTATATACCCACACACTATGTACATATGCACACACACATACACACATATACACATAAATGTATATACAATATAGTGTGTGTGTATTCAGCAGGTAAAAATTTAATAAGCATTTTTTTAAATAGCCCGATTCTCGAGTACATTTTAAGTATGATTTGATTTACTACATGTGACTTGAATAAAACCTTTGGGGAATGCATTCTTTGCATAAATTGTGGAAAATGAACAAGAACAGTGCTTAAATGACATCAAAATCTTTGGTTGAAGAGTGTCCAGCTACAAATATCTTTGATTTACAAGAGACTAAGCATCCAGATGGTTTCCAAATTTTTTTAAAAAAAGAAAAAATATTTTCCCAAACCTTTCCTTGGCCCATCATTATGGGTGTCCATATTTTGGCCCACGCCTTATCTTTTAAATATTCTTTTTTATTATTCTCCCTTACCAGTATTCTAGTTCTATTTCTCACAAGCTAAGTGACTGAACATATCAATGTGCATGAGACATTTTTGAAGACCATGAGGTCCAGGGCTGGATCTATAGATTCTCTGATTTTCTCAGGTCCTATCATGGGAAGAACTAAGACTGCCACCCTTGCTTCTCTCTCTCTGTCTCTCTGACACACACTCATACACACACACCCCACATAAACACCCCCACACACCCTACCACAGGTTCCCACAAATTTGTCATGCATGCCAATAGCTATTACCCCATTATCACTGGACTTAATAACAACCAGTCTGATGCTAAGGAGTCAGAATAGATGTCATGGGCAGATCCCACTTGAAAAGATGTTTTAACGAAGAAGATCTCAGGGATATTGGCTTGAGTCTTGCATTAGGGTTGGAGCATCTTGATTTCAGACTTCCTCAGTGGCTAAAAGCTTGTCCAATCTTTAGCATTGCTGACCTGCACAGTGTCGCTCTGTCTTTCAAGCTATATTGAGTACCACAGCTCAAATTCTACATTTAACCATGGCACAAACTCCCTACCTGTCCAGCCACACCTTTCTCCCAGGACAGAAGAATCCTGGATAAAATAAACTCTGACCTACTGACCTAACTCCCATGTTCCTGTTCAAAAACCCAACACTCAGCCATCCTGTGAAACATCACCTCCACCCTGTCTCACAACATCTAGTACCATGCTCAGCACTGAAGGGAGTTGGGGAGTATTTGGGTAAACAAAGGTGGCCAATAATTATTAGAGAAAAAAAGTTTTAAAAAATGGTGTAATATACAAATTTTTATGTTTAATTCAATTGTGTTAAAACCACATAGACTGGTGGGCTGAGTTCCAATTGCATTGAGTTCTCCCTACTATGTGATTCCCAGCACCCACCACCACCACCACTACTCGGTAATACAGAAGCTCCAAGAGCTTAATATGTGACAATCTGAGGGTCAAGAGTGTCAGGCAAGATGATAATCTAAAATGTGCAAGATGATGGTCTGTATTCTCAAGTTTTCCAGAAATGGAAACTTTGCAAATGCTCTTGGAAATATGTCCAAAGGTTTAGTTATTTGAATTCTGAAAAGGTTTTGTATGTTACACAGTTTGTGTGGCTTTTAGGGTCTATAGCATCTATCAAAACAACTACCAATGAGATCCTGACAGATGTGAACTTCTTTCTTTTTTGTCCACAAAGTTGTCTCTTCCTGTCTCTTTCAGGTCTCAGGGCAGTTCTGTTGGGGTGAGGTGGGACAGTTTGGGATGAGAGGTTACTGTGGTCCACATGGGGTTGCACCCATGAAACAGTGATAAGAAACAATGCACTTACTAACTTTCTCTGGGGTTGCCTCCTATTCAATAAAGACATGAGACATTTTAAAAAAATATTTCATTAGTTGTTGATGGACCTTTATTTTATTTACTTATTTGTATGTGGTGCTGAGAATCGAACCCAGTGCCTCACTTTACCACTTAGCCACAACCCCAGCCCAAGACATGAGACATTTTTAATGAATGGCTTCCAGTGATCATTCCAGAATTGCATAGGATGGGGAAGACGATGGAAGAAGAACTGGAATTTTCTTTCTTTCCTTTTTTTTTTTTTTTTTTTTGTACTGGGGATTGAACTCAGTTGTACTTGGCCACTGAGCCACATCCCTAGCCCTATTTTGTATTTTATTTAAAGACAGGGTCTCACCGAGTTACTTAGCACCTTGCTTTTGCTGAGGCTGGCTTTGAACTCACGATCCTCCTGCTTCAGCCTCCTGAGCTGCTGGAATTACAGGTGTGCACCACCATGTACATCTAGAACTGGTATTTTCCTCAAGTTAGTTAAGTTAGTTCATTGGTGTTTCTGAATCACACAAAGGTCAAGGTCTCACTGCCTAGGCTGACCAGGAGAGGCTTACCTTGATACTTCACAGGCAACTGGAGTGGGTATCTCGCACACTTCTCTTGTTCCTAAACTCTCTCCTCACTTCTTTCTTCTAAAAGCCTTTGCTCTTTCACTCTTACCAATTTCCAGTGTCCCCATCCCTAGAGAAGTCATCCAGTTCCAAATCTTCTTTCAATTCTTGTCAATTCCACAGCCTCTATTACCCAGTGGCAGAAGGGTGGAGAGCCATCTCTGTATCTGTGTGACTGATTGGATCTGGTCTCTTGTAGGAGGAGGTGGAAACTCTATAGGGCTTCCTCTCCAGACTGTGCTAGTTGCCTTGAATGTATTAGAAATCAAACATCCCCACGAAGATCAATTTTTTCCCAAACTGCCCTCTGTTTAGTCTGTTGGAGAAATTGTTACTTCTATCCACATAACCTTGACTCTCTTTCTTGTGAAATACTTCCATTAATTTGATTATGCTGAGGGAGAACTGATATCTCCCTCTCTGCCCTGAATTGGTTTTGCAAAAACCATCTCCTGTAAACTTGACCTTGAAATGAAGAGTATCACATCTAATTGTTTGACCTTAAATCCTCGGAGGTGGTGGTGATGGTGGTGGAGGTTGTGGGTTGTACGAATAATCTCAGTTGATTCCTCCATAGTCATCATGATCATGTATTGAGTATTGGCTGCATGTCAAATAAAGTAAGAATAGTAATTCTGATAGCTGACACTTTCGATTGCTCATTGTGTGCCCGGCAATGACTTAGAGAGTCCTCCTGTATTTTGCTATTATAATTCACCGTAACTCTATATGGTAGGTACTACTGTTACCTCCACTTCAAGAGAAGAACACCGGAGACCAACAAGCACAAAGACTAACCAGTTGTGTCCAGAGGCACAGTCAGTAATAGAAACTGTTCTTAAATACATGTCCAACTAATTCCAGTGGTTTATGTATCATTATGACCACAGCTGGAAAGTGTGATTGATTGACTGATTTTAAAAGAAACTTTGATCTTTGATGTTGAAAACACAGGGTGTAGTTATGCGCTGTTGTTAGTATTTGAATAATCACAGCTGTTTACAATAAGGAGTTATGGGCATTGTCAGTTGAAATTTACCCTAACTAAAATGGTGTTGTTGTTGTTGTTTTTAAACAAAAAACAAACCTCCCTTTCTGACTTGCTAAATGAATTTAATGCTCCAAATAGGTGCCAAATTGGCAGCCCGCAGGATAAATTCCACTATTTATGCAAGCAACGGACACAGTGGCCATTTGCTTCAGCCCTAACCTTGAAGGACCTCCTTTATAGAACATAATGTTACTATACTCTCACGTCTTATTCCATCTTGGGTCCTTCCAGCCCTGCTGATGTAGGTGCTGGGCCGAGTTACAATCGTGCTAGGCACACTTAGAGATGGGATTCCCCAAACATGCTTGTATATCAAAATCACCTGGGGACTTT
Organism: Tamias sibiricus; assembly: GCA_025594165.1. Lineage (NCBI taxonomy): Eukaryota > Metazoa > Chordata > Mammalia > Rodentia > Sciuridae > Tamias > Tamias sibiricus. The sequence goes on from CM046669.1 coordinate 52,864,271, forward strand.
AATAATCTAAGATTCCTTTAATAATCTAAGATCCTAAAACTTTCAGGATCAGAACCTGGGCAGGAATCTGTATTCCTAAAATCCTTCCTGGGTTTGAGAAACACTGCATTAAGAGAAAGTTCTCCCCTCTGCAAGCTATTGCTTGATTTTCTCCTGCACAGGAGTCATCTGCTTGCTTCTGGACCCTTCCACCTTCACTCACACATTGGGAGGTGAGCATCTTACTAGTGTCAGAAAAGCTGGAGAAGACAGGCTTTGCCGACTGAAGTCAATATTTACTTGAGATGTCTTTTGGCACATCTGTGTTACTAGCAAATGTCTGTCCAAAAAACCCAAACCTTAATCAGTACTCTATATTTAAATACAAGCCTTCACTTCTAAGACGCATTCTCATTTTTGTTCACATATTTTCCTCATTACTTCTCCGTGTGTTCTCTTGTTGCTTATTTATTTCTCAAGAATTATTTCCAGAGACTATAAAGCAAACAAAACAAATCATGGTTAGAAACAGATAGGGGGAAAAATCTCAATGCCTTTGATAGAGACTAAAATAATAAGCTTATTGGCAGTGGTTGAAAAGAAATATTATTACAGTATGATAACCTCATAGTGATTAGCGTAGAATTGGCAATGTTGGCAAATATGTGAAGATTACAGGCAAGAAGGAAGATGTGAAATAGGCGGCTCAAATTCTTTGGCAGGTGTTGGGGGAGAAGGAAAGAGGATGAGTAGAGAGAAAATGTGCACATGATCTTGATTTTGGATGCTCTTAACATTATTTGATTACTTATTGCTGCACATTTTTATCTATTATGAATAATCTAAATGTTGAAGAGTCCCCTCATTACATTATGTAGATTTTCACACTAGCTGAAATCAGAACACTGGAGAAATATACTCTGTAGAACATTTGAGTGTTTCTCCATAGTAAGGGCTTTTAACGTAACCTTAGAAAAAGAAATTTAACGAAAAGAAACCTGTGTCAATAGTCCTAAGCTCTACAATATGCCTCTGTGTTTGAAAGACTCTCAGAGAAGTACCCTGACATTGTCGATTTTGGACTTTTAAAGAAATCCAAATTCCTACCCTCCACCCCCCAGACAATTTTATTCAAAGCTCCAATGCAACAGGACTTGTAAAAGCTGTATTTCCAGGTAGAATTTAAGGAGGCATAGGACATCTGCCATGCCTCTCCCATCTTCGGTACCATCTAGGAATTTTGGGACCACACCCAACATGATGACTTTGAGTTAAAGGATGAGTGTGAGGACATCCCCCCCTCCCTGCTGGACCAGGGCTCTCTTCTGGTTGCTGCAGGCCCTTATCTCTTATTCTGCTTTTTTCTGCCTCAGGTCAGCTTGAGACTGTCTTGCACGAAGGGCTTTAATCAAGTGCTCTTTTATGAGGATGTCGTTTATTGTAGCTGTCATCTACACAGGGGACAATCACTTCCTGGGATGTAGCCTGCCCTCCCATGTCAAGCTGGTGTTGTCTTAGGATAGCACCCCTGCCCTACCTACCACCTTATGCATCCAGGGCTCTGATCACATGTTCTGAGTCCAATTCTGATTATGCAAGGCAAGTCTCCCTCTCCTAGGGGAGTCCCTTTTTATTTTTAATGCACAGCACAATCCTTAAGAGTGGTTAGACTTGTGGAGAGGCTAAAACTTAAAACACTGGTGTGAGGAAGGATCTTCTTCAAGAAATATGATACAGATAGATGAAGATAAAATGAGTCCCTCCAAAAAATGTGGAGGCAGCCAATGCAAGTGAGGGGCCCTGAAAGTTCAAGCATGATTAGCTTCATAATAAATCTGCTTCTGACAGTACTCAGTGTCTACTTCCAGGGCAACCAACCCTACCTACCCTCCATTGCCACGCATTCCTTCTTTCCAGGAATTGTGATTGAAAGATTCATCTCATTCCCCTTCCTAAAAAAAATCTTACCTAATGACCTAGTTAAAAAAAAGAAAGAAAAAGAGAAAGAAAGAAAAAAGAAAGAAAGAAGGCTCAAAATGTACCAAGGGTTACTTAAACATAAATCCAATTGAATCAATCCATTGAGAAGAAAGAAGAAAATGTTAATGCTGAGAAAACCACAAAAGGAAGGATTCTATTCACAGATTGAAAACAATGGAGTCTTGGTCTGCAAAACTCAAGGGTAATAGGGAAAGCTTAGTTAAATGAAACTTACCAAGACCTCCTTTTAGCTGTGGTTCCCGTTAACCTAAAGCTCATCAGATCCTTTCCAAGGAGATATACAAAGAAAATGAGAATTTTGGAGGGCTGGGTTATTTCCAGAATAACACTAGCAGTCAATAATGTTGTAGGGAAAAACAGCAATTAGGGTCACAAGTTCACTGCTACAGAGAATGAAGAAGGTCATCCTCCCTCCAATGGGATGTCCTTGTCAACCAGGAAATTAAAAATGTCACTGGGTTTTAATTGACCCCAGATGAAGACAGAAATATCAATTCAGATTTTACAGATATTAATGATGGTACCTGGCAGAGATCTGAAAATGGATCAACTTCTTTATCATATGCTGATGATTTATTTTATTTTTAATATTAATGCTCAATGAAGTTTTATGTTACGGAAATGCTCTGGAGATGCATTATAAATTCTAAGTTTAATAAATTAATCAAGACTGTCTTTCAAAGTAAGCAAACAGTTTGAAGTTCAAAGTCTAAAATAAAGATGGCCAGGTGTGGTGGCACATGTCTGTAATCCCAGCAGCTCCGGAGGCTGAGGCAGGAGGATTGCGAGTTCAACGTCAGCCCTAGCAATTTAGTGAGGCCCTGAGCAACGTAGTGAGATCCTGTCTCATAAAAAAATTATAAAAGGGCTATGGATGTGGCTCAGTGGTTAAGCACCCCTGGGTTTCATCCCTTGTACCAAAAAATAAGAATAAATAAAATTAAATTAAGATTTTGGTGGGAGAGTTTACAAAATAATATAACAGCAACTTCCTATAGGACTTAGAGGACACCAAGTTGTATTTAGGACTGAAAATGAGTAATCATAACAACAAAAAGTTTAGAAAAGACACTGCAGGGATGTGTGTGTTTGTGTATATTCACATGTGTGAAGGAGAGAGAGACCAGCTTGGTAAAGATCTGAAGAAGATGAAGACCTCTTGTATAGAGGACGCTGGCCCAAGGTGTTGTCCATCTTCATTGAAAAGAACAAAAGAGGAAGTGAGTTCAACTAGGGTGAGAAGGACTCGTGTCAGACAAAGGATCTCCTGACAATTTTTATGCCACTTAATGTGGGTTAATGGTGGGGTTCTGGATCATAGCCTCTCATCATTCTCTCAGGGGAAGAAGTGAGGCAGAGAGGACTGGTTGAGTGTGGTTACTGGGAAGGTCTGGCCCAGGCTGATTTTGGATTCATCAATAGGAGGCAGGTTCTCCTCTTGGTCTGAGACATGAGAGGTGGGGGGTTCACACACCTACCTCAGGCATTCCAATACCAGGCAGTGATGCACAGTGGTCAGAGCATGGCTCTAAGGGAGATAGCAGCCAAGCTTGAACCAAGCAAGCCTTATCATCTACTAGCTAGGTGATTTGGGGCAGGTTTCAGATTTTTTTCCCTCAGTAGTAGGGATTGAACTCAAGGGTGCTCTATTACCGAACTATATCCCCAGTTCTTTTTATTTTTTGTTTTGAGACTGAGTGTCACTATGTTGCTAAGGTTGGCCTCAAACTTGTGATCCTCCTGCCTCAGACTACCAAACCACTGGGATGACAGGTGTGCCAGCATTTCCTTCTTCTTAAAGGCTGAATAATACTCCTCTGTATGTATAAACAACATTTTCTTTCTTCTGTTGATGAACATTTAGATTGATTGTCTCCATCTTTTGGCTATTTGAATGTGCTGCAATGAGCATTGTACTGCATACCTCTTCTCAAGATATTGCTTTCACTTCTTTGGATATCAATCCCCAGCACTGAAAAAAAAAAATCAATTCTTTGGATAAATGCCCAGAAGTGGGATTGCTGGATCATATGGTAGTTCTATTTTTAATTTTTTGAGGAAACTCCATATTGTTTTTTAACATCAAATTTGGCCCATTACTTTGCTTGTCTGAACCTGTGGACCTCAAAACCAGAGTGTATGTGGAACTAGATTTCACAAGTCTCTGCCAGTTCTGGGCTTCTAGGATTTTCATGTCCTATTTTTCAAATGGTGGAAATTAAGAAAAAAAAAAAAAAAAATCAAGTATCTGGAAACTAGCTTGGCCAAAGGAAGTATTTCTATGGACTCTGTTAGAACAAGCTAGGCGTCCCATAACTCAACACACCGAGTTCTGGCCCTAATTCCCCCACTCCCATAGCCAAACAGTTCAGGAATTGAGATCCCTTAAAAGAGATGTGTTTCTAGCTTCCCAATTTGGAATCTTTGATGCATTTCCCCACAGATATAGCTATAGGTGTTGGTTAGAGTCTAGTAATAGTAATTATTTATAGATATAAGAATGTCCATCATTAACTCATTTTTAAAAGAAGCTTGTAAGTAGGTATTTGCATCAGATGGGGTTAAATCAGAGACAGAACCACTAGGAGCATAATAATAAGCAATTTTTTCAGGGACTTGACCTTATAAAATTGTAGGAGCTGGTTAAATAATTAATGGCGACTGCAGTTTTTGTTTCCCATGGTAGGTTGTGAAGTCAGCAGGGAAAGCAGTGGGGAAATGTAGCATCTAGCCTGTAAGATAGTCCCAATGATTCCTTCCCTCCAGGCATTACATTCCTATGTAGTTCTTCTCATCTATCCACTGAGAGTAACCCTTTGGGGAGCCCCTTGTGGGACAAGGAATTAAAACCTATGGCCAACAATAGTGAGAAACCATGCCTAGGTAAGTCTGCAACTCTGTCCAACAATTGGAGCCCTCATGAGAAACCCTGAGCCAAAATCACCTTGGCCAAGTCTCTTTCAAGTAGCTGACCCTCAGAACAATATGAGATAATAGATTTTATTGTCTTAAGATGCTAATTAGGGGTCTTTGTTACCCAGCAAAAGATAACTAAAACAAGAAAAAAAGGTGAATAAGAAGTGGGGGAGAACCAAGACCACATGGAACCCACAAGGAGAAGCTGGGACCCCCCAAGGACAGAGTGGAGTCCGCATAGGTATTGTACTTCTTCTAAGCCTTCATCTTTGAAAATGCATGACCTGCAGGAGAAACTGGAACCTTTCACCGCCAAGCTAAACAGTCACCTGGATCATTAGCTAGAGAAGCTGAAGGAGGATTCAAAAGGAGCTGGAACACTTATAGCCTAGCTACTGTAGCTCCAAAGGAAGTAGCTGGAATCAGTGTTAGTGAAAGAGTGACCATTATTGTCTCTCTTTGACAAAGTCTGGCCCAGACCACCACCAATAACAAGATAAACTCAGGGATGAACTAGCCAGTTAGCAAGCAATCACAGAAGATTAGAGAAGGAGTTCAGGAATTGGGAGCACCAGAGCAGGAAAAACTAACTTCTTCTTGGTCCCCAAAAGTAAGATTTTAAGCAGGTCTTGAGTGACAAAGATCTAGTAGCATTCCCCAACTGAATAATAACAGCACTTTGACAAAAGTCAGATTAAGTGTATATCTGCTATGGCTTGAACAGGTCCCCCAAAATTCATGTGCTGAAAACTTATCTCTAATGCAATAGTGTAGGAGCCTAATAACAGGTGATTAGGTCATGAGGGTTCTGTCTTCATGAATGATTCATGATGCTATCATGGGAGTGGATTCATTATCATTAAGAGTGGATTATTAGAAAAGCAAGTTCTAACCCCCCCTTGCTCTCTCACTCTCATGTTCTCTTACCCTTCTGCTTTCTGCCCTGGGATGATGTAGCACTAAGAGGTCTTTGCCATTTGTGAACCCTTTGATATTGGACTTCTCAGCTTCCAGAATTGTAAGAAACAAATTTCTTTTCTTTATAAGTTTCCTAGTCTGTAGTATTTTGTTATAGCAACACAAAATGGGCTGAAACACTAGTCTTTTTATCATGATGTTTCAGATGACTTCCCAATAGATAGCCACTATTAAGAGGATGGGATTGGAAAGTGAGAGCAGCAGAGAGAAAGAGAGAGAGAATATGAATCATTGAGGAAAGAGGAAATAAATACATCAATCAATCAATCCAGGCTTGAGGATCATGTGTAGGAAAGAACTTTGGGTGTGACTACTGGCACTGACTGGTGGCAGGTATACCAGAAACCTATGAAGTGGAAACAAATTGTATTGCCAAAGAAAGCATGAGTCTGAATTTTCCAAGATGTAAAACAGCAACTGGCTTCCAAACTTGTTTCACTCCTATACAACCTCCGAGGAAGACATGTACTCCAGTGCTCCCCTTCAGACAGAGAGATTGCTGACTTCAAAAACAAAAACACCACAAAGGGCATAATTAGGGCTATAGACAATGAAGAACAAGGAGCAAGATTAGGGTCTTAAAAGTGCTCTTCTTTTAGGGTAGCAGCCTTCTTAATGACTATCTAGCAATGGGCTAATATTGTATGTCTCTCTTCTAATCCTTTCTAAATGAAAGTATCCTTTGATGATACTTATCTTTAACCCATCACTATGTGTTGGGTATATATAGGGCAGTGACATGGAGTGGCAGTCACAGATCTCTAACACTAGAAGGGTCCATGTTTGGTTTGATGGAGAAGACTCTGTATTCTTTGGAGACCCTAGACTTAAACTGGATGCATATACTGGAGGCAAGGGCTTTGAGAGGCTTTGGTTGTCTCCTGTGGTTTGTCGAGGTAAGTGTTAAACAAAGGTTTGATGACCAGAAGGATTGATTGATGTGGAGAATTGAATAATTTTTCATCCAACCATTCATTTTCCCCCTAATGCACAGCCAGATGACATTTTCTATCTTTCTTTGTGGCTATGGTCAACCATATCATTGGGTTTTGTCCAGTGAACTATGCCTGGATATTGTGTATGTCATTCCAGGACTGACCCATAAAACTTTCTGGAAAATCCTCCATACTATCTCTTTTCCTTCATTTTCCATCTCGGTTTAGAGGAGCTAGCAGTGAACTCTGAGGGACAATGGAACCTGGTGGAAGAAGTCTGAACCTGAATATCCAAAGATAGAACACTCTTCCATTCTGTACTTGTCTGCGACATGAATGAGAAGTAAACCTACAACTGTTTTAAACCAAGATTCTGAGGGTGCTTTTTAGAGCAGCTTGCCTACCCCCACAGATGGAAACAGATTCAGAGTGATTAAACTGTATGCTCATTGAAGAGTTGGTCCCAAACTGTGTCTTTGGAAAAAACATGATGAGAATTACTTGCGAACTTTCTCAAAATACAGATTCTTCAGCTCTACTCCAAAACTGTTGTTGCTATAGTTTTTTGGGGAAGAGAGGGAGTCAGAGGGGGTTTAAATCTATTTTTAACAAGCTCCCTGGGTAATTCTGCTGCCTAACCAATGTTGACAAGCATCAAATGCCAACGGTTATTCTAAAACACACAAGCTGGGTTCCTGGGGAGATATGTCAAATGAGTAGGATGGTCACCTAATTTATTGTCCAATCCGAGACACTTCTGAGAGTGAAAGGGGGAGCTATTAATAATTACACTGGGAAACCGTGCTTAAAGCAGGACTTTCCCAGGCAAATTGGCACATGAAAGCAAAAGATGGGACAGCTGTGTTCTCTACTAATAAAAAATGCTATTTCCTGTTAAGAGACTTTTCAGTTTTTCTTGAGAGTACTGTCTGCCATCTGGGCAGGACAAAGATGGCCTTCAAATCAAGGGCACAGATGAATTCTGGTGGAAGATCTAAGGGGAAGCTCAGATGCCTGGAGAAATGAAACTAAAGTGTCTTAGAGAGCTGAAGAAGTGAGACCAGGGTATTCTTAATGCCTCACACAAACCAGGAACCACCAAAGAACCAAAAGAAGCAGTAGAAAATGATGGGACAGTTCTGACTGAAACCAATAGGAGCTTAGAAACAGGCAAAGTTCCAAGATTCAACCTGGGTGAGAGAGAAGTAGCCCTGATAACTTTTCAAAACAGGATTTTATGCCCCAAACTCAAGGAACTGGTAGCAGCACCTACAGGGTGCAAATGATGCTAACTATGACCCTGAAAAGGAAATGGAAGAGTTCCACTCATATCCACTGTTGAGACCACACAAAAATAATTTTTCTATTCTCAAATGATTTTTCATCATTCAGCCACTTTCCAACTAAACAATCGAATACACCTTAATCTCTTTTAATCTCCGTTTCTCATTTCCATGGGGATATTATACCTCTTTCTGCCTGCCTCATGAAGGGTGACTGAAGGATCAGAAAAGGTGATGGGTAATTAATGGTGCTTCAGAAACAGTGAAGCCTATTCAAATGAAAGATATTAGAGTCAATGGCCATTAACAAAAAAAGTATAACACAGAGTACCAGGTAACACCAAGTTCCCCAGGATATGTGAACATTTTCTTTGCAAATTAAGTTGATCCCTTAAAGTTAGCTAGTGTCCTCCTTTGTGTAAATCAGGGCCATGTGTGTGTGTGTATCCCCCACACTTTGTTTAAGAGCAATATCAGCATCTCCTGGGGCTGCTAGGAAAAAGGCAGATTCATCCCAGGTTTACTGAATCTCTGCTGGTGAGACACAAAGTCTGTGGGCCAGGTGATTATTACCATTATTTTAAATTAACTGCTTTAAGCAATGGGGTTCTATGAATCAGCTTCCTGCTGTTGGGAGGTTAATTGATTGTCATATCCTGTGGTGATGGGATTCAGGAAGGGGAACTAGACAATTGATCAATCTATCTATACTTCTCTGAAGCTAACAGAGTTTTCAAATAGGGGAACCAGGTCACTACTGTGCATGGTAAAACATGTTTGAGAATCTTCTCCAAATTATCCAATGAAGCTCATTAATGGATTGTGGCACCTGATTTGATTAGTTACAAAGGTATAAAAGGGTAGTAGAAATGCTTCTTGCCTTTATTTTGTGTGGTGCAGCCTACAACCAATCTCTTTGGATTTCTCCATTCATCTCTTTAGGTCTCACAGGCACTTAGGGAGATGTTAGTTGGATCTCAGGGCCAGATACTGTTTCTTTGATGGGTCTGATTCAATGAAAGGGAAAACATTAAAAGTATTTCTTACTTGTCTCTCTGGTAGATGTCGAGGCTTTCCTTCATTTTTGACTAATATGTATTTCATTCATTCAACCAACATTTATTTCTCACTTGCTGTGTGTTATGGACCCTACTAGGCAATGAGGAGAAAAAAAAAAAGTGAAGAAGATGGGCACAGCTCTTCTGAACAAGACAGCTATTAATCCTACTTCCCAGACTTTCCTGTTCCAGCATGGATACTCCTGTGACATTTAATTTTATTTGTCAACTTGGCATGGGCTGCCCAGATACCTAGTCAAACATTATTCTGGGTGTTTCTGTGAGGGTTTTCTGGATGATATTAATGTTTAAATTGGTGGATTTTGAATAATGTAGATTGTCCTCCATAATGTAATAGGCTTCATCTACTAAGTTGAAGTCCTGAATGGAACAAAAAGACAAGCTTCCCCCAAGCAAGAAAGAATTTTCCAGCAGCTTGCCTAATTTATACATAATCTGTAACATTAGTTCTTTCAAAGTAGTTTGCCTTTGCTCTGAAACAAAATTACGCGCTCTCCTGGGTCTCTAACCTACAGGCCCACTCTGCAGATTTTGAACTCGCCAGCCATGATAACCATGTGAGCCAATTCCTTAGAATAAATCTCTTTTACTACATGCACACACTGACACACACACACGCACACACAACACACACAAGTATATACACACCCTGTTGGGTTGTTTCTCTGGTGAATCCTGTCTAATATAGTTCCCTAACTCAGTCACTGAATCCAGTATGCATCCAAAAATTGTCTTCCACATTCTCCATACAGTTCCATGCTTAACTGGAAGGATGCATATAAAGAAAAAAATATGGACTTAGGACAGGATCAAGAAATTAGGGTACAAGAGTGAGATGTGATCGGGAGAAATAAATACATCTCTGTTCCGCCCTTGGGGACCCATAATGCAAGCACACAGAGAAGATTGAAGGATTCAGCACTGGAGAGTTTGTGAACCCCATTCTGTAACAGGGTGAGATGTGTGCAGAAGGCCAATGTGCCCTACTGCATTCTTGCCACTTTTACCTCTGGAAGCACAAATGACCCCCAACGAACCTTCTCTAATCCCGTGGAAGAGTGAAAGGGTGGAGAAACAGGTCCTGCTTCCTCCATTTCTCAAACATTTGCAGGAAAGCACAGGTATTAAGGGGATGGGAAGAACCCAAACTCGAGAGGGATGTCTGATTTGCTCTTGATCTGCCTAAAAGTTATTTGAAGAGAGGCCAATACGCTATCTATATTAGAAGAAGTGAGCAGTTAGTTCCAAAGCCACATGCGACTAAGTGGATGATAACGAACTCTCAGTTTAACAGTTGAGACCATCAGCTTTGGAATCAAGCTGGTCCTCAATCTGCCACTATGTGACCTTGAGGAAAATGAAGCCATTCCAAGTCTTTCTTCCTATGAATGAAGAAGGTTTCCAGGACTTACCTCATCTAGGGGTATTATGAGGATTAAGTGAGCATCCATGTAAATCCCTTGGGGTGGTGCTTGGTGTGGGCCAAGCTGCCTCTAATTGCTGTTACTGTCATTCTTCATGAAGTATAAAATAATGAGAAGCTTCTGAGAAGAAGTAGAATTTTGTTTACCTCTAATGTTTATTGCTTTAAAGATATGACATAGGGTTTTCTTTTGTCTTCAAACACTAGAGCTAGGGGAAGGGAATTCCCTGTGGAAAGCAGCAAGAGAAAGAGCAATGGGTATCTTTAGGTCCCTGGGAAGTGGTCAGTTTTGAGTGGCAAGAAGAGCTTGTAATATATATAAAATACAGATCTGTGATCTGTGAGATATTAAATAATTAATTGCTTATTTTAGCTCACAGAAATCATTGTGACTTCTTTTTTTTAATATTTATTTATTTGCTTTAGTTGTACACAATGCCTTTATTTTTACGTGAACCCAGGCTGCGCACTCTGCTAGATGAGCGCTCTACTGCTGAGCTACAACCCCAGCCCCCAATGTGACTTCTTTTAACTCAAACCAGTATTTGCAAATAAGGGTTTATACTGGCGTTTTCAAATTTACGCCAAGGTTTTCAAGCACAAGTGGTGTTAGAATCTCCTGGAAACCTTTAAACACAGGCTGTTGGACCTTACTGTGCTCAGAGATTCTAATTCAGCAGTTCTGAGGTGGGACCAAAGTATTTGCATATCTAACAAATTCTAACAAGGAGATGCTGATGTTGCTGGTCCGGGAACCAAACTTTGAGAACCCCTGCAATGATTAAAGAGACAACTGACAAGTGAGTTGCTAGTGAGAAAAAGGGATGGCTCATTAGCATGCTTTCAGAGAGTCTCCTCTGACCTCCTATGGCAATTATTGTCTGCACAGTATATCTGGCAATTAATCATGCCTTGTCTTTTGACATTGCTTCTCTTTGCCTAAATGCTATTTACATCTTTTTGTGGGGACTATGCTTAAGAACCTGGCAGAAGAGTGGCTGGCAATGGGACAACCAGAAGGAGAAAGAGGAGGGTGTTCAGGCCCAGGGAGGGAAGCAGGAAAATGTTCATGACTAAGACAGAGGACATGCCTGTGGGAAAATAGAGTTAAAGCTGGACTCATGCTACATTTTAAGATAAAAGAGGAAGCAAGCAAGGAGGAAGAGAATTCACACAGCATCTGGAAGATATACTATGGGAAGGCAGGCACTAGAAAAGCTATAGGGTCACTTCATAGATGAATGACTCAGCTGCCAAGTGAGATGAAGGGGGACGAGGCTCCTGAGGACCATGCTATACCCCAAATAAGGGATCCAAACATTGTTCAGCATCTTCTTTTATCCTTTGCAGAAGAAAGGAAAGTGTGGTCCTGATGGATGTACTGAGGCGTGGGTGTAAGATGAGAAGGTCTGAGCAGGATTGTTCATTCCTAGGAGACCAAGTTCATGGACCCAAGAAATTTGGGTGGGAAAGTTCCAGAAAAATGGATCAGGGCCAAATGCCTGGGAAACTAACCATTTTAAAGATGACCAAACTAAGAGGAAAAGAGCTAGAGTCTCAATCAAAAGAAGTGTCAAGACATGGATTGGTTTGAAGGAAATAAAATTGGTTTCTAGAGATGGGGTGCTCAGTGTTTTGTCTTAGATTGCCACACTCTTCTCTCTGTGGGCCATTCATTCCACACCCATTTTCAAAGGGAACCTTTCTCAACTGCTTCTGACAACTGAATTAATTTGGAGTGCTAAAGGTCTCAGGGAACTCCTGTGAATCATCAACAGCCATTGACATCCTAAATAAGGGCCATGGCTCTCAGAGGAGCCATAACTTTGGGACCAGGACTCTCTTTTACATGTGAAAAATGATGAAAAGCACTTCTAGTATAAGGCAATACTGCAGTCCTCTTCTCCTTCCCTCTCCAGCCACAACCCCACTTCCCAGAAGGAAGCTCTTTTAATTGTTTCTGCTTTTAGTTCTCTGGGTGCATCCAGATATTTAAAGTGTTTAATGTAATCACGCATTGTATAACAACATTTTGGTCAACAGTGGACTGCACATGTGATGGAGGTCCCATAAGATTATAACAGAGCTGAAAACTTCCCAGTGACCTCTCAGCCATCTTCATGTCACAGTGCAACACATCAGTCACACATCTGTGGTGAGGCTGGTGTAAATCTACTATGCCACTCACACAATTATATACAGTACATAATACTTGCTAATGATAACTAATGACTATTACTGATTTATGTACTTACTGTACTATACTTTTTGTTATTTTAGAACATACTCCTTCTACTTATTTAAAAAAAAAAAAAAAGCTTGCTATAGAAGAATATGCCTTCTTATGCCAGCAGCAGCTTCACACCTCATGTTTACTACGTCTTCCAATTGCATCATTTTCTCTTGTGCTTAATTTTGTCCATAATGGCCCTAGGAGCAATCAGCTATGATATATAATACCATATAGCCTGGGTGTGTGTAGGCTTTGCCGTCTAGGTTTATGTGAGTTCACACTATGCTATTCAAATAATGACAAAATCCTTAATGATGCATTTTTCAGAACATACCTGTCATTTAAGCAATGTATGACTATTTTTTTCTTTATTTTGATAATTGTTTTAGTTGTAGGTGGACACAATACCTTTATTTTATTTGTTCATTTTTATGTTGTGCTGAAGCTCGAACCCAGCACCTCACACATGCTAGGCGAGTACTCTACCACTGAGCCACAACCCTAGCCCTCTTAATTTTTAATTTGTCTACATATTATATCTGTCGATTCCTCCACAAGAATGTTGAACATTCAACTTATATTACATTATTTTCTCCCCATCTTCCTCCTAATGTTTATTGTTTTATTTTAGTTCTTCTACTAGTTACCTTGAAACTTCAATATTCTAAAATCTCTACTTCTTGTTATGTCAACTTTGTACAGGATCACCTAATTATCCCTTTCATAAAATAAAGATACTTTATCTTTTTTATTTTTTTTTCTCTTACCCATTTCATCCACATTCTGGAAAAAATCATTTTACTTTTATATTGCTATTGAAATTGACATTTATATTTGCTTCTATGGCAACAAAGTCATCTCTGCTGAGTGCATAGTTGACTCCAAAAGTTAAAAATCAATTATGCTTTACATTGTTTTATGCTGTGCTGAGGGCTAGGATTACTTTCTTTTCTTTGAGTCCAGTGGAAATATCCATGGGCTAAATAAAATAAAATGTTCCTAGTTACAAGGTCAAATGGATACTCTTTTTTTTTTTTTTTTTAATGTTGCATCAGTTACCTCAAATCTCAAGATGTTTTTGTTTGCTTAATATTTGATCTATGTCTTTCTTGGACAGCTTTCTGTTATTTCTGGGGTTGCTAATTTTCTGTTCTCTATTCTCATAATGTATCATATCTTCAAGTTTTCCTAATCTTTATCTCATTTTACCCACTCTACAGTAACTTTTCCAGAGACCAGCCTTACAGCCTCACAGCCTTCACAGCTGACATCTGAGAATTCTCTTTGGTTTTCTGCTAAGTCAGGTCCTCTGGATTCCATGCCAGGTCTTTCTTCATTTACCTCTATTTGCTGTGTATACCACTGAGTAGCTTCTGTTGAATAAAATTATAAGGGGCCATTGATTTGGACTAGTGTCCTGCACTAGGCCCAATGGACCCAACCAATATGGAGTTTAATCAGAGAAACTGAGCTTTGATGAGTCACAGGAAACCCCATAGCCAATCGGTTAAAGCTGGCTGATGGATTAAGTTTGTAGCCAATTAGGCAGTTTTTTAAGCCTCACTTCTACTCTTCTGTATGTGCCATCTGATCATGTTGTTGGCTAGAGTTCTCAGAACCTGCTCTGGTATTGGGAGCTGTCTGATAAGCAAATTATTTCATTCTGTTTTGCATAGAAAACTTATGGAACAGAAAAGAACTAACTATGAAAATTTTCTGCTTAATATCATTAGATTTGAAATAATATTATATAGTATTTATGAAATAACAATATAAAAAGGGAGACTATATTTTTTTAATAAAAGAACTGAAAATAAAGATCTGGAAAATCTCTCAAAACAAGTAGGGCAATGCAAAAGATATAGTCAAATCAACATGAACCTTAGGAAAAAAAAGAAAAACGAAAGGGAGGAAAAAATTTTAAAGGAGCAGTAAACTTAACATTTTATAATGAAGACCCTGAAGAAGGGATTGGGAGGGGACTCTGGTTAAATGCTTAGAATGGTATCCATCTACTTAGGGTCTGTAGAACACCTCTCTCATGAGATAGTCTTCAGTGGAATAGGAATTAGAGAAAAAACAAATGGTTCTACGGTCACATATGATTCCTCTTGGAAATTTATAAAGTTTAATGGTACCTATTTTGCTTATAAGGCTGTGGGATGAAACCAACCTTTCTTATTTTGTATAACCCAGGCTTTCTCCAAATTTATTAACCTCCCTTTACCCCTGGTCTATGGCATTTGCTTTGTGAAATGGACAGCCCTAGATAGGCCAGAGCTCCACAGCATCCAGGCCTTTTCCCTCATTCTCTTAAGTGCGTTTAGCTCTGTGTAATAATAAGCAGTACTAGATACAGCATGGACCCAGCAGAGAACCCAAACACTTCATGACAAAGACCAAGGCCCTCTGTCATCTGTTCTCACTTTCTGTGAGCTATTCTGCTGAGGACCACATTTCTCTGCTCCCCTTGAAGGTGGGCAAGGCACGTGACTAGATTCTGACCAATAAAATGTCAGCAGAAGTGATATGTACAACCTCTAGGTTTTGTCTTCAAAATGAAAGAAATGTCCTCCTCCTCCTCCTCCTCCTCCTCCTCCTCCTCCTCCTCCTCCTCCTCCTCCTCCTCTCTTCCTCCTCCTCCTTCTCCTTCTTTCAGGTAGAATGTGAATTCAAAGCAGGGAAATTGAGCCACCAAGGTGAGACAAAGGTGGTGTGTTGAAGAACAATACAGTTAGAAATAACCTGGGTCCCTACCACCAGGAAACCTCCATGTCTATCACGGGCTGTTCATTCACACTGTTCCAGAGAAACATAAACCTCTCTTATTTTAACAATGATTATTTTATCCTTTGTTCTAGCTGCTGAACTGATTCCTAAATAATATAGTGGCATTCTAGGACTTGGTTCCTTAAATCATTAAAGCAGCATCAAGAGGAAAGTCGCCCACACTGGCTTCCAACCAACTATTCAGACAACTAAGCAATAATTATTGATGCACTGCCTGGTGCATCCTATAGATTCCGTGAAGGGGAGGAACAGCCCAAAGATGATTTCAGGTACACTGGGATGATGGTGCAGCCCTGCAGAGATCCTTTCTGTTGCCACAGTCTTCCCCACTTGCCACACATTAAACACCTCAAAGGAGGGGCATTCAGAACACAGTTGGGGCCATGACATTAATTTCTGAACCAACTCACTCAACCAGCTCCTCTCATTTCACTGGATCCTGCTTCTTCTCAACTTCATCCTGCTGTCAACCCCTACTGTTTGTTTTTTTTTCTTTCTTTTCTTGTATTTGCAGCTCACACTGAGACCTGTTTCTAGATCTGTGACCTTAGTTCACCTTTAAAGTGAGTTAGCCAATTCATCTTTGTTCCTTCTCCCATCCCAGCTCTGCCTTTTGAAAGGTAACTTGCCTCCTTAGCAGAAGTAGGTACTTTTTTTTTTTTTTTAAATGGGAGAGGTTGATACAGGAGAGTAATTGTATACTTTGATTCCCATTAGAAAAAATATATAAAATAATTGAAGGACCATCACACTTTTGATGAATAAAGAAAAGAAATCTGCTCAAAACACTGCAACAAAACAAGTTTCAAGAGAATTATTATTTTTAGTTAAAAAAAGGAAGTTTTATTTTTGTAGATTAGATATAATATTGAATATAAACTGGGAAATGAAATAATATAATTATAACTCTTTTTAAAATTAATAGGTCATTTGTTCCACAAATGTTTACCACCTGAGAAGCCAAGAATCTATCACCTGTTGAGCATGTTGCTGATGCAGGAATAGTTACAAAGATGAGAAATGGTTTCTGTATTTCAGAAGCATTAAACTAATTCAGGGAGAAA
Source organism: Tamias sibiricus (assembly GCA_025594165.1). Taxonomy (NCBI): domain Eukaryota; kingdom Metazoa; phylum Chordata; class Mammalia; order Rodentia; family Sciuridae; genus Tamias; species Tamias sibiricus. The sequence continues at coordinate 52,880,952 of CM046669.1, forward strand.
GATGTAAGATGCTGTATACTCTGATAGAATGCTTTATATGTGGTAAGATCATGAACCTGATCTTCCTAAAGAGAGCCCATTTAAATATCTGTACCCCATACTTATCAAAATATATTTTAATCAGAATATTTTTTTAACTTATCAAAATGTATGTACCAATTTTCTAGCTTGGAAGAAAGCTCTCTTGGGCTCTAAGACAATACATGAGGTGCTTTGCAAACTTAGGGGAGAAAAGCCTCTTTCTGCCAGGGAAAGTCAGGTAGAGCTTCAAGAGGAACATTCCATTAAAATGTGGCTGGGAAAGGTACAAAGAACTCTGCAAGCAGGTGAGGGGAGAAAGTGTGCATGGTAAGGAAAGGAAGATGCACGAGGAAAAGCTCTGGGAAGGACAACACTTTCCACGAACAGTTCCCTCCCACCCACAGATGATGTCCCAGACATTAATTCAGTGGAGACTCACAACATCTCAAAGAGCTGTTTTGATATACCCATATAAAGAAGTCCCTAGGACAATGCTCCAGAACCTTGGAATTTCTCCAGGATCTGCCTCCTACACATCATATTAAATAAGCCTGTCTGCCTGGGTAACTCTGGTTTCCATATTTGGCTTTACTTTCTGCAGTCCTGTGGATGGACGTGTTGGTTGGATTTGATTCCGACTTTACTTCTGGCAAGGTCTTTGGCATTCCCCTTGGCCCCTTGTTCTGTAGCTCCTGTCATGGTTTGGATGTGAGGTGTCCCCCACAATCTCACACGTGAGACAACACAAGAAGGTGCAGAGGAGAAATGATTGGGTTGTGAGAGCCTTAACCCAATCAGTTATGAATCCTCTGATGGGATTAACTAAGTGGTAACTGAAGGTGTGTGGGGTGTGGCTGGAGGAGGTGGGCATTGGGGAGTAGCTCTTTCACCATTATGTCCTGCCTCACCTTGAGCCTTGAGGAATGGAGCCTGCTGTCTATGGACTGAGACTTTTGAAACCATGAGCCCACAAATAAACTTTTCCTCCTCTACAGTTGTGCTGGTCAGGTCTTTCAGTCACAGTGGCAAAAAAACTGACAAAAACAACTCCCAAGTCAACTTTATCTCAGGTGAAATACCTTACTCCAACACCCTGAGCCCAGGTCAACTGTAAGATTCCACTCCCTTCATCTCTGCAGTGGTTTACTATGGGGAGAAATTCAAGGGAGGTAGACATAGACAGGCTGAATTTGGATCTGTGTATAAGGCCTCATGTGTCTTGCTATAGCATTTAGATCATTTTATAGGCAATGAATAAGCATTATAAAAGTGACTTGGTAGGATTGGTAAGCATGGAGTTTGAACAAGAGACGCGGGACATTAGTAGGCATTAGTAGTCAGGTGCTGTTTCTCCACAATAGATGCTTGTGTTTCAGGTCAACAGATTCCCCACACCAGCATGAACAGCTATCTCTCCTCTGCTCATTACTTGGGTGGGAGCTGCTGATTTCTGATTAGATTGCCAATCAGCTTTCTCTTATCCAGCATGGTATGAAGCAATTGGTGAGTTGTCCCATTTCAGTATTCCCTTCCTGAAATCACTTCAGCAGAGAGTTCTCAGTCTGTTTAGAACCCACTTATAGGTAATCTGCAACCTCAACCTGTTTTTCCTGCCTTTCCTAAGGATTGCTCAAATTCCCACAAATATTCTGTATTCTGGCCAGACTGAGCTATTACCTGTTTCTGTACACACCCTGGTTTCTGCCTGTTCTTTTTTGCTTTTGAATTTCTGCAGTCAAAAAGCCTTTCTCTTCCTCTGCTTATTGAAATCCTAGTCATTCTTGAGAAGACTTAGCTCCAGGATCACTCTCTCTTTAGCCTTCTCTGATTCCTGCAATGGTTGTGGTCTTTTCTAACAAGCCCTCTGCCTTGTGCTTTTGCTGTTACTATGTGGACTTGCATGGAGCAAGAACAAGAAATTGCACCTTTGACCTCTGCAACAGTACCTGGACCTAGCAAGCCTTCTTCTCAAGAAAGATGTGAATCTATTTAAATTGAGTCTGACTGACTGCTTTCCTTAGGCTGGTGGAAAATATTTAACAAGTGTTGCCGCTGGTGGAAAATATTTAACAAGTGTTGCCGCCTGAAGCAACGATACCACGGGAAAGAAATTGGAGGCAGACTGGGAATGAGTGGTTCCTTTATTGTTCCGTCTTCTTCTCTTCCCTTCTCTATCTTCTCTCTGATTCTGGCCCCCGTTCCTCTCTACCGTCTGGTTAAATACTCTTTACCCATCACAGATGCATTAGTTCTCCTAATAAGCATACACGTGTTTCATCACAAGCTCAACTTAATGCTACAGCATCACAGATGCATTAGTTCTCTTAATAAGCATACACGTGTCTCACAAGCTCGACTTATAGGTGCAGCACGCAGTGCCCACGAGCACAGAAAAATTCTTAGTCAATTACTATAAACGTCAGGTGTAAGTTGTAGTAAACAAAGCCTTGCTTCTGACAAACAAGTAAGCGCCACCTCTTGGCTCTCAGTCAGCCACCATCTTAGAGCTACTTCATCATCAAAGGCTCTTACAAAGAAGATGTTGATAAAAACAATTAACAATGGATAGAGTGAGCAATCAGAATAAAACCAAACATAAGGAATTAAGATGATTGGCCAAATCACATTAGATGTGAACTAAGGTCAAAGATCTAAAAGTATACATAACAATTTTTTTCTTTCTTTTTTTGTGGTACTGGAGATTGAACCCAGGGCCTCATGCATGCTAGGCAAGCACTCTAACACTAAACTATATATCCAGTTTGCTCCTCTTTTTAAAATATTTTATTTTGAGACAGGGTCTCAGTAAGTTGACCAGGCTGGCCTCAAACTTATGATCCTCCTTCCTCAACTTCCCAAGTAGCTGGGATTACAGATGCATGCCAACACACAACAGTCTACAAATATTTTTATGAGAGTAATATCCCTTAGTCAGATATGATAGAGAATCTCTTTAATTTGGAAAAGGCAAGTGATGGCTTTTGTTTTTATGAAAAAGAGAATTAAGTAACGTAGCCACTGAATGAATAGCCAGATGATTCTTGAGCAAGTCATGAGTTGATGCTGGAATTTGAACCAGAGACTGAGTCAAAATGTTACAGAAAAGATAAAAAAACTTAGCAGAAGTAACTGAATAAAACAAAAGTTTAGTAGATTTATATCATTATACTGTCCATTTTCTCTATTTGGTCATTCTTAGTAACTTACCCTTCTACTTTAAGTTTAATTTGAACATTCCAGTTTGTTTAGCTTGTAAACATCTGCTCCTGTCTAGAATCTTCTGTAAGCAATGGCTAAGGTCTGTAGTGAAATCTATTAGCTGAGTTTTACAGAATTCTCTCATATCTTCAAAATACCGTGTCTTTCCAATTTGGCCCAGTCCCGAGTTTCTCTCTTTTTAGTTTAGTTTGCTCTTATCCCTACATAGAATCCAAGAAAAGAATTTTTTTGGTGGTGGTGCTGGGGAGCTAGGGATCAAACCTGGGACCTGGTGCATGTTGAGCAAGTGCTTTACCACTGAAGTATATCCTTCAACCTGAAGAAAGGAATTTTGACCTCTTAAAATCCAAACTTCTTGGGACTGGGGTTGTGGCTCAATGGTAGAGCGCCCGCCTAGCACGTGTGAGGCCCTGGGTTTGATCCTCAGCACCACATAAAAATAAATAAAATAAAGATATTGTGTCCAACTACAACTAAAAAATAAATATTAAAAAAAATCCAAACTTCTTGCATTTTAACACCACCCTAAGCAAATGACACCAGTCTTTATAAAACCTATTGTATTTGAAAACTCTTCATTAATAGTTACAGTCTCTTCTGCTATAAAGACACAAAATATCCTAGAATAGTGTGCCTATCACATTGGAAATGCCAAAGAAAGGCAAAATTGTATGATCATTCTTTGTCCTGGTCCAGCCAACAGAAAGCAGTAGCCGTTCAGGGAAACTGCAATCATTCAAGGTCGGTAGGTTCAGAATGTTCTTGAGGGTCAGAACAGTTTTTGCTTTGGAAGCAGCAGAGAGGAAGGAGACCTAGAGTGTCATTTGGATGATTCTTGTAAATCGTCAGGTAAGAGAAGGTGGCATTTCAGTGAACTGGCCTCTGCTTGGCAAGCAGGGTCCTCACTAGAGGACCAGGCTTAGTTCAGCACCCCCTCCCTGCAGGTCTTCCTGCCAGCATCCCAGCACTGGAACTCAAGTGACTTTTTCTAATATTTAGGCCCAGGAATTGAATCCTCTCCCTCTGCACAAAAGATGCTATTTATATTCCATTTTCCTATCATTCTCTTTAAATGTAAAACTTGCCCCATTGGACACAAACCATGAAGACAAACACTAGGAAAAACAATTTAGAGAGTAGCTGCACATCTGTTGGATTTGGCCATCATCCTCTGCAATTCAAAGTGGGGACTGGTCTTTCAAACAGGTTCAAGCCATCATCACCTGTCTTTTGTGAATGACAGGTATTTGACATACTTACCTGTACAGGGAAAAATACGGAAGATGGTGATCCTGTGTGGTGAATTAACATCACCATTTGTTTTTCTGCATTGATTTTTGCCTTTTTCCCTTTCCTTTGTTATCCTTCTGCTCTTCACGCATTTCACAAAGTTGTCATTTTTCCTTCCTTCTCTGGGAACCGAGAAGAATGATAGACTGTTTCCTACATGAGACACAAAGGTCAGGTTACCATCATCTTTAACCTCCACTACCCAAAAATATGGTGCCCCCAGGGTCTTCAGATACTCCAGTGAAGATTAAATGTAAAAATTCATATCCTCTTCTTTTTTTGTTGTTGAAATTTTTTATTTATTTTTAATTGTGGTAGAATACACATGACATAAAATTTACCATTATGTGTGTTGTATTTTTAATTTTTTGTTTGTTTATTTGTGATAGATAGGTTACCCTCCCCCGCCCTCACAGTTTTCCACATCCTGAGAGAAGCAACCTTGTTTCATTCTCGGCAGGATGTTTCTTCCCTGGACAGGATGTTTTTTCCCCACCAGGCAGGCATGTTTCTTTTCCCCAGGCAAGAGCCAATAGGCTTAAAGGACACCCTGTTCTAGCCAATGGTGTTTGGGGTTGCTCTAGTGCACCCCCCACCAGAAATCCCTATATAAGGCCCTGTTTGAGAGACTCAGATCAGAGACAGAGAGAGACACATGGACACAACATCGGCTCGTCGCTGCTGAGAGGAGGAAGACAGATACATCGGCTCGTCGCTGCAGAGAGGAGGAAGCCACTGCAACAGCTCCAGACCCATTGCCTCCAGCCGACGGCAGCTGCCCCAGCCAACAGCTCCAGACCCATCACCTCCAGCCGACGGCAGCTGCTCCAGCCAACAGCTCCAGACCGACCACCTTCAGCCCGACGGCCGCTCCCAGCTGACAGCTCCAGCCTCCAGCCAGACAGCAGCTGCTCTAGCCGACAGCTCCAGAGATCCCAGCCGGTGCAACCAAGCACCCACCTTCTGTCCAGAGCTTGCACACTCCCCTCTCCCTGACTCCCTTCTCCTACCAGAGCTTGCACACTCCCTTCTCCCTGACTCCCCTCTCCCACCTCTTCGACCTTCGACCAGAGCACCTCTTCTCCGGTTTTTGCTACCAGCCACGAAGGCTGTTGAATAAATCTTTTGGCTGCACGGCTGTCCCCGGTGTGATGCTTTGCCCTTCAATTTGTGCTAGGGATAGAGCCCAAGGCCTTGCATGGGCTAGGCAAGCATTCTCCCACTGAACTATATCACCAACCCCTATTTTACCCAATTTAAAGTGTACAATTCAGTGATATTAAATACATTCTCATTGTTGTACAACCATTACTAACATTTGTCTCTGGAACTCTTTTTAAAATCTCCCAAATTGAGCCAGGCACAGTCGGGAGCTAGGTGCAGTGGTACCCACCTGTAATCCCAGCAGTTTGGGAGGTTGAGGCAAGAGAATCGCCAGTTCAAAGCCAGCCTCAACAAAAGCAAGGCGCTAAGTAACTCAGTGAGACCCTGTCTCTAAATAAAATACAAAAATAGGGCAGGGGATGTGGCTTAGTGGTTGAGTGCCCCTGAATTCAATCCCCTGTACGAAAAAAAGAAAAAGAAAAAATTCCAAACTGAAATCATGTGCCTTTTAAACAATAACCCTTCCCTTCAGCCACTGGCAACCACCATAATGCTTCCTGTCTCTATGATTTTAACTCCCTATTTCACTTCATATAAGTAATTTTACAGTATTTGTCTATTTGTGCCCAGCTTATTTCACTTAATATAAAATTCTCAAGGTTTCCATATCTTGTAGTACATGTCAGAATTTTCTTCCTCTTTAGAGCTGAATAATATTCCATTGTGTGGATATTCCTCATTTTCCTCCATTATTCTGTTAATTGACACTTGAGTTACTTTCACATTTTGCCTGTTGTGAATAATGCTGCTATGAACATGGGTTTGAAAAGATGTAGAAAAGGGAAGATGGAAAAATGGCGGGAGGCAGAAGGATTATTGGGAGGAAAAGTTCAAAATAAAATAAACTTGTTCTTCTTCTTGATTCTATCTTGAAAATTCAAGCAATTCTGAAAATGTGTCACTCTAAATTCCACTACTAGAAGAAAATTATTGGTAACATGATAACCTTCTTTCTATCTACCTTTGTATATGTTTATGCCAAATTATTTCATATAAATGGATCACAGTTTTTATATTATTTAATAATAAAATTTAGCTTTCTTTTGTACCTTTTTCCATATTAAGAAGTATACTTTTAAATCTTCATTTTCATGGCTAAATACTTTTATCAATGTACCATAATTTATTTATCTAATCTTTTATTGATGGGCCAGTCTCTATAAATTAATGTTATTAACATAAAGCAATGTAGTGACAATTATGATGCATATTATATTTGTTCCTGTTTCATAAACCCCTAAAATCGGATCTGAGTCAAAGGACTTAATTGACCTTTTATTTACCAAGCACAGTTTATGAATGGGAAGATCTTGATATCTTAGATTTCTTATTAATATATATTTATGTATGCCAAAATACATACTTCACATCCTAAGTGGCAGAGTAATTTCAGATATTTTGTGGGAGAAATGTTCCATGAGAAGGAGATTAGAGACACTGGGTTGCATTAAAATATTGCATATGAATGCATGTCAACACAGTGCAGTAAAGAAGATTGTATTGGTCCACCTGTGGGCTCAGCAAGAAATGTAACCATTAGGGAAGGAGGAACTACATCTCAGAATAAGCCACGTGCTTACTAGAATCCAGTTATAATTTCCATTAATCCAGAATGTTGATCAAAACCCAGATTGGTAGTTTATAGATTAAATCTATTTCCAGAGGGCTTGATTATCTAGTTCTATTACAAAATGAGGTGTGAAGATGGAGTTTCTAGGCAGGTAGGATCTTCAAAACCTTGTAGGTGATGGTGTCATTTTAAGAAATGGTCTAATGGTCCATCTTCTAAAGGTCTGTGGAATAGGACCCAACTAATCGTGGGAGGGAATAGGTAAGTGTCTTCACAAGGATTCTAATTACAGCCAAGCTAGCTGTAGCCACAGGAAGGTCCTAGAGTGTAGGCAGTACTCTTTCATGGGACAAGGAGGGCTGGATGGCACACCACAGCATGCCCTGTAGATTCCAAGGCAGAAATCCAGCTACATGAACCAGGAAGATGATATGTTGGTGGACAGATAAATACCTGTAGTTTACCCCAGTCACATCAGGTGAGAACAGCCAGACTAACCACATCTTCCTCTGTACCCTCACTCACCCCATTCCGTCCCCTGCCCACTAACAAGCACAGTTGCTGATGAAAAAGTATTGCCAGTATTAACCAGGGTTGAGTCTGTACCCAGGTAGGGTTGGAAGGTATTTTCCTGTTTCCAGCTGAGCAGAGACAAGACAAGCACAAGCTCCAGAGAAAGAGAGAAAAATCACTTCTAAAAAGCACACATATAAAGGCTGATAGGTGCAAGCCACAAAAATTACTTATGTTTCTACTTAAATAAGAACGCCCAACTCCTGATCAATCCCTGCAATTCTATCACTCATAGCAATTAATAGAGTTGCAGCAGCATTATAAGAGGTTCATTTATTCATTCTTTTTTTTTTATTCTGCCAAAGGCCTTTTAGTATATTATTTCATTTGATTTTTGTAACAATATCCTAAGGTAGGAAATAGTGACACTTCCATATTACAAATGGGATAACAGTGGTTTAGAGAAGTTCATTTATTCATTCTTTAAGTATTTTTTAAGTTGATTGCTATATGATAGGCACTGAGCTGGATTTCATGAATTCAAAAAATAAAATGCTATTTTTGCTTTTTAGGGATTCACAGCTCAGGGAGGGAGAAGATAAGCTAGGACTATGGAGTGAATGCTGGTTACACAGTTCTTTAGAGACATGGAAGGCACTTTATTAAATGGGTTATAGTGTCTAAAGAAGGGGGTATTCATTTCTGAATTTCTGTCAACATTGCATTCAACAACTGTTAAAACAACCTTTTTTGAGTTTGGCAGAGTGATCTAGAATTTAAACTTAAGATCTGGTTAATGCTGTCTGGCTCTCATTTGAGGAGAAAGATGTATTTTGGTATAAAAGACAATAATTGTAGTCAATGATTAAGCAATGAGTTTGGCAGAGTGATCTAGAATTTAAACTTAAGATCTGGTTAATGCTGTCTGGCTCTCATTTGAGGAGAAAGATGTATTTTGGTATAAAAGACAATAATTGTAGTCAATGATTAAGTCAATGATTAGTCAATGATTAAGCCTCCAAGATTATCTAAAGTCTGGTTTAAGTGAACTGTTAAAATATTATGGAGCTCTAACCAGGCACGGGGCTGTAATCCCAGAGGCTGAGGCAGGAGGATCGCGAGTTCAAAGCCAGCCTCAGCAAAAGCGAGGTGCTAAGCAACTCAGTGAGACCCTGTCTCTAAATAAAATACAAAATAGGGCTGGGGATATGGTTCAGTGGTCAAGTGCCCCTGAGTTCAATCCCTGGTATCCCCCCAAATTTTCTGGAGCTCTAAATATTGCTGAAACAGAGCCTGTTTTTCCAAGTCTCTCTCCGTGTCCTTACTAATTCTCTTATGTATGTTTGCCCTAAGGCTTAGAAATTAAATGACATTTTTTATGTAGTCAGGTCTCTGATTCCATGAGAAAGGTATTTTTTTCTAGAATTTCCAGCATTTTGATTTTAGAGTCTGCATTTTTTTTTTTTTTTTTTGCATCTTATTTGGGAAGTACTTTATCAGATTTTCCATAGCATATTCCATTTTGGAACTTACTATGAAATTTACTTATTTATTGTATAATTTTTTTCTGAAAGTTTAACTTCATAACATCAAAGAATTCTTTTTGTTCAATTATACATCCCTGCTCAATAGAATGGTACCTGGCACATGGTATGTATTTCATGAATACTTGTTGAATAAATGAAATAAAATATAAAGTGAAAAGGCTTTATCTTCACGGCTATTGATAATGTGTTATAAACTAAAGAGTTTAAATAATTCAATTACCTGTCACCACCAATAAATAACAATATGATGTTAGAAGTTCATCATTTGTTGCCCATAGAATGACCCACCTGTAGCTTCTGAACTTCAAGGTTATCCCTTATTGTATGTCTTAGTTTAGCCCAGATGTCCTTGGTCAGGCCCATCTCACCATCCTTCTGTTAGACCTATTATGGTATGGTTCACTTCATATCACATAGGTCCATAATAATTCTTTTGAAACTATCAGGAATATATATAGAAAAACGAAATCTGTGCAGAGGCAAAGAGAGGCTTGTTACATTTGCATGTCCAATACCACACAGAAACAACAAGCCTCTTCTAAAGGTTGCCTAATCAGTAAATGGAAATATGTCTATTTGTCCACTTTACTTGCTAGAATTGAGTTAGTTTATCCTCCTTCTAGTCAGTGCCAGAGGCAGATTATTCTGCAAGTATATTTCTCTGATAAGGACAATCTCAAAATTTTGACTTCCAGAAATGCAGTATTATGAATTCTTTTTCTGTTTCAATGTTTTTTTTTTTTTTTTTTTTTGTCTAACATTCAGTGTATCTGAATGGAAGTGATGGTAAAATCACTTTTACTTCCTCAAGTTCAAAAAATATATGACCATCCTACAAAAAGAAAGCACATTTGTAAGAATAGGATCCACTTGAAAACCATCCTTTTGTCGTTGAGGAGTAGGGCTGTCCCAGTGCACAGATATAGCTTGCTTCAAAGCTAAGATCCATCAGATTGGGCCAATAAAAAAGGTAGAACTTTGTGCAAGGGTAATTATGTTAGTTAACTTTCCATCACTATAACAAAGTACATGAGATAATCAACTTATAAAGAGAAAAGGCTTATTTTGTCTCACAGTTTTGGAGGATCCAGTCTCTGATCAATTGTCACCATTGCTTTGGGCCTGTGGTGAGGGAGCGCATCATAGTAAAAGTGTGTAGTGGAGCAAAACCACTCACCTCTGTGTCTAGACATCAAAGTGAGGAGAAAAGGGGCAGGGCCCCACAATCCTCTTCAAAGGCACTTCCCAATAACCCAAGGAATTCCTACAAAGCCCCATCTATCAAAGATTCTACCACCTCCCTACAGGGTGGTGCTACCTAACCTAAAGGGACCAAACTTTTAGCACTAGGGCCTTCAAGAGACATTCAAGATCCAAACTATAGCACTAAAGAATTTTGAACTTGGAGTCAAGCTAGGAAGCTGTCATCTGAAAATACTGACTGTTGTGCAAAGAGATATATCAGGGTTTAATAGAATGGAAACAATTTTAAGATTACACATCTGAAAAATGGGAAATGAGCGGGCCTGAACAAGTAGTGGTTAGTGCCACTGTATGTGCAACATGGTATTGGGTCCTTTCTGAGTGCCCTGGTTCTGCAGGCAGAGGCTTTGTGGGTAGGGCAGCAGCTGTTAATAAGTTGCATGGTATGAGGATGATGCTGAGCTCACTAACACAGAATTCTTGAGTCTGTGTTCCATTTTGCTTATACATTTGTTGTTCTCCAAGCTTCCAGAAGACCTGTAGAAAATCAGTTAGAGGTAAGTAATGGTAACATGAACAGATTTCAGACATGAAGCAGATGACTTATTTCACCTTTCCCCCAATTACAAGGAGGTAATCTAAAGCATTCTTCATGGTCATTTGCCTACTTTAATACCTATTCCACACCCACTTAGGTGGCCCAGCATTTTTTCAACATCCTGCAAGAATCAGTTCCCTTCCTTTGACCTCAAGCCAGCTGGGTGGATCCTCTTGATCATCTTATTCCCAAGGACAAGTATTTTCCCAGAATGGTACTCAGTTCAAGGCCTACTTGAAGCTAATCTTACAGGGAGTCCCCAAGGTACCCTGAGAATATGCTTGGTGAACCAGTAAAAGTGAAGCAAAATATTTATTTATTTTTTTTAAAAAAGACTTTGCAAATTCCTATATTTCACTTAGTTTATGCATTAGTGTTGTTTTTATTTGGAATTCCATATGGGGAGAGCACCAGGGTACCTCACGATGTTTTTTCAGTTTAAAGTCTGCAAAAGTTTCAGTTTAAAACATGCAAAAGTCTGTTTGGTTCTGACCCCAGCATCCTAGAGTGCTCTACTGTCTTTATTCTGGATCACTGTATCCAAATTTCCTTCAACTAGCCCTTCTTTTGGCTAGAGGCAATGGCCTGGTGCCTCTGCGTCTGCTTTCACACATTCTCTTTTTTCTCCATCATTTGATCTTTGCTCTGTTTTTAGTGTCACCTCTGTTGCCCTCTCTACGGAAGCTACAAGCATCCTATGAGTCTTTTGACCCCATGTTTTATTTCCCTCTTGTGAGAATTTATCACCTCTAAAACAAATGAATTTATACATATGTATCTAGGCTAGTTCTTTTCCTCAGCTAAGATGGGATACTACACGCATATTTGTATAGATAGCTCCTCGATGCTCCCTTACCCTAACACCTGCTTTTTTCAGCTCCCTCTAAGCAGTTGGAGACCGAGGCAGGTGGAAACAGCTTATTTTAAATTGCCTGAAATCATTCATCATCGAAAACTGCAGCAGACCATTGCTGCCCTAATAGCTAGCATGATATCCCAGAAAATGCACATTTTACCTACTTAGGGTAATGATAAAGTGTCACCACTTTATGCTTACAACAGCATTATAATTAGGTTCATAGTCAACAAACACCTGGGGAGTAAATAAATATGTGTTTTTTGTGCATATGTATGTGAGATACGTATGGAGAAAAAGGATATAAATATATACATGTATTTTTGAAGGACCTGTTCTCAATTATTACGTATTTCACTAAAACATGGAAGCATCTCCAGATTGAGTGAAAAGTGGTCATATGTAATCAGTCCTCATCATATTTGATACATGCACACACATATGTAGGTGTATATGTGTGTGTGTATACGTATACATATTTCCTGTGTAGTTGTCTTTTGTCAACTACTATGGAGAAGGAGCTGGGGCCTTCAGTTGTATTTTTTGTTTATAGTTACTGCCTTAAAACATGATACTACTAATACTTAAGTATATTCTTACCATAAATGATTTAAATAATATCGACTATAAGAAATATATGAACAGAAAATGTAAATATCTTCCTTCTTCCCACTCTGACTCATTTAACTAGAGGGGAGAGTGTTAATATTTTGGTGAATATCTGCCATAGTCTGAATGTTTGTGTCTTCCCAAAATTCATGTGTCGAAACCGAATGACGAAGATGGGGCCTTTGGGAAGTGATCAGATCATGAATAGGATTAGTACCTTTATCAAACAGGCTTGAGGGCACTGTTTGCCCCTTCTGCTATGCAAGGACACAGCAGGAATATTACATCTATGATAAAGGGCCTCAGCACATACTGAATCTTTTAACATCTCGATCTTGGACTCTGCAGCCTCACTATTTGTTTGTTTGATATACTTGTGACCCTAATATATGGTCCATTCCTCAACTTGCTTTTCCATTTAGTATTAAATCTTGCAGAGCTTTGCATATCAGTGCAAGCAGTGCTGCCTCCTTCTTACAATGACTATCAATATTTCATGTTATGCATGTAATATATATGGTTTGACCATTTCTCTATACAACTAATAATGAACATTCTTGTATTTTTGTGGAGATAAAGAAGTATTTCTTGAGAATGGGGAAGTTACTGAATCAAAGATTACACATATATTTTTGTGGGTACACATATATTTTTGTATGTATTTAAATTGATTTGCAGATTCACTCACTTCTGCATTTTACATTACCCATTAGTTCCTACTCAAACAATTAACGTTCTAATTGTTAACATTCTAACAGGAAAAAATTGTTACATTTATCTTAATACTCACTTTTCAGATAATAGTGAATTTGAATATTATTTTGTTATTCATTTATAACTTTCTATAAATTTTTCTTTTCATCTCTATTTTTTTAAATAGGCCATTTGGCATTTTCTTATTAATATGTAAGGATTCATTATATGTCAGATATTAATTATTATTCCTTTAAGTATGTTTCAATGTTTTCTTTTTCTGTCATGCAATTTAATTTAATGTAATGGTATCTTTTGCTGTATTAAAATTTTTAATTGGTCCAGTCTACCACTATTTTCCTTTATGGATTTTTTGCCTTATTTAGAAATTATTTCCTTATTCCAAATTTAGGGATATATTTTACTATATTTTCTTCTGACATATATTTTAAGAATAACTCTTAAATTCACTTTGCATTTATTTCAGGGAGTAATGCTAGGTTGGTATAGTTTTACACGTGGTAAGGAACAGGTTTTTTTTTTTTATTTGCATTCTGTGTTGATTTTTAAAAACTTACATCAGATAAACCCCAATTATCATGAAAAATTAAGGTGTTTGGAGAATATGCATATTTATCACACAAAGAATGTTATACATAGATACATAGTGATAGGTCTTTAAGGTTATTTTCTGAATACAAAAATATGTTATATACATTTATAAAGATATCAGAGAAAATTTAGGTTGGGATGAATATTGTATGAAATTATTATATGGGATTGGAGGGTTCTGTACATGCTCTTAAGAGACATTTTAATGTTGAAATTGCTTTTGAGAATTATTAACTAGTAAATAATTAAAATGTTGTCAGAATGGATTCAAGGCCAATTAGTTTGGTTGCAGATAAAGAAGTAAGCATAAGAAATCCATGACTGCCAACAAGAGCAAGTAATGTGGTTTTATTTGCTTGCTAAAAAAAAAAAAAAAAATCAATGTGGGTCTCCAAATATGCATTTTTCTAGAATGGAATAATAATATAGCTTTCATGCCCCAAATAGAGATGTGATTCTAACAATAAATAAATCCAATAATGGAGGTACAGGAAAATAATGGCATAGTAATAATATAGGACACTTGCATATGCTTTATTACTTTTCAAATAAATTTTACAGCTCTTTTATGCTGATTGTTAGTCCTAAAATCTATCTGTAGCCATTTATGTAAGCTAGAGTTCCCTTCACTTTGAATGAAAAATTTTATGAATTTCAAGTAACCCATTTGACATTTTTCTATCAAATTAGCTGGTTATTTGGTCAAAGCAACTCCTTGACCTGCTATCCTGGTGACAGTCCATGCCTTACTTCAGCCATGCCAGCCCTGGATCAGCAAGAGCCAGGTCTGGAAGACATGCCTGTGCTGGCTCATATTACACCACATAAGTTCTGTGAAGCAGTTGGGGCAGGGCTGACACTGTAACAGGAAGCTTTCCAAATCTTGTCAATAAGCTTTCATCTTTGTTCCTGTTTTTAGTATTTTTTGGCTCCAAACTCTGTTTTTATACTATTACTTTTTTTTTTTTTTTTTTTTGGTACCAGGGATTGAACTCAGGGGCACTTGACCACTGGGCCACATCCCCAGCCCTTTTTGTATTTTATTAGAGACACGGTCTCACTGAGTTGCTAAGTACCTCGTCATTGCTGAGGCTGGCTTTGAACCCGTGATCCTCCTGCCTCAGCCTCCCAAGTGCTGGGATTACAGGCGTGTGCCACTGCACACGGCTATACTATTACTTTTCTAGCTGGTTCTCTTCTCAGTTCTACCCACTGATGATAATGAATGCTACAGTTTAGATCTTGAATGTCCCCTAAGGCCAATGTCCTAAAGACTTGGTCCCCTGGTTGGTGCTAGTGGGAGATGATAGAGTCCTTAACAAATGGGACCTAATAGGAGGTATTGGATTGTTGGAAGTGTGCTCTCATAAGGGATTGTGGGACCGTGGTCTCTTCCTTTCTTTCTCTTTTGCTTCCTGGCCATGAGGTGATAGGTTTTGCTCCACCACATGTTTCTGCCATGATGTGCTTTCTCACCACAGACCCAAAATCAACAAGGCCAACTGATTGTGGATTGAAACTTTCAAAACCATGAGTCAAAATAAACCTTTTCTTTTTATAAGTTGATTATCTCAGGTATTTCTATAGTAACAGTGATGAACTTCACTTAACAATAGGATCACACCATTCAGGACAATATACAGTTATTTTTTAGCATGAAAATTCTACTCTTTGAAAATATATTTGGTTAAATAAGTATACTTTTCCTATTAGTAATATTAGTAGTGGTAGTATAGTAATAATTTTAGTTATTAAAATCAGACTCCTTGTAATGAAAAGCTATAGCCAAATGGTATCCAGTCAGATATTTAATAAAATCTGTAGATGCCTTTGGTTATTAAATTAATACAAAGTTTCCAAGGGATATTTAAGTTTCTTTAGCATCCAAGCAAATTGTGGGCAAATATATAGGGAAAAAAATTGAAATAAATCTAGGAAGTTTCAATACATTTTAAAACTAAGCTCTTAGCAAATTGGAGATGTTAATTTAGAATATTTTGTGGATAGTGTAGATCCCAAAATAGTTTGAACTGAAATATTCTGATGTTGAAATTAATAAGTTAATTATTTTGATTTTTACAATAGCTTATACATAACCTTTTATTATCTACTCAATTTTATTGCTGAACATTTAGTTCACTTCAACAATCTTCCAATAGGATACTGACTATCAAATCAGACTCCTGGAGGGATTCATTCATTTATGATTAAAGACTTAGTTTCCCTTCCCTTAAAATGAGAGGAGTAGTCAACTCTTCTTCCTAGTACATATTAATTTTTTTAAAAGCTATAAGAAAGCACATTGGTTTACTAGCTGTCCACATGAATTTCCAGCTGGAAACAGTCTTTCTGGGAGTTATGTGAAGGTTTCATTCCAGAAATAAAGTTCAAGGTGAGGGAACTCAAGAGATCTCTTTTCTTTTGTGTGACAAGCATACATCAAGGTCATTATTTCAAACCCAGGCTCTGACATTCAAAGAAATAGATACTCCTTCAACAATATCAATATATTTTCTTCTTTTCCTTGAGGACCCCATGTTATAGCCCCAGTGCATGTGCAAAGAACCAGTCAGCTTGACAATTTATTACCTGACTCATTTGTAGCAACTATAAAGTTTCATTGGATTCATCATTGGTTTGTACTCCATTTTGACAAATCACGCAGAAAGCTGCCAGAGGTGATTATATCCCTAGAGATAGGAAATAAATATTTTATATCATTGTTTTCCTCCTAGACTGAAATTTGGTGTAATCAAAATTACAATTGGATCATTACTAATTGGTGTAATCTCCTTTCCTAACTCAATCTCTGAAAGTTACCCCACATTTTAATAGAAATAGATTTTTTAAGTTGTTGAAGGATCTTTATTTTATTCATTTATTTATATGTGGTAATGAGAATCAAACCCAGTGCCTCACACATGCTAGGCAAGTGCTCTATCACTGAGCCAAGACTCCAGCCCCTAGAAACAGATTTTTAACCAGTTGTTTTTGTATTCATATAGAGTTCTTCTTATGGCTTAGTTCTTTTGTTCCTGTTGAATGGTCATGACTTCCTGGTCTGCTCTACAGTGGGATGTCAGTCTATATCACTCTTAGGTATAGACAGGACATTCAGAGCAGCCAAGGTAAATGCCGTATTCAATCATGTAAGTAGTTGATTGTGTACTTGGTAACCTGATGGACTATGTGATGGTTTGTTTCAGATTTTGTTGTTGAGACAGACAAAAAAAAAATATTTTTTGTTATGGCAGGAAGTTGCTTCTGTGTGACTTTAACCATCTTTTTAAAAAAAATCTCAAATGCTATTACAGCAAAATGGACTGTGTCAGAACATTATCCCATTTCTTCCATGTAGACATACAACTCTAAATAATCATATCACTCATTATAGAGTATTACTCTGGTGCCAGACGTGAGTCAACTCACTACTCTCACACATATTAACTCAGTGAACTCTTACAATGACCCCATGAGAGAAGTACTATTTTTATTCCCACTTTACAAGTGGGGAAATTCAGACACACAGAGTTAAGTAATTTACCCAAAATGACACAGTTTATAAGTGGCAGAGTCGGGATTTAAACCATTATTAGTACCACTTGTCCTTAACACTCATTAGCCCAAAATGAAATAATCATCAAAACAATCACCTATAACTTTTGGGGTTCCTACATGCTCTTGTAAAATAAAGCTACATGGTCCACATAATGGGGCCAGCACTTCATGTGACATGTGGAACCATAACTTTATATTCCAAGTGCTGAGTCATTGTCTTTTCTAATGCTGAGAAGCAGAGAAATACTAGGTGGCTTTACCTTCTAGGAATCCTATTATTAGTACTGTCCTTTCTAGTTGGGAAAGCCATAGCTTTAAGAGGGAAAGTCTGACTTCTAATAGATCTTCATATAAATGCTTTCTATGCTAATTCCTATTGCTTGAAGCATAGGAAGTTAAGACTTTGTCTAGTAGTGTTCTCTAAATTTCTCTCACATCTCTGCTAGTAAATCATTTAATTTTCCACTCAGTGCTGCACTTTGACATTATGAGAATGATCTTGGAGGGACTGTGACCAATTCATCCCCTAGAGAGTTGGTTTCCATATCTATGCAATGATATAGATAGAAATAAAGACCTTTAACACTAGAATGGTCAAAGGGAAGGGAGGGGAAGTAAGGGAGCAAGGGGGGAGGGGAGGAAAGAAAAGGTGGTTGAATGAGATGGATATCATTATCCTAAATGCATGATTGAAGACCTGAATGATACAAATATACTTTGTATACAAACAGTTGTATGTAAAAAGATGCTATATATGTGCACTATGAATTATAATACATACTACTATTATTTAAAAAAGGGTGACTTTTATTGTTATAAATTTTATCTCCATAAAATGTTCAAAGCAGGGGCTAGGGCTGTGGCTCAGTGGTAAAGCGCTCACCTGGCATGTGTGGGGCACTGGGTTCAATCCTCAGCACCACATAAAAATAAAATAAAGGTATTATGTCTACCTAAAACTAAAAAATTTTAAAAAAAAAAAACCTTAAAAACAGAACAAACAAACAAAAAAGAAATAAAGACCTTTGCATGTTATGGCAAAAAAAAAAAAAAAGTCATCTACTGACAGACATCTAATTCTTTTAATAAGTGTTCAGGAATATACAGCATTCCCCTGTTGACTGGTAATACAGAATTTTAGCAATTGTCAGTCATCCACTGGAGGAATGATAATCCATTTCTTTGCTAATGTGATTTCTTAATGGTTGGATTTTCTGGCTTTGATCATTATAATAAATTCAGCTTCATTTAAGAATATTACATTCTTCATGCAGCATTTTTATCCTGCCTATTCATGTTTTCAACATCAATAAAAACTGAAATACCATCCTTCTGCCCTCTTGGCCCCCATCACTGGCATTTGATCTCCATGAGGCCAAGAAATTGTAATTGTTTTATTGAAGTATCACAAATACCTGGCACATAGTAGGTACTTGAGAATTTTTTATTGAATAAGATAATTTTTAAAAGTCCATATTCAGATTTTAAGGAGAAATACAACAATTTTTGCTAGTAGCCTTTGGAGCCACAAAATTCAGAGTTAGAATTTTAGTCTGGTTTACCAATTGTGTGACCTGGGGCTAATTCTTAGCCTCTTCGAAATATAATTTTCTCATTTGAAAATTGAAGATGACATCAAAGTCACAAAGCAGGTGCGAGGATTAATAGGTGCTGCAGGCCAAGCTCCAGTGTCCAAGTGTTGGTTCCTGCCTGCCCATCTGTGGATCTCCAAGTACTTCTCAAATCCTAGCTATATGTAGTACCCAAGTAAAGTATTCTCCTCACTTTGCCAGTGGGGAGGGGGTAGAGATGATTGGTTAAAGGTTACTTAGAGTGGTAATGGTTTAGCTAGGGTCATGGCTTGCTGTCCTCCCTCTGCAGCTAGGATGCCTGGGGATGCCTGGGAATCTGGAACAGATTTGGGGGTTGGAGGAAGGTGATCATGTGGAGACTGTTTAGCAGGTTTTGTATCTTTGTTGCAACCTTCAACAGTGAGGAAGGAAACACCAGTTAGCAGTTCAGGACTTGAGATTCTGGCAGGGAGTGGGAAAGTGGGGATCCAAAGAAATGATATGAGAGCAGGTGACGACATGCTTGATGACTTTAAAATGTTATTTATAGCTCACTGCATTGGTCACAGCAATTTCCATTGCAGCTCTCCTTTGGAATTCTTTGGGTTGGGAAACAGCAGCTTCAAAGTCCTCTTTCTTAAAGAAAAACGGATCCTGACCTTTTGCTGACAGTGTGGTCAGGGTGGAGGCTGAGCCTCTCACTCTGGATAAACATCTCCATATTGTTGCGTGGGCTTGTGTTGCCTTCCCTCTCCATGCTGTAGGGGATTCTGGGTTAAAAGGAGGCTGGAAAGGGAGGATTTGCTCATATGTTTGCAAGGCATCCTTACAGGTTCCAGCCGCAACCCCAACCAAAGGGAAGCACATATGTGCTGCATATTAAACTCCTACTGGGTTGTGATGGGGTGGGGGTGGGGAATGTAGAGGGACAGATAACAGAACCTTTGGCGTGATGTTCCCAAGGAATGCTGGCTTTGTCTGTCACCAGCATCATCCTTGCTCTGGCAGCATGACTACAGAGAAAGAGCAAACATGAGTCTTGGCGGAACACTTTCCATTACTCAATTTTTGAAAAATATGGCTCAAGATGCTTGTGTTTGGTGGGAAACTGTCCTAGCTATCACTTCAGTGCCATTAATACTCCATGACTATATTAACCATACAGCCATCTGTTTTAAGGGCTCCTGTTTCTAATTGTGACACATCTCAAGCAAGATGCTTTAAGAATATATTGAATAAAAATGTTTCTGATTATGAATGACTGAGGGAGGATGACTTGATTCTTCCATTCTGTCATTACTTGGTAGGAATTGGCCACAGGTGGCATTTCAAGAATAGGGTGATGAGTTAGTGGAGGAAGCCAAGACCAGATAGGACCTAGAGTGGGAAGAGGTCAGTTGGCTGCATGGAGATGGGGAGGCCCATATAGAAGATTGAGGAAAGAAGAAAGGAGAGGAGAGAAGAGGAGAGGAAAGGAGAAAGAGGAGTTGCACTGGCTTGAGGTATGGACAGTTATCCTATTGGCAGAGGGATTCAGTTCATAGATACGACAGTCAGAACCCTGGGTATGAGTTTTGGGCATTTATTCCTTCACAGCAAAATTTCACCCAGCAAAGATGGATTTGAGGAAGGGCTCAAAGGCCAGGAGCAGGCAGACCTAGACTATGCACTCTGTATGGCCAGGTCTGCTCATATGTCTATATCTGCATCTGGTTGACAAGGACAGTACCTGATATGAACATGCACCTAAAATTTGTCAAATAAACAAATGCAAGAAAACCAAACAAAAACCAATCCAAGCCGTGCAGATTGAGCTAATACTGGGTTGGCCAGGCAGGACAGAGTTACATAGGTATGCAGGCACTTAGGATGCTAGTCCACAGGTCCAAGGCAGCAGAACCATTAAGTCTAAACCCTAACAGAGGCGACCATATGCTGTCTGTGTCATGACTGACTCACTAACTGCAAGGGGCAAAGCCTTCATTGGAAGAAGATCACCCATGACAGCACCATTGCAAAGGGCTGACAGAGGTTGACATATACAGGTGAGCTTTGGCTGTATCTCCTGGAAAGGGACGTTTCTCTGTCAAGGAGAACATAGACACTCAGGGCACACACTTACAGGATGACAAATTTAGAGCGTTTGAAGCTGGAAGGGGTTTTGAAGACCATTTAATCCAACTTCCTTGTAATATAGAAAAGAAAATTGAAACACAAAGAAGATAAATGACACGTTGGATAAGTTCCAAAGTATTTTTTCTTTTATTCTGTTTCTTTTTTTCACCTTTACATGTTTTTTTGTTTTGTTTTGTGTCCTAATAGACTGTAAGCTCCCTCCAAGGAAGCTATTTTTGTAATATCACCATCTCAAATACACATGGCATAATTTTATGGACAGTCTCCAATACAGCTGTTGCCTGACTGATGGAAGGAGTGAGCAAATAAATAAAAGAATGCATTTTTAAAGGGCAATGAGTTGTTTTTAAAACTTCGAATCCTTACATAATGAAAAAGCTCCCGAGAGTACTTTGTAGTGTCTGTTCTACTCACATGTGTCTAATCTCCCAGATTGAGGAACTGTTCTGAGTAGAAATTGTATTTCAGGTAATGTTGCCTCTGCTCCAGAGCCTGGTAATGGAAATTTAGTGGAGTTGGCCCTGGGGGTTATTATCTCTCAAGACAAGGAATTCAAGCAGAACAGCAAGATATATTTCATCTTAATTTACAGGGAGCATACACTAGGACAATCCTGGTTAGTCCTTTTAAAATGGGAAGTCCATGTTTGGGAAGGAAAATGTAGCATGATAGGCATCCTGGATAACTGCCTGTGGCAGATTAGCTGGAAACTAGGTGTGCGAGTCATAGTCACCTGAGAAGGTCTTTAAAAGCACACACCCATGCCCAACTCTAAATGTATTTCAGGGATGATATCTGAATATATTTATTTTGAAAGAACTCCCCCCAGGGGATTTTGATTTACATGCTGATGATAATTAACCAACTGCATTAGAGGAGCAAATATAGCATCTTTCCCAACGAAGGTGAAATTTCCTCTGTGGTTTCAATTTTGAATTATGTCTGCCTACTCTCTGTCCCAGCACCATATCCAAATAGTCTACTTTCACCCACTAAAACTGCTCCTACAAAGAATCTGTTAGAGCATTCACACTACCCTGTAGATAACTGATAAAGCTTAAAACTTGAATTTTTGTTTGCTATCGTATTAATATAGTTGAAAATGCAAGGGTGGCATCCATTAACTAGAGCAGGGTTTCTCATTCTTGCCACTTTTGACAGGTTGGGCTGGATAATTCTTCATCACAGGTGCTCTCCTGAGCTTTTAGGCCTACTAGATATGCAGTAGCACCATCCCAAGTTGAGACAACCAAAAAATGTCTACAGACATTGACAAACATCCTTTGGGAGATGTAATTTCACCAAGTAGAAAATCACTAGAATACAGAAACATACCACGTGGTATATTGGTAGACATGAGTGCTTAGTACCCAAAAATAGACACTATAAGAATTCAGGAATGAGGAAGACCATGGTGGGCTAAAGAATCTGAGGCAACTCCGTGCAAGAGGCAGAATCCACAGGACCTGGAGAAGGACATTGTTGCCTTCACTCACCTTTTTGTACTTGAAAATGAACTTGTAGTTATTGAAATTTAACTATGGTCAAAGGGCAAGAATGATTCAAATGATAAAATCTGAAGTCTGAATTAGTTAGGAGTAGAGAACTGGAGAGACCTACCTGATGTCTCCAAATCCAGGTACATAAATTGCTCACCTGGAAGTAAAAGTGGACCTTGGGAAGCAACTCCTGGTCAGAAAGGCTCAAGCCAAGCCAGACAAATTCTAGAATTCTAGTCACAGCAGGGCTGCTTGCTTCCGGGGGCTATCACAGCACCCCAAATTTCCAGGACACTGAGTGGAAAAACAGCTTTGACTGTCCTAGTAGACTTTTCTGTAGAAAGAGTCACAGATCAGAAATAGTGCTTCTGTTTTCTGCAAAAGCCATGAGGGGTGCTGTGCCAGCAGGCCAAAAAGGCCTCTGCTAGGAGACATTTCTAAGTAGGAAAGGGTGTGGAGGGGTAGTGAAAATGCCATGGTTAATTTTTTTAAATTAATTAATTTATTTATTTATTAGTTCTAATTTGTTATACAGGACAGCAGAATGCATTTCTATTCATAGTACACAAATGGAGCACAACATTTCAGTTCTCTGGTTGTACACAAAGTAGAGTCACACCATTCGTGTCTTCATACATGTACATAGGGTAATGAGGGTTAATTTTTAACTCCCTCCTTGGTGAGCTCTGAATCAGAGGACAGTGTTTCCGTGGTGTTAGGTGATGTTCCTGTTCAGGCAGGGGCATCACCTGACGGTACCAGGTGAATAAGGCCCTGGGTGGTGGCACCATTGTAACCCTCTGCCACGTCCCCCTGGGGCCCTGCTTTATTCACACCAGAAGCCAGCGTCTCACCCTTGTTCTGAATGGCACCATCCCTTCCAGTTACCTTTCCATTGTTCTACCCTCGTCTTAGTTGCAGCATTCAGGTGACTACAGTTTCACACCATTAACTCATTGCCATGGTTTCCATTCGGTGTGCAATGATGTCAGAGCTGATGAGGAATAGAGCCTCTTTTTTTTTGCTCTGATTACAGCCTGCTGCACATCTCTTTTCACACTCCCTATAATACGGCTAACGCTCACAGTAATCAGATCTCTTTCACATGGGTTCTGCCTTTCACTGGACATGTGATTTCCAGTTGGTCACAGGGCAGGGGCTGAGCGGAAGTGGAAAGTGGGTGTGCAGGACCAACGGTTGGCATTCAGGGGCAGGTCTGGTTCATTGTCACAGAGACAATCTCAGGCACAGTCATTGAGGACTACTGAGAGGAGATTATTACACAGAAAACTTGAAACATAAAGGTAAACAAAAAGACATTAAGAGCCACTATCAGCATTTTCACTCACCCTAGACTTTATTCCACACAGATATGTAGCAGGGTGAGGAATTGGTAAATGCGGATAGGTTGTATGGACATCTTCTTCCTAACAGTTATTTGGATTTTGTCGTCCATATGCATAGGGACTTCAGCATTCTAGATGAAGGTGGGGAAAGGGATTAAATGTGAATATTGGGGAAAGAAATAAGGATAATTCGGACTATGGCTTGGGGTATGCTCGGCTAGTTCCCCCTAAATGGTTCTGAACCACTATGGAAGAAAGGGGGTTAGAAAGAATTAGATGTGAAAGGAATTAATTCTCCTAAGATTCTGAAACTTGGAGCAAAAGCAGCTTTGCATTAGTGACCATGGGGGCAAAGGAGGACACAGAATTGGGGGAGGCCCTTTCTCCCTGTTCTGCCTTACACAGCCATAAAACCAAGCAGCCTGAGGTCTCAGGCCTTTGGAAGGCTCCAGGCGAGTGTCTTAAGTCACTTTGCATTCAACTATTCCATACCAGAACTCAGATTCCCCTCTTACCAAATCCATTCCTCTTGCTGTGTTCCCAACTTGTGACTGTCACCATCACCTACTAGTTATACAAGCTGCACACCCCAGTCATCCTGGCTCTCCCCTTTCCTCTTCCACAAGACCCTATCGAGCATCAGGTCTATTGAGGCTACAACCCAATTATCTCCTGAGTCTATCTCCACTGCCACTATCCTAGTCCAGGACAGGGTCACCTGGTTTATTGCATTGTGTTTTAGAGGTTATGCCAGCCTCTAGTCTGAGACCTCCTCAGTCCTTCCTTTCCAGTGCTGCTGGAGCAAACTTTAACACTGAAATGGAAGCACACATCACTGTGCTGCTGACCTGATGTCAGCCTCTTCATCATCATCTTCACAGTCATCTGAGCAGACTTGTCATTTTGCCTCAACACACCTCAGTAGCCTATTCACTCTTCATGCTTTTATAATGTCAAACCATGTGACATTCCCTGAACTTGCTGTATTTTCTCTTTTTTCACTCCCTTTCCTTCATCTCTGTACTTCCCCTGCTTATCTTCTAAACCTACTCTTTTTGTTTATTATTTAAAAAATTTTTTTATTAATTTATAATAATTACAATTCATAGTGCCCGTATATAGCAACTTTTTACATAAAACTGTTTGTATACAAAGTATATTCATACAATTCAGGTCTTCAATCATGCATTTAGGAAAATGATATCCATCTCATTCAACCGCCTTTTTTTTTTCTTTTTCTCCACCTCCCTACCCCCCCGCTTGCTCCCTCCCTTCCCCTCCCTTCCCTTTGACCATTCTAGTGTTCCTCTAATCCCTCATCCAACAATACTGTGAACTAGCCTCCTTATATCAGAGAAAACATTTGGTACTTGCATTTTGAGACTGACTAACTTCACTTAGCATTATGTCTTCCAACTTCATCCATTTACCTGCAAATGCAATTATTTTATTTTCTTTTATTGCTGAGTAAAATTCTATTGTGCGTATATACCACATTTTCTTAATCCACTCATTTACTGAGGGACATCTAGGTTGGTTCCACAACCTAGCTATTGTGAATTGCACAGCTACAAACATTGAGATAGCTGTGTCATTGTAATATGCTGTTTTTAAGTCCTTTGGGAATAGACCCAGGAGTGGGATGGCTGGGTCATAGGGTGGTTCCATTCCCAGTTTTCCAAGAAATCTCCATACTGCTTTCCATAGCGGTTGCACCATTTTGCAGTCCCACCAGCAATGTATGAGTGTGCCTTTTTCCCCACATCCTCTCCAACATTTATTGTTGCTTGTGTTCTTGATAGCTGCCATTCTGACTGGAGTGAAATGGAATCTTAGAGTAGTTTTGATTTGCATTTCTCTAATTGCCAGCGATGTTGACATTTTTTCATGTATTTGTAGATTAATCGTGTATTTTCTTCTGAGAGGTGTCTTCTCAATTCCTTAGCCCATTTATTGATTGGGTTATTTGGTTTTTTTGGTGTTAAGTTTTTTGAGTTCTTTATATATGCTAGAAATTAGTGCTCTATCTGATGTGCATGTATTAAATATTTGTTCCCAATTAGTTGCCTCTCTATTCACCTCACTGATTGTTTCTTTTGCTGAGAAGAAGCTTTTTAGTTTAAATCTATCCCATTCATTAATTCTTGTGCTACAGGATTCTTATTAAGGAACTTGGGGCCTAATCCGACATGTTGGAAATTGGAGCTTACTTTTTCTTCTATTAGGCGTATTGTCTCTGGTCTAATTCCTAGGTCCTTGATCCACCTTGAATTGAGTTTTGTGCATGGTAAGAGATAAGGGTTTAATTTCAATTTGTTGCATATGGATTTCCAGTTTTCCCAGCACCGTTTGTTGAAGAGGCTATCCTTTCTCCACTGTACATTTTTGGCGCCTTTGTCTAATATAAGATAGCAAAAATTATATGTATTAGTCTCTGAGTCCTCAATTCTGTACCATTGGTCCACCAGTCTGTTTTGGTGCCAATACCATGCTGTTTTTGTTACTATTGCTCTATAGTATAATTTAAAGTCTGGTATGGTGATGCCACCTGCTTCACTTTTCTTGCTCAGGATTGCTTTGGCTATTCTGGGTCTCTTATTTTTCCAGATGAATTTCATGACTGCTTTTTCTATTTCTTTGAAGAATGACATTGGGATTTTGATTGGAATTGCATTAAATCTGTATAATGCTTTTGGCAGTATGAACATTTTGACATATTAATTCTACCTATCCAAGAGCAAGGTAGGTCTTTCCATCTTCTGAGTTCTTCTATGATTTCTTTCTTTAGTGTTCTATAATTTTTGTTACAGAGGTCTTTCACCTCTTTCGTTAAGTTGATTCCTAGGTTTTTTTGTTTGTTTGTTTTTTGATGCTACTGTAAATGGGGTAGTTTTCATCATTTCCCTTTCAGAGGCTTTGTCGCTGATGTACAAAAATGCCTTTGACCTATGTGTATTGATTTTGTATCCTGCAACTTTGCCAAATTCATTTACTAGTTGTAAAAGTTTTCTGGTAGAGTTTTTTGGGTCTTCTAGGTATATTATCATGCCATCAGCAAATAGTGCTAATTTGAGCTCTTCTTTTCCTATCTGGATCCCCTTAATTTCTTTCATCTGTCTAATTGCTCTGGCCAGAGTTTCCAGTACTATGTTAAATAGCAGTGGTGAAAGGGGGCATCCCTGTGTTGTTCCAGTTTTTAGAGGGAATGCTTTCAATTTTTCTCCATTTAAGATAAGGTTAGCTTGGGGCCTTGCATAAATAGCTTTTATAATGTTGAGATATGTTCCTGATAGTCCTAGTTTTTCCAGTGCTTTGAACATAAAGAGGTGTGGTATTTTGTCAAATGTTTTTTCTGCATCTATTGAGATGATCATATGATTTTTATCTTTAACTCTATTGATGTGATGTATTATGTTTATTGATTTCCGGATGTTGATCAAGCTTGCATCCCTGGAATAAACCCCACTTGATTGTGGTGCACTATCTTTTTGATATGTTTTGTATCCGATTTGCCAAAATTTTGTTGAGGATTTTTGCATCTATGTTCATTAAAGATATTGGCCTGAAGTTTTCCTTTTAGG
Source organism: Tamias sibiricus (assembly GCA_025594165.1). Taxonomy (NCBI): domain Eukaryota; kingdom Metazoa; phylum Chordata; class Mammalia; order Rodentia; family Sciuridae; genus Tamias; species Tamias sibiricus. Next base: position 52,908,538 of record CM046669.1, read on the forward strand.
ATGTGTCTTTGCCTGGCTTTGGAATTAATGTAATATTGGCCTCATAGAAAGAGTCTGGGAGAGCTCCCTCTTTTTCTATTTCTTGAAATAGTTTGAAGAGCATTGGTATTAGTTCTTCTTCTTTGAAAGTCTTATAGAACTCGGCTGTAAACCCATCAGGTCCTGGACTTTTCCTTGTTGGTAGCTTTTTGATGACGTCTTCTATTTCTTCACTTGTAATCAATCTGTTTAAGTTGTGTGTAGACTCCAGTTCCAGTTTAGGCAAATCGTACAACTCTAGAAATCTGTCAATGTTTTCAATATTTTCTATTTTATTAGAATACAAGTTTTCAAAGTAATTTCTAATTATCTTCTGTATATCTGAAGTGTTTGTTGTGATATTCCCTTTTTCATCACAAATGTTAGTAATTTGAGTTTTTTCTCTTCTTCTTTTTGTTAGCATCGCTAAGGGTCTGTCAATTTTGTTTATTTTTTCAAAGAACCAACTTTTAGTTTTGTCAATTCTTTGAATGGTTTCCTTAGTCTCAATTTCATTAATTTCTGCTCTGATTTTAATTATTTCCTGTCTTCTACTGCTCTGGGTGTTGGTATGTTCTTCTTTTTCTAGTGATTTGAGGTGTGATGTTAAGTCATTTATTTGTTGGTTTTTTTTTTTTTTTTTCTTTTTAAGGAATGAACTCAGTGCAATGAATTTTCCTCTTATTACTGCCTTCATAGTGTCCCAGAGATTTCTATATGATGTATCTCTGTTCTCATTTACCTCTAGGAATTTTTAATCTCCTCTTTGATGTCTTCTTCAACCCCCTGTTCATTCAGTAGCATGTTGTTTAGCTTCCAGTTGTTGGAGTAGTTTTTCTTATTCCTTGTTTTGTCGTTGATTTCCAATTTCATCCCTTCATGGTCTGATAGAATGAAGGGTAGTATCTCTATTTTTTTATATTTGCTGAGAGTTTCCTTATGACATAATATATGGACTATTTTGGAGAAGGAGCCATGGGCTGCTGAGAAAAAAGTATATTTATTTACTGAGGGATGAAATATTCTATATATGTCCGTTAGGTCTAAATTATTAATTGTTTTAAGGAGGCTTAAAATTTCTTTGTTTAGCTTTTGTTTGGATGATCTATCCATTGGTGAGAGAGGTGTGTTGAAGTCCCCTAGAATAATTGTGTTGTGGTCTATTTTACTCTTGAACTTGAGAAGAGTTTGTTTGATGAATGTAGGTGCTCCATTATTTGGGGCATATAGATTTATGATTATTATATCCTGTTGATGAATGGTTCCCTTAAGTAGTAAGAAATATCCATCTTTGTCCCTCTTGATTAGTTTTGGTTTGAAGTCTACCTTATTTGATATGAGAATGGAAACCCCTGCTTGCTTCCGCAGGCCATGTGAGTGATAAGACTTTTTCCAGCCTTTCACTTTCAGTCTGTTGATATCTTTTCCTATGAGGTGTGTTTCGTGGAGACAGCAAATTGTTGGGTCATTTCTTTTAATCCATTCTGATAATCTGTGTCTTTTGATTGGCGAGTTTAGGCCATTAACATTCAGGGTTACTATTGAGATGTGATTTTTATTCCCATCCATTTTTATTTGTATTATGGTCTTTAGCTTCATTTGGTTTCTCTTCTGGTTGATATTTCCCTTAGTTTAATATCTCCCTTTGTTGATTTTCATTGTTATTTTTCTCTTCTTCTTCATGAAAAATGTTGCCCAGGATGTTCAGAAGTGCTGGCTTTCGATTTGTGAAATCCTTAACTTTTGCTTGTCATGGAAGGTTTTTATTTCATCTTCGAATCTAAAGCTCAATTTTGCTGGATATAAGATTCTTGGTTGACATCCCTTTTCGTTCAGAGCTTGAAATATGCTATTCCAGGATCTTCTTGCTTTTAAGGTCTGGGTTGAAAAATCTGAACATAGTCTGATTGGTTTCCCCCTATCTGTAATCTGCTTCCTTTCTCTTGTGGCTTTTAGTATTCTCTCCTTGCTCAGTATATTAGGCATTTTCATTGTAATGTGTCTTGGTGTGGATCTGTTGTGATTTTGTTTGTTTGGTGTTTGGTAAGCCTCTTGAACTTGGTATTCCCATTCATTCCTCAAGTTTGGAAAATTTTCTGTAATTATTTCATTAAATAAATCACTCATTCCTTTGGCTTGAAACTCTGCCCCTTCCTCTATGCCAATCACGCTTAAGTTTGATCTTTTTATGTTGTCCCATAATTCTTGGATGTTATGTTCTTGATTTCCTGTGAGTTTTGCTGTGTAATCTAAATTCCTCTCTAGGATATATATTTTGTCTTCATTGTCTGAAGTTCTTTCTTCCAAGTGGTCTACTCTGTTGATGATGCTTTCAATTGCACTTTTATTTTGGTTTATTGCTTCTTTCATTTCTGGAATTTCTGTTTAGTTTCTCTTTAGAGCCTCTATTTCCCTATTGAAGTAATCTTTTACTTCCTGTATTTGTTTTTTGAGTTCTTTGTCAAAATGATCTTTTGCCACCTGTATTTGCTCCCTCATCTCATTTTTGAGTTCATTCTTAAGTTCCATCAACATTTGGAATATGTAATTTCTAAATTCCATCTCTGGCATTTCACCAACTGTGCTTGCCATGGAATCTACTGATGAGGTATATTGATTTGTTTGTGTCACTTTCTTCCCTTGTTTCTTCATGTTGCTTGTGTGTCTTTTCTTCCTGCACTGTGGGAATTTGACTAGTTCGATTTTACCTTAAAGCCTTATGTTGCTCCTGTAGTACAATGCTCTCAGGTCCCCTTATAATTCCTTTACACTTTAAAATCTAACACTTTCTATTCAGAAAATCCAAGTTTGGTCACAATGTACAGATTTAGTTAACCCAGATATTGTTTCCATTTTACTCTGTACGCTTCTGATGGGGTTTTATAGCTTCAAATATTGGACACAGATATGTTTAGGAAGAAGGAAGTGAGTGTCTTGAATTGTTCTTTCTTAGAAAGTATGAAAAGAGGGTTCTATGGAAGTGGTTTAGTGGAAGTGGTTTAGTATCAGTAGACGAGAGAGGAAAGAGAATGGAGTGAACAATTAGGTGGAAAGACCAATTTATATATAAACCTAACTTATGCAGCTGTGGAGAGAAGAAATAAAGTAAGATGCAAAAGAAAAAAATGATCAAAGTGTAGGAATTGGTGTAAGAGAGAGGAGAGAGAGAGAGTCAACAAAATAGAGAGTGAACTATATAACACCGCTTTGCTAGACAGTTCAATTGCGCCCGTTATAGAAATACCAAATTCTGTGTATAACTTGTTTTTGCCTCTGTTTAGTATGTGCTGGCAGGGTGTAAATAGGAAAGATGAAGGAAGAATAAAAGATGCAAAAGTGAGAAGGAAGAAAAGAAAGCAATAAAAGAGGGACAGAAGCAAACAAACAAACACACTGACAATCAATGCAAAAAAAAAAAAAAACAAATCCCAACAAAACAAACAAACTAACAAAAAAAATAGTCGAACCAAGGAATAAGTCTCAAACAAAATGGACTCTGGGAAGCCCTCCTTTTTTCCTTTCCAGTTTAAGCCAATTGTATCTGATCTCGTCTAGACAGTCAGCGATCCTGTTAGTAGAGTCAAGGCTGCACCTTAGGCTAGTGGCAGAATGGCACAGCGGAAGAGTGGCTCAGTGGGGTTGTGTGTCAGCAGATGAATGGCACCGGGAAAGGGACCCTCCAGAAGGCACCCTTTCCCCACGCCCACCACAGTTGTAGCTTCTTGGGGCCGCTGCGCTGGCCTCAGACATGCCCTCCTCTGCTGGTTACCCGAGCCTCACCCAGGTGTGCGCTGTTCTCAGAGCATTGGCGGCTCCCTGGATGTCTGCAGCTGCACTTCCTTTCTGCCTTGCTCTTTGTCCGGGTTAGCCACTGTTTTTCTCAAAGATGGCAGTGCTCTCCTCCCACTCAACAGCAGTTCCGCAGACCTTTGTGTCACTCCAGAGTGTGCAGGATTGGCTTGGCAAGTTGTGTGAAAGAGCTCTACGTGGACACCTCTCAAGCTTCTAGCCTCCTTTCTATCCTTCCTCGCTGATTGGTTTCAAAGCCACTGTGTGGTTCGTCCTCTTACCACAATGTTATCCGGCAGCTGCACCTGCAGCGCAGAGAGTGTTTCTTCGGACTGTGGACCGCTCCAACTCTGCCCCTGCCCGTCGTGGTCCAGAGATCGTTGTATTTCACCGTCCAGAGGTGCACGAATGTCTCAGCTCCCTTTCAGTTTCAAGAGAATTGTTAGTAACGCGCTCAAACTTCCCACTAAACGTCTTTTAGTAACTGTCCAGAGAGCACCTCCCTCCTGTCGGCCATCTTCCCAGGATCCTCCTAAACCTACTCTTTAAAACTTAATTTTAAGGGTTTCTCATCTTTTAAATAATCTCTGACTCCTCCAGGGAGATTCAAGTATTTCTTTTCCTATGTTCTTATTGTAATATGTTTACAAATTCACTTTGGTTCTTTCACATTCTACTATCATTGTGGGTTAGAGGGTTTATTTCCCCATTAACTTGCAAACCTCTTTGAGAAGAGGAACATGTCTTTTAATCTTGAGATCCTCACTATTTATCACCATGATTAGCACATGGTAGGTGCTCAGTAAAGTTTTGATATGCATATGAATGGGTGAAAGTGTGGATGGATGGATGGATGGATGGATGGATGAATGGATGGATGGTTGACTGGATGGATGAGCAAATGACAAACAACAAACAACAAACCCCAACCCCAAAACTTAAAAAAATAACTCCCAAACCTTTCTTCTGTTCTTGTACTTTCCTCTTAGTGGATCTTGCTCATTAACATAAGACAAACTCCCCTTCAGCCTATTCATACAACAGGAGGCTAGAACTCACTGGAATCAGGAGCTCTGACTTTGGCATGAGATCACTGACTTCAGATTTGGATTCTATCATTTATTAGTCATGGACAATGATTCTACATGACCTTGTGTTTCCTGGACTTAAACTCAGCCACATAATCTTACTTCTATCCATTTGTGCAGTCCAACTCTTTATTTGTAGGGCACTTCTAAAACATGCCATGCTTCCTCTCTCTTTATAGTAAGTGGGGATATTACTTCATACTTAATAGTGTTGTTATGAGGACAAAATGATATATTTTACATTAAGTACTTAGCATAATACCTGGTACATAAAAATTGTTCCATAAGGATGATTATTGTTATTTCTATTGTTTTTAAGATTTTACTTCAGGGGCTGGGGATGTGGCTCAGCGGTAGAGCGCTCGCCTAGCACATGTGCAGCCCGGGTTCAATCCTCAGCACCACGTAAAAATAAATGCATTGTGTACAACTAAAAGCAAATAAATAAATATTTTTTAAAAAAGATTTTGGGGGTTGGAAAAAAATTGGTGGTTGAATGAGATGGATATCATTATCCTAAATGCATGATTGAAGATCTGAATGGTATTTATATACTTTGTATACAAGCAGTTGTATGTAAAAAGATACTATACTTGTGCATGATGAATAAGTAAATAAATAATAAAAAAAAGATTTTACTTCACTATCATGACATTTATTCACTAGAATAATTGTTCTTAACCTTTTTAATGTCAAAGACCCTTTTAAGAGTCTGTGCACATAGAAATCAACCTCACAGATTTGAAGCGTATTACAAAACTCCCAAAGCAGTTGCATGTAATCCATTTTGAAATTCCTTGTGCTAGAAGATATATCATTTTAACTGTATTTTGTTTTAAAAGAAATAAGAAGGAAACTATCCAAAAAGCAGTTATAAATTGTTGATAAGTAGGTGAAAGACCAGAGATACATCTGAATTTCTCATACCTCTTGTAAAATGCCATCAGATTAAGATAAATATTTTAAATATATTTTTATTAGAGCATCATAATCATACATGGTAATTGGGTTAATTTTGACAAAATCATAAATGCAAGGATTTTGATTTCAACCCCCTTCCCTTCACTTTTCTTCCCCTATGCTCCCTCTTCTGCTCTATTAAACTTTGTTTATTCTACATATGCATAAAGGTGAAATTCACTTTGGTACCTTTATAGTGAATATAACATGATTTTGTAAAATCCATCCCACTTATCTTTTCCTTCTCCTTCCTTCCTCCCTTTCATTCCTCTTCATGTACTCCACTGATCCTCCCTATATCTTTATGGTACTAGCATATTAAAAGAAAAAGTTCTGATGGATTTGGAAATGCCAGCTCAAAGGGTCATCTTAATTTTCTGGTGGGCTCTATATGTTCATTAGTTGTATCCTGGCCAGTGGTTCTGCTGACAGGTTTCAAGATAGATAAAGTCTGTAGAAATTCCTTAGCTGTAAAATTAGCCTAAATTGGCACAAATAATACAGTTTAGACAGATTTTTAATTTAAGTGAAAACCCTTTTTTAAAAAAGCCTAGAGTCTTTCTTGCTTAAAACAGAAGACTGTACACTGTAAAGTGTTAGTGAAAGATAAAACATATGTTAAAGATACTAAAAACACTGGGCATCATCCCAGTCTCTTTCTGTTGACTGGGATTAGTCTACCACCAGTGACTGGAAATGCCTCTCAGATATGGACAACATAGCAATCAAAACCTAATACAGGGGGCTTTTATTTTTTCTTTTAAGATAATTTAATCTCTTTAAACAAATGCATAGGGGCTCTCTTGACTTAATAGACTCTAGTGCTGAAATGTCCTGGAGGCTGAGGCAGAAGGATCGAGAGTTCAAAGCCAGCCTCAGCAATGGCAAGGCACTTAGCAATTCAGTGAGACTCTGTCTATAATAAAATACAAAAAAAGCCTGGGGATGTGTTGCCGCCTGAAGCGATGGCTGCTTGGAGCAACGAAGCTGTGGGAAGAAGTTCAGAGGCAAACTGGAAACAAACAGCTTTTTATTCTGATAACTTTTCTCTCTGGCTCTAACAACGACTAACACGCGCCACACACACACCACCAAAATGGCACTGACCCAATCAGCAATCTCGGCCAAGTCACTCGAGATCCCGGGCCAAGTCCTGCGAGATCCCAGGCCAAGTCCCGTGAGACTACGAAAGGCAGCAATGCCCAAAACTCCATGGCCCATAGTCAACCACAATTTAAGCCATCTCCCCAAACAGGGCTCCTACAGGAATGTGGCCCAGTGGTCGAGTGCCCCTGAGTTCAATCCCCAGTACCAAAAAAAAAAAAAAAAAAAAAGTATAATAACAAGGTACAGCTCCATGATGTTAAAGTAATCTGCAGTGATCTTAAATTTTCTTTTCAGTTTGAGAAAACATTACACTTGAATGGACTCTCATTAAGACTGGAATTAGTATTTTAATCAAGCAGAAAATTGCTCATCTAGGATTGCCAGCCAGGTCTGCTAGCATATAGTAATTTCCAGGTAGCCATAGGAATGATAAAGACAATGTCAGAGTTGGGACAAATAAACATTTGTTGCATGCTCTGAAAATAACAAACATTCAACTCTCCATCCATCCCTGGTAACCATGGTGGATTCTGCTTATTGTTCCCCATTTTCCATTCTCTCATATTTGTTTAATAACACATCCACCTTGAGTTTTGACAGGCACATAGCTGACCAGCAAGAGACCAGTTTTGAGCCTCCTTGTAGCCCTGCGTGGTCCTGTGCCCAAGTATCTACTAATAAGATGCGAGTAGGCGCAATCTGTGCAATCTCCCTGTTACATCACATCCTCAGAACAAATTTAATTCCCAGGTATTAGAAGAATGAAGATGAAGTAGTAATGAAGATGAAGTTTTAACCATGGGGAATAGAACTATTTTACGTATATATGTATATGCATATGCATATATGTATATATAATGTATGTACATAATTTGTATGCAATATATATATATAATTTACTATACTATTGCTGTATAATATATTATCCCCCAATTTAAAACTACTCACATTTACTGCCTCCCAGTTTCTGTGGGCCAGGACCCTGGCAGAGCTGAGCAAGTTCCTGCACTTCAGGGTCTCTAACAGGGCTTTTAACAGGTCTGGTATCGTCTCAGACATAGACAACTTAAGGTTCAAATGGGAAAGGGTTTCTTTTCAAGTTTACTTGGTGGTTGGCAGCACTGAGGTCTTTGTGGACTGTGTTATAGTATCACAGTCCTCCACATTCTGGAGGAGAACTGAGCAACAGGATAAAAGGAACCTGTCTTTGCTGGTCCCTGGAGAGACATTGCCACCTCTTTGCCCCACACTGTTTGCTGGTCACTTGTCTTTTGAGAGAGAGAACTAAACATATGTCCTTAAGTTACTACATTTGGATTTCCTTGTCCAAAAAACCTATCTTGTACCCCCCAATGAGCCACAGACCCCATTAGGACAGTACATGATGGTCTACGAGAATACACAGTAGCCTAGGTAGCCTCTAAGATGCTCTCCAAAGACCCCTTCCTCCTGGGGATGCATACCTTTGTGTAATCCCTCCTTTTGAATATGGGCTCATTCAGCAACTCTCTTCTCTCAAAAGAATATGGCAAAGATTATGGGATGTCACTTCTGTGATAAAGGTCCAAAAATTGTAATGTTCCTCTTGCTACTGCTAGACATTCTGCCTTCCAGGTTTTGATGATGCAAGTTGCCATGTTGGAGGGGTCCATGTGGCATGGAACTGAAGGTGGCCTCTGGCCAGTAGCCAGCAAGAAACAGAGACCCTCAATCAGACAGTCAATAAGAACCTCAATGCTGCCAACCAGCATGTGAACTTGGAAGAAGATCCTTGCCCAGTTAAACCTTAAGATGGCAATGTCCCTGCTGACACTTTGAGTGCAGCCTGTTAGAGACCCCAAAATGCAGAAACTAGCTAAGGCATGCCCAACTCCTGATCCACAGAAACTGCAAAGCAATAAATGTGGGTTGTTTTAACAAATGCCACGAAGACATAATTTTATCTCTGTACGATATGTCACAGAAGTAGGATGTTAAAGTCAGAATGCAAGCTTTAAAATATCAGAGAAAAGAGTTGAGGTGGATTCTAATGTAGGACCTCCCAGGCATCAGTTCTGTGTTGTGGTCACTGAGTTCCAGAACAATACATGATCCTCTTCGTTGGAGGTTCATAGACTTGATTTACTAATAAGCTCAATTGCTTAGTCTCAGGGGAGCTTCACTGGCTAAACAAATTCCCAAAAGAGGTTCATAGACTTGATTTACTAATAAGCTCAATTGCTTAGTCTCAGGGGAGCTTCACTGGCTAAACAAATTCCCAAAAGAGTTCTATCTAAATCAGAATGGTAATTTGTTAATTTACCTTCATAAATAAAACTGCTGAGTGGATTAGATAAATTATATCTTTGTAAGTTAGAGTTTTCCAAGGCTCAGTTAAATGCTACCTTCTTTTCTGCTTCTAGCCTCTCCCTAGAAAATCTTCAGTAAACACATGCACATCACAAATTCATCTTTCGGATTAGAATTCTGTGAGCTTAGACATTGTTTCTCTTAATATGTTGATACCACTGATTAGGCCACAGCTTGCTTTCACAGTCAGCCATGCCTTGATTAGGTTTCTAGAACTGGTTAAACCTGCTTGGTCCTGCTAGACATCAGGATGCCCAGGGGAGCATAGATCTTCCCATCTGGTCCCCTTCTTTGGAATTTAGTCTTGCTCGGGTGCAAGATGACTTTTCATCCACATTCTTTTGGAGTGCTAAAATAAAGCTCTAACTGGACCTTTGGTCACTGTGCCTACACGGACTTCTTATTTGCTTAATGACAATGACACCTTTGCCCATGTCACACACTTCTTGTGCCTTACCTCACATTCTCTGCCCACTTCTTATTCCAGCCATGGCTGTGACAACCAGCTCCTGGCAGGTGTGAATCTGATAGCATGTTGCCTCAGCTGTACTTTGTTATTATTTGATTTCTACTTGGGGCTTCCTAGATGCCTTAAGAGTAGGACACCAGCAGAAACCTGCCTTCCATTCAACAATACTGCTGCAGCCTTGACAAAAGGGAGTTCAAGTCCCACAAGACAACTCCTGACTACTGGGGGAAGGAGAAAGTACATAAAATCTGAGGTTCATTTTGCATGGCTTTTTAGAGGTTTCTGAACAGGATAGAGCCCTATTCACCTACAATGAAGATTCCTCTCGTAAACATGCTCTTATGTTGGCTTTTTCTGTGCACCCCAACCACACATCACCCTTCTCCTTCTCCCTGTCATATTCCATAGGATCTTGTCCAGAAACTAACTGTAAGCCCTTGACTCAGACTCCGCTTTCTGGAAGAATCCTGGCTAAGATTACCAATGTCTCTGTCACTGTCTCATTGAGGTCTTTGGTTTTTGGCTCTTCCTCCAGTTCTACTCCTGCCATTGTTCTACACAGCTAGGGTGATCCACGCACCACCCAAGTATTACAGATTTTTTTTTTTTTTTTTTTTTGGGTACCAGGGATTGAACTCAGGGGCACTCAACCACTGGGCCACATCCCCAGCCCTTTTTTGTATTTTTATTAGAGACAGGGTCTCACTGAGTTGCGAAGTGCCTCACCATTGCTGAGGTTGCTTTGAACTCTTGATCCTCCTGCCTCAGCCTTCCAAGTGCTGGGATTATAGGCGTGTGCCACTGCGCCCAGACAAATTGTTTTGATCTTCTCTCTGAAATGGCCTCTAATATAATATAAACATAGGAATCCTCTTCATTCTTGCCACATCACGTCTAGCCGTATATGCAATTCTCATTCCAGTGTCTCCACTGGAAATTGACATGACCCTGCACAGCTCCATTTCTGAAATCTTGAAGGTGAGTATCCTGTCCTTCAGACATCAGTACTTCCCTGTTTTTCCCACCTTCTCACCTGTGTTCCCATTCTCTGGTCTTTAAATCTCATTGAGGCCTCTTGCGTGTTGGCCACTTGATTTTTGTTCCCGTTGAGCTTCTTCATTCCCTTCCCTGCCTTTCGTATTTCAATCACTCTCCCAGAGGCCTCTTTGTCTTCCTACTCCTAAATATTTTACCTTCTGAAACTTATTTTTCATCATTCAAATCATCCAGTGATTCCATTCATAATAGAGCAACTGAACACTGCTGCTAAAATCATGCCATCAGGCAGAATAGGGGCACTCTAAGGATGGTCAACAAACTCAATGGGACATTTTTGTCTCCCAGATCCTGTCTGATTATGTGTCTTGCTTCCATGTTATCATAGCCTGCTGTGCATTTGTCACATATATACATCATTTAGCATGTATTTAATGAGCATCTACCATGTCAGGTGTTGCATTGAGTTTTGGGGATAGAATTCTGAACGGCAAATATGGTCCCTGCCCTTTGTGATGTTTGCATTTTTTCTCTAATACATCGTACTCTAATCACTGTATTGAACTCAGCCATTTCATTTTTTTTTCCTTCTATCCATCTCTATTAGACTGTGTCTTACTTATATCTTGGATCCAGATTATGGCATGTGGTAGCCCTTCTATATATTTTTGTTGTATAAATGAGCAAATGAATGAAAAAAAATAACTACTCCTGATAACTGAGTTTACCTACAATATCCAAAGTTTCCTATTCTATATTAAGAGGGTACTCTATTCTCAGTGTGGGTCCGTGGTTCTTGACTACAAGGCACATGAGAAGAAGAAATACATCACTTGAGTCTATGTCACAACCTCAATTGTTTATTGTCATTTTCCATTTGGATGCTGAGTTTTAAAAAAATCAGTGGATAAGTTTATGATAAATGGTGTTGAAATTGTGTCTTCACCCTTCTCTAATTTGTTTGAACTTCCCTTTCCATGTCTGCTAGGTTCTGCTTCTCTTGGTCTCTGTCTCCATGTCTTTCTGTAGGTCTTTTCTAGTTAGGTGTTCTATCTGCTAATCATTCATTCCTGGGTTGGGGTGGGGAGTACTGGGGTATCTGGGAACAATCTAGGTTACTGTCAAGTTGCCTGCTGATTAGAGGAGATCTGTAGGCCAACTGGAGCAACAAGTCAGTGGGAAGGCAAGAAGGGGCCTAAGAAAGGTAAGACTACTGTATTCAAGAGCAGGTTCCCTTCCATCAAATTCGAGCTATCTGTGTCCAGCACGCTTTCACTGAGGAAGTCTTTTTACCTAATTACTACATTGGAATGCTAATAGGACATACGGGCCCCAAAAGCTGGATGAATACGGATAATCAGGCAATGGGGGGGGGGGGAAGGAAAAGGGCAAAGAGAAACAATTTCCCAGGACATGAACCATCACCTGCTCGGTGAGCTCTATCCAGCCATTCATTGTTTTAAACTCAAGTCTTCAGGTCTGGATTGTAATAATGTTATATATATATCCTAGACTGTGGGCACTTTGAAGACCTATTTTTTAATTTATGTAGCTCCAGGATGTGGCTATTACTATCTATTCAATCAACTTATTCATAATTACTTATTTATTCTTGTCTCCAAAATGCATAATATTCAGGAAAAGGATTTCAAACCCAATATGTAATGAACCAGAATGTTACTATTATTTTAATGGTTGGCTAAGAAGTTCTCAGGAAAGTTCTTAAAGTAAGATTAAATTATTTATATCAATTAAAAAAAATTTTTTTTTTCTGATATACATCCTAATTAAGGTGAGGGCCATAAAGATAAACGATAGTGCAAATGCACATCCCAGCTTTCGAGAGTTGGAGTCAGGTGCTGAGGGGTCTCTGAGATGCTGCAGAGCTATCTTAGACTTGGAAACTCTGGGTTCCTTCAGGCAAAAGAGGATGCAGTTAAAGCACCAGCTCAGATGGAACTTAGGTTTCAGATGAGCATAAGGAAGCAGGAAAGAAACTGGATTCACCATTGAAGGTTAGGAACCTGAGGAAGTGGGAGGCCAACATGGAACTTTCCTCTCCAGCCTTTTACCTGCCCTATCACTCCCACACCCCATGTGCTGGTCAGAATGAACTCCTTTCTTTTTTTTTTTTTTTTTTTAATTAATTAATTTATTTTACAGTAGAATGCATTTTGACATATTGTATACAAATGGAGTACATCTTCTGACTCCTCTGGCTGTACATAGTTCAGAGTCACTCCAGTAGTGTATTCATACGTGTGTGTATAGGGTGATAGTGTCTGTGTGAGCTCCTTTCTTGACACCCTCAAGCTGCCCATGTTCTCTACTTCCTCACCTCTCTGTGGTCTGTGTTCAAAAGACCCTCCTTTCCCTTTCCCCACACTTCTCTACTCTTGCTAGATAAATGGGCTAGGGGATTTTGGAATACTGCCTCATTCCATTCTGCACTTCCCCTGCCACAAAAGCACATGATAATATTCGAATTGCCTGTTTGATTGCTTGTCTCCCCCACAAGACCACAGACTTCTTGAGGGCAGGGCCATGTCTATCTTGTTTCCTACTGTAGCTCCAGCACCCAGCTCAGTGTCTGGCTCATGACAGGTGTTTTTCGTAACAAACACTTAGTGGACAGATAAACTCTCAGCCTCATCTCTACCTATGCACTATGACTTATCCTTCTGAAATAACCACTCCACCCAAGTTACGCCTGAACCCTCCTGTCTAATTAGGATTTAGGGATGCCATGCCCAGCCATACACACAGCTTAATGCAAAATTTCCCAAGTCACTTTGACATCAAAAATCTTTTGAAATTAGAAAGTACTGATAGATCATTGACAGGTGTTACAGAGATGTAACAGGGATTTGGTTTATATTCGTGCCAGAAAAATGACAGATAAAACAATCACTGTCATAAGTGATTAAAATATGATCTGTTTTCTTTTTTATTATATTTTTAACTTTATGTGACAGTGAAAAAAATTTATACATGGTCCTACATGGATTTCTAGGGAGAGTTATGATTTGCCATGTGGGATGATGGACTTGGGTGTCATTAGGCAGATCTGGAAGTGCAGGAAAGTTAGAGGGATAGATCAACAGGGAAAGAAGGAAGGGGAAATGGACAAACAGGAACAATTAGACCTAGCAGCTGGCAGACTAGAAGACAGTCTTGGAGAGACATGACCCAAGGGGAATTTGTCACGAAGGCATTCACAAAGTGAAGGAAACATCTCCTGGTCTCTGCTATGGAATTCAGTAAAATATTCCTGGTCCATTAATGCCTGTGGAGTGGATATTCTGTTATGGAAACTGGGAGAAGAACTGACAGAATTAGCATAGGACAAACAGAGGAAGCTGTGGAGACAGGCAACTTCCTAAGCACCCACAGGAAGAACCACCTTAACACAGAGACATATCTGAAAGAAACAAACTGGCTTTGGAGAAAGACTCACAGGGTAGGAATGATGACTAGTGACGTTTTCTTGAGGAGGTAGCAAAGTTGAGAATTGCACTGTAAAGTACAGAGAAAAACAAGTAGCTTTCCCATCTTTCTCACCACTCCACTACATTATTGACAGATGCCGTTTCCAGTCCCCTTTTCTCTTCCCAAACTCTGATGACCTTCCCCTGCCTCCACATTTTTTTTCTCTGTGATCTTGAAATTTCTCCCAATCTTAAATGCACCTTTTCTCTTACCATCACCACTAAGATCGAAAGAACTGACTATAAAACAGAATAGTCAGTAGAATATATACCAGGGAAAAGTATATGTATTTAAGGTTTAATACTTATTGTCCATTTGATAAAGTTGTCAGAACAAAAGTAATAAAAGTGTGATACTTTAAAAGTGATATTTTAAAACAAAATCTTATTTTACATGTTAATATAAAATACATCTATCAGACAAATACAAACATTTTCAATGAAAACAGTGTTTTTATCTTTCCTTCCCATAGATATTAATTCGGAGAGTTTGGGGAATGATATCAATGAGTCAAAAAATGAGAAGTATAGCATTAGATCTACTCTGTTTTCCCTTCATTGCAAAGTAATATAAAATAATGCATGTTGCAGAGATGTCTTAGAGGAAAAGAAGGGTCCAAATATTTGTGCTTTGCAAAAACTTATTAGTTTTCATTTAGATTATTCCAGCATAATTCATTGTTTCATTTTGGACAGCTAACTCCCCAGCATTTTAAGACAGCAAAACTGTAAACTTAATTTTAATGAAGGCTATTTGACCAACTTTTGCTTATTTGATTATGACACTTTTTTTTTTAAATTTGAAAACATTCTTCTTTGAGTCAGATCTAGAGAGAGTAGGTTTGTATAGAATAAATATTTAATATAAAAGAAACATTAAGGGGCTGGGATTGTGGCTCAGCAGTAGAGTGCTTGCCTAGCATGTGTGCGGCCCAGGTTCGATCCTCAGCACCACGTAAGAATAAAGGCATTGTGTTCAAAAAGAAAAAAGAAAAAGAAACATTAAATATTAATTTATGTTGAAATTGTTAGACAAGATACATAACATACAGCAGCGGTCATTGAATAAATGACATGGATCAACCTGAAATCAATGCTGCTTATGCATCACTGTAGAGGTTGAACGTTTTGCATTCTTATGTCAAGTAATAATCTTTCAAGGAAAGTCTGGAGTATGGCTGATTGTCACATAATATTTGGGGTCATTATACAAAAGTGTATTTTGCTTTTATCTTTCTAAGAAAATTTAGATGAAAAAGCATTACTGACTTTGGTTGAATACACTGTGTTTTCTAGAGTATCAGTTCATGTCTTAAGGCACAGTAGTGTTTCCAGGAACCCTGTTTGGGAAATGCTGCCCTTGGAAGACCAAGTCTAAGATGAACTTCTATGATTCCTGATTCCTGCCCTTGTATAATCGCTTTCCTTGAGTATGAGAGTGACTGTGAGTTACTTCTAACCAACAGAAAACAGCAAGAGTGGTGGGACGTTACTTCTATGGTTAGGTTACATGAAATAATGACCTCTGTCCTGCTAGCTGAATCTCTCTCCCTTCTGTCTTTAATAATGGCAAGGCCAGGCACTGTTACACAGGGCTCTTATCTCAGCTTAGGAGCCTGAGGCAGAAGGATTACAAGTTCAAAGCCAGCCTTCCCAACTTAGCGAGGCCCTAAGCAATTTAGAGAGACCCTGTCTCAAAATAAAAAATTTAAAAAGGGCTGGGGATGTGGTTCAATGGTTAAGTGTCCCTGGATTCAATCCCTGGTACCAAAAAAAAAAAAAAAAAAAAAAAAAAAAAAGTGGCAAAGGGAGAGCCAACAAGTTGTTGAAGCCTACCAACAATTGCATGAGTTTGGAAGCTTATCCTTCCCTTTAGAGACTTTATATAAGATCCCAGCTTTAAGCCGGTGGTGGTGGCGCACGCCTGTAATCCCAGCACTTGGGAGGCTGAGGCAGGAGGATTGCAAGTTCAAAGCCAGCCTCAGCAATGGTGAGGCACTTACCAACTCAGGGAGACCCTGTCTCTAATAAAATACAAAAAAGGGCTGGGGATGTGGCCCAGTGGTCGAGTGCCCCTGAGTTCAATCCCCGGTACCAAAAAAAAAAAAAAAAAAAGATCCCAGCTTTAGCAGACATTTTGATTGTAACCTGGTGAGATATCTTAAAGAAGAGGACCAGGATAGGCTGTGCTTGTATTCTCAGCTTCAAGAAACCATGTCAGATATGTGTTGTTTAAAGCTACTAGGTTTGTGGTTATTTGTTACATGGTAATAGATAACAAATATGCTGCCTGTATTAGTCTGTTTTCCATTGCTAAAACAAAATACCTGAGACTGGGTATTTTATAAAGAAAAGAGGTTTATTTAGATTTCAGCTTTGGAGGTCTAAGAACAAGTTTCCAGTATCTTCTTGGATCTTCTGAGGGTTCCCTTGGCTACATATTATCTTGATGGGAGCATGTGAGAGAGGGAGATATCACAGAGCATGACATGAAGTCCAAGACATTGCAGGGTCAGCCTTACTTTTTAATTTTGTTTCTTTCCTTTTAAAAAAAAAATTGCAGTGCTAGGGATCAAAACCAGAGTCTTATACATACCAGGCAACCACTCTACCAATGAGCCAGAAGCCTCACTATTTTGTAACAACTTACTCTCTCAGGAACTAACTGGGGAGCCATGAGAAGTACCCTAGTCCCTTCCAAGGACAGAGACCTAACCATGTCACACAACCTCCTAAAGATCCTACCACCTTAACACCACCACACTGAGGATTAAGCTTGCACACATAAACCCCTGGGAGAAAAAAACATGTTCTAAACATAGCATGCCCTAACCTGAGTTTCAAATTAGAGAATATTTGCACTTTCTGCTAAGAATATTTGTGAAACTAAGAGCTTCTTAGAAAAATCGAAAATTACTGGTAAAATATCTTTCTTTTTTCTTTTCCCCTTTGGCTAAATGGTGGATCCTCAGGATGACATAAATTGTTAAGTTATAACTATTACATGATTCTACCTTAAATTCATTCATTTTAAAGTAAAAAAAAAAAAAACAAAAATACTAATCCTTAAAGACTGGCCACAGGAGACCCTGTCTCAAAATAAAAAATTTAAAAAGGGCTGGGGATGTGGTTCAATGGTTAAGTGTCCCTGGATTCAATCCCTGGTACCAAAAAAAAAAAAAAAAAAAAAAAAAATAGTGGCAAAGGGAGAGCCAACAAGTTGTTGAAGCCTACCAACAATTGCATGAGTTTGGAAGCTTATCCTTCCCTTTAGAGACTTTATATAAGATCCCAGCTTTAAGCCGGGCGTGGTGGCTTCTTCCCTGCTTCTCTCAGGACTTCAAAGAAGCTAAAAGCAGTTTCCTTGGAATCCTGGGAAGATGGCCGACAGGAGGGAGGTGCTCTCTGGACATAGTTACTAAAAGACACTTAGTAAGAAGTTTGAGCGCGTTATTAGCAATTCTCTTGCAACTGAAAGGGAGCTGAGATATTTGTGCACCTCTGGACGGTGAAATACAACAATCTCCGGACCACGACGGGCAGGGGCAGAGTTGGAGCGGTCCACAGTCCGAAGCAGCACATTTGCACTGCAGGCGCAGCCGCCCAATAACATTGCGGCAAGGATTCAATCCCTGGTACCACAGCAGATTTGAAACCGATCAGAGAGGAAGGATAGAAAGGAGCCTAGAAGCGCGAGTGGTGTCCACATAGAGCTCTTTCACACAACTTGCCAAGCCAATCCTGTACGCTCTGGAGTGACACAAAGGTCTGCGGAACCGCTGTTGAGCGGGAGGAGAGCACCGCCATCTTTGAGAAAAACAGTGGCTGACCAGGACAAAGAGCAAGGCAGAAAGGAAGTGCAGCTGCAGACATCCAGGGAGCCGCCAATGCTCTGAGAACAGCGCACACGTGGGTGAGGCTCGGGTAACCAGCAGAGGAGGGCATATCTGAGGCCAGCGCAGCGGCCCCAAGAAGCTACAACTGTGGTGGGCGTGGGGAAAGGGTGCCTTCTGGAGGGTCCCTTTCCCGGTGCCATTCATCTGCTGACACACAACCCCACTGAGCCACTCTTCCACTGTGCCATTCTGCCACTAGCCTAAGGTGCAGCCTTGACTCTACTAACAGGATTGCTGACTGTCTAGACGTGATCCAATACAATTGGCTTAAACTGGAAAGGAAAAAAGGAGGGCTTCACAGGGTCCGTTTTGTTTGAGACTTATTCCTGGGTTCGACTTTTTTTTGTTAGTTTGCTTGTTTTGTTGTTTTTCTGTTTCTTTTTTTTTCTTTTTTTGGTTTTGTTTTGTTTTGCTTTGTTTTTTGCATTGATTGTCAGTGTGTTTGTTTGCTTTTGCTCCTCTTTTCTTGCTTTCTTTTCTTCCTTCTCATTTTGCATCTTTTCTTCTTCCTTCATCTTTCCTATTTACACCCTGCCAGTGCATACTCAACAGAAGCAAAAAACAAGTTATACGCAGAATTTGGGATTTCTAGAATGGGCGCAATTGAACTATATAACAAAGTGGTGTTTTATATAGTTTACTGTCTATTTTGTTGACTCTCTCCTCTCTCTTACACCAATTCCTACTCTTTTGTCATTTTTTCTTCTTATCCATCTTACTTTATTTCTCCTCTCAACAGCTGCAAAAGTTAGGTTTATATATAAATTTGGTCTTTCCACCTAATTGTTCACTCCATTCTCTTTCCTCTCTCATCTACTGATACTAAACCACTTCCACTAGACCACTTCCATAGAACCCTCTTTTCATACTTTCTAAGAAAGAACAATTCAAGACACTCACTTCCTTCTTCCTAAACATATCTGTGTCCAATATTTGAGGCTATAAAAACCCATCAGAAGCGTACAGAGTAAAATGGAAACAATATCTGGGTTAACTAAATCTGTACATTGTGACAAAACTTGGATTTTCTGAATAGAAAGTGTTTGATTTTAAAGTGTAAAGGAATTATAAGGGGACCTGAGAGCATTGTACTACAGGAGCAACATAAGGCTTTAAGGTAAAATCGAACTAGTCAAGGTCCCACAGTGCAGGAAGAAAAGACACACAAGCAACATGAAGAAACAAGGGAAGAAAGTGACACAAACAAATCAATATACCTCATCAGTAAATTCCATGGCAAGCACAGTTGGTGAAATGCCAGAGATGGAATTTAGAAATTACATATTCCAAATGTTGATGGAACTTAAGAATGAACTCAAAAATGAGATGAGGGAGCAAATACAGGTGGCAAAAGATCATTTTGACAAAGAACTCCAAAAACAAATACAGGAAGTAAAAGATTACTTCAATAGGGAAATAGAGGCTCTAAAGAGAAACCAAACAGAAATTCCAGAAATGAAAGAAGCAATAAAACAAAATAAAAGTTCAATTGAAAGCATCATCAACAGAGTAGACCACTTGGAAGAAAGAACCTCAGACAATGAAGACAAAATATATATCCTAGAGAAGAATTTAGATTACACAGCAAAACTCACAGGAAATCAAGAACATAACATCCAAGAATTATAGGACAACATAAAAAGACCAAACTTAAGCGTGATTGGCATAGAGGAAGGGGCAGAGTTTCAAGCCAAAGGAATGAGTGATTTATTTAATGAAATAATTACAGAAAATTTTCCAAACTTGAGGAATGAATGGGAATACCAAGTTCAAGAGGCTTACCAAACACCAAACAAACAAAATCACAACAGATCCACACCAAGACACATTATAATGAAAATGCCTAATATACTGAGCAAGGAGAGAATACTAAAAGCCACAAGAGAAAGGAAGCAGATTACATATAAGGGGAAACCAATCAGACTATGTTCAGATATTTCAACCCAGACCTTAAAAGCAAGAAGATCCTGGAATAGCATATTTCAAGCTCTGAAAGAAAAGCGATGTCAACCAAGAATCTTATATCCAGCAAAATTGAGCTTTAGATTCGAAGATGAAATAAAAACCTTCCACAACAAGCAAAAGTTAAAAGATTTCACAACTCGAAAGCCAGCACTTCTGAACATCTTGGGCAACATTTTTCATGAAGAAGAAGAGAAAAATAACAATGAAAATCAACAAAGGGAGATATTAAACTAAGGGAAATACCAACCAGAAGAGAAACCAAATCAAGCTAAAGACCATAATGCAAATAAAAATGGATGGGAATAAAAATCACATTAACCCTGAATGTTAATGGCGTAAACTCGCCAATCAAAAGACACAGATTATCAGAATGGATTAAAAGAAACAACCCAACAATTTGCTGTCTCCAAGAAACACACCTCGTAGGAAAAGATATCAACAGACTGAAAGTGAAAGGCTGGAAAAAGTCTTATCACTCACATGGCCTGCGGAAGCAAGCAGGGGTTTCCATTCTCATATCAAATAAGGTAGACTTCAAACCAAAACTAATCAAGAGGGACAAAGATGGATATTTCTTACTACTTAAGGGAACCATTCATCAACAGGATATAACAATCATAAATCTATATGCCCCAAATAATGGAGCACCTACATTCATCAAACAAACACTTCTCAAGTTCAAGAGTAAAATTGACCACAACACAATTATCCTAGGGGACTTCAACACACGTCTCTCACCAATGGATAGATCATCCCAACAAAAGCTAAACAAAGAAACTTTAGGCCTCCTTAAAACAATAACTTAGACCTAACGGACATATATAGAATATTTCATCTTTCAGTAAACAAATACACTTTTTTCTCAGCAGCACATGGCTCCTTCTCCAAAATAGTCCATATATTATGTCATAAGGAAACTCTCAGAAAATATAAAAAAATAGAGATACTACCCTGCATTCTATCAGACCATGAAGGGATGAAATTGGAAATCAACGACAAAACAAGGAATAAGAAAAACTACTCCAACAACTGGAAGCTAAACAACATGCTACTGAATGAAAAAGGGGTTGAAGAAGACATCAAAGAGGAGATTAAAAAATTCCTAGAGGTAAATGAGAACAGAGATACATCATATAGAAATCTCTGGGACACTATGAAGGCAGTAATAAGAGGAAAATTCATTGCACTGAGTTCATTCCTTAAAAGAAAAGAAAAAAAAAAAAAAACCAACAAAAAATGACTTAACATCACACCTCAAAGCACTAGAAAAAGAAGAACAGACCAACACCAAGAGCAGTAGAAGACAGGAAATAATTAAAATCAGAGCAGAAATTAATGAAATTGAGACTAAGGAAACCATTCAAAGAATTGACAAAACTAAAAGTTGGTTCTTTGAAAAAATAAACAAAATTGACAGACCCTTAGCGATGCTAACAAAAAGAAGAGAAAAAACTCAAATTACTAACATTCATGATGAAAAAGGGAATATCACAACAAACACCTCAGATATACAGAAGATAATTAGAAATTACTTTGAAAACTTGTATTCTAATAAAATAGAAAATATTGAAAACATTGACAGATTTCTAGAGTCGTATGATTTGCCTAAACTGGAACTGGAGGCTATATACAACTTAAACAGATCGATTACAAGTGAAGAAATAGAAGATGCCATCAAAAAGCTACCAACATGGAAAAGTCCAGGACCTGATGGGTTTATAGCCGAGTTCTATAAGACTTGCAAAGAAGAACTAATACCAATGTTCTTCAAACTATTTCAAGAAAGAGAAAAAGAGGGAACTCTTCCAGACTCTTTCTATGAGGCCAATATTACATCCAGGCAAAGACGCATCTAAAAAAGAAAACTTCAGGCCCATATCTTTAATGAACATAGATGCAAAAATCCTGGCAAATCAGATACAAAACATATCAAAAAGATAGTGCACCATGATCGAGTGGGGTTTATTCCAGGGATGCAAGGCTGTTTCAACATTTGGAAATCAATAAACATAATACATCACATCAATAGAGTTAAAGATAAAAATCATATGATCATCTCAATAGATGCAGAAAAAACATTTGACAAAATAAAACACCCTTTATGTTCAAAGGACTGGAAAAACTAGGAATATCAGGAACATATCTCAACATTATAAAAGCTATTTATGCAAGGCCCCGAGCTAACCTTATCTTAAATGGAGAAAAATTGAAAGCATTCCCTCTAAAAACTGGAACAACACAGGGATGCCTCCTTTCACCACTGCTATTTAACATAGTACTGGAAACTCTGGCCAGAGCAATTAGACAGATGAAAGAAATTAAGGGGATCCAGATAGGAAAAGAAGAGCTCAAATTAGCACTATTTGCTGATGGCATGATCATCAGCAAAAAAAACCCCAAAAAACTCTACCAGAAAACTTTTACAACTAGTAAATGAATTTGGCAAAGTTGCAGGATACAAAATCAATACACATAAGTCAAAGGCATTTTTGTACATCAGTGACAAAGCCTCTGAAAGGGAAATGATGAAAACTACCCCATTTACAATAGCATTAAAAAAAAAAAAAAAAAAAAAAAACCTGGGAATCAACCTAACGAAAGAGGTGAAAGACCTCTATAATGAAAATTATAGAACACTAAAGAAAGAAATCATAGAGGAACTCAGAAGATGGAAAGACCTACCTTGCTCTTGGATAAGTAGAATTAATATGTCAAAATGTCCATACTTCCAAAAGCATTATACAGATTTAATGCAATTCCAATCAAAATCCCAATGTCATTCTTCAAAGAAATAGAAAAAGCAGTCATGAAATTCATCTGGAAAAATAAGAGACCCAGAATAGCCAAAGCAATCCTGAGCAAGAAAAGTGAAGCAGGTGGCATCACCATACCGGACTTTAAATTATACTATAGAGCAATAGTAACAAAAACAGCATGGTATTGGCACCAAAACAGACTGGTGGACCAATGGTACAGAATTGAGGACTCAGAGACTAATACATATAATTTCAGCTATCTTATATTAGACAAAGGTACCAAAAATGTACAGTGGAGAAAGGATAGCCTCTTCAACAAATGGTGCTGGGAAAACTGGAAATCCATATGCAACAAATTGAAATTAAACCCTTATCTCTCACCATGCACAAAACTCAATTCAAGGTGTATCAAGGACCTAGGAATTAGACCAGAGACAATACGCCTAATAGAAGAAAAAGTAAGCTCCGATTTCCAACATGTCGGATTAGGCCCCAAGTTCCTTAATAAGAATCCTGTAGCACAAGAATTACTACCACGAATTAATGAATGGGATAGATTTAAACTAAAAAGCTTCTTCTCAGCAAAAGAAACAATCAGTGAGGTGAATAGAGAGGCAACTAATTGGGAACAAATATTTAATACATGCACATCAGATAGAGCACTAATTTCTAGCATATATAAAGAACTCAAAAAACTTAACACCAAAAAAACCAAATAACCCAATCAATAAATGGGCTAAGGAATTGAGAAGACACCTCTCAGAAGAAAATACACGATTAATCTACAAATACATGAAAAAATGTCAACATCGCTGGCAATTAGAGAAATGCAAATCAAAACTACTCTAAGATTCCATTTCACTCCAGTCAGAATGGCAGCTATCAAGAACACAAGCAACAATAAATGTTGGAGAGGATGTGGGGAAAAAGGCACACTCATACATTGCTGGTGGGACTGCAAAATGGTGCAACCGCTATGGAAAGCAGTATGGAGATTTCTTGGAAAACTGGGAATGGAACCACCCTATGACCCAGCCATCCCACTCCTGGGTCTATTCCCAAAGGACTTAAAAACAGCATATTAGAGTGACACAGCTATCTCAATGTTTGTAGCTGCGCAATTCACAATAGCTAGGTTGTGGAACCTAGATGTCCCTCAGTAAATGAGTGGATTAAGAAAATGTGGTATATACGCACAATGGAATTTTACTCAGCAATAAAAGAAAATAAAATAATTGCATTTGCAGGTAAATGGATGAAGTTGGAAGACATAATGCTAAGTGAAGTTAGTCAGTCTCAAAAATCCAAGTACCAAATGTTTTCTCTGATATAAGGAGGCTAGTTCACAGTATTGTTGGATGGGGGTACATAGGAGGATTAGAGGAACACTAGAATGGTCAAAAGGAAGGGAGGGTAAGGGATGGAGCAAGGGGGGAGGGAGGGGGAGTAAAGGAAAAAAAAAGGTGGTTGAATGAGACGGATATCATTTTCCTAAATGCATGATTGAAGACCTGAATTGTATGAATATACTTTGTATACAAACAGTTGTATGTAAAAAGATGCTATATACAGGCACTATGAATTGTAATTATTATAAATTTTTAAAAAATACAGTTTCCTTTATACTTTCTCCAGTCCCTTTCATTCTAGTCCCTTTAAAATAGTCTTGCTGGGGGCTGGGGTTGTGGCTTAGTGGTAGAGTGCGCGCCTAGCATGTGTGCGGCTTGGGTTCGATCCTTAGCACACCCTAAAAACAAAGGCATTGTATACACCTAAAATCAAATAATTAAATATAAAAAATAGTCTTGCTGAGTTCTCCAATTTCTCTTAGGCAGCTTTAGAACCAAATGAGATAAGAGCAGTTGCCATTTATCAAGAATATTCAAGGGGCTGCCCAGGGTGCTTATTCCTGTGCCCCCTTTTCCTTGCATTTTGGGGACCAGATGGGTCTCACAAGTGGGCTGGGCAAAGGCCCCATGCAGAGAAATATGGCCACACACACCTGTCTGCAGGAGAACTTCTCCGTGATAAAAGGAAACACCCAGATTCACAGTTGAAAAGTACGTTAAAGATGGAAAGATTGTGCCAGTTGAGATAACCATCAGTTTATTAAAGAGGGAAATGGATCAAACAATAGCTGCCAATGCTGAGAAGAATAAGTCCTTGACTGATGGATTTCCAAGAAATCAAGACAATCTTCAAAGGTTGGAAGGAGACCATGGATGGGAAGGCAGATGTATCTTTTGTTCTGTTTTTTTTTTTTTTTTTTTTTTTTTTTTTTTTTTTTTACTGTAATAATGAGATCTGTATTGAATGCTGTCTTGTGTGGGGAAAGAGCAGTGGTAGGAGTGATGACAACAGAGAGAGCTTGGAAAAGAGAATTCAGACTTACCCTTCAGTTAACAAAGCCAATTATTGACTTATATGAAGAAATGGGGAAAGTCAAGAAAATAGATGCTTCTAAATCTGTTGATAAAGTTTTTGATGAAGTGGTGAAGATTTTTGACAAAGAAAGCTAACTCTAAACCTGAAAGAATCCTTGAAATCATGCTTTAATATTGCTTTGATAGCTGCTATTACAACCCCTTGAAAGGCAATTTAAATCTTCAAATTTACATCTCAATTAATGACTAGAAAATACATAGTAAGACAAAGTAAAAAAAAAAAAAAAAAAAAAGAATATTCAAGTACTGTACTATATGCTTCACATTGATTGATCCATTTAATGCCCATGACAATTCCATGATATAGGAACTATGACTATGTCCATCTTACGGATGTGAAGACTGAGGTATATGAGATTAAGTAACTATAGTGTTATCATTGTCCTGTCCACTGCTGTAGCCAACCCATCAGCTCCAGCAGATACTAACTCACTAAGGGTTCTTGTTGGCTTTGTCCTGGGTCACTTCTTACTGAAAACAGATGATATTTTCCTGGTAGTTCATTGTGTCTAACCTAGGATGAATATCATAGTCCCCTGGGGCCTTTCAAAATATACTGAACCAAACCTACACAGTGAAAATGCCCAGGAAACTACTTTAGAGATTCACCTTAGTTAAATTAAATAATCATCCCAACAACCTTTGGACCAACTGATGTGAGAAAAGGACTGGAAATCAGAAGTCCAGGTTGGCCTCCGTGTGCAGCAACCACTGCACTGCTGCGTGGATTTAAACCTTTCATCAACTGAAGCTTACAGGATGAGAACAGGTTACCTCAGAACTTTTCCAAATTATGCTACTGTATAAAAAGAATGTTCTGATCTACTGAGTGGTTTTATAACCATTTCAGCTACTTCCAACCAACTAATGCCAGCAAAGAGATTTCTGCTGATAATGGGGAATAATGCTTTTGGGTAGGTACAGCTTGATCTTTCCCTTACTTTTATTTTATTTTTAAATTTTTAGTTGTCAATTGACCTTTATTTTATTTATTTATATGTGGTGCTGAGAATCGAACCCAGTGCCTCACACATGCTAGGCAAGCGCTCTGCCACTGAACCACAACCCCAGCCCCCTTTCCCTTACTTTTATATCCAACATGGTGGCAGGTCGTAGACGCACAACACAGGAGATTGAAGGGGGTGCTGTGGTCTGGAGAAGTATACCCCAAAGGCCTCTGTGTAAAAGGATCTGACCCCAGGGTTTTGCTATTTGGAGGCGATAAAACCTTTAAGATGAGAGAGGTCTTTAGGTCACTGGGTACATGCCCTTGAAGGGAATGGAGGGACTCCAGCTTCTTCCTTTTCCTCTTTTTTCCTTCTTGGCTCTTGATATAAGCAGTTTTGCTCTATCATATATATACTCTTACCACAAACCCAAATCAACAGGGCCAATCAATCATGAACTGATAGTTTCAAAGTGTCACTGCTTTATGAGTAATGCTAGACAAATTGTTCATTTGTCAGTTTACCAGTGTTTCACTGTTATCATTAAAAATACCTTTCCTTGAAATTATAGTAAGTACTAAGGAATACAAACCTGTAGGTTTGTAGGTCTTCCTATAAGCCTATAGGGTGGATGGGGGCTGTTTGAAAATATAAAAGGGAAAGCTACTGACAGGTTTGATTTTCTTGCTTTGACTCCTTGTCACCTTCCCTGATTACATCTGAGGGTTCAGAATTATTGACCAAGATGAGAAAACCATTCTCATTAAAGCAAGGAGCATATTTCAAAACAGTAGAGTTCTTTGCATATAGTGCACCTTTATTTCACGTGGCACAACAGGATACACACAGGGAGCATTTGCCCCAGTGCTCATCCATTAAGGAATAGCATCATATAGCAGGCACATGTTGTTCTGTGTTTCTACAGCCCATTCTCTTGACCACTCTAGGGGTCAATAAAGATTATTAGCCCATTTTCTCTACTTCCTAAGGTGACAATTCATTCTTTTAAAGTAAAACAAACAAACAAACAAAAAAGTAAAAAAAAAAAAAAAAAAAGTAAAGAAACAAAAGCTAATTAGAAGAACTCACCTGCATTTGTGGTGGAGTCTACAAAAAGAGCTTCTATTCTCCATCAAGTCACACAATTACCTTTTTTTAAAAAAAAAGTTTACTTTGTAGTTGTAGTTGGACACAATACCTTTATTTTATTTACTTATTTTTATGTGGTACTGAGGATCAAACCAGGGCCACGCACATGCTAGGTGAGCACTCTACCGCTGAGCCACAACCCCAGCCCACAATTGCCTTTTTGAACAACTTGTTTACCTTTATGATTTGGTTCCTCGGTCATCCCTTTATGGGGGAAGAGGAGATAGATACCACAGGCTGGTGAAGCCATATTTGGGCACACTTGGGGTCTTTGGCTGCCCTGAAAGTGAATCCCTTCTTACAGTACTGCCTCTGTTATTGGCTAATACTGCCACGTGGAGCACTTTTATCTTGCTGCACTTTGATGTAAAATGCAGTTCTATATGATCACAAAATCGGTTTCAGTGCAATTATTTTAAGACTAGTTAATGGACATTTATTATTTAACAGTATTTTCTAAGGTCATTTGCAAAGGAAGACTAACTTCTCTCTCCTCCACTGATATACATACATTCATTACTGAAAATATCCCCTAACAATATGAGTTTATTTGTTTATTTGGAAGGGTTACTTCCTGATAAAATAGGGGTGCAGTTATTTGGCTACCTGAATTGGTAACAAAGAATCTTTTAAAGGGAAATCCTTCATTATCATTATAGCATTTGTTTCTGAAAGATAGTCAGCTGCTATTTAGACTTATTCCGAGACTTTCTCCCCACATGAATTCATCTTTCATGCTACCATCCTCAAGGTTATTGCTGCATTCAGGCAGAGAATGCTATTATAGAAAGCCAGAGAGCTTTCTCCTATTCACTGGTGACCTCTAAGACGTCTGCACCAATTATCATTTCGATTCCAGTCTGTCGAAAGCCACTGCCGGGAAAATCTATAATGGTTGTTTCAGCATCTTCCCCTGTGATCCTTCATCCCGGGATAGCAGCTGGACTCTGCTTTGAATCAGCAGCACTATGGCCCTCCCAACTGTTATGAAGTCCCAGGGAGTGTCTATAAAGGCTATCAGATGGCTGCTCAGTTCAGGGCAACCCCATTTTCTCTAATGTTTGTTGGGCTGGGACTGGGCTCTGTGCGGAGGGAGAAAGGAAGGTGGCATCTAATGAAATTATAGTTTAGATGTTTGGAGCTGGAAAGGTGCTTGGAATTTAGGCTACCTTCATTATCAGTCTTTGTAAGGACACACTAAAATCTTTCTCCCTACTGTCTGGAGCAGTGGGTATGCAGACATGGCATCCCAAAAGTAAAGACCATTAGAACAGAGAAGGATATATATCCCCACCCTCACTCCACTGCCAGAAAGAAACAGGGAGAGAAGCAATGCAAGAGTCCGTTTGTGCAGCACAATGCTTAACACTGAAATTTGGGACTGACCATCTGTGGCTCCCAGCCTGGTCGAAAACAGGAGTTCACCAGCCCTCTTCCAATCAGGTGGTAAGTACCACAACAAAACACATACCACATGACAAAAAAACTTGGAGGAGGGCGTTTAAATGAGCCTGGGGTAGCAGGTCACTGAAGGCTTCTTAGAAGAGGTATGGCTTGAGCGCCTTTTGAATGCAGAATTTAAATCAGCTGGCAGGAAGATAGCTCTCCAAGGAGGGCAGAAAACGTGATTCCAGGTGTGCAAAGTTATACCTGTGACCTTGGACTAAAATCTCTCTCTCTCTCTAAAAATATATATGACAAGAAAACTTTTGGCCGGAACACAGTGAAAAGCAAGGCCACGCTCCTTCCTCAAACCTTTCTGAACTTGGACCCCACCAGCAACCAAGAAGACTCAGAAAGGCCCTACTCACCATGGTGCCTGTCAATAGCAGCAGCTCCTGGGAATCTGGTGACATTTTGTATATTTGAAGTGACAAGTGAGAACAATAGATATTTGAGGTCCTCTACTCTGAAAACCATAAGGGTTTGCAACTTATGTTTTTATCTGATCACAGTGGGCTCTTGGCGTAGCTTTCCCTGTTCATACTTTTGAAGTGTGAACAGTTTGCCAGTGGTTCCCTGAAATGAGGATGAAGGTCCTCTGCTCAGACTTAGAGACTGTTTTAGTCTGCTTTTTCATCACTGTGACCAAAAGACCTGACAAGAACAATTTTAGAGAAAGGGAAGTTTATTTGGTTCTCATGGTTTCAGAAGTCTCAGTCCACAGATGGCCGACTTCATTGCTTGGTGTCCAAGGTGAGGCAAGACACCACTGTGGAAGGGTGTGATGGAGGAAAGTGGCTTAGGACAGGGAGAGAGAGACTCTCCTCACCACGGACAAAGTATAAACCTCAAAGGTGTGCCCCCAATGACTCGCTTCCTCCAGCCACACCCTATCTGCCATAGCTTCCACTCAGTTAATCCCTATGAAGGAATTAATGTACAGATAGGTTACCACTCTCATAACCCAATTATTTCACTTCTAAACTTTCTTGCATTGTCTCATACATGAGCTTTTCAGGACACCTCATAGCTAAACCATAACAGAGGCTGTCTGCTGCCAAGGTTAATTAATTAACTATTAGCAAATAGTAAGTATCTTTTCAGTGCCATGAACTACAGAGTAGCTATCATGCAAAGATGTAAGTCCTAAGACACATGAATATAGAAGAAACTGACAAGAAAATAAAGGTTTACAGGATAGTATAATAAATTCTATGACAAAGACATGCAGCAAATGGACGTAAGAGTCTGCTGGAAGGGAGAGGTCAGAAAGGAACTTCTAGAGAAGGCAATCTTTGAAAAGAGATATTGGAGAAAGTGAAATTAGCTGAATTTGTTTGCATGAGTATTAGAGGGGAGTGGGAGAGATATGGCTAAAATGATCTTTTGACGACACCAATTTGGCTATGCTCTTTCTTCAAATGCTTTGAGTATAATTTTAACTACTTAGTACTTGAAAATTAGTCCTAGAGGACTATATCTATTACTTTTAAAGTTTTAAAGTTAAATTCTAATGAAACTTCTTCTCCTCATACAGATTTTTAGAACAATCCTACAATTGGAGGAGATATGAGACTTTATCTACAATCCTTTCCAATGCCCAAAATGTTTCAGATATTCTCAAGTATTGTACTGTCAATAAAGTAAAATTGCAACGTGTAAGTCAGTTTTCCATTACTATAATAAAATACCTGAGATAAATAAACTTAAAAAGAGAAAGGGCTAATTTTGGCTCACAGGTTTGGAGGTTTCAGTTCGTGGTTGGTTGGCCTTGTTGCTTTTGGGCCTGTGGTGAGGCAGCACATCATGGTAGCAGTGCATGGCAAAACTTTATTGCTGAAATGCAAATGGGAGAGGAAGAAGAAGAGATCAGTGTACCACAGTCTCCTCCAAGGGCAGACCTCAAATGACCTAGGACCTCCTACTAGGTTTTACCTTCTAAAGTTTCCTCCACCTCCCAATAGCATCAACTTGGAGACCAAACCTTTAACACCTGAGCCTTGAGGAGACATTCCAGGTATAAACTTAGTATGCAGAAAAAGTTTGATAGGTTTGAACTTCTTCTTTATATGCAACACAACATTAAATATTAATAATGAAGAATGTGAGCTCTGAGCCAGTAGTAGTGACACATGCCTGTAGTCTCAGCTACTCAGCAGGCTGAGGCAGGAAGATCAAAAGTTGGAGGTCAGTGTGGGCAATTTTGTGAGTTCCTGTCTCAAAATAAACATTTTAAAAAGGGCTGGAGGTGTAGATTGCAGCATGTGTGAGGCCTAGATTCAATCCCTAGTACCACATACGGAGAGGGAGAAGGAGAAGAAGGAGAGAAAGAGAAAGAAGAGAAAAAGGAAGAAGAGGAAGAGAAGAAAGAATGTGAACTCTACAAGCAAACTGTCTGACATCAAATTCTGACACTACAACTTTCTAGGCATTGACCTTGGGAAAATTAGTGACCCTCTATTATCCTCAGTTTCATCATATCTAGAATAGAGAGTAATAGTGTATCTAACTCATGGGATGATCTTTGTTGTGGAATTAACACAGAACCTGGTACAGAGTAATTACTCAATAAGCTATCAATCTACATACCTACATACCTACCTACCTACCTACCAGTGGCTACCTGTCCTGCTTACATAAATTCTTCCTTTACCCCATCCTAGTTTGAGAACCTATAAGGTCCAGGCATCTGGACCATTCACAGTTCTGCTTTTACTTGAATTCACATTCCCTCTCACTGAAGTCATCATGAAGCTTCAGGGAAAGGATAAAAATACATTTCATTAGGAAAAAGGTATGATAGTTTCAGCTCTGAGAAATGAGAACCTCTTGGGAGATGTATTGTAAAATTGGGAACATTAAATCTTTTAGGCAACCATGAAGTGAACGTACGGAGGGAATTACCCTGCTCTTACTATGTTCCAGTTCATGTCTCTTCCAAGGACTAGTTGAGCCATGATACATATGCCATTGACACTCTTAGTTATGTGGTGTCAGTGAGCTGCATGGACAGGATGGTGGGGACTGAGCAATTGCCTGGTGTCCACATAAAAGCATGCTGTCACTTTAGCTGACCTTTATCATTCTGCCTTTTCTTTACTCTACTCACAACAGATCTGAGCCTGTATCCATATTTATTCCAGTCAACCTACAGTTTAGTTCACCTGGAAAGAAAGCAAAAGTCTCGGTGAAATAACTCAGTCACAATACAAATATGTGCATGATTACATTAATTTCTACTGTGTTGGTTTAATAGTAATACGGTGGTCACTGGGAAAAGGAATATAATAAAGTAAGATTAGATTCCAGAAAAGATTCCAGGATGGAGTTGGATATTTAAGGTTACTTAGGATGGAGAACCAGAAAACAATAATTTAAAATGTAGAGGGATTTAAATGCAGAGCTCCAAATTCAACATTCAATTTGCTGAGTCAAACTGTACCTGGCTATGGGGATTGAAATATTTATACAGGTTTTTTGATGTTGAGGTATTCAACATGGTTAATAATGTTTGGTGGTTTATGACTACGATCAATGACTTCTATGCAGGCTTAAAGCTAAGGTGAGCAGAATTGGAAGAGTAAGCCCAATATAGAAAACACAGCAAAAGAGATACAAAATGCTATTTTCTATTGGGAATATTGTTGGTTCAGTGTTTTACCCTTATCTGTGGAGGATACATACCAAGACCCCTAGCAGATACGTGAAACCATAGATAGTACCATCCCTGTACAGACTATGTTTTTTCCTATGCCTACACACCTGTGATAAAGTTTAGTTTATACATTAGGGACAGTAAGAGGCTAACAACAATAACCAATAATAAAATGGAATAGTTATAACAATACACTGTAATAAAATGTACTCTCACACAAAATTTCTTCTTCACCCTTCTTGTGATGATGTTTACTTATTCACTTGGTACCAGGGATCAAACCCAGGTCCTTGTGCATGCTGAGCATATGCTTTACCACTGTGCTACACACCCCAGCCCCACTGTGAGGTTATATAATCCTTATATAATGCCACAGTGGACCACTGGTAATTGAAATTGTGGGAAGCAAAACCTCAAATAAGAAGGGACTACTGAGTTTATAAATTGTTTTTGGAGGGTAGGTCCTCTCTAGGGTAAGAAGGAGGGAGTGTTTGGACATATGAGTTTTATGGAGATCAGTTACCATCCTTCTCTCAGGAGCTGTGAATGAATTAATGGAAAGCTGGGATGGTGCCAATGAGTTTAAGCTTATGGCGGGGAAGGGTTACACCTTCAAGGTGATCGAAATAAAATGATGGGAAAACATGGTCAAGAGAAAGGGGAAGTTGAGATAGAATGGTATGACAAAAGGGGAAGGAGATGGAGGAGGGGAATGGGGATCAGAGAACAGGACAAGAGGTGGGAGAGAAGAGGATGCGTGGATTTTATTGTCTGCCTGCCTTTGTGGTTTCTGGGTAAATTGATTTAAAGGCTCAGGGTTGCTCATTGACAAGTGTGCTTGTTTAATGATTCCTTTAACATTTCTTTGTGTTTGGAATATTTTATGTAATAAAAAGTTACTCTGCAAAAAAAAAATATTAGCTCAAGAATATTGCGGAAGTAATTCAGTCTCCTATTTCTCTGCTAGAAAGACTTTAGAGATGTTAACATTTTCTAATATTTGTTTCATATCTTCTTTTCAAAGGAAGTGTTTATTATATAGGGTGTTGTGACTGCTCCCCTGAGCTCCAAATTCACCTGTGAATTGGATATCTTCATCTGCATGTCCATCTCATAGATACCGCAGACTCAAGACACATTATGTTGACAACTGAACTGTTATGCACCCCCCTAGTCTGCTCCTTTTCCTATATTCTTTTTTTTTTTTTTTTTTTTTTTTTTTTGGTACCGGGGATTGAACTCAGCGGCACTAGACCACTGGGCCACATCCCCAGCCCTTTTTTTTTTTTTTTTTTTTTTTGTATTTTATTAGAGACAGGGTCTCACTGAGTTGCTAAGTGCCTCGCCATTGCTGAGGCTGGCTTTGAACTCGCGATCCTCCTGACTCAGCCTCCCAAAGTGCTGGGATTACAGGCGTGCGCCACCGCGCCCGGCTCCTATATTCTCTTTATTAAAGAAGGAGGCCAGCATAAGTGCCAATGGTCCATAAACTTGTTTTATGTGCTTTCCCTGCCTCTTGTCACTAAGCTCATGAGTGCTCTTTCAAGTGGGTCTTTGTAAATGGAGATACAACTTTATTAACTAAAGCAGAGGGTGGGGTATGATGGCAGATGTGCAAAACAGGCATGAATTGTTGTCTCCTGCGCCTAAAGTGTTTTATGCTCTCCCTTCAACTGGCAGCTTCTTAGAGCAAAGATTTTGTCACTTTCCATCTATATTTGAAGACTCTATTTCCAACAGGGAAAGCGGGACTACAAATTAGTTTACAAAGATTAGTTTCCTTTATCTTCAAGACCAAAAGAAGACTTACATCCAAGGCTCTGCCATTTGTTAAGGACAAATGATTTAAAGCTTGAGACCCACTTCTAAGATGAAAAATGCATTTGCTTTCTGTGTGAATTGTATATGTGACATCATTCTTTCCATTTGTTGCATCACAGAATACTTTTCTTTGGCCCTGTCTTGTTATGTCTGATGTCATCATATTTAGATATCTTCCCTGACTCCTTATTCCTGTCCTTGTCCCAGTTGGGCTAGGAATCTCCTGTATGTGTGTCTAGAGAATACCCTACTTTTTCCTTTAGAATACCTATGGCACCGTAATGACTGCTTCTTTTATTGTCTGCCCTGTCTCACTAGAAGGCAAATTCTAAGACATAAGGGCCATTTTCATCTGGTCTACCATTGGTTCCCCTAGGCATTTGCAGAAGCTCTGGCATTTAGCAGGAACCCATTGAACACATATGTGTTGAATTAAGTCTTCTCTGGAATTCCCAGATACCTTGCTCTTCTTTCCCCTCTTCTTTACACTTCTCCATCTGTCCAGCTTCTGATCATCTCCCATATGAACTACAGTAGAACCTCCATCACCTAGACACCCTACAATCCTCATCCTCCCAGATCATCATGTGTGCCAGCAACAAATTCATATGCCCAAAGCTCTTCCCTTCACTAACTTGAAAAGAGTATGTAATTGTTTTCTGTTGCCTATAAGATTAAATTCAAAGTCCTTTCATCATTCTAAGACTAATGCTCCAGGCTTACCTAAACATACTAACTCGGGTACCTGCTATTCCTAAATATAAACTGCTACTCATAGACAGGCTAATTTCATTACTAATCTCTCATCTATGCTAAAATTAGGCTTACCTCCTTTACTATTTGCTGTCTTCCCTTGCCTTCCTTCTATCCATCCAAACCCTACTCATCTTTCAACGTTCAAACCCTACTCATCTTTCAACATTCAAACCCAGGCCAGCCCCCACAAAAGCTTCTTTCCATTCAATCATACACATATTAATCTGATAACTTTATAACCATTTCTCAAATTTATAGCCAGTTATACAACATTAATGCTTTTTGATTTGTTTCTAATTTCATAGACGGCATCTTCCACTCAATTTTCAAATGCTTCAAGTCAAAAATTATACCTTGTAGTGGTGTATTAGGACCTGACCTAGCATGTTAACTTGATTGATATGCTATTCCTAAGCCTGTTGATAGATTGATATACCTGAGAAGTAGTCCCAGGTATTAAAGCATAAAAAAAGTCATATAAGAATGATTTAAAGTACTTAAATTTAAGTGGTTTTAAATTAAGTGTTACCTTGTTACCCAGTACAGTGAGAAGTCCTTTATACCTAAACTCTATCTCAAGCAAATATTTTCTAATGGGAACACAAGAATTGCAAATTGTGATGCTTGTCATAAATCCCATGGTTGGGGGACATTTGCCATTGCAATCTCCAGATTATTGGAGCTGTACTTAGCAAGCCAAGCACACCACAAGCAAGAAGAGGTGGAAATTCGAACTGATGGTGAAATCTACTAAGGGTCTGCTTCAAGCCTCCTTCATTCTCCATTGCTAACATGAAGAATGGGACGGTTTTGGCGGCTGACAGGGCATGCACAAAGAATGAATCACAGTTCCTGCCTCTGGGCACTTGAATCCAGGAGAAGCATTAAAAAGCAGCACACAAATAACTACAATACAAAACATTGTATGTTAGGTATGATAGGAGTGTAGGGTAAAATATAGAAATTTTCAAGGTCTTGGTCTGGAATACTGTAACAAAACAAAATATCAAGAAGAAAAAGCCATTGCAAGGAACCTAGACACAACGTGTGGTTTTAAGCTCATTTGAAGTTAAAGAAGAAATGTATTTAATTTCAGAGAGTGTAGATCAACAACAGAAGGCCTTGGTAGAAATATACTTTGGAGAGTTGGGGGCATGTAGAGAAGTTGCCCAGAGATTGCAAGTGAGTTTTCCTACAAGTCATTTTTTCATCTCTGCACTGATGTTAATAATACTTGATTTCACTTTGCATGAAGTTCTGAGACTTATTCTTAGATCTGGAAAGTGCTTTTTTTAACTTGTACTGATTGAGTGGGCTTTCATCAGGCTGCTGAGCAGTTCCTGGGAGACTTTAGTGGTGGGGAGGGGGCCGGAGGTTGCTTTTGCCATACAGTCCAGTCACTGCTGCTGAAAGGGGGTGGTCATATGTCCAACTGTGACCCTGCAGAAGGGCACGGGTGGAAGTGGTGAGTCTTGAAGTGCCGGAAATAATTCAGTCCTTTTACTTGTGGTTCTTCTTTCAAGCAACCTAACAGTAGAACACAGCATTGCTGATCCTAATTAAGAAAGTTCAGTCAGCTTACATCAGCATCATAGAAGTTAGCTCACATCCTGCTAATAATACCTTGGTCTATTTATAGGTGAGTGCTTTTGTTTAAACTACTTTAACATAGACTGCCTCATATTTATACTTATATGTGATCTAGCTAGATAAAGCTGCCCTTTTGTGAACATTTCCTATATGTTAAGCACTGAATCAGATGTTTTCCATTCCCAGGGATGGCTTCATAGGTATGCACCTGTGCAGTTGCCCAAGACGCAGAGTTCAGAAGGGCTCTGCACTCAATTTAATGTTCTGCTGTTGCCATCTTGAAATTTTCAGTAATTTCTGTAAAAGGGGCCCACTGCTTTTATTTTGTGTTCCTCAAATTATGTAGCTGACCCTGCATGCAGGCTATTTCCTATATTGCTTGCAACTACATGATAGGACATTCAATACCATTTCGTAGATAAGGACACATGCTCACAGAGTAATCTGCCAAGATTCTAAACACAACTGATTTGGTCTTTCTGTTCTGATCTGTGCACCTCCCAGGTGTTCTCAATCACAGCTTCCAAGTGAGTGTTTTTCTGAGTGTGCTCACAGCCTACCTGCATCAGATTCGGTGGAAGAGCTTGTACACAAGCTCCTGTCAGGGTTTCTAATAAGCAGGTTCTGTGGGAATCCACATTTTAATTCACTGCTCAGGTGATCCTTGCACACACTCACGTCTGTGAACTAAAGCTCTATATCAATAGCTTTTAACCTATTTTGGCCATAACCCAGGAAAGAAATCCATTTTACATATACATGATAACAGGCTTATGAAATAGTACTTACCTTTACCATGCCCGAGACACTAGGGAATATTTCATTGTATTCTTATTCATTTTTTCAATGCCTACAATGATTCATGGAATGGATCACAAGTGAAATTTGAAAATCACAGTGTTTAAGTGAAGAGGAAATATTAAACAAGGCCTGAGGGTACCATGGGAGAACTGAGATCGAGAATACAGAAAGAAGCTGGGCACGGTGGCACACACCTGTAATCCCAACAACTGGGGAGGCTGAGGCAGGAGGATTGAAAATTCAAAGCTAGTCTCACCAACTTAGTGAGGCCCTAAGCAGCTAAGTGAGACCCTGTCTCAAAATAAAAAATAAAGAGAGCTGGGATGTGGCTCAGTAGTTAAGTACTCCTGGGTTCAATCCCTTGTACCAAAACAAAACAAAACAAAGCAAAATTGAATACAGAAAGAGAGCTACTCTTCCATTTTGGATTGTTTAAAATTGAGGGGTTTTTTTTGTTGTTTGTTTGTTTGTTTGTTTTGTACTAGGGTTTTGAACTCAGGGGCACTCGACCACTGGGCCACATCCCCAGCCCTTTTATGTATTTTATTAATAGACAGGGTCTCACTGAATTGCTAAGTGCCTCACCATTGCTGAGGCTGGCTTTGAATTCGTGATCCTCCTGCTTCAGCTTTCCAAGTGCTGGGATTACAGGTGTGCGCCACCGTGCCTGGCTCTTAAACTTTTTTTTTTTTTTTTTTTTTTTTTTTTTTTTTTTTAAATAGAGGTCTTTTGAAAATGTGACCAAATCTGAGGTCTCATTTTACAGAAAAAAATCACATATATACTTGGTTTCTTATTCTTTTTTTCTGAAGGTTTTTGGATCTCCCTCTTTTTTAGACTCCAGATAAAGCATTCTTAATTTAATGATAGTTCTATGTAGAAGCAGAAGTCAAGAGAGGGCAACCTCATTACATCATTATGTCATAGGCAAGAAGTGGGAGAGAAGAGAAGACTGGATTTTATCAAAGTTTTTAGGAGATTCTTTCTTTTTAGTTTCAAAGTTATGAAGACAGATACCTATTGGTTATTCTTCTCTGCTTTTTATTTATCTTGTATTACAGGAATGCATTCATTAGAGAAAAATTCTTGCCAAAGGATGAGTAAGGATGGCTGCTTGGAAGCAGT
Source organism: Tamias sibiricus (assembly GCA_025594165.1). Taxonomy (NCBI): domain Eukaryota; kingdom Metazoa; phylum Chordata; class Mammalia; order Rodentia; family Sciuridae; genus Tamias; species Tamias sibiricus. The sequence goes on from CM046669.1 coordinate 52,947,150, forward strand.
TTTTGAGGAGGCAGATGTCATTAATGGAAGTGGAAGAGGTCCCTGAAAACTAAGGGTGGGAAGGAGGACAAATGCACTTCCAGAGTCCCCAACTCCCTTGGCCTCCTGGTCTCGGGACCAGGAATTTGGACACGAAAGATCTGGCATTTCATTTGGATGTGTTCAAGTCTGACTTAGCAATAGCTACAGCAGGCCTCAGAAATCCCCCTAGAAGGTGGTGTACGACTGCGGAGTTATTAGGGCAAATCAAACACACAGATGCACCTAGACTTACATAGGACGAGGCCACATCTGGATAAAGCCATCATACTTGAAAATGCCATAGGTCAAAAGTACATTTAAGGGCTGGGGTTGTGGCTTAGCGGTAGAGCGCTCGTCTAGCACGTGCGCGGTCCAGGTTCAATCCTCAGCACCACGTAAACATAAATGCATTGCATTGTGTACAACTAAAGCAAATAAATAAATATTTTTAAAAGTACATTTAATCCATCTAACCTACTAAACATTTTAGCTTAGCCTAACCTACCTCAAACATGCTCAGAAGACTGACATTAGCTTACAGTTGGGTAAAATAATCAACACAAGGCTTATTTTATAATAAAAAGTGTTAAATATCTCATGCAATTTATCAAATACTGAAATAGAAGTAAAACCAGAATGGTTAATGTATGTTCCTGTTTGTGTTAGTCATCTTTCTGTCACGGTAACAAAATACCTAAGAAAATTAAACTCAGAGAAGGAGTGATTTGTTTTGGCTCACAGTTTCAGTCCAAGGTTTCCTGACTGCATTGCTTTGAGCCTCAGATGAGACAGAAAATCATGGTGCTGGGAGTGCACAGCAAAAGAGGCTTCTCACCTCATGGCAGCTCAGAAGCTAAGGAGAAAAGGGAGCAAGGACAAGATATTCCCTCTGAAGTCACACCCCCAGTGACTACTTCCTCCATGAAACCCACCTCCTAAAGTATCCACCATCTCCAACAGCACCACAAACTGGCAAACAAGCCTTTCCAGATCCAAACTATAACAGTGTCCATTAAAGTACGATTCTCCTAAATACACATTACTTTTCTGCCATCATAAAATTGAGAACTCTTAAGTCTAACCATCATAACTGAGGGAAGGCTGAGCCTAGTCCCAATGATAAAGAAATTTCTCGGATTCATGTTTTTGGCCTTGAAATAGAGAAACAAAGCTAGGAAGATGCTTCAAGTGCCCAGTAATGAGAAGACAGTTCTAAACTCCTAATCCTAAGCATGCCCGGGCCTGCAGGCTCCGCTATGCAGAGTCCTGCAATTGGATTAGTGTCAAGGATTAGAGGGAGGACATTGGAAGAAATGATGGACAAGAGGTCAGGGAGGGTGCTTCAGAGCAGTGCTCCTCAAAGTATGGTTGGTTTCATGTACCCATGCCAAATCTGAATTTTTCACTCTGGTTTGGTGATGGGTTAACAGATTAGCAGTGTTTAGAAATGTATAGAATTTGACAGAGTAATTTTTCATGTGTTGAATCTGATAATAAATTTAACTTCATATGCGTATATTATAAATTTTTTTCTATGAAGTAATTCTTATTGTATTTTACAAAAGTATTAGCCTCTGACAGATTTGAAATTGAGGACAGAAAATCTAGCCCTTCAGAACCATTTGAAAATCACTGTTCTAGAGTAATATATGTATGTTCAGAAACCTAAAAATGTCAAAGACCAGAGCTATGAACTTCCTCAGAACTGGGCCACATAAAAATCAACAACGTTTCGGTGGCATTTTTGTCACCATCCAAGAGATCTAAGGTGTGTATGATTGATTCTTTATTCTGGTGACTTGTGTTTTATATATTTTTATTTATTTATTTATTTTGGTTTGTGCTTAAGCTCTACCACTGAGATAGACACCCTGCCCTCTAGACTTTGTATTTTTATCATAAATAGGAAAAAGCAAGTACTTTCAAGCCTATGTACTTTGCTGGAGCTTTGAACATATTTTTAAAACAATTTACTATGAAAATCACTATTTCATAGATAAAGAAACTGAGGCACAGGAAATGAAAATATCCAAGAGACATGGAAACTGAGTCAGACTAAGAGTTCCCATCATTCCATCATCTGGTACAGTTTAACATCCAGACCCCACCTCCTTCCCAGAGGAGATGTTGGGGGCTGGGCTTGTGTTCACTTATTTAAAGCTCTTAGTTTCACAAATAAATGGTCTTTAAAAATAACAGACAGCAAAGCAAAGCAAACATATTTCTTTAGCAATGTATTAAAGTATTTTATAAAAACAAGTTTCAACATGTTGAACTGCAAAACCTTCTTTCACTACAAATAGTTGTGGTCTTTTGTTGGGAAAGAATGTCAGAAAATGCATAATAATACATTTCAACTATAAATAAATATTGCATTCTGCACTTAAGAAAATAGAATTTTTTTTTCTTTTTTTAAACTGGCATCTATAGACAGACCCAAGAGGGTGAGTGCTACTAGATTCGGAGAAGCCCAAAGAAAAGGAGGAGTGAAAAGTCCCATTGGGGGGAAATTGTTAAGAAAGTGAAAAGGGCAAGTGATGGTTCTAGTCTCATTTTTAAGCCATCTCAGTAGATGCTCATGGTTCTACAGCCAGTAGCAATGTTCCATTTGGAAAAGACAATGTTCACATAAACTCACACATGTTGAGTCCTTAAATACTTATATATATATATATATATATATATTTTTTTTTTTTTTTTTTTGCACAAATGATTCTGTACTGCTTAAAACTTTGTTCCAGTGAAACAGAGCTATGTGTCATGTCCTGGCGACAGCATGCTCATTCTTGCCTCCAGGTTTTTCCCCTTTACGTTATCTTCAGAGAATGCCTGATTCACTCTGCTTATATTTGTCCCTTTAAACTTTTAGAACAGAACTTAAAGCTCTGCTCCCCAGAAGGTCTTTCCTAATGAACCCCCTATAACTCTGACTCCATTGTCTCCTTGTGGCCTTAATCTGTGCATTTTAATTCTGTATCTATGTAGTTACTTTGCTTTGTAGGTGCTTTTGGCTCTGTGGTGTGTGGGTTAGGGGCAGGGGGAGAGCCTGTGAATGAGATCCTGTGAAACATGGTTTGTAGCAGTCTAGTCTAACTCAGCTGTGAGCTCCTTCAGAGCAGGGACAGTTCCCTTTGGTGGCATCAGGCTGTGGCAGAGTTGGGCACATTCCATAAGTGTGTGTGACTTTGGGCCAACTCTGATGGGATTGCCAGAGGGACTAAATGAGATGATAAAGTGAACTGCAGGGTACTCAGGAGGTGTTAAATGGTAGGAGTATTTCTGTTTTCATGTGTGAGTCTAATACAAATCTTAGTGTGTGAGGTCTTACTTCCCAATTGCTGGTTATTTTTATTGCCACTGCTATTGTGCTGACTTAATAGAAGTGGCCCGCCTTTGTTCATCTGAGATAGGAAGATGGTCATTAAAATTGACACTGGTCTTTAGGACACACCTGTCTTTCACAGACGACTTATGCTCCTTGGGCTGGTACTTATGAAAATAGTGAAGTATGCATGGACTGAAGTCATCACTGACTTTCCCATGTTCCTGGAGCATGACTAATAATAATGATGATAGAGTGACAAAAATAATTAACAATGCTGAGGGCTAATTATGGTACCTGGAAACATTTTATGCATTCTATGTGTATTAATTCACTTAAGCCTCAGAACAACCCTGCCAGCAGGACTGGCTACTTCCGTTTGGGGGACCAAGCAAGGACATTTTCTTCAAAACTTATACAGAATTTTGAAACAGCTAAAATAGAGCATTAAACCAAGCTCAGGGATTGTGAGTGTTAAGCACTGTGTGACTTCACAGATATGCCAGCCCATAAAGCTGGCCCTGCCTGCAGGGAAGTCTGATCATTACTACTTTGAGAAATTTATTTCTTTTTGATCAATTGCAATGAAGAGAACTGGATGTTTCCTAAATCTTGTGAGATTGAGTCCACCCTACCTACTCTTTTCTCAGTGTGCTGACTCACATATTTTCTCAAATTACCACATGCTTGAACTGCACAGCATATCTGGGTGGATTTCAGACCTGCTGCCTTTGCTGTGTGATAGCCTGCCACTCTTCCATGTACCCCAATTGAATACACTTAGAGACATTTCTAGCATGATTATTGCTTAAGTAATTTGACCTTCCTCCACCAAAAGAAAAGATCTAATGCCTTTAGCAATAACCTTAGGCCACAAGCTCTCCCCCAGCCATCAACCAGGCTATTTCTCTCCATTTCTGCATATAGGTGCCTTCCCTTCCTCCCCCTCCTTTCTATACATACTTTCTAAGCTGTAAGTTACATATTTTCACTATTGCTTTCCTAATTCTAGTTTGCTCTTGGTTTTAATTCTAATCTGATTTTATCCATATGAAAACTTCAGGCAAGCTACACAGTACAGTTTGGCTTAGATCATGCCTCCAGGGCCAGACCTGATTTTATTTCACATTTATAACAGAACAAGTTCACAACAGTTATTCATATATTTTTATGTCCTTAACTCTCAGTTGCATTTATGATTTTTATATTAAGAAGACTCTCAAAGTAAAAAGGAAGAGAGAGATGTGGATTTGGGAGTTAGCGATCATTACGTGGATGCCCATGAATATGTGTGAGAGATTCGGAAATGAATGGAAAGAGGCCTGGGGTCAAAGCTGGGTGACTTGAATTTCCAGATCTATTTGTCATAAAGGTATGCTACTAGTCAAACCATTTCACCTGTTAAGACATTATCTCTTCTTTGGGGAATGCACTAAGATTTTTACTAGATTACTGGAGATAATGTAACAGAAGACTTTACAAAAACCCACATAAATATTAGCTCTTAATGATGAAGAAGGTGTATAGGTAAGCTCCTGTACAAAGTCTTTCCTTCCTCCTCCTTTGCCTCTAGAACCCTTTGGACACATCACAATTAGCACTGTATTTTGTCCTTTAATTTTTCATGTCACTCCTTTAAGGCTAAATGTTCCTTAACTGATGAACCATATGACCACAGGCAGAAGTGATTATAAACCAGTGTGTACATATCTTAAGATAGTCAGTTTTCAGGGATTTTTACTTGAAATTAAGATGTCTTCTCTCTGTTTTAAATGCTTCTTTAAAAAATGGTCCAGTTTGATGAATACAAGAAAATATTGTTTTTACTCTCATATTTCTATTGTTTGATCAAATATGGGACTATCTAATTCAATCATCTATACTATTCATCAAAGTTGTTTCTGAATGAGTCTTCATTGAAAACAAACTGTCAAACCCAAAGTTTTCTACCACTGAGAATTCACAGAAGAGCTTGCCAAAAGTGAAAAGGTGCTTGAAAAAGAGAAATTCTTAAGACTATCCCATCGCTGTTTTAAATATATACTTCCCCAGAGTGTCCACTTTAAAGGTTCAGCTCAACTTTTGCTCTATGTTACAGGATATTTATGTAAAAATTGCAACAAGTTAGTATTACATGTTGTATCTAGCTCATCTTAGAATAGACAGGAGCACATAGTAGGTTCTCAGTGGTATGCAGTTGATTGTAGCCTGGTGTTAAGAATTTGACATGAGATGAATAGATAGAAAGAAGGATATATATTTTTTTCACCTGTAAGTAAATCTGAATTCAAGCTATGGTAATCTTCTGAGATGCCTATTCCAAGATTTTAATGCTTTTAAAAAGAGACATTTAGGGCTGGGGTTGCAGCTCAGTGGTAGAGCGCTGGCCTAGCACGTGCAAGGTCTTGGGTTCGATTCTCAGCACCACTTAAAAATAAATAAATAAAGATATTGGGAAAAAAGAGAGATTTAGGAAGTTAGACACTTGTTTTAGAACTAGAGGAGGAATCTATTGGCAGACAGAGGAAAATTTAATCTGGGAGGCTTGGCAATTGATCTCCTAAAGCAATGGATGGCAAGGATCCAATGGGTGACTCTGGAGAGCCAGTTTGGAAAGATTAAGGGCTCTTCTCATTTAGGTGGCAATACAGTAAGGTTATCTGAAAGAAATTAAGATATAAAACATATGTTAAAATTCAGAGAAATGGGTAAATCCACTGTTCTTTCTTCTAACTGGTGAATTGAGGAACTCCCATATGCTAGGCATCCTGCTAGTCCCTGGAGATTCAGTACTGGCCTCACAGCACCTCCTTGTTAGTCAATATCACAAGACCTGTGTAGGAAGAGTAGAACATATAATTCATACTAAAGTGAAAATAAGTGACTTAACTTTTAAAGGATGGACAGGGAAGAACATTCTGAAACCATTTCTTTACCTGACAAAAAAAAGTACTACTAAAATGGTCATAAACATAATTTCTTATTTCTTGCTGAACTACTGAAATATTAACAGTTTATCTGGAGCTAATGGAGGTAGAAGAAAGAAAACTACCAGTGATTGAAGATAAAGCAGTACATAATGATGAACTATTGTAAGTATGCTGGTGTCAGTATAATAAAGCTGGGGTAATATTACAAATGTAGATCAAATACAAGTCACCGGCTCAGGAAGGCATCTTTATTATGGTTTTAAAGCACCCAAACTACTGGTGGAACCAGTTAAAGCTGTTTACACAAAAGCTTGTTGGACAAGGGCCAAGATATTAAGAGAAAACAATTACAGGTACTTTTGGATTGGAGAAAATGTCTAGTTACTGCAATTTATTAATTAAAAAATTTTAATCTGAGTGCTTGTATTTGCTAAAAGAGAAAAATGATCAATGCATAACATAAAGTGTTATTTGCATTATGGAAGCCACAGCTTTTGAACTGTCTAGACACTGAAAGTACCTATCCAAATGTAAATTTCATGTGCTGGGGATTTTTGTCTCTTTTGTCTATTGCTTTCTGAAAAACTTAGAATAGTGCTGGGCATTAGCAGGGCTAATTTTACTTTATTTATTTATTTAGGTAACTTGGGATTGGACCCAGGGGTGCTTTACCACTGAGTCACATCCCCAGCCCTTTTTATGTATTTATTTATTTTTATTTTGAGACAGTGTCTCCCTAAGTGTCTTAGGGCCTCACTAAGTTGCTGAGGCTGTCTTTGAACTTGCCATCCTCCTGTCTTAGTCACAGGGATTACAGGCATGCTTCACCACAACTGGCTGGTAGGGCTAATTTTTAAATGAATTCATTTTAAAATGAATAAATGAATGAAAAGCAACGTAAAAAAGGAAAGGAAGAAGACCATCAAAATTTAAGTGTTGTAGCAATTGACAGAGAAAAATAAGTGAAGGGATTGAATAAATGTATGGAAGGATATGATGAAACTAGTGTTTTATACTAATAAAATAAGTGTAAGAATGTAAAAGAGCAGTTCACTCAGTGTATTGTCCATGAAATCAAATATTCAAATTGCAAGATTTTTAAAAGATATTGAATTACATTATGTTCCATTTGTAGTCACAAATGCCAAATGAAAGATAACTGAACTCCTACTTTAGGGTGGCTACCATAAGACTTTCAAAGGACTGTTTTGCTTTCTATGGGACATTACAAAACTACATTTTGGAAGTTTACAATAATGTGGGTGTATCCACACCTATAAATTTATGAATCTATATGAACCATTGTCCTTTTATTTGAAGATGATACTATTAATATTAATTTTTGTCTGCATTTTCTCGACATTGCCAAAGACCAATGCATAACTCACTACCAAATGTTATTTCCACGTGTCTTGTCCTTTGCTTTGCCTTTTTTTTCGTCCCATGTTGCACTGCCAAGTGATGATGAAGATGATACTCAGTCTTTTGAAAGTCTTTTGCTTAGGAAGAGTCACCTAATTCCTGATAACTTGCTCTCCAGGGTTGGTCTGCCAGCTCTACTGCTTGTAATACTCCATTATCATGTTATTTCATTTTAACATTTTCAGCCTACTTGTAAGGGACTTTCTCTTGATGAAGTAACTGGCTGTCAGTACACCTTGGTTTATGCAGATTCTCATTTGTTTGGTTTTTGTGTATGTGTGGCCTAGGGATGGAACCCAGGGCTTTGTGCGTGCTAAGCATGTGAGCAACATCCCCAACCCCTCAGGTACTCTTTTAGAAGACTGTTCTATTAAAATATCTGTGATCAACAATTCCTATGTATGGATAAAAAAGAATGATCACAGCAAAATCACAGAGCAGTAAATTTAGCAGCACTATGTTAAGCTATAGGGCAAAGAACAGAGTCACTTTGCCTCCCAGTCAATAACTTTATTGGGGAGATAATCTGTATATCAGTGTGAACTCTTATCTACTCTTGGCCGTAAACTTCAGTTATTCTCTTATAATGTATTTTCAACTCCTATATGATGTTTCTTAGAAATTCAAAAGAGTATGGCAGTTCCAGAGAATCTACAACACGGGGAAAATCAATAAAAGCCCCTTAAGAAACTGGGTATCTATGAATTTCTAGGCACCAAGCTAGGGCCTAGGCAAAAAGAATTAAATAGAACATATTTCCTTTCTTTATTTAAGGCACAGTTGCATAGGGGATCACTCAGGTAGTGCAAGGAGAGCAACAATAGAAGTGTACAAGGTAATCCAGGGAACAGAGGTAGAGCAAGCAGGAGTGGTAACTCTGTTGTGTGGGGAGAATAGGGTGTCAGGAATGGCTTCCAAAGGAAGGAATTTTAAAGATCAAATCTGAGGTTGTCAGGCAACAAAAGTGGGGAGGGACATTTCAGGAAGAGAGAACAGATGACACAAGGGTGTGGAGGAGGCAAGCAGTATGGTGTGTTTGGGGAATTCCAAACAGTCCAGTGCTGCTGAGCCTGCTGGTAGGAGAGTAAATATCACTTAGACTTATATTGTGTTTGTGAGTGTGGAATGGCATAGCCTAGAAAGCACACTGGGCTGATTCTTGGACTAGTGTATCTCTGTACAACTGATGGCAACAGAGACAAGTGTCATCTAAATAATCATCAGGACTTTCCAGTCCTTCCATGACCATACATATGCACAATGTAAAAGGCAACAGCCTTAAAGTTTTTAAAACATGATAGATAATGTCTTTTCTCTTGAGGCCTTATCCATTTCGGTGGTTTTACATTTTGAGCAGTGAGTATTGACACACAACAAAAATGTACCTTGATAACCATGGAAACACAATCAGGATCCAGTTTATTTATGAAAAGAACTAGCGGTTCTTTCCTGATGGCCATTAACCATGTTTCTCTTAGCTGGGGTAGCTCTTTGTTACTATATGGAAGTGTTCATACTGTAGTTTTCTTGTGTGATCAAATGAAAGATTAGAAGTAGCCTTAGTACCTGAAACTAAGTGTGCCCTCAATAAATAGTTGTTGACCAGCCAAGTCTATTAGGCATTAGACATATTTAAACCACATGATAGAATAAGGGTGTAGTTTTTTGACTTTACTATTAACTGTTGAATCTGTTACATTTGATAAATTCCTTATTTACAAATGACTGCAATCTGTTAACAATCATTTGTATGATTTCAACATGTTTTAGCTCTGAAAAGATTACAATGTTAATCACTAGTAGCTATTAGGTAGGGAATATTCCCTTTGAATAGCATAGTATGGCATGTGGTAGAGTAGTACCCCAAAAATGTTTGCTGGGCACCACTCTACCATAGAACAAGCTAATAGCTTCTAATCATGATCTTTGATTCATTAGCAACTAATTCTGTTTATTCTCACTTTTGACCTCATAGAGAAGTGCTGTCCAACAGATATAAGGTGAGCCACATGTGTAAGTTTCTTTCATTACCTGCACTTGAAAAAATTAAAAAAGTAGAAATTAATTTAATAACATTTTATTTAGTCCTATGTGTTAAAATATTAGAATTTTTTAAAAAAAATATTTATTTATTTGCTTTAGTTGTACACAATGTGTTCGTTTGTACGTGGTGCTGAGGATCGAACCCGGGCCGCGCACGTGCTAGGCGAGAGCTCTACCGCTGAGCCACAACCCCAGCCCTAAAAAATATTAGAATTTTAATATGTAATTAGTATAATATTTATCAAGATATCTTCCATTCATTTTTTTCAACCACATGTTTAAGAATTTGGTATGCACTGTATAGCACAGCCTAATTCTGGCAATAAATTTTCATCAGAAATACTTGATTTGTATTTGTGTTTAAAAAATTTATAGTGGACAAGGTAGATTTATTTACTTAAGTTTTTTCAAACATAACCTAAAATTTTCCAAATATGGAATCAAATTGGTTTTTAAACTTAAGTTATGTAAAATTAAATGCAATTAAAAATTCAAGCAACATGTCAAATGTTCAAGAGCCACATGTAGCTAGGGTCTATGCTATTGAACAGTGTAGTTCTTAAACATTCTACTCCACAGGGCTGATAGTAGACAATGCTCTTTCACTACATTTCAGTGTTATGTTTAGGACTTTGTATATGTTTATTTCTGTTTTGCTTTGTCAGAACTACAATTTTCTCCTGAAACTTTTAATACCCTAACACTGTAAGTTAGAAACCTAAATTGAACATATTAGGTATAGTATCTTAAAAGAAAATTATTCAAAAGCCTTAAAATATTCCTCTTGCTATTTCTCCATAGTCATGAGCCCAAGAAGCTATACAAGAAAATTTTGCTCATGAGCATTTTCATTATTAAGGACTAGAGCTAAAGTTTTGATTGTATCACAATACTGTCATGCCATTTTAAAGGAAAAGAGATGACAAACAGATTTGACTTTTTTTTAGACATATGCAAAGTGCATTTTCATTATGTACTAAGACTGTAGGTATTAAGGATTATTTGAATATCTTTTTTTCATATACACAACTGTTTCTAGTCTATTCTACTAGACATGATTATGGATTTCAGTTATCCAATTATGATTCCCTTTGAATGTAGTTCAATGGGCATAAAATTTGCTTTGGGACATGACTTAAAAGTGGGTATTCCTTATTATTATTATGATGTAATATTTAGTAATTGATCACAGTGTAACAAATACAGCTAAAAGAGTTGCCCATGACTTTTAATGTCTACTTTAAAGTCTATGGAAGCTACTGTGCCAGAATCCTGGGCTCTCCCTTGAGCTCTGTCTTTAATTAGCCATTATATTGTACAGAGTTGACCCTGTGGGTCCTGTGACTGGTGCAAGATTGAACTGTACCACATATTCCACATATCTTCTTCTGTATCTCATTAACCTGATGCATCCATGATCTCTAATAAGTCAATTTAGTGGAATTTTGTAAAATGGAAATAAATGTGCCTGTCAGGGTCAACACAAGGATAAGATAAAAGATAACATGTGAGTGCACTTTGAAGACCAGGATCCAAGCTACCCACTGAAAGAATGATTCATATTGCAATGGGGCTGAACATCTTTTCTGAGATATCTGTTTATTCCTGGGTCAGTGTCAGTACCATTGTAAAGCAAGCCACCCTTGAGTTGCTGCAATCATCAGTGATACTGCTGATATTGTATGGGCAGCCCTATAGGCAGCAGTGGCTCTAGCTGATCAGAAAAGTACAAGCTTATGTCCTGGCAACTTCAATATGTTTTGGTGATTCAGAAGGACTGTAAAAGCATGGTATTTCCAGATACACACCATAATTTAGGATGCAGTCTTGCAGTTCCAGAGCCTGAATGCTATTTAAGGAGTGGTGATGACCACCAAAAGGGTCTTGTGATTTTTATTTGCTTTGTGAAATTGGGACGTGTTTACAATATAAAATGCTAGAGAAATAAATACACAGATGGTGTTCTAGAAACGACTATACACTGGGTGAAAAAAAATTTTTTCCCCCTCAGAGGATTGGTGAGTGCTATTTTTAGGTCTTTTGGTCCCATGTTTTAAGGGTCAAGTGTTAACTTTTTAGAAACAACCTTTAATGAGTCAGGATAAAAACCATCTGGTGGAGGAATTCTTTCTTCAAATGGATGAATTCCAGAGAGAGGAGGAATTTCCCATCACCATAAGATTCCCATTGGAGGCTTATGAAAGTAGCTCTAAAAATGTATTTATCTTCTCCTTTCTATTGCTCCTTTTATCTCCCTATCTGTGAAAGGATGTGAAAAAGAAATATTGGAAGAAAGAGGATTAAAGATGGTAAGGTTTTTGTCCTAGAGGCTGAGTGTGCTAAACATAGGCTCTCTAGTAAGGTGGAGAAAAGCAGCGTTGCTTATTAAAGGGCCAATAGGTTCTGGACACTGTTCCCTATTGGACACTGTACTGTATATGTCCGCAGGATATAGTGAGTAGCAGATGGGTGGAAGGGTGAGAAAGCCACCTGAAAGGTGTAGGACTGGGCCAGAATCCAAGAAGGCTCTCCATCCTCTCTAATAAATAAGCTCGCCAAAGTGACACTTCCTTGTGTCCCAGGAAGTGACGATCAGCCAGTGTAGATGTCGTGACTCTTGGGTCTCACCCACTCCGGGGGTGCTGTAGGAATGAGGGAGTCCTCTTCCACGTGCCCCATTCGCGAGGAGACCGCACCTTCGGGGCCCGAGTTCCCAGTATTAAAGGAACCACTCCGACGCTGCTGGTGTCTGTGTGTGTGGGTGGAGGTGTGTGTGTGTGTAGGGGGGGGGGCTTTTGTGCCCTTTGTCCCAACTATGAGGGTGACCCTGAACCAACGGATCCCTGGAGAAGGGGACTGAAAGAGGGTTCGGGCTGTGGCAGGAATTGAGAAAGCTAGAGAGCTGGGGCAGAGGAGGATTTAAGAATGGGAAGAGTCCCGAGATAGATGAGAGGAGGTGTAGGATCCAGGGCAGGATCCTACACAATCCTTCCCCAATGAAACGGACCAAAAAAATAAAGGGGGAGGATATTACTCCCTGTCACCCCAACCAAGCAAAAACTAAACACGAATAAAAATAAAAACCAACAGAGGCTCTTAGAGGACCGTAAACTCCGCGGGTGGGGCGAGAAACAAAAATAAACAGGGGCAGGCGGGCCAGGGAGCGCGGAGGGAGGAGGAGGAGGCGGCTCCGCATCCCTAATGAGGGAATGAATGGAGAGGCCCCTCGGCTGGCGCCCGCCCACCCGGCGGCGGCCGCCAAGTGCCTCTGGGCGCTGCGTGCCGCGCCCGCCGCTCCGCGCGCAGCCGGCTCGGGCCGCTCCTCCTGGCTGGGGCGCGGCGGCGGTGACCGCGCGGACCGAGTAGGGACGCGCGCGTCGGGGGTCTGGGCGTCGTGAGCTGGGCGCCGCAGCCGCGGGGCCCTGGGCGCGTGGATGCGGCTGGGCCGGGCGGAGCAGCACACCTGAGGCGGGGTGCGGAGCGCGGGGAGCGGCGCGGGTGGCGCTGTTAGGGCCGCGGCTCCCGCTGCCGAGCCGCGCTCTCTGGGACGAGCCAGGCAGTGATTTACGGCGCCGGGTTCACCTTCAGCCTTGGCCCGGAGAGCCTAGCGGGGCCTCGCCGCACCCCCGCCACAACTCCCCTTCCCCGCCGCGCACCGGCCGCCGCCGCATCCTGCCGGCCTCGCTGCTGGCCCGCGCCGGGCAGCCGCCCTCGCCCGGAGTCCTCCCTCGTCCCAGCTCGCGTCCCCCCGCGGCGCCGCCGCGGGAAGCGGCACCCCCTCCTCTTCCTCCGCGTCCTCTCCCCTCCGGCCCCCGCCGGGGCCGCTTGTTGCACCGCCCGCGGCCTGCGGGAGCCGCTCGCCGCGGCCGGGCCTGGTGCTAGCGTCTGCACTCCCTTCCTCTCGCCCCACGGGGCCCGCACCCCAGCCGGACCGGCGAGACCCCGGCCCAGCCCTGTCGCCCGTACAAAATGTCGGCCCGGACGCCATTGCCAACGGTGAACGAGCGGGACACTGAGAATGTGAGTAACAGGAGCCACCCCCAGAAGCAGCGGGGGCCAGACCCTCCTCCGGTCCCCCTTCAGCCTCGCTGGGGCCGCCCCCTAGCACCGCGCGGCCACCAGCAGGGTCTCCACCTGGAGCCTGGCGTGACCCTCACCCGCTGCCCGGCCCCTATTCATTCCAGCCCCATTTCGCTCCTTTCCCCTCTCGGGTGAGGGTGGGGGCATGGTGAGCGGCGCCCCCTCGCCCTGAGGTGGTCCTCCAAGACAGGATGGAGTGATGGAGGGCAGAGAGGAGGAAGGCGGTGACAGAGTGGGCATCCAGGACAGCTTTATTTCTGCCTCTGCATTCTGTATCCCCACCCGAATGAAGGTTTAGCTTTATGATAATTGAAGAGCCTTCTACCTCTTCTACCCTTGCTTTTCTGGATCTTTCAATCCTCTGCACCCCCCACCCCCACCCGCCCCGCGCGCATTGCCCCATGACTTTGCTTTTTGTAACATTGTGTCCACATTTTGGGTCACCGGCACTAAAGGGAGAAGGACAGGAATGGAAGTAGAGATGTGTGTGTTTGTGTGTATGAGTTTATCATTGCTGTGATACTGTAGTAGAGATGAGTAGAATTTTCACGAAAAGCTTCTGTGGTCCTGCGGTTAGAGCAAAATATTTAAAAGCCCTGTGAAGCCAACTGGCTTTTTTATTAAGTCCTCCAAGTCGGTGGTAATGATTCAGGGCAGGTTTTACTTTAAATATCTCTCCTTCTTGGAGTGTCACAAGGTGCATTTCTTTGAAGGAAGGATTTTCTGTCTGATCAAATTGCCCTCAGGAGTTTTTATCAAGATGTAGATGTCCCTGGTGTTTAAACTCTCCAAAACTAAATGAACAAGACCAGTCATACTTCCACCTTCTGAAAAGTACAATTGTGTGTGTGTGTGTGTGTGTGTGTGCAGGTTCCTTTGTGAGAAAGGGTTTTTATGTTTATGATTTGTTTTTTTTTTTTTTTTTTTAAATCTTGTGAACTGTAAATAGGGCCTTGACTGATTTTTCTGGCTACTTTTCAGAAGCTAGAGGTGTACTAAGTTTTGATTTGGTGTCCAGAGCTCTTTGGTTGTCTAGTTGACTCATCAGCCCTCCAGTGCCTGATGTACCAGTGGCTTCAAGGGTTTGGTAAAATAAATTAATGAAGTGCTTTGGCGTTCTGAGATAAAAGATGTGACAGAAAAGAGGTACAAGCTCACTTTTGGAGGGGATATAACCATTATTTGATCTTTAAAAAGAGTAGATGAGCTAAAAAAAAAATAATAATACGAAGGGAAAAGAAATTCTAGTAAGAGGCCATTGTTAGAGGATTCACGAAATGTTTCAGAGTATGCTTTTGTCCCCTCCAGTGTCATGCATTTGAAATGGGAAAGATACTGTAAGGCTGTCACTATCATACTTTGTCACTTAATTTGCATCATAACTGGTTTTCAAAATCTATAATTGATGCATGATTTTGATTGAGAGATTGAAGAAGATCAGAGAAAAAGATTAATTTTTTTAAAGTTGATTTTAAAGCCAAGTTGGTACAGGATTTTTCTAACAGTATTTCTAAAAAGAATTCCTGTCATTCATGAGTGTGAATGAAAAGTAAAACAGATGATGACCTTTGTTTTTATTAGCAAAGTACTGTGTGTGTTAACCTAGGAGGAGTGGAAAAATACATTGTTTTTATTTTCCTTTGGATTTCGAGTAGTACAGCTCTTCTCATACTTGTATGAATAAGGTACTTTATACAGACATGAGATAGCATTATAGAAGTATGCATCAAAGAATAGTACAAAATTTAGCATCACATGGAAGACAAAAAAAAATTTTAGAGTTAAGCAATAGTAGTGTGATAAATTTTGTTGTGAGTACCTTCTGAAAATGATTATGCTGCATAAACTCATTTGCTCTGTTTCTGAACGCTATTTTAAAGTCACATTTATGGTCTTGTTCTTTATTGTGTCGTGCATAACTATGTGTCCATTTAGCTTACTTTACCCACATCCTAATTATCTTCTAATTGCCATGGAAAATATCTGTTATGCTGTGGCTGTTAATTAATCAATAAGTGTAAAGTCAACTCTGTTTTTGAACTGGAAGGGGATGTAGAAGTATTTAATACAAGGCCTCTCCTTTTAAGGAGTATGATCTCAAGAAATTACCCTAAGAAATTAAAATCAACAAATTACGATAATTTTAAACCATCTTAATATTTTGTCATTTCAGTTAATGTAAAAATTTCTTTATACATATAACCTATTTGGATTTTGTGTCCTTGGGAATATGTGATATCTACCCTTCCTGATGTCACTAATCTATATATTCAGGATAAACTTAAAAATTCAAAAGGAGAATGTTATAGTATTGATCTCTTACATACCATGGCTGTGTATAGTAGAGTGAGAAAGAATTGCTTTTCTTTGAGAACATTCTGTGTGTACTTTTTCAGGAGTGTTTTCTTAGATGAAGGATTTGTGTGTGCCTTGTAAATAGGCCTCAGTTGGCTAAATACAACAGAATAACCAATGATTAACTTTTAAGGCAATAAACACTTCCTAGTGAAGCAGGAAAGACATGTTGCAGATCATAGAATCTATGCAGAATGTGTTTGATTTTTCAGTCCAGAAAAAAGAATGCATGTTTGGAAAGGTTTTTCTTTCTCTCTTTTTCCTTCTGTTAGATTACACTTGGATAATTCTGGTATAGATACAGATAATACATGACTATACCTATATGTGCTTTTCATTGAAACAATAGAAAATTTTTTTCTAGTGTTTTGGGAAAACTGATTATGCTATTTTTTCTGGATCAAAATGCCCTGGCTAGTTTTCTGTGTTGAAATTTTGATTGGTATGAAGAAAATTGATTTGACTATTTTTTGTGATGTTTTAAAGTTGACTTGGTTAGATTAAAAAAATCTTTACAACAATAAATTCTTGATGATGAATCTTTTGCTAGATCTGAAACTCACAGTGATGACTCTACCAAATACTTAATGTAACCAAGGTGGCCATCAGTATTTGTCCTAGGGGAATCATTGCTAATAGTGTGAAAAGGCAAGAGGAGAGCATATGTCTGCTACCACCCTTAGTTCTGATCAGGATCCAGTGCATCCCTCCCATGTCTCACTACCACATTGCAATCTAATTGCTGTCTGACTTTATTCCATATTGCCAGCACCTAGCTTTGTGAGGAGTAGTGGTAAAGATCAGTGCAATAGCATTCCCCTGTGACTTTAGTGATATGTGTAAGAGTAGCATTACATATTATAACATAAGAGACTGAAGCCTTCAGAAAGCCAAAGGTCATACTAAATCTTGGACATTTTCCATAGTTGCTTTACTCATGCTGCTGCTTCCAGGAGGTATTTGTTTTGTTTTTGTCTTAGAGATTTTAAGAGAACATGTGCAATGATATAATAAGGAAGGAGGCCCTTCCTTGTCTACTCTTGAACCGTTACTGTTTCCTCTGTCTGGAGTGCTCTGCACTTTTCCCTATACTTACAAATCCCTTGTGGCTTGGCTCATGGTTTTAATAAGACTTCTGAGGAGATTGAAGGCAACATTGCTGTCTGTTGTAGGTCAGCACTGGTGTGTGCGTATAGTCTGCACTGGATTTCTCAAAGTGGGAGTATGGGACATAGCATTGGGAGAAGAACTATCTTTAATATGTATCACTTCTCTCTGATCTATGTCTGGTCTATATCTTTTATTTAAAGCCCATGTTGTGTAGAATTAACCATGTAATTTTCAAATAATTATTGTCATTACTATTATTTCTTTTTCCACCTCAGACTTTGCTTTGGGGGTCATGGTCATTTTTACTTTAGAAGTTCTTTTGATGATGGATTATCAGTCATAAACTTTGTTTTTTAAGTCTAAAAATGTATTTTGTATGTATTCTTGAAGGTAGCTTGGCTCTGCCCATAACTCTGGGTTGATAGTTTAATTTCTTTTACTGCTCAGAAGATGGCATTCCATTGTCTACTGACACCATTACTTCTGTTCAGAAGTCATCTGTTACATGGCAGGTGATCTTTTGTGTTTGTCTCTTTAAAGTTCTGTTAGTATTTTTTGTAGTAGTTTCACTGCAGTGCATGTAGATGTGGGTTTCTTTTTATCCTGATGACTTTTTCTACCTATGAATTCATCATTTTCATAACTTTAGGATAGTTACCATCTATTATCTTGTTGATTATTGCCTTACTCCTAGTGTCTCTATTGTTTTCTGGTTTTTTTTTTTTTGATGTTCTGAATATGTTAGACCTTAACCCTGTATGCCTTAACCTTTTCTTTATTTTCTTAGTTCATTGTCTCTCTAAATGACAAGTTATATAATTTCTTTAAAATTTTGTCTTCTGTGGATTCATATTTTTCATCAGTTTTGGAAATGTATCAACCATTATTTCTTTCTATATTGTCTTAACTCTGTTCTCTGGAGTGTTTCTGATACTCTGATTGTATATGCTAAAATTTTTTATTCTGTTCTCTGTATGTCTTAACCCCTTAGTCATATTTTTCTACTGATCATTGTTTCTCTTTAGTATAATCTGTAGTACAATCTGCACTATAGTTACTTTATGTAATATGTTTAGGTCAGCCTTTTTTCAGTTGGGTTTAAATCTCTTACAACTCATCTATTTTTTTTTTTTAATGTGGGTGTATGTGTGGCAAAAAAACATATCCCATGAGATCTGTCCTCATAACAAATTTTTAGGTGTATAGTACAGTATTGTTAACTATAGACCGTGTTATACACCAGATCTCTAGAAAATTTTCATGTTGTTTGACTGAAACTTTATACCTATTGAACAATAACTCTCCCCTTCCTTCCAGCCTCTGGTAACCTCCATTGTTACTTTGTGCTATGATGAAATTTGCCTGTCTTAGATACCTCATATAATTGGAATCATGTAATATTTATCCTTCTGTGACTGACTTATTTCATTTTATCATAATGTCCTTAAAGTTCATTGATGTTTTAATATATGATGGATGCTATTATGGAGGCTGAGAAGTATCTGCTGGAGAGCATCTCTCTGCAAGGTGGCATAATCCAGTACAAGTCCAAAGAATTGGGAGCTTCACTGACCAAGATCAGGAGAAGATGGATGTTTCATCTCAAGAAAAGAGAGTTCTTCCTCGTCTTATCTTTTTGTTCTATTTAGTCACTCAGTGAATCAAATGATGTGGGATATCTGAAGTACCTGAAGATTCAGATTTATTGTTTGTGCCACTAATTCTTTCATTGATGAGGCATAGTTTTTGCTAAATCTACTGATTGAAATGTTGATCTCTTCCAGAAACACCCTCACAGACAAACCCAGAAGTTGTGTTTTTCCAGCTATCTGAATTAACCATCATAATAGGTTATGTTTTTAGGAATTGATTAATTTATTGCAGTATACAGTTTGCTGGCATATAATTATATATTGTAGCATCCCTTACATTCCTTTTTATTTCTCTGTTATCAGATGTATATAATATTTCTTCTTTCATTTTTGATTGTGTTTATTTGAGCCCTCTTTTTTCTTGGTGTAGCTAAAGTCTTTGTCAATCTTTTTTTTTTTTTTTTTTTGGTACCAGGGATTGAACTCAGGGGTACTCGACCACTGGGCCACATCCCCAGCCCTTTTTTGTATTTTATTAGAGACAGGGTCTCACTGAGTTGCTAAGTGCCTCACCATTGCTGAGGCTGGCTTTGAACTCGCGATCCTCCTGCCTCAGCCTCCCAAGTGCTGGGATTACAGGTGTGTGCCACTGCACCCGGCTGTCAAATCTTATTGATCATTTAAAATTTAAAAAAAAAAAAAAAAAACTCTTCTTCTTCTTCTTTTTCCCATTTATTTCTGCTCTCCTCTTTATTATTTTCATCCTTCCTCTGGACTTAGTTTTTTTTTTTTTTTTTGGGTTCATGAGGTATAGGTTGTTTATTTGAGCCCTTTCTTTGTAAAGTAGGTGCTTTTTAATGAAGTCATTATAAACTTTCCTCTTTGAGCTACTTTTGCTGTAACTCAAAAATTTTGGTGTGTTGTGTTTTTATTATCATTTGTCTTAGGATATTTTCTAATTTCCCCTTTGATTTATTCTTTGAACCATTAGTTGTTTAGAAATGTGTTGTTTATTTGTGGATTTTCTAGCTTTCCTTCTGCCATTTATTTCTTGTTTTATTCCATTGTAGTTAGAAAAGATACTTGGTGTACTTTTGATCTTAATTGGTTAAGATTTTTTTTTTGTGTGTGTGTGTGTGACAAAACGTTATCTATTCTGGAGAATGTTGTGTGTGTTCTTGAAAAGAAAGTATATTATGCTACTGTTAGGTGGATGGAATAATGTTCTCTACATGTCTCTTAGGTCCAGTTGGCCTGTAATATCCTTCAGGTCCTCTTGTTTCCATAATGATCTTATATGAATGATCTATCCACTATTGAATATGGTTTTTTGAAATTTTCTATTATTGTAATGCTGTCTGTTCCTGACTTCAGTTCTGCCAATGTTTGTTTCATAGATTTAGTTCCTCTGATGTTGGAAGTGTGTGTGTGTGTGTGTGTGTGTTTATATCTTTCTCATGAATTGGTCCTTCTCTCATTACGTGATGTCCTTTGTCTCTTGTGACAGTTTTTGACTTAAAGCCTCTCTTACCTGATTTAATATGTCCACCCCTGCTTTTGTTTGCTTATTGTTTGCCTAAAATATCTTTTTATCATCTTTTGACTTTGAGCCTGCATGTATCTTAAATCTAAAGTGAGTATCTAGTATAGACAGCATTTAGTTGGATCTTATTTTATTAACCCATTCAGCCACTCGATGTCATTTGATTGGGGTGTTTAATCCTTTTATTTAATGTAGTTAGTGATAGAGAAGTACTTAATATTGCCATTTTGTTAATTGTTTGGTCTATTTTATAGTTCTTTTGTCCATCCTAGCCTCTGTTGCTCTCTTTATGTTTCTTTTATTTTTGTGTTGGCATTAAAAGTATGTTGGGTTCTGTCAGCATCTCAAAACAATCCCTCCAGCAGTCCCCCAAAGCTTCACTCTTCCCTTTCCCTATTGGTTGATTTATTTATTTTGCTTTTCTGGGGTCTATTGAATTTTTAATTTCATCAGTTCTAATTTTTTTTTTTTTTTTTTTTTTTTTTGTATTGGAGATGGAATCCAGGAGAGCTTAACCACTGAGCCACATCCCCAGTCCTTTTTATTTTTTATTCATTATTTATTTATTTATTTTTAATATTTACTTATTTGTTTTAGTTGTACACAATGTATTTATTCTTTATGTGGTGCTGAGGATCAAACCTTGGCCGCGCACTTGCTAGGCAAGCGCTCTACCGCTGAGCCACAATCCCAGCCCCTTTATTTTTTATTTTGAGACAGGGTCTTGCTCAGTTGCTCAGCGTCTTTCTAATTTGATGAGGCTGGTCTCAGACTCGCAATTCTTCTGCCTCCACCTTCCAAGCAGCTGGGATTACAGGCATGTGTCACCACACAGGCCATTAATTCTACTTTTAATTTCAACAAGTTCTACGATTTTCATCAAATAACTCCTGTCTCTTGGTCCTTGCTTATTTTTTATGATTTCATCTTCATTTCCATAACCATTTAATAAACAGTTATTTACATTCTTCTTTAATCAATGGATTAAAATGTAAGGATCATAATTTAATAATTATATAATTAAGATGATCCCCTACTTGTGTATTTTCAAAAAATTTTACCTTTCATATATTTTTAATGTGTATAGTCTATTTATAAAGTAATCCATATATAATTTGTAAGTCAGTATTCCTATGGGAGTCTATAGTTAAAAAATTTAAATATAGAGATACTTGGTCTAAAGTTTAAGAATCCATTCTATTCCACAGAGTTAGCATTGATCTCTAATTGTTCACATATAAACTTTTTCTAACTCAATTGAACATACATTGAGGCCACAGACTACTTCTAACATTATTTCTATAGATCCTGTGTTAACTTTTTTTTTTTTTTTTTGTATTCAGTGACTTAATAAATCAAGGTCTATATTATTAATTTATTCTTAATATAGTGAAAAAGGAAGAATTGTTTCAAATTCATATTCCCTGTCCCCTCTTTTGTCTCTCACATATTTTCAATTTCTATAAAGTCCAGGAATCTCTTTCTCCAATCCCTTATGTTCTGATGCATGTATCCATTGACTAGACTTTGAAAAACACTGATATATGTGATGATGATATATAGATGACTCTAATCTCATCTTTCAACCAAAAGGAAAAGATAATTACAGTTGATGTTTATATTATAGAAAGTAGACTTAGGAGAACCACTCTGGTAGGTGATAAAAGTAGAACATATTGGGGATTGTGTGATTTGGAGGTAATAAGTTACATGAATAAGGCACTTGTAGGTGTGAGATAGAATGGGGTAACAAGGAATTCCATGTTCTTACTTTCTTTCTCCCAGCTTTATGTGATTAAGCATACTGGTGGAGGGTAGATGGTGGCAAAAGGAGTTCATTGTACGCTGTGTTTTGTTTATAGGCTGACTCCTTCTTCCAAGGAAATATTATTTAAAACCATTTTGATCACCTATCACTGTAGTTCAGGGAGTAAACAGACTCTGAGAAACAGTCCAGAATTTTAGTGATTGGCCAGTAAAAGCTGTGGTAACAGGTTTAGCATGTCTACCTTTCCTTCTGGGATCAGCAGAACAGCTTTCACAACTTGAAAAGAGGGTTTATTTTATTTCCTTTTCTTTTTGCTTCATCACAATTGAAGACGATAGGGATACAAAGGCAAATGAAACCTGTTCCCTGCTCTGGAATGACTCAGAGCCTGAAGAGGGAGATAGACATAGAGACAAACAAGTGCAGTAGAAAGTTACAGTTCCTTGTCATCTGACTGATCAGAACACTAAACAAAGAAGGAAGGAGGGGCAGGACGGGGTGCTCCTGACAGCATGTAGACTAAGGCTCAAAAGGGTAGTATTCTTTTGCCAAGGGGCTCTGTAGAAAGTTGAGTTGGTGGAAAGAAAAGGGTATTGGGCTCAAGGAACACAATGCCCAAAGGTCCTGAGGCTGACAGTGAGAGGAAGTGAGTGTGAGAGGAGGGGATCCACAGCAGAGGAGAGTACTCATCAGGAGAATAGACAGGGCTCTGTGTGTCTTAGCATGAACTGGTTCCTGAGGCTGCTGTAGTTCTTGGAGGATTAAAGTAGAGGGTCAACATAATTAGATTTGTATTCTCTGAGAGCCTGCATGTTTCAGAACCATTCTAGTTTTTAAATTTAGTGAGATGCTTTGTCATGGTCCATGAAAGAGCTTTTAATATAGTATTTATAAATATTTTATTTGGCATATTGGGAGAAGAGTTTTGTAAAGGGGAGGTGCCCATGCTAGTGACAGAGACTCTTGACCAAACTTTAGTTAGGCTCCTCTGAGCCTTCTCAACTAGGCCTTGACCTTGGCCTTCTGTGTCCATTCTGTCCTTGCTGGGGCTGCATAGCCCAGTCTTAGCAAAGAATCTTGCTTAGTTAGTTTAGTGAGATAATTACACTTCATATCAGATCACCCTTGATGTCTGATTGAGTTCTTCATCTCCCATCATTGATGTCTCCTCTTAGTAATTTTTCTATATACTGAGAACTGCCCCCCACCTCTGCTCCTTGGCTATACATTCCCAGCTGTCTTTGCTATATTCAGACTTGGATTTACTTTCTCTTCCTTTTTACAATTGTTTTGTATAAGTCTTCTTCTTCTTTTTTTTTTTAAACTTAAGTCTTTCTTACTGTTTTAAGAAGCTTAGTACAGAATAACTTTTTCTTTAAAACCAGTTAAGAAAAGATTTATATTTCCTAATGAAATTCCATACACATGGCACTTGGTATGTGTTGGGAATAAAGGTTAGAGAAACCTATAGTAACCATAAAACAATCAGTGATTAGAAAGTAGTGTTGCTCTAGATGTAGGGAAGAAGAATAGGGTGATATGAAGGGGCTAGAAGGATATGGTAAATGCTAGAATTGGTAACTCATTGTCCTTCAATTGCATTGTCTATGCTTTTAATCAGTGGTGAATACAGTTGACCTGAGATGAAGATTATTTAGCCTCTGCTTTGTCTTGATTTAGGTTTCTCTTTCTATCACTGTCTCTTAACTTCACTTATTTCAAGAGGGGTATAACCTAAAGATAGTCTTCAACCTGTTTGTAATAATGAAGAGAGCAAGAACCTAGGGATGGAAGTCAGAAAACTGTGGTGCTGATGAGTTTCTAGCTAGTTTATCTTGGACGAGTCACCTACCCTTTCTTCTCTGTGGATTTTACTGGCACATCTCACATGGGTACTTATTTATAAACTGTCTTATATACTTCTCTACAAAAGTTATTTATTAATTGAATAGCATTACTATATCATGCCATTAATCCTTCTGGCCACTCTAAATACTTTTTATTGCATAAATGCCATACAATAGAAGAAAATAAAGCTAGTTACCAGTGACCACTTGTTTAAGCCTGAGGAATTGGTTCTAGTGACTTTTCTCCCCTCATTACTAGGGATTGAACCAGGGCTTTAAGCATGTGAGGCAGGTTCTCCACCACTGAACTCCATCTCTAGCCCTTTAGTGAATTCTTAACTACCAATGCCCAAAGGGCATATTAAGGAGGAAAATCTCAGAGAAGGACTTAGTCCCAGCTTCTTTGATCACTTAAACTTTTCCCTCCTACCTTCCTCTCCAAGAAGAGAGAAAAAATCAAGGCAAGTTATGTCAAGGAGGAGACTCTGCTGCTCTTTCTGCCAAAATCCAGTATTCATGTTGCTATACAAAATATACTGTACTGTGATTTTCTTAAGCCTGCCCTACATATAATACTGCAAACTCCTGGAGATTAAAAATTCTTCCTGATTGCCATATCAAACAAGCAATGGTGACTGCAGTTTGCAGAATCCCCTGCTGTGTCAGATTAAAATCAGCAAGAACATGTCAGTAAATTACCTTCACGTTCCTACAGTATCTTGACACAGTTCTGTGCACATAGCAGCAACTTAGAGGATGTTTAGTAAATATATACAATTAAAATTCATTTATTCTCTGGAAATAATGAAGTACTTAAAAGATCTAAGGTGGTGCAAGATAGACACAATATTTGATTTTTAATTCTAGTCACTTTTTATAAATTTCTGAGGTATATTGGATAGAT
This sequence comes from Tamias sibiricus, assembly GCA_025594165.1. NCBI lineage: Eukaryota > Metazoa > Chordata > Mammalia > Rodentia > Sciuridae > Tamias > Tamias sibiricus. The sequence goes on from CM046669.1 coordinate 52,972,087, forward strand.
ATTCCTCTCATGTTTATGTTCATAAGTTAAAGTCATCAGCTAAAATTTCAGTCTACTTCAAAAAAATTTATTTAAAAAATAAATTGACATTTAAGTTGAAAAGATTATTAATTTATATTCGGGAATAATTATTGGATTGTTAGACTGACTTAGTATAACTAAACTGAAGTGTTAAATGTAATGATTTAAAGAACAAATATCTATTGTAATTTTTGGCAGAAGATTGCTATGATGCTTTTGTACATGTGGGAAGGAAAGAAGTAGGAAGTTTTAAAAAGAATTTAACACCATATTTTTAGATATAATTTAGGCAGATGTTTTCTGTTATTCTCTGGAGGTTCCATCGTGTTAGCTCATAATGTCCTCTGGAAAACTGTAGTGCAAGCCTTCCCAGAGGAGCTTTTTGGAGTGTAGGGGAGTATCTTAGGGAGGAGAGCCTCTAAAATAAAAATAGTCTCAGCTACTCCCTGTCTGTATCTTAACCCTCTGGCTGTGTTAGTATGGGGAACAGGGGAATTGGAGAATAGGAGTAAATGCCTGATGCCTTTCTCACAGTATAGCTCAAACATAGAGGCAGTGTGACTTCTTGGTAAAGAGCACATGCTCTGAAGCTAGACTGAGTTCAAATCCCTGCTCTTCCTCTTATGAGTCAGGACCTTGGGAAACCATTCTTTATGCCTTAGGTTCCTTATCTTTACAACAGAATAGCAAAAGTGCCTACCTTATAGGGTTGTTGTGAGGTTTAACTAATGGAACACATATAATGCTCTGAGAACAGTACCTGGCACCTAGTAACAGTTCTAGCTGCTGCTGTTGTTATTATTATTGTTAGTACTACACTCAGATTAAGGTTGTAAGGTATAAATATGGCAGAGTTGTGTTTCAAGGTTATAGGATTATACATGATTTTCATTTTTAATAATTTCTGTATTTTAAGTCATGGGTTTATATTCCTTTTTATACCAAGAAAAAGTATTACATTTACCACAGAAGTGTAACTTTCCAGTTTGCCTGAATGCTTGTATTAAGTGTAAGAGAACCAGAATTATCTACAGATGGCCTGGTGAAGAGGAAATTAGAGCAGGATACCTAGGAGGGCAGTTGTTTAGTGACATGGCTATCCTTTGTAGGAATGGACACATTTGGGTGTTGTGTAATGTCTAAGAGTACAAACGTTGTAGATGAGACATCTCTGGGGTTTACTCTCAGATTTATAAGGTGTATAACTTTGGGCATGTTTCCTTATCTATAAATGATGATAATACACATGTAGTTGGAGAGTTTTCTGTTTAAATTGTTAGGTTTATCTAACGTACTTTGTGATAGTAGGTGTTCAGTAATGGTACTAAAGAGACAAGGAATCAAAACTAAGGTGACAAGAAAATTCATAATTGCCAATCGGAATTTCTTCCTCCTACTCCACAGTGATGAAAATACACAACTAAATTAATGTTCTTTGAGATTCCCCTTTTCCCCATGCTTACCATTTTCTTCATGTGAATATGTTCAGTCTGAATACAAATATACTTGAATTGACCACTGCTTTAAACATGCTAATGGAATCTCTCTCTTGAGGCTGCATTGATTTCACTGAATTCAAATAATAAAGACAAGTCCTAAATCAGGGATTTACAGATTAAAGATAATTTTGATAATGTCATTGTGTATGCTGGAATCCAAATGCTTTTCTACTGTTGTTGGTTTTTTTTTTTTTTTTTTTTTTTTTTTGGTATTATAAAGCTTATATTATATTTTTGCTCCTTAGAAATTATAAGTACTAACTTGATAAGCAAGGTTTTTATGGAGTTATGAGAAGTTCCTCTAACTCTATATGTATCCTGCTTCTCTTTTAAGGGAAGATATTTCTCTTTAACTTTCTAAAAATAATACTTGATTAGTGTGTTTTTTTTTTTTTTTTTTTTTTTTTTTTTTTTTTTGTGGTACTGGGGATTGAACTCAGGGGCACTCGACCACTGGGTCACATCCCCAGACCTTTTTTGTATTTTTATTAGAGACAGGGTCTCACTGAGTTGCTAAGTGCCTTGCCATTGCTGATGGCTGGCTTTGAACTCGCGATCCTCCTGCCTCAGCCTCCCAAAGTGCTGGGATTACAGGCGTGCGCCACCGCGCCCGGCTATTGATTAGTGTGTTTTTTTAATTCAGAGGAATTAACTTCACCGTAGTCATGTTTACATAATAGTGACTTAAGTTGGAAATAGAATTCCATGTTCAGCTACCTTTTTAAAAGTAAGACCATCACAATTTAACTTATTGCATCAGAGCCAGGTAATAGCAATCCTATGAGCAAATTATAGTGAGGCTTTTACTATGCTGTTACCCTTATACAATTGTGGGAACTGTTAAGCATTTTGTGTATGATTGCTGCTTCAGAGTCTAGTATTAAGAAGATGAAATCCACAAGGCCAGGAGTCAGGAAGGAAGAAAAGATGGATGTGATGTGAGGGAGAATTAAGTACCAATTGGAACTTGCAGGGACAAATTGAAATTCATTCCTATCTCACTGCTTTCCTTATTCTAAGATAGGTGACCTGCAGAGTAGACTGGTGCATTATCAGAGAGTTGCCCATCACCTGGACCAGGATTCCTAGCAACTAAAGCAGGTGATCCAGCAGGAGCTGAAGGAACTGTGAGGTCTGATCGTACTCCATGCCCCTGTGTTGTACCAGCGCAGCAGCTAGGTCAGATGTAAGTTCCAGCTGTGTTTGGTCTTCACTGACCTTCAGAGCATATAAATTGCTGCTATTTTCATATATCTGCCTTCCAAATCTTGTGCAAATTTCTCTTGTGGCTAGTTCTAACTTAGGACCTCAGGGAGAAAGAAATTCTGGGAAACAGTTCCAGCTTGGTTGAGTCATCACACTAAAAACCATCACAGCCCATCCTTTTTCAGTTTGGCCATGTCTTTTAAGTATGTGATGTGGCCACACTTCTCTTAACCATACTTAACTTTAACAAATAAAGATATTAACAAAATTATCTTGCCTAATATGATAGCAGCTATCCTAGATATATCAAAAATATCCTAATTCCTCAAAAGAAGATATAAAGTCCTTTTATCAATCTTTGGGTGATATTCCTCTCTCTTCTCAGTCATATTTCACTTTTTATGCCCTGTAGCTTCAACATTAACATAAAAATATTAATGTTAACAATTTAATGTTGAATGATGGCAATGAAAAGGGGAATAAAAGGAAAAGAATTGGCTAATATGTATCCAAATGTATTCATACCAAAATAAGGATAAATACTCCTAAGTTGTAAAAGTCCTTATTCCTGCAGTTGGTCAATTGGTTGTAGATGGTATTTATAATTATATTCTTGTAATAAGTCCGTGTTCCCTCTGCCCTTAGCAAACACTTCAGCTGATTATAGTTCCTTGTCTGGTGAAGTAACCTAAACCTTCATGCCTGAAGAGTCTGGGCCATCAGAAGTCTTGCCTCTATTGAGTTAGTATAATTTTCCATTGACTTTTCTTAGGACATGAGAGTAAGAAGAGGTGCCCCAGACGAGTGCCTGCATTTTAGATATATCCTCTTCACAGTCATATGTAATAGCAACCCAATTTTCTCTTGATAGTCAGGATGAGTCACCCCAGCCAGAATGATAATGTCCTTCTTTGCCTATTGATTCACTGCCATGAAGAAATCTCAACTTGCAGTTTAATGGACCATTACTATGACACCTGGTAGAAGTATCTCCCCACTAGGTACTAAGATTTCTAGAAGCTTAAAACCCAGAGTTGCAGGGTCTCAGAAAAAAAATTTTACTAGTGGGTGCCTAAGGGTAATAGTGAAGGGTGCTGTTCCCATTTCTCCCTGCCCCCAACTTATGAATCATGGCTATGAGAGAAATAGAACTATATATTAGTTATTGATTTAGAGTATACATTTTATCCTGGAAGGTGTTACACTGAAAGGTGTTTTCACTCAGCTGGCATTGTAACAGTCTTCAAAAGGCTATTCCAGTGTTTTATCAAGGCAGCTGCTTCAAAATGTTGGAAAATCTCGTAAAACTGGTGAATTCTTCAACCATGAGCCTATTATCATGCTGTTTGCTACAAAATGTGTTCGTTCCTTGCTTGGAAGCAGTGCTGTATGGAATAGTGTAATGGTGGAAAATACCTTGATGGCATTTTCATTTTGAAAGTCTACCAGTGGAAGTTTTGGAATAGGCGCTGTGGACAGAGAAGGCAAATTTGTATCTTTAGTAAATATCTATTCCAGTGAGAATAAACAATGAGAACAGATAAAGCACTGTCCTTTCTAGTATGAAAGTAGTCTAATATAATCAACCTGACACCAGGTAACTGGCTGACAGCCTACCCCTCAAACCCCAAAGAGTGGTACCATTTTGGGAAATCAATATCATCCTGTGAAGTTGGCACATTAACCTTGGTGCATGTTAGTCCATGTTGCTAGGCCCACATATAACCTTCATTTCTAATGTGGCTACTTTGTTCATGAGGCCATTGGGCAAAAGAGAGGCTGATAACACTATACTATCTCTACATGCTGTGCTTTTTCAGAGAGATTTATTCACATTCTTCTTTTTGTCATTAATTTTCAAATCATTTTAACTTTCTGAGTCCTTGGTCATTTAGCCAAGCCATTAGCACTGAATGTTTATAGATCCATACTAGCCATTCTTTCTGTTTCTAAGCAAAGTAAACAACCAAGTGCACACTGCTCTTAAATTCTCCTCACTGGGGAATTTTGTCTTCATCACTCTTCCTCCAATGCCACCCCAATATGTGGCTATAATGTCCCAACTGTTCATTTTTGTGTGTTAGCAGCATATTGTGCAAAACTAACTGTAAACAAGGCTTGGATTTTTTTCTTCCTTCATCAGCTGGTCATAGGGAACTTCCCATGAGGCTATTGGTGTGGATTGTGACAGAATAAGGAATGTAACAAGATAGCAAAGCATGGGCTAGGGGCATCTCAAGACATAACTTGTACCTTCAGGATCTGCTTAAGCCTTATCTAAAATACATATCACTTGTATTCTGTAGTAGAACGTTAGCTGCACATGCCTAGTTTTTTGCCTTAATGAATGTGACAACACCCTGGTCATAATGGGAATCTTATGCTGAATGGTAACTTGGTGGCCTATAGCCAACTGTTCAGAATCTACCCCGACCTGTGACAAGCCCAACAGTGCCAGTTGTAATCCCAAAAGACACAATTCTGAATGCTATAATCCTGATTATGGAAATCCCTAAAGTCTAAAATCCCCCAAATCACAATCTTGAAAATTAAAATTCTGACTGTTAAAATTCTGAAAGTTGAAATCCCAGGAACTGCAATTTCTGTTGAAAAAAGGACATATAATAGGAGTAGAAAACCAAGTTCTGGGGAAATTTGTGCACTTTTGGTGTATGCAGGATAGTTGCATCATGTTAGGTAGAATGAATACCTAAAAACCCAGTTCCATATTTATCTTCATTAGCATTTCTTGCTACTAACCTAATTCCAGGAGCTTTTATGACCTTAGTTAAAGCTGCATGTGCCTTGAAAAAGCTAGCAGTTACTGACTGGTGAGAAAATGATGTGTAGGGTGGGATAATAAGACACACAGTAAGTATTGTTTCATTGCTAGTATAGTTTCTGCCAAATTTGTGGTCTATATGATTGCATGTGGAATGGATTTCATAATACCCCAAACACCACAGAAGCATGGCACATAGGATGGGAAATGTTAATAGGGAATGCTCACATCCTTATATGTGAAATCACAAAAGAATTTCAAAAGAACAGTGCCATGGAGAAAGTGAATGTGAATGTAGTTTTAGAGGAGAGGCCATGCCCTAAATGGAAAAAACAAAACAAAACAACAACAAAAAACACTATTCATTGAATGCAAGAGTTAATGATTGTGAAAACCAGACAACTTATGCACTTCCTTTATGCAATTGCCCATAATCCATTCCTCTAATATGTTTTTACATATGTATCAATTTTTCTTTTTAGTTTTTTTGTTTACTTTTTCATTTTTATTTTTGTAGTTTTTTCCTACTATCTTAAATAACAATAATTACAATTATTATTATTATACAGCAGTTTGCTCTCCTGTATATTTTATCTTAGCATTATTTCCGGTAATGGACATTCAAATTATGTCAAGACTTTGTAGTATAGAGTTCTAATTTGTTTTGTATATTTTTTACAAATTTGACTTTATGGAAGTACATTATTACAATGTTTTTTTATTTTTTTGTGTGTGTGTTTAAGCATTGTGCATGTATGTAAAAATGCTGAAACTTCCTCAGTAAATCAAGAGGTGTCCTTTTTGTACACCTGCATTTCTTGATAACTCTTTGGGCAGCTGTATGTGCAGTGAGGACCTATCACAGTTTTGGGTCAATCTCACCAAATGATATGTCTGTTACAGTATTTCAAATGATTATAGTTATGAAGCTGGATGCATCTAATTACTACTCATAGTGATATGTGTTTTATATGTTTTGCTTTTGACCTATTTCTTTATGAATATGGTTCATCTACTTACAACTGTTAGATTTGTGTAATTGTCATTAGTGTACTAGAGTGTTTATGCTTGCAAAAATATGTATGTTATTATTTATTATGTAAAGTAGTCTGAGGTTTTTTAAATGTTTCTCAAATAAATTCTCTTTAAAAATGTAAAGAAATGTCTTGAAGAATTTTTAAAAATTATTTTTTCAGAATTTTATTGCTGGGTTTTGATATTTTGGGATGTCAGTGTTTTGGATTATGGCACCCAGAATTGGTTTTTTGGGATTATGGCCAACACCTGTCCCAAAGAGAACAAACGATGGCATATCATTGTTACTAAATTCATAAGGTCTGTGCTGTGATTTACTCTAGGGGACTGCCAAAGACTCAAAGCTGGATTTTTGTCTACCACAGATATTTACTTGAAGCATTATAAGGATTTCTGGGTTCAAGTGGCAGAGCTCCTTCCGTGACAGCCTTTTGCAGACCCCTGTTGTTCTGGCCTCCATTCAAAACTGGAAGGCTTTTGCTGACCTGTAATGGTAATAAAGTTCACATTACCTTCAAAATCAAATATAGCAATTTGTTTTTTATTCTGGGAAGAGATGTGTTGACACGGGCCACATCATTAAACTCTTAGGAATTTCAGTGAGGAGACAATCCCCTGAGTTTTGGTGGGATGAATTTTTCACCCTCTGGCATGCTTGTGTCTATCAAGGTGTCTAGAGTAGTTGTTACTTCCTGTTAACCGGGTCCAGTCAGCATATCATCACCATAATGGACCACTTGGATGTCTTGCGAAAAGAAAAGTGATGAAAATCCCTGTGAACTAGATCACTGGTTTAATCAGGGGGAGTTTTGCCAATGTTTAGAGACATTTTTGTTTATTTACAAATGGGGATTGGGGAGTTATTGGCATCTGGTAAGTAAAAGCCAAAGGTGCTGTTAAACATCGTATAACGTACAGGACGCTTTCCTACAAGAAAGAATAATCTGGCTCAAAATGTCTGCAGTGCCAAGGTTGAGTAACCCTGGACTAGATTGTGACATAAGGCTGGAGATTTGAAATAGCCCTGAGGTAGGGTAGTGAATGAAGCAGCAAACTGCTTCAGTGTTCTTTACTAACAAATATAGAGGGAGAGGAGTGTTCACCAGGTCAATAGCTACATACTAGGTGCCAGGGGGTATGTCAGTTTAATCCAGCAAGAAATCTAGAATAGCAGTTATAACTGGAATTACCAACTAATTAAGTTTAGATAACATATTATCATTATTTGAGATTTATCTGTCTTCTGCATCAACCAAATAGGTGAGTTGAGTGGAAGTGTGGTGGGAATTATCATCCCTGCATCTTTTACATTATTGGTGGCAATAATCTCTGCAGTCTCTCCAGGAAATATTATTTCTTTTGGCTTACGATTTTGGTAAGCCCAAGGAGTTCTAATAGTTTCCACCTGCCCTTTCTTAGTATAACAGTGCTTAATTCACAGGTCAGAGAATGATTGTGTGGTTTCTGGCAGGTGCTGAGTATGTGTATTTTAATTGTGAATTCCAGAACTGGGGAAGTAACCACAAGGTGGGTTTGAGGACCCACTGGTTCCTCTGTGAACTTGACCTGATTCAAAAGTTTATCAATCATTTGATTTCCATATACTTCTGCTCTAACTGGTAAAACACAATGGAGTTTTGGGTTTCTAGGAATTGCTGTTAGATTGGAGACAGTTTGGATTTCCCCCCCACCCCACATCCCCAGTGACTAATCACCCTAGTAAATTGTTGCAGTTACCTTAGGGAAAGCTAAGAGGAAGATTTACAGTTTGCATTTTGATGTATATAGCAGTGTCTTCCTTCAAGGATACGTGGTCTCTCCTTTATTCAAGGGGCTCTGGGTCTTGAAGTTCTTCAACTCTGGGAGTTGTTTGAGGAGCTGATAGTTTTATTTAGGTCACAGTGTGAACTGCAAAAGTACCTGAAGTCGACCTAGAAAATAACATTTGTCTTCCAAGTCTTATACAAAATTTACTTGTGGCAAAGGACAGATCAAATCAGAACCATAGGGGGAAGGTAATTTGGGGAAACATAGTTGCAACTTAGCTAAATTGACAGTATAAGACTACCACAGTCCAAAGAAGTTCTTGCCACTCATATTGGTTACAGTATTTTATGGGCAATTTAACTTTTCAAGCCATCTTTGTTGTTTATATAGTCACATTAGTTATTGCCTCAGTTTAATTACCCATGTGAAATAATGGAGGTCAGGGCCACTAAGGGCTGCATAGGCTGTGTGCAAGTCTGGGGGCACCATCCACATAAATTAGAATGTGACAGGTGTGTGGGCTGGGGTTGTAACTCAGTGGCAGAGCCCTTGCCTAGCATGTGTGAGGCATTGGGTTTGATTTTCAGCACCACATATAAATAAATAAATGTGTATCAACAACTAAAACAAATTTAAAAAAAGAATGTGACAGATGTACCGAACAACACAGCATCCTGAAATATTAATAAATTTAAATAAAATATTATCAAAATATTAATGTGCATTTAGAAGGAGATGGATTTTGATAACTACTCATGTAAGGAAGTTGCACAATTTTTGTTTAGATAACATGTAGGATTATTTTCTCTCTAAATTTTGGACAACGTTCAAAGTAGTTTTGGCAAATGAAATGAGTCAGAATATAGTATACCCATACTCCTAAAAAATAGCTCAAACTCTCTATATAGATAGATCTATACATATTTGAATTACACATATATTTAGAATAATTGGGCGTATATATTCAATATTCAGTTTTATTACCACTTCCCATGCTACAGATCCCACTCAGTCTCAACTTTTCAAGGGCTTTTGTTCTTGTACTTGATCTTTTTTACCTGAATCATCAATTACTCCCTCACAAATAGACTTCATCCATTAGCACATAAACATATTCTATATATCATATTAAAAGAGAAAATTCTCCCATGACCACATGTTCCCTTTTAGCTTAGAGTCTGTTTCTCTGCTTACCTATGTTAAAAATATTCTTAAAAGGCATTTTTGTAGTTTTCATTGCTTCTCAGCTTCAATACACTCCAGCCAGGTTGGTCTCCAAGATTCCACTGGGCCTAGTCTTGTCAGGGTCACCAGCTACCTTTTTGTTGATAAATGCCACAGAGAAAACACAGATCACCTCTCTTTCCTTATTTTCTTGGCATCTGCAATTACCACACTCTAGATTTTGATAACAGGAGCATTTTATGGAGGCAGAGAATTTGGAGATGTGGTTAGGCTGTATTGAGGTTGATGACCAGGTGGCTTTCCAGTATGTTCTGTATTTTTTAATGAACTGAAAAGCAAAGACATTGGTTGATGTTTTAGTCAGCTTTTTCATTGTTGGGACTAAAGGGACTGACCAAAACAACCATAAGGAGGAAAATTTTATTTGAGGGCTCTAAGGTTTCAGAGGTCTTAGTCCATACAAGGCCGGCTCCATTCTGCAGGGCTGGAGGTGAGGCAGAACGTCATGGCAGGGGAGTATGGCAGAGGGATTCAGCTCAAATCAGGAAGTGGAGAGAGAAACTCCATGCTCCAGTGCAAATATATACTCAAAGCCACACCCCAATTCCCACCCCCTCCAGTCACACCTTACCACTTCAGTTAATCCCATCAAGGATCAACTCACTGATTAGGCTAAGGCTATAATCCAGTTATTTCTCCTCCACACTTTCTTGCATTGTCTCATGTGAGCTTTCAGGGGACACCTCACATCCAAACCATAACAGTTGGCAAGTTGGGATGTAAGGGGAGATAGGAGACAGTATGCGATGGGAATTTTAGAGAAGGGTAAGTTAATGTACTTCAAGTACAGAGGATTATCAGGTGGTATTGGGTTCTCATTTGGGATTTGTTCCCACAAATTTAAGTGAAGTCAGGTAATCTTTTTGAATATGTGTCTAATAGTGTTGAGATTTCAGGTGTAGGTATATAGTAGAGGGGTGGTTGGGTTTCAGAATGGTGGGAAGAGGGGTGGTTGGGTTTCAGAATGGTGGAGAGTTGCCAAGCAAACTTAGAAGACTGTGGAAAGCAGGAGGGGGATAAAGGGGGACTTGTGAGGGAATGGTTATAGTAAAGAACTGGAGCATACATATAACCTTGGTAAAGAAATAGGTTGAGGATATGATAGGGATTAGTGGGAAGGGACAATGAATTGGAGGTTTTGAGGTTGAAGAAAGCTTTGCATATTGTAAGATATTGCAGACAAGAGTTAAGCACAACTGAGTTAAACATTCTCAGCTTCTCTGACAAAATTTATTTAGAGAGTCATGTGTTAAGCTAAAAGTCAAAAAGGACATAGCCAAGCATAATTCCATAATTGTGTTTCTAGCAGGGCATGACAAGATTTAAGTACTTCCTAGAAAGTCCTTACCATTTTCAAACACATGGTCAGAAAAGTTTTGTTAATGTTATCTGAGTTGTAATTAAGATCTGTTGGACTTGTAGGTTAATGAAAACTGGGCTTGAATAAATGAAGAAACAATGTGTTAATGAAAAAAAGATCAAGTATTCTGCATTTGGAGTTTGGCCAAGCAGCTGTTAACTGTATTCTTTTTTTTAACTTCTAGATGTTCTTGATTTCAGAATTTCATGGGTTGATAAGGTTTGTAAAAAATAATAACAAAAACAAAAATCTTTGGGCTATGGGTTGACATTGCCAACTTTCTGTTTGTCAAATAAGTAGGAAAAAGACTTACCATAAACTATTAACACAATTTCTTAGAGAAGATAGCTTAATAGCAAACTGGTACATGGTCTTGAAATGAAGGATGGTCCTTTTTTTTTTTTGTGGTACGGGGGATTGAACTCAGGGGCACTCGACCACTGGGTCACATCCCCAGACCTGTTTTGTATTTTATTTAGAGACAGGGTCTCACTGAGTTGCTAAGTGCCTCGCCATTGCTGAGGCTGGCTTTGAACTAGCGATCCTCCTGCCTCAGCCTCCCAAAGTGCTGGGATTACAGGTGTGTGCCACCGTGCCCGGCTTAGGATGGTCCTTTTAAGTGGGAACTTTTGACAATCTTACACTTGCTTACATTTGCAAATACAACTTACATTTGCAAGTACACACAAATCTTCCTATTTTGCTGAGAAACTGTAAACTTCCATCTGTTGGGACTATTTTGGAAACATCTGACTTGCTTATATGAGAACCTAGAAGATAATCTAGTTTGCCTTTTGAGTATACTATTATTATCAACAAAAATAGTAGCTAAGGTAGAACTCTAGCTATAATGAGCTAAGGAATTTAAAGTTCCCCAAAGAACTGGGTAATTGATGAAGGTTTCCATCAAGAGCTCAGGACCCTTTACAAAGTCCCACATCTCTCAACTGAGTAACATTCTGTTCATACCCATTTCCCTTCTCATACTACAGAGAAGTAGAGGCTTGGCCATAGGCAATACACTGAGGCACAATCTCTAGTCTGGCTGGTATTTTCTTTCATTTCTGTACCAACAGAATGTGATTGCTAGTGTGGCATTCAGTATATGTGTGAAATGAACTTAAATAATCTATTGCATTGGCAACTCTTAACCCTAGAAGGAAAATTCTTTCAAGTAGTAAATTAGTATCTTGAAGCTTGTGAATGGCAAATAAGACCTGCACAGACAATGGAAGAAATTATTTAGAGATAAAAGAAAACAAGATGCTAATTACCTGAATAATAATGGCCAACATCTATTGAATGGGTACAAAGTACCCCTTACTATGTTACATACAAATTTACTCAATAAATATAAAAGAGTTCCTACTTGTATGTATTGGGCATTGTTCCTAGGTATTAGTAATATAGAGTAAATAAGACAGACATATTAATTTTTATAGGGGAAGTCAGATGAAAGCAAGTGTTCCCTGCCCCCATATAATTTCAGATAGTAATAAGCTATGTGAGGAAAATAAAAGTTAAATGATAAAGAGAAATTGGTGTGAGTCTCCTTTAGAAATGATGGTCAGAGAAGGTTCGTGTGTGCAGTTAGGTGATAATTTAGCATAAGCTCTTTGAAATGGGTATTATTGTCTATTTTTTCTATTTGTGGTAACCTCGAATTGCCCAGGTTAAATAACTTACCCAGGGTCATACTGTTAATAAGTTGCAGTGTCAAAATTCAAACTGGATAGCCTATTCAGACTCATTTTTCTTAATAACTGTGCTGTCTATGGAAATGAAAACCAAAACATATTTTAATGGAAATATTTTATTTGAACCCAGCCATTTTTTTTTCTTTAAAAGATGGATAATACTGTTTATACCCAGAGAGCTTCCTTCTTCATCATGAAGTTTTCCTTTTGAGCATTTCATTGTAAATCAGCACTTCTACTAGAGGACAGCAGTGGAAAAGAGAAGGGTTGCCAAGTTAAAATGGATTATGTGCTTATTCATTAAAAACATTAGTTTAGTGAGTGTCCATGTAGAAACCATTGCATTAAATGGCTTTTAAACAGCCTGTAGATTTCATTTCTCTCTGTTCTCTGTGCTCTTCATTTAATACAAATAATTGAGAGGTTTTTTTTTTTTTTTTTTTTTTTTTTTTTTTATGTGTGTTTGGCCTGTGATTTCTTTTTGTGGCTTGGATTGAAGCAGTATTTATTAAGTAAAGGCTGTGTAATCTGTGATTATAAGATGCTGCACTGGGGTAGCCCAGTAATAGGTCCAAATGCGTTTGGATGTCCAATTGTTCGTTCCACACATGAGAAACTGTTGGAGAACATGCATCTTGTACAAAGGTATTTTGCTTCATCTGAGGTTAATGAGCCAGTACCTTTTGTGCCCTCTGGAGTATATAATTAATTATTTATTACAGTGATTAGTGATAATTGACAAAAAGGCAAAAACCCAGGCATATATGTAAACTATTTCCTATGTATGTTATCTAAATAGAACCCTTGTGGCACAGATTTATAAAAGAAGATCAACTGAGTAGTTTAGGTAGCTTTTAAGAATAACTGATGTTGGAAAACAACTCTTGACAGAAAAATGGTACCCTGTGTTATTTATCTTATTAATTACCATATCATATGGAAACTATTAGTTTATTTTTCACTAACCTTTAATGTTTTGGGTCATTTCTTAAAATCATGTTTACTCCTTTAGCAGTATAAGTTCTCAGTATTTGTTAAACTAGTAATGTTGAAGTTTAGGAGCTCCATCTTATTCCTGAAGTAATACTATTCTTTTGGTCTTTAAGCCAGTTTATTTAAATACTAAAGATGATATTCTTCAATATGATTTCTACTTTATTATTTTTATTCTCATTCTCTTCTTTAGAAGACTACATTTTCTCCTTTGTTCCCATTCTGTTTTGGTAAGGCAGGAAAAACCTGCTTATACTGTAATTGAAGACAATACAAAGCTATTTATTTTATGCAAAATGATATAAACTCCCCAAAATGTGCCATTCTGCTCTTTTATTTCAAAAGGACATTATTTGCTATAGCTCTTTCATTAAGAACAGAATAGTAAATACGAAAAATGAGTAAAACTTATAAGGAAAATATCTGCATTTTAATTATATTCATCAGATATTTTTTCCATTCCTTTCTCACTGAACATTCAAGCTATAATGATTCTGTTTTCTTAGCAACAACCATCACTTTGAGCCTGTAAATTTCTTTGATCAGCTAACGGTCTATTTCAGAGCATGCTTATAATGTTGAGGTCTTTTGGAGAGCCACGAGTGTCCCTGTGGTAAAGTCCACTTTAACATTTGCTTTGGTAAAGTGGTCCATAATCTCCATTTGTTGACATTGTCTTCATTGTTTTGGAGGAACAAAAGGAAATGATGAAGTGTGAGTGTGTGCTTGCACTTGGCACTATTTTGTGAGGGTTAGCACTATTCTGCACCCCCTAGTGAGCTCCTGGTGTTGGATCTACTAAAAGGGGTAAATTTGGGGCAACAAAGTATATCTGGGAGTGGGGAGGAACAGGAACCAAAGCTTCCCTAGCCCAAATGTTCTGGCTATAAACTCAGGTAGAGGATAGTAACTGCCAGTGGTATGGTGGCCAGTGGGAGATACCAATGAGATTTTTCTTTGTCCTTAAGAACTCTCATCAGATCTTTGATCTCTTCCTTTAACCATGTTGTTTTTAGTTATTGGAAGGCTGAATAACCATATGCCTCTGGCAATGAGGGCAGAGCCTGCCCTGCAAAGCTTACCTTGTATATGAGAGCTGACAAGGACCTGAGTTCTCTGTAGACACACAGCTCTCAAAGGAGAGCTTTTGGTTTGGAGATTATTATTAATATTGTGTTAGGAAAAAGGTTTGGGGAGGTAGCTTAGCATTCTATTGAAGAGCACAGGCTTTAAAATAAGACAGATCTAAGTTTGACTCCTGGGACTGCCATTTACTAGTTGTATGACCATTTGTTTTGCAATCTAGACTTCTGATAGTTCGTGTTTAAATTGGATAATATTTTCAGTTTATCAGTTTTACAATGAGGATTAAGTAAAATCATGTCTAAAAAGGTACTCAATACAGAAGACATTGTCAATATTAAGTAAATAATGGCTATTATTATTATTATTATTGGGCTGGTAGTGACATTATTCCTGTTTTTAGGGATTATATGTAATTGCCAGTGTATTTTGCTCATGGTGGGAGTTAGGACCAAATGGGGAAGGAACAGCTAGATGAGACATAAATCTATGCTATCTAATCTTGAGGAATTTCTTAATACTAGAATGAGTCATACCATTTCACCGTAACTTTTACCACTAAAATTTTCTAGTTTGGATTTCCATGTATGACCAAAATATATTTGTGCTTGAAACTGTTATAGGTCAAACAGTTGACTGAAAGCACACCATTGCTATACCATTTTATTTTGTTTTATTTTAAGAAGGAGGTAATGTGAATTTGTTGCTGCCTGCAGCAATGATACTGCGGGAAAGAATTCGGAAGCAGACTGGAAAATGAATAGGCTCTTTATTCTTGCTTCTTCTAACTTCTCTCTCCGGCTCCAAACAACCTCTCCAACTCCAACCACCCCCTCTAGCCAACCTCACCCAGTTAAATACTTTTTGCCTTAACAAGTATACACGTGTCAACAGCTCAAACTTACAGGTGCGTCACATAGTTTTCACGGGCATAGAAAGATTCTTAGATAAATGCATGAATATCAGATGAAAATAGTGAAACACCTCTTATGGCTCTCAGATAGCCGCCATTTTATCTATCTCCTTATTAGGGCTCTTATATCGCCCCCCCCCCTTTTATTTTAAAAGAGGGATAGCTCTAGGGCATCTACATGTGCAACCAACATTCTTACCCGTCATCGGATAATCAAGGCTGTGCCCTTGACTCCTGTCTTAGGTTGATATGTCGGCCACATGAGACTTTCCCGTGGATGGGTGATGACCCTCACCACATCCAGATCGACTGTGCCTGTCTTAGGTTGTCCCCCTCTGGGGATCTTACCCGTCATTGACTACCAGCCGTCCAATCGTCCAATCGAGCCAACCAAACATGAGGAGATGCTTCGGTTCTAAGGCAGCAAGCTTTGTGCTGATGAGCCAAGTTCCATAGCATATCAAGTTTTTTTTTTTTTTTTTTAAATAAATCAGCTGCCCTAAGTTCCATTCAGTAATGCACTGAGTTCTCTAGACAAATACCCGCAAGGCATTGTCCCGTAAAATGTCCCAAACATAGAAAGATTTATCAAAATGTCCATTTGCTAACATGTTGATCTAGGAGGCCTCGTGCATGCAGAGCAGAAGCCACACTGCTGGTGAAGTTGTTTGATGCTTGAGCAGCAAGGATGCTTGTAGTGATTTGTGATCCCTGCAGCTGTAGCAGCAGCCGTCTTTTTTATGTCTAGACAATGCCACCAGCAAATCTTCAGGGCCTGCTACCTAGAAACTCAAGCATCAATCATTAGAGGAAAGGCAGTGCCATTCCAGCACTGAGTCAAGAAGCGAGTTGTCAAACTAAAAAATAGAATTATTAGATCAGGTAATTGAAGTTGATCTCTGCTCACACACATTGCTGCTTGAGCTCCCACAAACATAAGCTGGCAAAATATCACATTTAGAATGGATTAAAGAAAGACTGAGGGTATTTAGCTGACAAAATATTATATTTAAGATAAATTAAAGAAAAGCAAAGAGCATTTTAGAAAAATAATTTGTTAGCTGGAACCCCTGAGCCTCTGCATACACAGCAACCTTCCATGAATATACCTGTTGAAACAATTCAAATTAATCAACTATTTAACAAATAAAGTTAATTACAAATAAACAATCCCATGTCAAATACCAAAATATCAGGTTATATGGTATTAGTCATATTCTTTGCTGAAGAGAAGTCCTAGAGACACCTATAAATTAAGATTGAAGGTACCTTCAATTTTTAATTGTTTACCCAATTTGAATACTCTGAACTTAAATGAATTAAAGTTATTTGGATCCATATATATATATATATATATATATACACACATTTATATTATTAATTTTCATGAGCGCTCGGTTTTTGTTATTTGTGATATCACATTGGACAGATGCACAAACATAAAGACATATATTTGTGATGTCACATTTACATGAAATTTACACAAGCACACAGACATAAAGACATATGTAAAAAAGAAAAACACAGTTGTGTGCACACTAAAGAGAGATCCTCTCATCCCGGCTGGGAGGAATGAGACTTAAGTTGTGAATTTATTGAAGGAAAAAACACGCAGCTTAAAAATTTTTTAGCTGAAAAGGCAAAGATGAGGTTCCTTTGTTGGAAAAGAGACAAACTCGCGCAGGTGCGCGGATTGATAACCTCTTTTAAGGGAATCATTTCACAACTACTTCATCTTGGCCCTTTTGATTTGGCACTTGTTTTTATTAATCTTGATTCTGCAACAACTTCATCTTGGCCTTTTTGATTTGGTACCTGTTTTATTAATCTTGATGGTATCCACACCGGCGAGGTTTCATGCTGTGGAAAAACACAAACAGATCCTCTTCCCCAAATTAATACTGGGTCTGGACCTTTCCATGTACCTGAAAGAACATCCTTCCAGTAAACCAAAGGTTTATGTTGTTGGTGTGGATTCCAGTGTCTGTCTCCAGCCGAATATCCTTTAGAATCCAAAGTTAAAAAATTTTAGGTAAAAAGGGTAATGGCTAATCTATCTTTAGGATTTGTCCAATTTCCTTCTTTTTGTTTCAAAAGCATAAGTTTGAGTGTGTGATTAGCTTGTTCAATTATACCTTGGCCTTGAGGATTATATGGGATACCAGTCTTATGAAGTATACTGAATTTTGCACAAAACTGTTTGAAAGATGAGGACGTATATGCAGGGCCATTGTCTGTTTTAAGCATTTTGGGAATTCCCAATGCAGCAAAAGCTTGTAGACAATGAGATGTAAAATCTTTAACTTTTTCTCCAGCATGTAAGGAAGCAAAAATCATGCCTGAGCATGTATCTATGGTCACATGAATAAATCGCAGTTTTCCAAAACTTGGATCATGAGTGGCATCCATCTGCCACAAATGATTGGGCATTAATTCTCTTGGGTTAACCCCATAATGTGGATTGGGCAAATGTGTCACACAAGATTGACAAGCCTTCACAATTGTTCGAGCTTGATCTTTAGTTATTTTAAACCTTTGTTGTAAAGTAGTACTATTAACATGAAATTGAGAATGGAACGAGGTAGCTTGTTGGACTGCTGAAAATATAAAGATTGTTTCAGTGAGGGCATTGGCCTTTTGATTACCTTCATGGAGAGGACCAGGCAAATTAGTATGAGCTCTGATATGTCCAATAAACAAAGGTTCTTTACATTCCCATAGAAGGTTTTGAATTTGAAAAAACAATTTAAAGGCTGGAGTATGAGGTGCTATTGGACCTGCTAGCTCCAATTTAGGGACAGCATGTACAGTATAGTGGCTGTCTGAAAAAATATTTATGGGCTGTTCTTTAAAACTTTCAAGAGCTATAATAATAGCTTCAAGTTCAACTAATTGAGCTGATTTATGGGCAGTAATATGAATCATATTTTCTTTTTGAGTGACTACTGCAGCAGTACCGTTAGAGGACCCATCTGTAAATACATTTAATGCCTTAGGAATAGGTTGATTTTTTATTACCTGTGGAAATATAATGGGATGATTGATACAAAAAGATAGTATAGGAGACTTAGGAAGATGGTTATCAAAATTTGCAGAAGTAGAGCATCTAGCTATAGCCCAATCATTATCATTGAAGCACAAATATTCAACCTGTGACGATGAATAGGGAGTAATAATAGTAGCGGGGTGAATGCCAAATATTTTAGTAGAAGTCTTAAGTCCTTGAAGAATAAGTTTAGCCACCATGGAGGTATAAGACTCAATTGTACTTTTAGAAGAGACAGGCAAATGTATCCATAATAAAGGCCCCTGTTGCCAAAATACTCCTGTGGGTGTATATTGTGAAGAAATAATGATCAATATCAGCAGTCGAGCAAAATCAATTCTATCACAATGGGATCTTTCAATGGCCTTTTCTACCAACTTTAAAGCTTTCCTAGCATCAGTAGTCAGTGTTCGCGGTGAAGATGGGTAAGGGTTCCCGCGAAGGATATCAAATAAGGGTTTTAATTGGCCAGTAGTGAGGCTTAGTGTAGGGCAAAGCCAATTAATGTCTCCCAGCAATTTTTGAAAATCATTAAGAGTGGCCAAATGTTCCTTATTTATTAAAATTTTTTGAGGCCTAATAAAAGTATCCATAATTTGGAATCCTAGATATAATATTGGAGATCTAGTGTGATCCTTTTCTTCAGCAATTCTTAGTCCATATCGTTTCAAGTTTTCTGATATATCGCTAAATATGGTGAATAAGACTTCTTGATTAGGATGAGCAAGCAGAACATCATCCATATAATGGAGGCACATAAGCTCTGAGTATTTGTTCTTGATAGGCTGAATAACTTTATCTACATAGATTTGACATATAGTGGGGCTATTAGCCATTCCCTGGGGTAAAACTTTCCACTGAAATCTTTGATCAGGGCGATTATTATTAATAGAAGGAACTGAGAAAGCAAACCTGGGGGCATCCAGAGGATGTAGAGGAATAGAAAAGAAACAATCCTTTATATCAAGAGTTATAAGATGGAAAATTTTAGGAATAGCTACAGGATTAGGAAGTCCAGGTTGGGTAGGGCCCATAATTTGCATGGTTTTATTGATTTCTCTAAGATCATGTAACAATCGCCATTTTCCTGATCACGAATATGGGGGAATTCCAGGGAGAGGTGGAAGGTTCTATATGTCCTGCTTCTAGTTGTTCTTGAACTAGTAGGTGGGCCGCTTGTAATTTTTCTTTAGATAAGGGCCACTGAGGGACCCAAACTGGCTTATCAGAAAGCCATGGTATTTTCAAAATTGTTTTCTCAGTGGCCCCTAAAAAAATATCCTTTACCTTTTTGGTGATTTCCTTTTGTAACACCTGTGGGCTTGGTTGCGAGGTGTACTCCCATTTGTTGCAAAATATCTTCCCATAAGGTAACTGGCAAGCTGGACAAAACATAAGGCTGAAATGTTCCTTGATGCCCTTCATCATCCTCCCATTTTAAAACTGTTGCACTTTGTTCTGGGCTGTTAGTATATCCCAAGCCTCTTAAACTGGTTGAAGCCTTCTGCAGAGGCCAGTGCTTGGGCCATTGTCGTAGATTGATGATGGAAGAGTCAGCTCCAGTATCAATCAATCCCTCTATCTCTATACCTTGAATTTTTAATTTGCACGTAGGCCTCTGTGAACAATTCTGAATCCAGTAAGCCATAGGTCCTGAGCCAGTGGAACCAAATCCCCTATTTTTCCTATTTTGAGGCATACTCTTAAATGAGTCATGTAAACTGGGAAGGAGAAGCAGCTGAGCAATTCTGTCTCCTTGGTTAACAGAGCAAATGCCTCTAGGTGAACTAAGCATAATCTTAATTTCTCCTTGGTAGTCTGAGTCTATTACACCTGGAGTCACTTGAAAACCTGATAAGCTTTTAGAGCTTCGCCCGAGGATAAGTCCTACATTTCCTGAGGGAAGAGGTCCCCTGACTCCCGTGGGAATCAGTTGAACCCCCATTTCAGGTGTTAGCACTATCCAGGCGGTGGAACAGGGGTCTAGTCCTGCACTTCCTCTTGTTCCTCTAAGGAGGGAGTCAATGGGTAAGAGGGATTGTGTCGAGGAATCATCTGGATGGATGTTTGAGGATACTCTTCCTCTAATGCCTCGTACATTTGTGGACCCCGGGACATTGGGCCCCGTGCCCCGTTTTTTGAATTCCTAGACAAAATGCTTCCATAACTATCGAATTTAGATCTGCCCTTATTAGCCCAATGGTTTCCTTTTTTATACCTGGGGCAGCGGCCTGGGGCATGATATAAGCTTGGTCTTATTTCTCTTTGGGGATATTGTCTAGAATAACTTGATTGATTATAATTATTTTTAGGTTGAGCCTTTTTTGTGAAATTTTGAGGGGAAGCACCTCTCATTGCTGCTGCAATCACATTTCCTGTGACAAAGGCGTCATTTATATCTTTACATAATCTTATATATGCTGAAAGGTCCCTTTTAGATTTCCATGGTCTGATAGCGTCTTGACAATATTTGTTGGCATTTTCATATGCCAGCTGAATGACTAATGGCATAGCTTGATCAACGTCTCCAAACACTCTACCTGCAGTTCGCAAAAGCCTATCAGCAAAGTCAGCATATGGCTCATTAGGTCCCTGAATTACTTTAGACAAGCTACCCTGTAAGTCACCAGTTCCTTGTAAAGTTTTCCATGCTTTAACAACTGTGGCGTATATTTGAGCGTAAACTCCAGGATCATACTGAATTTGAATCTGTAAGTCAGCAAACTGCCCTTCTCCAGTTAACATGTCTACGTTACAGTCTGGAAATCCTGCAGTTGCATTTCTTCTAGCTGTTTCCACACAAAACTCCTGGAACTGTGACCTCCAAATCAAGTATTGTCCCCCGCTCAATACTGCCTTACATAAGCCTTTCCAGTCTGAGGGGGTTAAAGTGTTAAGGGACTCCAACATGCTCAACGTGAAAGGAGCTTGGGGCCCATTGCTTCTTTGAAATTTTTTATTGTTTTGAAGTCTAGGGATTGGTGGTACCTCTGCCCATTTTCATTTTCAAATACTGGCAGAT
The DNA here is from genome assembly GCA_025594165.1 of Tamias sibiricus. Taxonomy (NCBI): domain Eukaryota; kingdom Metazoa; phylum Chordata; class Mammalia; order Rodentia; family Sciuridae; genus Tamias; species Tamias sibiricus. Next base: position 52,993,756 of record CM046669.1, read on the forward strand.
CCCAATGTCCCTGCGGGTTTTGACATTCGAGGGCGCATAAGTGCTCAGAAAGGCCGTTAATCTCTGCCTCAAGGGCATGCAAATGCTCAGAAATACCCCTCATGGTTTCTGTAATTGATTCAACCCCTGAGGGAGCAGAGGGCACAAGTGTTTCCTCTACTTGAGGGTCCTTTCTGGTCTTAACTGACTCAGCAGAGGAGGCTGTGCTTTCATGATTATTTGACTTCTCCTCACTACTATTACTTTCATTAGTAGTAACATCCTGAGTCCCAGGTTCAATTGAGAGCACGTATTCCTCAGCTATCTCTAATAAATCTCAGATAGCTTTAGCAGCTCGGATCTTCGTCATTTTTGAGTTCACACCAATACTATCCTTACTGTTCCTATCTGACTCAGCGGAGGCTATGCTTTCATGATCAGTTTCCTCCTCACTATCAGCTATATCAAAGAATTCTTCCATAGCCTTTATCACTCGGGTTTTAGTTATTTTTGCACCCATCTTTAGAGACTTCTCAGTTCTTACCTGCCGATTCCGAATTCCCTGTACGGGCCACCACTTGTTGCCATCTGCAGCTGTCGCCGTCTGCAGCAACGATACCGCGGGAAAGAATTAGGAAGCAGATTGGAAAATCAATAGGCTCTTTATTCTTGCTTCTTCTAACTTCTCTCTCCAGCTCCAAACAACCTCTCCAACTCCACCCACGCCCTCTAGCCAACCTCACCCAGTTAAATACTTTTTGCCTGTACAAGTATACACGTGTCAACAGCTCAAACTTACAGGTGCGTCACATAGTTTTCACGGGCATAGAAAGATTCTTAGATAAATGCATGAATATCAGATGAAAATACTGAAACACCTCTTATGGTTCTCAGCTAACTGCCATCTTAGCTATCCTCAATTAGGGCTCTTACGATTATTATTATTATTACTGGGCTAGTAGTGACATTATTCCTGTTTTTAGGGATTACATGTAATTGCCAGTGTATTTTGCTCATGGTGGGAGTTAGGACCAGATGAGGAAGGAACAGCTAGATGAGACATAAATCTATGCTATCTAATCTTGAGGGATTTCTTAATACTAGAATGAGTCATACCATTTCACCGTAACTTTTACCACTAAAATTTTCTAGTTTGGATTTCCATGTATGACCAAAATATATTTGTGCTTGAAACTTTTATAGGTCAAACAGTTGGCTGAAAGCACACCATTGCTATACCATTTTATTTTGTTTTATTTTAAGAAGGAGGTAATGTGAATTGGTGTAAAGAAAATACACTGTGCTCTCTAGGCTCAATAAATGGGATTTGAACGGGCATGTAGATCCCTAATAATAGCCATGTTCATGAAGTAATTAAATGAAATTGAAGATAAAATATCAGTACATAGTAAATATTCACTTAGGATTTGATGGATGAATTGAGGCATAATATATTAATTTGCCTAGAAAGTAACTGCTTCATAGAGAAACCAGCTACTTAATAATCTTATATTTTGTTTAAATAAATTTGATGATAGGTAATACATGCAAATAAATGAAATTTTTAAAAATTCAAAGGGGTATTCAGCAAATTTTCTTTCCAGCCTAGAGTTTTTAAGAAGAAATGTTTTATGCATATATAATTGGTCCTCTGTATCCGTGTGGGTTTTGCATTCTCAGATTTAACAAACTGAATTGAGAATTCTAGAAAAAAAAAATGTGTCTGTACTGAATATCTACGTACTTTTTCATTCTTCTTATTCCCTAAACAATACTATTTAATAGTATTTTACATTGTAGGGGTATTATGAATAATTTAGAAATGATTTAAAGTATATGGGGGTGCATATAGGTTATATGCAAATACTGTACCATTTCATATAATGGGATTCAGCATCCACAGATTTTGATCTTCATGGGGGTTCCTTGAATATGTCTCCCATAGATACCAAGGAACAACTTTGCAAGCAAATGTTGATCCCCTTTACACAAATGGCAGTAGTTGATACTTTTATTCCTTTGATTTTTTTCTTTAAAAAAAAATCTTAGAGATTGTTCCATGTCTCTATATAGAGATCTTATTTTTAAAAATATGTGTAGTATTCTACTGTATGGGTATATTTAATCACATTTCTTACTGATGGCTATTTAGAATGTTTCTGGCCTTTTATTGTTGTAAATATTTTGTTGCAGTGAATCGAGTCTGACTTTTACATATGTCATTTTATATTCATGTGTGCAGGGGTTTATTTGTGCACTAAATTCTTAGAGTTACTGGCCATAGAGTAAACACTTAAGAAACCTCTGATAGTGTATAGTAAGTATGTATGTTTTGCCTCAGAGAGGAGAAACGTAGTTAGGATTAGCTACCAGTTAGGTGGTAAAGATTTATTATATTAAAGTCTTCTTTGGGTTTCTTTAGATACCTGCATAGATATGTGAAAACTAGAATTGCTGCTTTGGTTGTTCTTTTTTTTTTTTTTTTTTTTTTTTCCCTAGTATAAAACAACTCTGATTAGGACTGTGTTTCTGATATGAAAAATATTGAAAGGTATTTGCTCAATTTTGGCATATGATAAAGACAAAAATCACATTGGGTTCTGGGAATGAACATGTGCCAGGCATTATGTTAAATGTTTTCTTTCATATAATTCACATTAAAACTCTTTCACATATAGGTCATTGTCACCATTTTATATATGAGTAAATGGAGGCTCAGAGAGGTAACTTTTCAAAGGTCACATAGCCAAGTGGCATAGGTACTATTTGATCCTAGATCTGTCCTTAAAATTTTTCCTCTTAATTACCACACGACCCCTGCTTTCTATCCAATTATAGTTACATGGCATGTTTTCATATATTCTGTTACTTTTAACCTTTTTAAAAATTCCATTTGTTTAGGTGAGTCTCTTAACAGGTCGAATTTAGGTACACCTCGTTTTTTGTTATTGTTTTAAAATTAGGTTAGTGTAACCCACTTGTGCTCAATTATATGATAGATAAGCTTAGCTTTGTTATTTTCTTTAAACCTTTTTAGTGCTTTTGATATTTGCACTTTCTCAGTGGATGTGGATACAACATTAAATGAAAAGAGAAATATCTACATCTTTAGGAGGGTGAGGGAAGGAGAACATTAATGGTAGGTAGATAGATAGATAAATAGATAGATAGATAGATAGATAGAGCAGTCCTGAAGGTCAGAGTAAGACTCACTATGAAAATGAGATTTAGGTAAAGAATTGAGAGAGCTGAGGGAGCTGGACTGACAGATTATCAAAGAGTAGAACGTTCCAGGAAGAGGGAACACTTAGAGCAAATGTCCTTTCTTTCTTTTTTTAAAATTGCAATTTATTATACATGTTTGTAGAGTGCAATTCATTTCATATTACATATAAAGAGCACAATTTTTCAAGTTGCTGGTTTTATATAGAGTACTTTTACAACAATTGTGTCTTCATACATGTACTTAAGCATGCCAGACCTGCCTGACCGATGCCTATGAGATTAGTTTGGCTGGAGCAAAATGAGAAGGGGTATGGTAGTAAAATGAGGTCAGAGAAGTAGTTGTGTCAGATATTTTTGTTATTGTTGTTTTGTTTTGAGATGAGGTCTTACTATGTCTGCCCAGGCTGGCCTCAAACTCCTGGGCTCAAGGAATCCTCTCACCTCAGCCCCCTGAGAAGCTGGGACTACAGGTGTGTGCCAAGATGCCCAGCTTAAGGGTCCACATTTTGATGGGCAGACTTAGTTACCATTATAAGGACTTCGGTTTCACCATGACTAAAACAGGGATCTGATGCAGGATTTTTTTCTGTCTTCTATGTTTAGAATACACTGAGAAGAAGAAAATGGTGAGAGGCAAGGAGAGAAACAGGATGAACTGTTAGGAGGCAAATGTAATAATCCAGTGTTTTAGACTAGGATAGTAACAGTAGGGATGATAAGAGTGGCTGGATTCTGGATATATTTATTTTAAGGTAAAACCAATAGGATTTCCTGAAAGAGTGAATGTGGGAAGGGGTTGGAGATCAAATTAGTGCTTGCGGAGTTTGAGATATTGACAAATATCCAAATGGAGATGTCAAGGTAGAAGCTGGATATAATAGTCTAGAGTTCAAGAGAAATGGCTGGAGATATAACTTTGTGAATTTTTATTTTGTACATGTGTTGTTTAAGCTTTGAGATTAGGTGGAATAATCAAGGCAGTTGGTGTAGTATGGATAAAGAAAACAAGAATACCAAGATCTGAATTCTTGGGGTTCTTCAGTATTAGGAAGTGTGGGAGAAGGGAAACAAATAAGAAAGTCTGAGAAGGTGAGATTGGGCAGGAGGAAAATGTGAAAAACAAAGGAGAAAGAAATCAATTGTCAAAAGATGCTTTTAAGTTCAGAAGATATTTTTCTTCTATTCTGGTCTCTGGTTTTCATCTCTTTCCTCCTTTTAATTTAACTTGTTTAAAAGAGGCGGTTTAGACTAGTGGTCAAGAGGACAAATTCTGGAGCCATACTCCCCCCTTTTTTTTAAATTCGAAATTGTTGTAATATAACAATAGCATGCATTACAATTCATAGTACATATATAGAGCACCTTTTTACGTAACACTGTTTGTATACAAAGTATATTCATACTATTCATGTCTTCAATCATGCATTTAGGATACTGATATCCATCTCATTCTACCATCTTCTTTTTTTTCCCCCTTCATACCCTCTTGCTCCCTCCCTTCCCCTCCCTCCCCATTGACCTTTCTAGTGTTCCTCTAATCCTCCTATGTTCCCGACCCAACCCCACTGTGAATCAGCCTACTTATATCAGAGAAAACATTTGGCATTTGGATTTTTGAGATTGGCTAACTTCACTTAGCATTATATTCTCCAACTTCATCCATTTACCTGAAAATGCCATTATTTTATTGTCTTTAATTGCTGAGTAATATTCCATTATGTATACATACCACATTTTCTTTATCCACTCATCTACTGAGGGGCATCTAGGTTGGTTCCACAACCTAGCTATTGTGAATTGTGCTGCTATAAACACTGATGTGGCTGTGTCCCTGTAATATGCTGCTTTTAAGTCCTTTGGGAATAGATCCAGGAGTGGGATGTTTGGGTCATAAGGTGGATCCATTCCCAGTTTTTCAAGGAATCTCCATACTGCTTTCCATAATGGCTGCACCATTTTGCATTCCCGCCAGCAATGTATGAGTGTGCCTTTTTCCCCACATCCTCTTCAACATTTATTATTGTTTGTGTTCTTAATAGCTGCCATTCTGACTGAAGTGAAATGAAAGAGTAGTTTTGATTTGCACAGAGTGACATTGGGAATTCTTTTAGGCTTGCTTCTGGTACAGGTTGTTCCAAACTGATCACCCCAGTTGTGGAATCAGCCATTTCTCTAAAGAGAGTTACTGGGTCGTCTGTGGTACGAGGCCTATTTCATGGACAGAATCAGGAAAATAGCCTTTACATTTTAAAAGTATATTTAAATTTAAAAAATATACACAGTAATTTTCATACATCCCAGGTATAGTTTGATATTTCAGTACACGTATACAATGTGTAATGATCAGATTTATGTTCATTACCTCAAACATTTGTCATTATTTTGGGAATATTCAAAATATTCAAAACAGTATGAGTTCAAGATGATATTTTTACTTTGAATTTAATATCACAGGATTTTTATTTTATTTATAGTGACAATTTTTATAGTATATAATTATTTTATATATGTGTAAGTATAGTCTCAAGATAATAATGTTAATAAAGCTACTGAATGACAAATTAAGAGTGCTTTGCCTAAAAGTATATTCCACTAAGGATGTGCATTCACAGTAAAGTCCTAAGGTCACTTAAAATATTTTTTCCTTCTGTTTATTTCATCAATTTGACATCTAGTTAATTTGTTACATTTTATATTAGGTATTTCAAGACTACGTTTTTCTTTAATTTTGATTTGATTCTTTGAATGTTTAAAACATTTGCATGATTTCCAAGTTGAAGCTGTGTAACAAGGTATATTCAGGGAAGTCTGAGTTCCCTCTATTTCACTCATCCTGTTTCCTCCCTCCCAACAATTACTTTTCAGTTTATTCTTCTAGTGTTTCTTTTTGCAAATACATTATTCAAATGTGTATATATTGTAGAAAAGATTTATCTAAAAGTGTTTTTTATTTTCATTTCCTGTTTCCTGGAGTAATTCTTCTTCTATAATGGTTGAGTCTTCTTTTCCTCTTCCACCCATTGTCTGTGCATAGGTACCAGGTTGGAATCTTTTTCATACAGTTTATCTTTTGGGTAATTTTATCTCGATTTGGTATGTGCTCAAGAATAGTGTAGGTGGATTCTCCTTGATTTACCTCGCTATTAAGTGGAAATAGAACTTGAGCTGACAATTGGTGTAAATGTTAAAGAGTCATGTCTATTCATTCCTTGAGCAACTTCAGAGAAGTGATGAGGGCAAGGGGATAGAAACTGTGGTAGCCATCAAGTAGAAAGCCTCAGGTAACATGTATTTTCTCAGAAGAATTTCACTTAATGTTAAGGGTCTTGGAGTCTATCTAGTTCATAGGGGAATGCTCCTTAGATTCTGGCCTTTATTTTTATTCTTTCCAGAATGAGGAAATTTACATTCCTTTGTAGTAGTTATGAAGTTGACTTGAAGAAGAAAAAGATGATCTTACCAAGTGGTTCTTCTTTCAGGTGCCTAGTAGATACTTGTCATTTCTCATGTGGTCTGTACGCTTGGCCTTCCTACTTAGGGTTTATTAGAAAGGGTCTTCTGAAACTATCCATTTACCATTTTTTATTTAATTTGGAGTTGGAAGAATGAGGTTGTTGATGCATTCTTTGTTATATTGGCTTGTTTCCCCCAACTTTATTAATTTAATGTGCTGTCATTCTATCATTTGCCCCCAAAGTTCTACTTCAAATTTTAATTTTGTGTGTGTGTGTGTGTGGTGCTGGGGATTGAATCCCCCAGGGTCTTATGCATGTGAGGCAATCACTTTACCAACTGAGCTATATCCCACACCCTCAAATTTTAATTTTTAAGAACATATTTCTAACCATGTCTATAGCTATAAACATTAGAATTTGAGTCCAATAATATAACTATTAATTGGATTGAATTTGTATGTTATTCAGCTTGTCTAACACATACTGGACATTAATAAATGCTATTTCTCTTTTCCCTTTGTGTGTTCTCTTAGACACATTTTAAAAAAATCATTTTTATATTGAATAGTTAATATATGTGCATTTAGAACAACATCTATATATTCTGAAAGATAAATCAGAAACAGAAAGTGTTCCTTGTACTCTTGTTTGTTTCCCCGTCTCCTAGCTACCCTCCCTAGAGGGTATGTAACCTTTTAAAGGTGTTCTGTGCTTAATGAAACATGTGTAGGGATGTGTACATATATACATGTACACATTTGCAAAGAACATACTATGCATGCATAACCATTTTTTATCAATAGACATTTATGCTTGTTTCTATTTTTTGCTCTTAAAAACAGTAATATTTAATCTTTATATGCATTCACTTTTAGGCTTCTCAGTGACTATAGTATGAATTGCTAAAATTAAAATATCTCTTTTTTCTATTATAATTTTTTAAAAATTTGTTCTTTTCAGATATACATGACAGTAGAGTGTATTTTGGCATATTATACATACATGGGGTGTAATTTATTCTAATTAGGATCCCATTCTTGTGGTTGTACATGATGTGGCATTTCACTGGTGGTGTATTCCTATATGAACATAGGAAAGTTATGTCTGATTCATTCTACTGTCGTTCCTTTTCCCTCTCCCCCTCACATCCCTTCATTCCTCTTTGTCCAATCCACTGAACTTCTATTCTTCCCCACACCCTTGTTGTGTGTTAGCATCCACATATCAGAGAGAAAATTCAGCCTTTAGTTTATTGGGATTGACTTATTTCACTTAGCAGGATAGTCTCCTTATCCATCCATTTACCAGCAAAAGTCCTAAAGTCATCCTTTTTATGGCTAAGTAATATTCTATTGTGTGTATATACCACATTTTCTTTATCCATTCATCTGTTGAATGGCACCTACCTACCCTCCCTAGAGATGACTATTCACGTTTATGTCTGTCATGTAACATAGCTAAGGTATTATGAATTAAGCTGCTATAAACATTGATGTGGCTACATCACTGCACTGTGCTGATTTAAAATCCTTTGGATATAAACCAAGGGTCAAACAGTGTGCTTCCATTCCCTGGTTTTTGAGGAACCTTTATATACTGCTTTTCAGAGTGGTTGCACCAGCAATATATGAGTGTACCTTTTCCTCCACATCCTCACTAACATTTATTGTTACTTGTATTCTTGATAATTGCCATTCTGACTGTAGTGAGATGAAATCTCAGGCTAGCTTTTTTTAAAATTGTTTTTAGATGTTAATGGACCTCTGTGTTATTCATCTATTTATATGTGGTGTTCAGAATCGTACCCAGTGCCTCACACATGCTAGGCAAGTGCTTTATCACTGAGCCACAACCCCAGCTCTCAGTGTAGTTTTAATTTTCATTTCTCTAATTGCTAGAGATGTTGAACTTCTTCTTCTTTTTGACCATTCTTATTTCTTCTGTGAAACGTCTGTTCAGTTCCTTTGCCCATTTATTAGTTGGGTTTTTTTTTTTTTTTTTTGGAATTAAGTTTTTTTGAGTTCTTTATATGTCCTTGAAATTAATAATGCTCTATCTGAGGTGCAGGTGGCAAAGATTTTCTCCCATTCTGTAGGCTCTCTTGTGACATTCTTGATAGTTTCCTTTGCTGTGAAGAAAGTCTAAAAGTAAACTTTCTAATCCAAGGATTGAAAAAAATTTGGGGGGGGGGAGTGGTGGGGGATTGCTGAGGATTTAGGAAAAAATTTTTTAATCCAGTGTTTTTAAATTTTATGATGTTAAATTTGTCAAAATTTGTGTGGCTTCTGCTCTATGTCATATTTAAAAAGGTATTTCCCATGTTGAGACTAAAAAAACAGTTACTAGCTTGTCATTTATTTCTTTTAGTACTTACTTTTATGGCTAATGCTTCTCTGTGTGTATGTGTTTGCTTTTACATTTATATCCTAAACCACTGCAAATTTATTTTGTTGTAAAAAATGATATCACTCCTTGAGATCCTTGAGATGAACTTTATTTTTTCTAGTTGTTCCAGTATTGTTTGTTAAATTATTTATTAAACATATTAAAGTATTTGTTAAACCTATTATCTCTGTTGATATGAATTAATAAGATATCACATTAAGATATCATAAATTTTCCTTTGCTTTTGGAAAATTTGCCTATTCCTTTGACAAAATTCTGTAAAATTTTTGTGACATAGTAATTATATATTTTCTTTTCTCTTATTGTTTTGTCATTCAGGGGTCACAATTTAATTATAGTGATTTTTCTGGTTATCAATAGTTATGTTTCTAAAAAGTTCAATCTTCCAGAATAAACTCAGAAATAAGTAGGAAAATGTTCCTTTGTATCTATTCTATATCTAGCTGAATTATTTATGTGTTAAGTTAAAATGAGGAAAAATTAGTAGCTGCAAAGGTTCAGAAAATATATCGCCTACTCATATATCTGAAAAAAAAAATTCTACAAATTAGAAAAAGGGGTGTAAGAAAGTATGGTGAATAACGTAACCAGAAAAAGTTTAGTATAATTAAACAATGCATAATAATGTGACTATGAAGTTTTTTGCAGTTCTTTAAAACGCTTGTAAAATAAAACAGGCATGTATTTTAAAACTCTGCAAAATTCCAGAACAATTCTTGGTGCTTTTAACATTCCATACTGGTAGCCTCCTAACTTGCTCTACTTCTTTTATCACTAAATCCAGTCATCCATATATCTACCTCATGTACCTAGCCTTCTAGAGGTTTTATTCTCAGCTTGTCTTGCTTTAATTATTCTTTTATCTCATTGGATCCTCTGGTATACTGGTCTCTACTTCTCCTTTAGCTTTTAGCAAAATTTAAATTTTTTCTGTTTATTTTTAATATTTCATTAGTGCATTGTAGTTATACATTATATTGGGGTTCATTTTGACATAATCATATAAGCATTTGTTCAGTCCCTTGCACTTTCCCTCCCATCCTTCCTTGTGTTCCCCTTCCTCTACTGTACTGGTCTTCCTTCTGTATGTATGTATATGTATATGTATGTGTATATACATGTAAGAAAGTATGGTAAATATATATATATATATATATATATATATATATACACACACACATACATACATATATATATATTTCTCCACAATTTTTTTTCAATTTTTTAATTCTAATTTGTTATACGTGTTTGCAGAGTACATTTCATTACATATTACATATAAAGAGCACAATTTTTCAAGTTGCTGATTTTATATGAAGTATTATAGTTTTTTTTAAATTAGTGATTTATCGATATACATTAAGGTGAAGTTCACTGTAGTCTATTATTAATTAATATATGTAAATAGCGCAATTTTTTTCAATTTCATCCCACCATTCCTTTCTTTTCCCATCCCTCTTCCCTTCCCATCAATCCCCTTCCTCTGCTCTACTCCTCTTCATTCTATTTTCATTTCCCCCCACCAACTTTTTCCCTCTATTTTGGTCTAGCTTCTGCAAATGAGAGAAAACATTTAACCCTTGCCTTTCTTTTCAGAGTCTGGCTTGTTTTATGTGGCATGATATTTTCCAGTTCCATCCATTTACCAGCAAATGCCATAATTACCTTCTTTATGACTGAATAAAACTCCATTGTTTATATATTTACCACATTATTTCTTAATCCACTCATCTATTGACAGGCATCTGAGCTGATTCCATAACTTGGTTATTGTGAATTACACTACTGTTATCAATATGACTGTATTCCTGTGGGATGCTGATTTTAGTTTTTTTGGATAAATACTTAGGAGTGGGATGGTTGGGTCTCATATGATGGTTCCATTCCCAGTTTTTTTGAGGAATCTCCATTTTACTTTTCGGAGTGGTTGTACTAATTTGCAATCCTACCAACAATGTATGAATGCACCTTCTCCTGCACATTCTTACCAGCATTTATTATTATTATTTGTATTCTTAATGATTGCTATTCTGACTGGAGTGAGAGGAAAGCTCAGTGTAGTTTTGATTTTCATTTCCCTGACTGCTAGGGACGTTGAACTTAGCCATTTGTGTCTCTTCTTTTGAGAAGTGTCTGTGTAGTTTTTGTTTTTGGTTTGGTTTTTTGGCCCATTTACTAGTTGGGTTATTTGTTGTTAAGTTTTTTGATTCCTTTATATATTCTGGATACTAATCCTGTTGGAGGAGCAGCTGGTGAAGATCTTCTCCCATTCTGTATGTTCTTCCTTCATGCTCTTAATTACTGTGCAGAAACTTTAATTTGATGCCATCCCATTTATTCATTCTTAATTTTATTTCTTGAGCTTTAGGGGTCTTGTTAAGGAAGTTGGTACCTGTGCCAATATGTTGGAGTGTTGGCCCTATGTTTTCTTCTAGCAGTTGCAACGTTTCTGGTCTGATGCCTAGGTCTTTAATCCACTTTGAGTTGACTTTTGTGCAAGATGAAAGATACATATCTAGTTTCATTCTTCTACATATGGATATCTAGTTTTACTAGCATCATTTGTTAAAAAAAAAAAAAAGCTATCCTTTCTTCAGTGTATGTTTTTGACATTTTTCTCAAGTGGCAAACGACTGTATCAATGTGGGCTTGTCTCTGTGTCTTATACTCTATTATTCCATTAGTTTTCATGTCTGTTTTATGCCAATATTATGCTGGTTTTTTTTTTTTTTTTTTTTTTTTTTACTTTAGCTCTGGAGTATAATTTGAGATCCTGTATTGTGATGCCTTAAGCACTTTTTTTTTTTTTAAGGTTATTGTAAATGAGGTAGTTTTCCTGATTTCTTTCTCAGCAGATTCATTTTTGGAGAATAGGAAGGCAATTGATTTATCTATGTTAATCTTGTATTCTGCTGCATTGCTGAATTTGTTTATCAGCTCTAGAAGTCTTCTGGTGGGGTTTTTGGGGTCTTCTAAATGTGGGATCATGTCATCAGCAGAGATGGTTTGACTTTTTCTATTTGTATTCCTTTACTTTTCTTTTTCAGCCTCTTTCCTCCTTGTTTCAAGAACTATGTCATGAAAAGGAGTGGTAAGAGTGAAAATCCTTTTCTTATTCCTGATTTTAAAGGAAATGCTTTCAGTTTTTATTCATTTAGTGTGATATTGACTTTGGATTTGTACCACCCTGATACCAAAGCCAGACAAAGACACATCTAGGAAAGAAAACTTCAGACCAATATCTCTGATGAACAGAGATGCAAAAATCCCTAATAAAATATAAGCTAACCATATTAAAAAACACATTAGGAAGATGGTACATCATGATCAACTGAGTTTCATCACATGGATGCAAATTTGATTCAGCATATGCAAATCAATAAGTGTAATATATTACATAAATGGAGTTACAGGCAGGAATCACATGATCATCTCAATAGATGCAGAAAAAGCCTTTAACAAAATCCAGCACCCACTCATGTTAAAAAGGGTAGAGAAACTAGGGATACAAGGAACTTACCTCAAAAATTTTGTTTGTTTCATTTCTTTCCCTAACACAGATTTTGTTATCCATCATTTCCATGACTTGCTAGTAACTTATCTTGCTACTTTTATTTTGTTGGTATCTTCTAGTCCAAGATGAAATCACAACTAGAAGATACCAATTCTTTTTTTTTTTATAGTAGTAGTATGTATTACAATTCATAATGCACATATATAGCATCTTTTTACATACAACTATTTGTATACAAAGTATATAAGTACCATTCAGATCTTCAATCATGCATTTAGGATATTGATATCAATCTCATTCGACCTCCAATTTTTTTTCCTTTCCCCCCTCCCCTTTGCTCCCTCCCTTCCCTTCCCTTTCCTTTGACCATTCTAGTGTTCCTCTAATCTTCCTATGTACCTCCATCCAACAACACTGTGAATTAGCCTCCTTATATCAGAGAAGACATTCGGTATTTGGATTTTTGGGATTGGCTAACTTCACTTAGCATTATATTCTCCAACTTCATCCATTTACCTGCAAATGCCATTATTTTATTCTCTTTTATTGCTGAGTAAAATTCCATTTTGTATATATACCACATTTTCTTTATCCACTTATCTACTGAGGGACATCTAGGTTGGTTCCACAACCTAGCTATTGTGAATTGTGCTGCTATAAACATTGAAGTGGCTGTGTCACTGTAATATGCTGTTTTTAAGTCCTTTGGGAAGAGACCCAGGAGTGGGATAGCTGGGTCATAGGGTGGTTTCATTCCCAGTTTTCCAAGAAATCTCCATACTGCTTTCCATAGCGGTTGCACCATTTTGCAGTCCCACCATCAGTGTAAGAGTGTGCCTTTCTCGCCACATCCTCTCCAACATTTATTGTTGTTTGTGTTCTTGATCGCTGCCATTCTGACTGGAGTGAAATGAAATCTTTTTGTTGTTGTTGTTTAATTTTTTAGATCCTTTTTAGATATACATAACAGTAGAGTGTATAGTGACATATTATACATACATGGAGTATAACTTATTCTAATTAGGATCCCAGTCTTATGGTTGTACATGATGTGGAGTTTCACTGGTGGTGTATTCATATGTGAACTTAGGAAAATTATGCTCCATTCATCTTAAAAACCTGTTTCTAGGCATTTGGGTATTGTTACGGAGGACATAAAACATTTGGATGGAGTAGAACCACAATAAATTTATGGTCACCGATCTCAACTAGACTGTCAGCACTGCTCAACAGCCCTCCTAGGCTTCTTTAGTTAACTCATTTTTCCTCTCTTTATAGAGATTATTTCAAGTACTTCTGCTCTCTGCACACCTCTGTGGCCTATCCTTACTCTAAGCAGTATGACGGTTATTCATAGAGGGAAAGTAAGAACCATCAGATTGGAACTCCTTTAACTTCCCACTATAAAATGTATACTTCTTTTTACATCTAGACCCGAGTTCTCCTCCTTACTGCTTGTTATAGAAGAAGAGATGTCTCTTCCACAAGGGTGATCTCTCCATCAGTGCTTTTAGTCATCTCACTTTATACCTTTCCAGGAACTAATTTACCATTTCTCTTTCTCTTCAACCTGTTTTTCTCTACTGGGTCCTTCCTTTGGCATTAAATGTGTTTAAATCTCTGATCTTAAAACAAGCACAGGAACAGTAACCTCATTCACCTATGTCCCTTTATTTGCCAGCTGCCATGTTGTTGCCTCTTTTCATATCACATCAGTCAGGAGTGATATCTGCTCCCCCGCCCCCCGTGCCTTCTCTGCATCTTGACTTCTGACCTTAATATTTTAAAAATAATCACCAGTGGCACAGAAGCAAGAAGTCGTGCTTCTGAATCACTAGAAGAGGAAAAAAGGTAAAAGAAAATCAAATATAAAAAGCAATCATGAAATTCATCTGGAAAAATAAGAGACCCAGAATAGCCAAAGCAATTCTTAGCAAGAAAAATAAAGCGGGTGGCATTACTATTCCAGACCTTAAATTGTACTACAAAGCAATAATAACAAAAACAGCATGGTATTGGCACCAAAATAGACCAGTTGACCAATGGTACAGAATAGAAGACACAGAGACTAACCCACACACCTACAGTTATCTTATATTAGACAAAGGTGCCAAAAACCTTCACTGGAGAAAAGACAGCCTCTTCAACAAATGGTGTTGGGAAAACTGGAAATCCTCATGTAATAAAATGAAATTAAATCTCTTTCTCTCACCATGCACAAAACTTAACTCAAAGTGGATCAAGGACCTAGGAATTAAACTGGAGACCTTGCACCTAATAGAAGAAAAATTAGGCCCAGATCTCCATCATGTTGGTTTAGGCTCCAACTTCCTCAATAAGATCCCTATAGCACAAGAACTAAAACCAAGAATCAATAAATGGGATGGATTCAAACTAAAAAGCTTCTTTTCAGCAAAGGAAACAATCAGTGAGGTGAACAGAGAACCTACAGAATGGGATCAAATCTTTACCACAAGCACATCAGATAGAACACTAACCTCAAGGATTTATAAAGCCCTTAAAAACTTTAACACCAAAAAAACAAATGGGCCAAGGAACTAAACAGACACTTCTCAGATGATATACAATCAACAAATATATGAAAAAATGTTCAACATCTCTAGCAATTAGAGAAATGCAAATCAAAACAACTCTTTAAGATTTCATCTTACTCCAGTCAGAATGGCAGCTATCAAAAAATCAAACAACAATAAATGCTGGCGAGGATGTGGGGAAAAAGGCACACTCTTACATTGATGGTGGAACTGCAAATTGGTGAAGCCAATCTGGAAAGCAGTATGGAGATTTCTAGGAAAACTTGGAATGGAACCACCATTTGACCCAGCTATCCCACTCCTTGGCCTATTCCCAAAGGTCTTAGAAACAGCTTACTACAGGGATACAGCCACATCAATGTTTATAGCAGCACAATTCACAATAGCTAGATTGTGGAACCAACCCCAGTGCCCACCAGCAGATGAATGGATAGGGAAACTTTGGTATATATACACAATGGAACACTACTCAGCACTAAAAGAGAATAAAATCATGGAATTTGCAGGTAAATGGATGCAGTTGGAGAAAATAATGCTAAGTGAAGTTAGCCAACCCCAAAAAACCAAAGGTCGAATGATCTCTTTGATATGAAGATACTAATTTATAAAGGCTAGGGAGTGGGGATGAGAGGAATGAAAGAACTTTAAATAGAACAAAAAGGGGGGAGGGGGCAAGGGGATAGGAATAATGGCAGACTGAGTTATCCTTGATTACCCTAAATATATGTATGAAGACACAATTGTTGTAAAAATACTTTATATAAAACCAGCAACTTGAGAAATTGTGCTCTTTATATGTAATTTGAAATGAAATGTACTCTGCAAACATGTATAACAAATTAGAATAAAAAATATAAATTAAAAAAAGTAAAATAAGTGAATAGATACATAAATGACTAAATAAATAAATAACACCCCCCCCCAAAAAAAAAAAAAAAAAAAGATGTTGGTAAGTGATGTTGGCTAAGATTTTCTTCAGGTTGCTTGGATCTCTGTTAATAAACTATATTGACTATTTTTCTTATTTTTATCATACTATTTAGTTTTTTAAGTCTAACCCATTTCTGGTTCCTAAAACAGATCAGGTGTAGATCACTTGTAATATGAAAGTTTGGAATATTGTGCTCTTACTCATTGAGGACAGGCAGGATCACCATATTGTACGAGATATCTCCCCTTGGATTTATGTAGTATACAGCAAGGTAGCATGGTCAGAGGTTTAGCATCAATTATTTTGATAGTCTTTTACCCCATTGCTAAACTTTAGTTTTTGTATTTTTGCTTTTTGTAAATAGCTATATGACTATCTTAGCAAAGCTACAAAATATTTAAAATGAAATCAGTTTTTATCTATTTGAAATTAAGTTACATTTTGTTGATAATTTTTAGTTTAGTTTAGTTTTTGTTTTGTGCTAGCCCTGCGGATGGAACCCACAGCCTCATGCATGTTAGTCAAATACTACCAGTGAAGTACATTCCCAGCCCATTGTTAGTTTGTTTTGTTTTTAAGGTATCAAAGGTGTTGGTCAATTTCTGAAAGTATTCAGGTGTGGTACTTAGAATAAAAGCATACTTAGTGCGACCATTCATGTAATAGTCACTATATTGAATGATAGAGAAATGTAAAAGATATAGTGCTTGACAACTTAAAAAGATCATGATTTAGTAGGAGTTAGTAAAAAAAAAAAAAAAAAAAAAAAAGAAGGCAGTTTCATTAAAAGGTTTTAAATATTATATAAAAGAATGCTCCAAGTGCTGTAGGAACACAGGGGAGGAGAATCATAGGGGTTTTGTTCTCAGTGAACATTCTTCTCTAAGTTTTTACACTAATGAAGCTACTATTTTCAGTAACACCACCCACCATTGTACTACTTAAAGTGAAAATTTACCTTGAAACATCAAAATGGGAAAACGAAAGAGGCATTACTGTATGATATCATAACATAATAAAGGATGCATACCAAATGAGAGAAATATTTCTGACACCTAAACTCAGGCACATTCATTGCTTGGATACTTACGAAATAGGTATTGATCACTATTAATGATGTCTTCAGCCGTGCTTCTGTACAAGTTATAGCTATTCTTTTGTCTTCTCTGATAAAACACCAAGGTTGTCATTCTAAAGAAAACTAAAATATCATCTGTATGTAAGGCTTAAGGGATTAAGAAAAGGGTCCTTGACTTGGAGGCTAAGAACTATGTGCTTCTAGAAATCTGTAACCATCTTTCATTTGATAATGATGTTCAGATTTTCATTATTCTTCTGTGTGTGTGTGTGTGTGTGTGTGTGTGTTTATGTGCAGTTGTTCTTTCAGCCATTGAGAGAATGATATTAAAACCTCTGACTGTATCTGTAGGTTTGTTTTTATTTTTCTCCTTTGTGCTGTCAGGTTCTGATTACAAAACTCAGTTATTAGGCACAAACATATTTAGGATTGTTATGTCTTCCTGATGGCCTTTGTGTCGTTATAAACTGTCACTTTTTAGTCTGGGGGTTGAATCTGTTTTGTCTGATATTATTATAGCTTTTCCATCTCATGTGCTCACAGTTTATATGTGTTTTTCCCATCATTTTACTTTTAAATCCGTGTCTTCACACTAAAAACACATCTCTGGGAAACAGTAATAATTGGGTCTTTATTTTTAAAATTCACTTGACAATCTCTTTTTTATGTTGAATTTTTAGTGTATTTACAGTAAGAACAATTATTAACATGTTTGGTTTTAAGTCTAAAATTTTGTTCTCTTTGTACTTTTTACTCCATCTGGTTTTGAGTGTTATTATTATTGGAGTTCTTCTTTTTTCTTCCTTGTCTACTTTTGAATTTATCAAACATTTTCTTAGTATCCATTTTAATTCCTCTATTGGCTTTTTACTTATACTTTTTTATTTTTTGCATTTTACTTTTTTTTTTTTTTTTTTTTTTTTTTTGGTGCATTTTTTAGTGGTTGCTCTAGATATTCAGAATACATCCATAACTTGTTACAGTCTACACAGAGCTAATCTTGAACCAGTTCAGATCAAATATAAGAATCTTATAATTTTTGCAGAACTCTGTACTTTCATTTTCACATATACTTAACTTATATGTTGTAAGTTTAACATAGAGTGTTATTATGTTTTATTTAGTCACATAACTTTAAAAGAAATCAAGAAATTGAAAAATGTGTACTGTCATATTTACTACTTACCAGAGCTCTTTGTTATTTTATATAGATCCAATTTAACCCCTGTAATCATTTTCTTTAGCATTTATTACAGTCTGTCTTCTGGCAACAAATTTAGTTTTTATTCATCTAAAAATGTGGTTTTGCCTTCATTTTTGAAGAATATTTCCTCTGCAAAAAGAATTTTGGGGTGCATTTGTATTTTTTTCAAGCTTTTTCTCTTAACTTCAAATTTAATCTCCCTAATGGAGTTTAGAAGCCTGGATCTCCACCTATTTTCTTCAACTTCTGCTTCCTTTTGATGTGTTCCAGGGAGGTTCTGTTGCTCAAACTTAATTCATGACTCAGCAAAGCACTTGTAGCAGATATAAAATTTTCAGTTCTTTGTCACTTCATTTTTCTTAACATTTTCTCTCACTTTCCAGTCATTCTATTAGCTCTTGGCTCCATCCTGACTCCTTTAGCCAGTAAAGCTGTTGGTTTCTGCTCAGCTAAGTCCCTTAGAGCCAGGTGGATAAGGGTTTGTCCCCAGGTGAAAACTGTAAAACAACACATTTCATCCTTAGCTGCCCTCAGGTTTTGCCTGCTCTTTGTGACTCTTCAGAGCCTTTACAGAATTGTCTTTAAATTTTTACCTAGAGATTATATTTTTATCTGCTGGTGAATTTATATATATACAAGCTATTTATCTGTTAGTAGCCCTACTCTTGTATTCAAGAAATGAAAGTTCAGTCATTGTATCTAAGTTACCAGGGCCTGTATTGATGCTGATATCATTTGACAAAGAGTGGATCCAGGTGTGCAAAAGTGGCATATGGCTGAATCTTGGGGACAGAACTATGGCATCTCTACCTTCAGGGCTCAAGCTGTTATGATATTACTTCTCAGGAACATTTGAATATTCAGTAACTAAGCAGGTTCACTGACTGTCATAAAACTTCACAATATATTTTTTTGGGAGGTACTGGGGATTGAACTCAGGGGCACTTGACAGTACATTGAACCACATCCCCAACCCTATTTTGTATTTTATTTGGAGACAGGGTCTCACTGAGTTGCTTAGCACCTCACTTTTGCTGAGGCTGGCTTTGAACTCACGATCCTCCTGCCTCTGCCTCCCAAGCTGCTGGGATTACAGGCATGTGCAACCATGCCTGCCAAATATACTTTCGACATTTTCATAATTTTTAATGAATTCATATGGCTTTGTGTAATTGGTATGATGGCACTGTGGTACAGGATGATATGCCATATCTGTTCACTGATAATTTGGGGAGTATTTTCTTTCCCTCCTTAGTATCTCTTCTGGGCAGTATCATCTTTTTAGGGGTGCCAGAAGATTTTCACAAGGAGAAAATCTAAATTCGTTTTGAGAATCAGTAGTCTTTCTTATCCTCTGGCACCTATTTGGTCTTCCTTGGTGAGGTACTAGGTACTTTTAAGTTGAAGTAACATTAAAGGAACAAGATCAGTAGGTTTTTGATATGTTCGTGTACATGTATACCTGGGAAGAGAATGTAAATAAATGCAATTTTATTTTTACAACTTGGATGTTTCAAAGGGAAAAGTGAGTATGAAGTGCTTCCTTTAGCAAAAAGTTATTTATAAATTAGTGTCTTTACCTCTCCCCTCTCCCCTGCTTTTCCAACTCCTAATCCTAGCTCCCTTATTTTACTCAGGTATCGTGTCAGATGTCATCTCATCCATGACAGCTCTCACCTTTCAGTCCCTTACTCTGGCTGATTTCTTTTTTCTTACCACAACCTCTAGTTGTAGATATATTTATCATCCTTTTTTCCTTTTACCCTCCTCTGCTAAAGTAGAAATTTTATGAGGACAAGGACCTTTTTGTTTTCTCTTGTTTCTCTATTATATGAATCAGTGTATTGCACACAGTAAGACAAAGTAAATTCTTGTTCATTAAATGAGTAAATGAATTACTGAACAGTGAGATGGAAGGTGGAGTTCAAATAATAAGATTTAAGTGAGAAGCTGTGGTGTTACTTTGAATTAACCTGCTTTTAACTCAGGACTTTAGCTCCATTGTGAGTGCCGAATAGGAGAGCCCTTCTTGCTCAACTATTTCTAATGCCACATATAGAAAGATAAACTGCTTATTCCTTTTAATATCTGGCTTGACAACAGTTGATATATAGTGAAAATAATAAGATGAAATATACCTTAGTCAAGTTAGTGAGGCAACATATGGAATAACTATTCCTTACCTAGATAAAAATCAAGCATGCTATGTCTTTGTGGGAGGATTTGAGTTTAGCAGTTAAAATTGGGGCTCAATTTTGAGATATATTTAAATGTGCTGTGAATACAGTGAGCAAAATTGTGGATGCTTAGATCCTGATTGACTTGGAAGGTACCTGGTTTTCTTTGATTGTATAAATTATAATTAGTTGCTTTGAAGTTTGTAGTCCCCTACTTTCTGACTTTAATAACAAGATCAGAAATAATTCAGCCAGATTAAAACACCCAATGAAATTTTCTTTTTCTTTCATTGACAGGTTAATTCATCTTATTTTAAAAAGAAAACAACAACAAAAAAAATAGGACCACCATCTCTATTCCCACAAAATTCCAGCTTTTTGGCTAGTTCTACTTCCAATGTGTTTTTTTTTTTTTTAATTTTTTTTTTTAGTTGTAGACACACACAATACCTTTATTTTATTTATTTATTTTTATGTGGTACTGAGGATCTAATGCAGTGCCTTACATGTGCTAGGCAAGTGCCCTACCACAGAGCCACAACCCCAGCCCTCCAGTGTGGTTTAAATAAAACATATGTCTATTTGTCCTTATTTTTGCTTTTAATATGTTACTAGTGTGTCTTTCTCAAACCATATTGTACTTGGAAGTTGGTATCTTTTTGTATGATCATGATACTATTTGTTAATAGTAGTAATAGCATAAAGTTATAAATCCAGTAGTTTTTCATTTCATTTTTTATTTTGACATTTTAACCCAGGGTATAGGACAATATGTAAACTCCCTAAGGAATACAATCCACCCCAACATACCACATATGCATTTTAGGTGATATTCACACAGAACTGGGCATAAACACCAGAAGAGTGAGAACCCAATAGTATACAACCCCTGGAGCCACATTTTCCTCCTCTGTGAAATGGTGCCATCATGGCATGCTTCTGACAGAGTTATTATGAAAATTAAAAGCATTTCATACAGTTCCTAGCACATCATAGGAAAACTGAGTTTTCAGTATAATTTGATAACTAAGATTGCCGTCCTTATAGAGGAAAAAAATTCTGAAAGAAGACGAAATCCTAGTCCAAGCCAGACTCTCTTGATACAAAAAGTTTCCTTGTTTCAAGTGAGAGAAACACAGAGGATGAGAGTGGCTTACATTTAACAGATTTTCTTTTCTTCTTTACTGTTTGTTTAATGGTTAATTAGTTTGTTATTTAGTCTTTATTTGCTAGAGAAACAGCACCTTCCCTTGCTTTTTAAATATGACTTAGTTTGATCGTTGTGGGGATTCATATTTGTAACTGAAAACTGTTTGAATAATATATAAATTTGTAGATTTTCCTTTCAGACAACTGAATTTCTAAGAGGTAGATTTTAGCTACTTAATTTACTATTTACTTATATATTTATCTTCTTTGAACTTACCAAGCATATCTTACCTTGGATTATTCTTTTACTGCCCAGGTGTTCTTCTTTAGGTATCTAGGTCCTTGTTGTCTTTTACTTGCAGCTCAGTTTGTATCTGTTAAATCCATTCTGTCTAAAGTAGCACTCACTTCAGCTTTTCTTACCTTCAATCACTCTATCAGGTCACCTTATCATCTTAGCTTATTTCACTTTAGCCTTTATTACCAATTATAATTATCTTATTCTGGCTATTTGCACATTCTTGTCTTCTTTCGCTAGAATACAAATTTCATCCTTCAGAATTTTTTTCAGCTACCTATAGACTTTAAAAAATTTCTTTTCTATTTGAGTTAGCCTGAATTGGTTTCCATTACTTACAGACAAGAAACCTACTGAAGGACTGAGCATATAGCTTAGACATAGACCCTTGTCTCACCTGCTGAAGACCCTGGGTTCAATCCCCAGTACCACCAAAAATAGAAAAGAAAGAGAAAATGAAAACAAAACAAAACAAAAAAAAAAACAAAACAAAACAAAAAACTGGCCAGAAACCTGTCGGATACAGAAGTTGTTGCAGGCAACAGACACTCAGGGAAATGGGTTTGGTTACTTACCCCAGGAGGTGAGTTATTTTTGTCTCATTATTTATTCATGCAATTTTAATTAACAGACTTTTTTTTAATTAAACACGTTGGCACTTATGTTGGCTTACTATGTACTATTCTAAGCACCTTTATGTACATTATTTTGTATAATCCTCAGAACAACCTGAGAGAGTTCTGAGGTAAAGAGAGAGGTTTTATTTATTAGCTCCATTGTATAGAAGGTAGTCACATAAAGGTTAAGTGTGTCCAAGGATGCACAACAAGTGAGTAGAAGATCGCTTCAGTTAGTGTCATAGGCAGGAAAACATTTGTTCTTATTTAGGAATTGGAGTCTGGTAATCCATGGGATGCAGTGTAAAAGAGTACATGAAACAATCATCTCTGATTACTTTCACTACACAGCATATTGAAGGCAAGCTTTAGGGCCATGTTGCCACTGCTACAGAAAAAAATGAAGGAAGTCAAGGTCTGTTGGATTGAGTAGATGACTTGAAGAAAGAATGACAGGATTTGAATTTATTTCCAGCTTAAGGTGAAAATTAAAAGTCAGAGAACTGCTATAATTAAGCTAACACAATGTCTTCTTTCTAACAACCTTAAGGTTTGGATAGTTCTAATTAAATTCATTGTTTAATCTAGCCTGAGCTGAATTTGCCTTCTTGCCAGATTTTCTACTTGAGAATTAAGCTATTGATTAGGAAAGGTGTAAGATCAACTATCCTAAATTGTTCTTTGGAGTCTTCTCAAGGAAAAATATGCTCCTAAGTGGTTGCAGTGAAAAGATATATGTTTTTGAAATGTTTGTTTTCATAGGTGTCTTATAATCAGAACTATATAATATAAAATGTGTGGTTATGCCGGCACAGTGGTGCATGCCTGTAATCCCAGTGGCTTGGGAGGCTGAGGCAGGAGGATTGTGAGTTCAAAGCCAGCCTCAGCAAAAGTGAGGTGCTAAGCAACTCAGAGAGACCCTGTCTCCAAATAAAATACAAAATAGGGCTTCTGGGGATGTGGCTCAGTGGTTGAGTGCCCAATTTCAATACCTGGTGCCCCTGCCACCAAAAAAAAAAAAAAAAAAAAAAAAAAAAAAGGTTATATATTCTGATTTCTTTAAAAAATTCTTCTTAGTTATAAATGACAATAGAATGTATTTTGACTCATACATGGAGTATATCTTCCCATTCTTATGGTCATACATGATGTGAAGTTATGCTGGTCTTATATTAACATATGAACATTGGAAAGTTATGTTCAATTCATTCTATTGTTTTTCCCATTCCCACCTTCTCTCTATTCCCCACTCCTCCTGTCTAACCTGGTGAACCTCCAATCTTCCCCCACCACCATCACCTACATACCAGAGAGAATATTCAGCTTTTGGTTTTGGGGGATTGGTTTATTTCGCTTAGCATGATAGCCTTCATTTCCATCCGTTTACCATCAAATGCCATAATTTCATTCTTCTTTAAGGCTGAATAATATTCCATTGTGTATATGTACCACATTTTCTTGATCCATTCATCTATTGAAGGGTACCCAGGTTAGTTTCTTAGCTTAGCTATTGTGAATTGAGCTGCTGCTGTGAACATTGATGTGGCTGTGTTGCTATAATATGCTGATTTTTAAGTCCTTTGGGTATATGCTGAGGAGTAGGATAACTGGGTCAAATGGTGTTTCCATTCAAAGTTTTCTGAAGAATCTCCATACTGCTTTGCACAGTGATTGCACCAATTTGCGTCCCACCAGCAATGTATGAGTGTACCTTTTCCCTCCACATTCTCACCAACATTTGTTGTTACTTGTATTCTTGATAATTGCCATTCTGACTGGAGTGAGATAAAATCTTAGTGTAGTTTTAATTTGCATTTCTCTACTTGCTAGTGGTATTGAATACTTTTTCGTATACTTGTTGACCATTCGTATTTCTTCTTCTGTGAAGTATCAGTTCAGTTCCTTTGCCCATTTGATTGGGTTGTGGGGTTTGTTTTGGCTTCTTTTTGGTTTTTGGTGTTAAGCTTTTTGAGTTCTTTATATATCCTTGCGATTAATGCTCTATCTGAGGTGCAGGCGGCAAAGATTTTCTCCCATTCTGTAGGCTTTTTATCCACATTCTTGATTGTTTCCTTTGCTGTGAAGCTTTTTACAATTCCATTTATTGATTCTTGGTTTTACTTCTTTTGGAGTCTTGTTGAGGAAATTGGTATCTAAGCTGACACGATGGAGATGGGTCTACTTTTTCTTTTATCAGGTGCAGGGTCTCTGGTCTAATGCCTAGGTTCTTGATCCACTTAGAGTTGAGTTTTGTGTAGGGTGAGAGATAGGGGTCTTATTTCGTTTTGCTACATATGAATTTCCAGTTTTCCCAGCACCATTTTCTCCATTGTGTGTTTATGGCATGTTTGTCTAGTATGAGATAACTGTATTTATGTAGGTTTGTCTCTGTGACTTCTGTTCTGTACTTTTGGTGCCAATACCATGTTGTTTTTGTTACTGTAGCTATGTAGTATTATTTAAGGTCTGATATTGTGATGCCTCCTGCTTCACTTTTCTTGCTGAGAATTGCTTTGGCTATTCTGGGTCTCTTATTTTTCCAAATGAATTTCATGACTGCTTTTTTATATGAAGAAGGTCATTAGAACCTCAATAGGAATTCCATTAAATCTGCTTTTGGTAATATGGTCAGTTTGACAATATTAATTATGCCTATCCAAGAACATGGGAGATCTTTCCATCTTCTGAGATCATCTTCAATTTCTTTCTTTAGTGTTCTGTACTTTTCTTTGTAGAGGTCTTTCACCTGTTTTGTAAGATTGATTCCCAAATATTTTATTTTCTTTGAGGCTGTTGTTAATGGGATAGTTTTCCTAATTTCTCTTTCAGTTGATTCATTACTGATGTATAGGAACACAATTGATTTACGGCTATTAATTTTATATCCTGCTACTTTGCTAAATTCATTTATGAGTTCTGTAAGTTTTCTGGTGGAGGTTTTTGGATAGAATCATGTTGTCAGCAAATAGGGATAGTTTGAGTTCTTCTTTTCCTATTCATATCCCTTTAATTTCTTTTGTCCAATTGCTCGGGCTAGTTTCCAGGACTATGTTGAATAAAAGTGGTGAAAAAAGGCATACCTGTCTTGTTTCAGATTTTAGAGGGAATGCTTTCAATTTTTGTCCATTTAGAATGATATTGGCCTTGGGGTTAGCATATATAAATTTTACAATGTTGAGGTATATTCCTACTATCCCTAGTTTTTCTAGTGTTTTGAATGTGGATGGATGCTATATTTTGTCAAATGCTTTTTCTGCATCTATTGAGATAATCATGTGATTCTTGTCTTTAAGTCTGTTGATGTGATGAATTGTTTATTGATTTCTCCCATTCTTCTTTTGTATGTTGAATCAACCTTGTGTCCCTGGGATGAACCCACTTGATCATTGTGCACTATGTTTTTAATATGTTTTTGTATACAGTTTGCCAGGATTTTATTAGGAATTTTTGTAACTATGTTCATCAGGGATATTGGTCTGAAATTTTCTTTCCTTGAAGTGTCTTTGTCTGGTATTAGGGTGATACTATTTTCATAGAATGAGTTTGGAAGGGTTCCCTCCTTTTCTATTTCATGGAATAATTTGAGGAGGATTGGTGTTAGTTCTTCTTTGAAGGTCTGGTAGAACTCAGCTGAGAATCCACCCAGTCCTGGGCTTTTCTTTCTTAGTAGCCTTCTGTTGGTATTTTTAATTTCATTGCTTAAAATTGATTGTTTAAATTTTCTATGTCTTCCTGATTGGTTGGGTAGATCCTATGTCTAGAAATTTGTTGATGTTGTCAAAATTTTCTATTATATGATAGTATACATTTTCAAAATAGGTTCTGATTATTGTTTGTGTTTCAGTTGTGTCCTTTGTGATATTTCCTTTCACAAATTTTAGTAATTTGAGTTTTCTCTTTTTTTTCTCTTCATTAGCTTGGCTAAGGGTTTATCAAGTTTATTGATTTTTTTTTTTTTCAAAGAACCAACTTTTGTCATTTTTAAAATAATTGTTTCTTTTGTTTCAATTTCATTGATTTCAGCTCTGGTTTTAATTACTTCCTGTCTTCCACTGCTTTTGGTGTTGATTTGTTCTTTTTCTAGGGCTTTGAGAGATGTAATATTTGGTTATTTATTTGTTGGCTTTCTGTTCTTTTAATGAATAGTTCAATGCAAAGAACTTTCCTCTTAACATTGCCTTCACAGTGTCCCAGAGATTTTGAAATGCATTACTAGTCTCATTTACCTCTAAGTATGTTTTTAATTTCATCCCTGATTTCTTCTGCTATCCATTCGTCATTCAGTAGCATATCATTTAGTTTCCAGGTGTAGAGAGTAGCTTCTGTTTTTTAATTTTATCGTTGATTTCTCATTTCATTATGGATGCAAGGTATTATCTCTATTATTTTTTTGTATTTGCTAAGAGTTGCTTTGTGGCTTTAGATATGGTCTATTTTAGAGAAGGATCCATGTGCTAATAACAAGAAAAGTGTATTCAGTCATTGATAGATGAAATATTGTGTATATGTCCATAAAGTCTAAATTATTATTTTTATTTTTTAGTTATATAGCTTCTTTATTTAGTTTTTATATGGAGGATCTATCCAAGGGTGAGAGAGGTGTGTTAAAGTCACCCAGTATTATTGTGTTGTGGTCTGTTTGCTTCTTGAAATTGAGAAGGTTTGTTTGATGTACACAGATGCTGCATTGTTTGAGACATAAATGTTTACAATTGTTATGTCTTGTTTATACATAATTCCCTTATGCAGTATGAAATGTCCTTCTTTGTTCCTACTGATTAACTTTGGCCCGAAGTCCACTTTATCTGATATGAAGATAGAAACCTTTGCTTGTTTATGAGATCTGTGTGAATGATATGTTTTTTTCCCATCCTTTTGCCTTCAGTCTGTGGATGTCTTTGCCTATGGGGTGAGTCTCTTGAAGACAGCATATTGTTAGGTCTTGTTTTTTAATCCAACTGCCAGTCTATGTCTTTTGATTGATGAGTTTAGGCCATTTAGAGTCCATGTTATTATTGAGATATGATTTGTATTCCCTGTAATTTTGATGTATTTCTGGTTTTTAATTTGAATTTGTTTCTAAATTGATTCACTTGTTATTTTAGTGTAGTTCCTCCCATTGCTGGTCTTCACTTTTATTTTTCATTTCTTCTTCATGAAATATATTATTGAGTATGTTTTGCAAGCTTTCTAGTTGTGAATTCTTTTAACTTTTGTTTATCATGGCAGGTTTATATTTTATCAATTCTGAAGCTTAATTTTGCTGGGTGTAGTATTCTTGGCTGGCATCCATTTTCTTTCAGAGCTTGGTATATATTATTCCAAGACCTCCTGGCTTTGAGGGTCTGGGTTGAGAGATCAGCTGAGATCCAGATTGGTTTCCTTCTAAATGTTATCTGTCCTTTTTCTCTGGCAGCCTATAAATTCTATCCTTGTTTTCTATGTTAGGCATTTTCATAATAATGTGCCTTGGTGTGGGTCTGCTGTAATTTGTGTATTTGGGGTCTTATAAACCTCCTGTATTTTATTTTCTGTTGCATTCTTTAGGTTTGGGAAATTTTCTGGTATTATTTCATTGAAAAGATCATGCATTCCTTTTGTTTGTATCTCCGAGCCTTCATCTATCCCAATAAATCTTAAATTTGATCTTTTTAGGTTATCCCATATTTCTTACAAGTTTTGTTTATGGTCTCTTAACATCTTTTCTCCATAGTCAACTTTGTTTTCAAGATTATTTATTTTGTCTTCATTGCCTGAAACTCTGTCTTCCAAGTGGTCTAGTCTGTTGCTAATGCTTTCAGTTGAATTTTCAATTAGGCTTATTGATTCCTTCATTTTGAGGAATTCTGCTTTGTTTTGTTTTTATTTTATTTTATTTTCCAGAATCTCTCTCTCTCTCTCTCTCTCTTTTTTTCTTTTTTTCTTTTTTTGGTACCGGGGATAGAACTCAAGGGCACTTGACCACTGGGCCACATCCCTGGCCCCTTTTTTTTGGTATTTTATTAGAGACAGGGTCTCACTGAGTTGCTAAGTGCCTCGCCATTGCTGAGGCTGGCTTTGAACTCGCGATCCTCCTGCCTCAGCCTCCCAAGTGCTGGGATTACAGGCATGCACCACCACACCCAGCTATCTCTCTCTCTTTATTGGTGTAATTTTTCACTTCCTTTATTTTCTGATTTTACTCCTTATACTGTCCTTTACTTCTCAGATCAGTTTAACTATGTACATTCTAAACTCTTCTGACATTTCTTCCACTGTGTTGTCGATGGGTTCTGTTATTGGAGCATCTTAGTTTGTTTGGGGCAATTGTTCCCTTGATTTTTCAGGTTTTTTGTGTGTCTCCCCATCTAACAGTATGGATCTGAGACAGTAGAGTCTACCCTGTGGACTTATTGTGTCCCTGAAGGTTTCCAGTACCTCACTGTTTGGGGGAGACAAATAATAACAACAACCAAGGCAAACAATTTGCAGCATTAAACCAAATAGTTTCTACTATGACATCTGCGATGTTAATTATCACAAGAAACAGAAATGATATGATCATTTATCGCATATGACAAAAACAGCAAATTTGCAAAAGGGTTTACAATTTCAAATGGTGGACAGGGAAAGAACAGAAGTGACATAGGATGTGATGATTATGAGGGAGGAGGAGAGAGGATAGAAGTAAAATATTGAAGAGTGAAAGAGGGGACAATAGAGATTGCCATGGAAGAAAAGAGAAATAGAATCAAAGGAAACAGATCTGTAAGAGAAAATAACATATATGAAGTAAAAATTTTAAAGATTATAAATTAAAGAATACAAAAACAAAACTAAAATATACCAATCAAATATCCTATTTCTTATAAAACTGATCCATGAAAAAATAACTGGCTTCAAAAATGCTAGAAATGAGGGAAAAAAAAACAAATATGAGTATGTATAAATGTCCACATACCACTAAACAGAGAAAAGGAAAAAAGAAAAGAAAATCAATGAGAACTTAAAGAATTCTTTGTATTGGAGTTCAAAAGATTCTCAGCTTCTCTTTGCAGCAGTTTTGGGTACAGTTGTCTGGAGTGTGATGCTCCACCCTCTGGATTGCTGGAGTGAGAGAGTTAATCCTGTAGGCAGAACTCTTGGAGGCAGAGTTTAGGCTTAGGCAGGCTCTAGGCTCTTCACTGTATGCCACTGGGTCTGGAAATTTTAAATCAGCATACCTTCAGGGCCCAGTAATTTGCCAATCCATGCTGGAAGACTATATTCCAGGGAACTCTCCTGGGTTCCACTCGTGTGGTAGAGGAGCCAATTTGTAGTCCCCTACATCACCTGCAGCCCCCATAATTCTGGTCTTGGGTTCAGTGTCCAAACTCAATCTTTCCTACCCCTGTCTTCCCAAATTCTGGTTAGATGCATCTCTCCCAGCCGTTCCTGCAAGCAGCCAGGTTTGAGGGGTATGGGTAAAGCCAGGTGGATTTCCTCGACTAGTTGTCTCCTGTGTGAACCTCTTTCCATATTTGATTTCCTCCTGGTCACTTAAGCACACTCTATGGCATGCAGTGTGTTTATTGGGCCTGTATTTCTGGCCAAACTCAGGTTTGCCAGGAATTGGCTTCCTCAACTACTGGCCCACACGCTGTGGCTGCAAAATGGTTCATTCCTTTGTCTTCTGCTCGCGCCTGGAGAGATGGCGGCTTCTTTCCCACACAAGTATATTATGCAGCGCACATTCTAGTTTAGTTGGCCAGTGTCCTTGATCCCTAAATGCTCTGTTCTCATACATGCTTCCGGCCTCCTAAAATGCAGGTTCCTTTAATTCCCTTATCCCTCTACTTTGCTTGCAGAGGGACTACTGCTCTCAGTTGGTACTTCTGGCCCGGCCATGGCAGTGTTTGTGCCGATGGGGATTTATTCCTTATTTTATTATATCCTACTTCCCGAGTCCCTGATCTGCTTTGAATGTCTAGTTTTAAATTCCAGTAAAATCCCCCCCCCCCTTTTTGTTACCCACCTTGCTGAGAAGCTGCCTGTCTGCTTTCTTGGTTTCACATCACAGAGCATCCAGGAAATACCATGGGTAGTATTTTCTCCAAAATTTTTTGCTGATTCCTCTGTTATACTGTTTTTGGTGCTAGGGATACAAAACAGTCCCCTCTACAGCTTACATACATATGATCGAAGGTTTCTCCTTAGGGAGATTGATCATGCTGCACCTCTCCTCAGACTCTGCTAGAATTTGAATGTCTGATAAGAATATTTTAATTGTTTATAAGTATTTTTCCTTGTGTTCACCTCCTAATTTAAAAATAGTCATAGGAGCTTGGGATGTAGTTTGGTAAAGAGTACTTGCTTAATATGCTGAAGGACCTGGGTTCAGTTCTCAGCTCTGCAGTCAATCAATAACCGGTCAATCAATCAAATATTGGGTTGTGTATCAGCCAGCTAACATTGCTGTGTAACAAATATTCCTAACAAACAAATATTCTTAAACCAACAGTCATTTATTATTTATTATTTATTATGAGTCAGAGGGTCATCTGTTGTAACTTGATTTGATCTGGGCTTAGCTGGGAGTGGCTCTACTCCGTGTGTATCTCATCTTCTTTTGGTGTTATCTTGGGTAAGTTCTTCTCATGGAAATGGCATAATTTTATGAGAGCAAGTTGAAACAGCACTTGAAGATTTGCTTGGTTTTTTTTTTTTTTTTTTTTTTTTTTTTTAATAAACTGCTACATCCAATTTATTCTATTGGCCAAAGAAAATGACATGAGTCAACACAAAGACTGGGAATCATTCCCTACGTTCAGTGGGAGGGCACTGGAAAATTAACATAGGAAAGGGTGCAGAAACTTGGAACTAATAAAATCTGTCAGTTTGGTTTAGCATCAGGATATAGCCTACAACTGGCTGTAGGAGCCAGGTACATCTCAAGTATTTTAACTTTTACTGTTCTTATACACATCACAGATCTGGACAATAAGGAATCATCCCTTAAAAGCCAAGGGTATGAAGACTCATATTAAACCCCTCCAATATAGTTAATGTGCCTTCTTTGTCCCTAACACTATGTTAAATTATGTGGATTTGGGACAGCCAGACATGGTGGTGCATGCCTGTAATCCCAGCATTTTGGGAGATTGAGGCAGGAGGATTACAAGTTTGAGGCCAACTTCAGCAACTTATTGAGGCCCTGTCTCAAAATAAAAAAAATAAGGGTGAAGAATTGGACTAGTAGTAGAATACTTGTCTAACACTCATGATACCCTGCTTCAATCCCAGCACCTCAAAAGAAAAATTCTGAGAAACTAAAAAGGGCTGTAGACAAAGCTCAGTACTGAAAAATGATTTTGATGATGATGATAGTAATGATAATTATTTAAAATTTTAAGAATAGACTATGGACAGATATTTATAAGATGGTGTGATAGTTCCAATTGTGGAAATATTTACTGGATATAGAAGGAGCAACCGAAGAGAGGAGTAAACTCTTGTGAAAAGACAAAAAGCTTCATGAAGGAGAAATATTCATATTGAATTGAAGGATGGACAAGTCAGCATGCCCTGTAGAACAAGTTCAGATAGAAAAATACTATTTGTGGGAAATATTATAGCAGTCTGTTAACTCTTAGAATTGAATGGAGTTAAAATCTTATTTGTGCCTAGTTAATAGAAAAGTCTCTAGGAGACACTAAATAACTTTTTTGTATGATTTATTTCAATAGTTCTTAAACTTTGGTATACATCAGAAGATACTTGTTGAAACACAAATTGTTGCAACCTACCCACTGAGTTTATTATTCAGTAGACCTAGAACAGGACTGGAGCATTTGCATTTCTGACAAGTGCCCAGATGATGGTGGTCCAGGATAATACTTTGAGAACTATTGATTTATTGAATACTTCTTGTGTATCTGGCACTTTCAATGTGGTGAGCGCATAGAGATGAAAAGAATACATCCTTGCTCTAGAATTGTTCATGGTAGAGTGCCAGTGACAGACCAGTAAATGTATAATGATGGTGCAATGTGATGGATGCTATATTACATAGAAACAGGTCACTGTAAGAATGCACCAAAAGGGCCTCTAATTCAGAAGGAGGCCAGAGGCTACAGTTATGTATAAGACTCAGAAGAATATCTGTAATCCTGAACTGAATTAAAAGAAATTATTTATAAAAAAAATCAGAAAATAATAATAGAAAAATGAGCATGAATCACGTGTTACACAAGACTGGTAAATAGATTCATTCTTAGTGTTGCTTTTAAAAGATTCCTGTTCAGCAGAATCTAACAAATTATGCTATGTCTATGTACAAATATACCACAATGAATCATATATATATATATGTATATATATATAAACGCACACATATATATATACATATATACATATATATATGAGGCCGCCGGAAAGGGATTGCAGCCTGGAATGGCAGCGCCGCGGGAAGGAGTCCGGAGACAGGATGGAGACGAAAAAATTCTTTAATCTTTCTGTCTCTGTCTCTTGTAATTTCTAACACTACATACACACTCTCACAAGAAACCAAGGCACCTACTCTTACAAGAAACTACAATATATCTAAACAATAGCGAAAACCCTGTCCTTTCTCTCTCTGGTCTCATCCCATGCGCCCGAGCAGGAATGGCGCTCGCTCGATCTGCTGAGTCACTGCTCAAATCTCTCGAGATCCTGGGCCAAGTCCCGTGAGACTACGGAAGGCGACAATGCCCAAAAATGTCGATCTGCTGAGTCACTGCTCAAATCTCTCGAGATCCTGGGACAAGTCCGTGAGACTACGGAAGGCAACAATGCCCAAAAATGTCTATGGCCCGTAGTCAAACGCAATCTTAGCTATCTCCCCAAACAGGGCTCCTGTATTTCCCCCCTTTTGTTTTAAAAGAGGGGATGCTCTAGGACGTCTATGTGCAACTAACATTCTTACCCATCATCGGATAATCAAGGCTGTGCCCTTGACTCCTGTCTTAGGTTGATATGTCGGCCACATGAGACTGTCCCGTGTGACTGTGCCTGTCTTAGGTTGTCCCCCTCTGGGGATCTTACCCGTCATTGGCTAACCAGCCATCCAATGGAGCCCTTTAGGATCGACTGTGTAAGATGACTAACAGCCGTCCAATTGGGAGGAGATGCTGCAGCTTTAAGGCAACAAGCCTTTTGGTGACGAGCCAAATTGCATAGCATATCAAATTCTTTAAACAAATCAGCTGCCCTAAGTTCTATCATGTAACACAGTGAGTTCTCTAAACAAATACCCACAAGGTAGTGTCCCATGAAGTCCCAAACAATGAAAGATCAAAATGTCCACTTGTTATAACACGTAGATCTAGGAGGCCCCATGCATGCAGAGCAGAGGCCACACTGCTGGTGAGGTTGTTTGACATTTGAGCAGCAGGGATGCTTGCAGCGACCGCGATCCCTGCAGCTGTAGCAGCAGCCGTCTTTTTTATGTGTAGACAATGCCACCGGCAAGTCTTCAGGGCCCGCTACCTAGAGACTCAAGCATCAATTATTAAAGGAAAGGCAGTGCTATTCCAGCACTGAGTCAAGAGGCGAGTTGTCAAACTAAAAAATAGAATTATTAGATTAGAAAAATAAGTTGATTTCTCACACACACAAAAAAATAAGTTGATTGCTCACACACTTTGCAGTCTGAGCTCCCACAAACATAAGCTGGCAAAATATCATATTTAGAACAAAACGAAGAAAGACTGAGGGTAATTACTGCATTAAAGATAGATTAAAGAAAAACTAAAAGCACTTTGGAGAAATAATTTGTTAGCTGGAACTCTAGAGTTTCTGCATACACAGCAGTCCTTTACCTGTTGAAATAATTGAAATTAATCATTTATTAAACAAATGAAGTTAATAACAAATAAGCAACCTCATATCAAAACACCAAAATATCAGGTGATACAGCACTACTCATATTTTTGGCTAAAGAGAAGTCCCTGGGACACCTATAAAACAAAATTGAAGGTACCTTCACTTATTAAATTATTTACCCAATTTGAATACTCTTAAACTTAAATGAATTAGAGTTATTTGGATCCATATATATATATATATATATATATATATATATATATATTCACAAGTGCTTTGTTATTTTTGATGTCATACTGGACAGACAGATGCACATACAAACATATATTTGTGACGTCATATTAACATGAAATTTAGACAAATACACAGACATAAACACATATATAAAAAGTAAAAAAAAAAAAATATATATATATATATATATAATTGTGTGCACACTAAAGAGAGATCTCTTCGTCCCAGCCGGGAGGAATGACACTTAAGTTGTGACATATTTTGAAGGACTCTTTTAAGGGAATCATTCCATATCTTCATCATGGTCCTCTTGATTTTGTACCTTTTTTATTAATCTTGATTCCTCAACAACTTCATCTTGATCCTTTTGATGTGGTACCTGCTTTATTAATCTAGATGGTATCCATATTGGAGAGGATTCGTGCTTTGGAAAAACACAAACAGATCCTCTCCCCCAAATTAATACTGGATCTGGACCCTTCCATGTACCTGAAAGAACATCCTTCCAGTAAATCAAAGGTTTATGTTGTTGATGTGGGTTCCAATGTCTGTCTCCAGCAGAATAACCATCAGAGTCTAAAGTTAAAAAATTTAAAGTAAACAGGGCAACTGCCAATCTGTCCTTAGGATTTTTCCAGTTTCCTTCTTTCTGTTTTAACAACATAACTTTTAGTGTGCGGTTTTGCTCTTTCAATAATGCCCTGACCCTGAGGATTGTATGGGATGCCTGTTTTATGGGATATGTTGAATTTTGCGCAAAACTGTTTGAAAGATGAGGACGTATAAGCGGGACCATTATCTGTTTTAAGCATTTTGGGGATGCCCAATGCAGCAAAAGCTTGTAAACAATGAGATGTGACATCTTTAACTTTTTCTCCGGAATGTAAGGAAGCAAAAATCATGCCTGAGCATGTATCTATGGTTACATGAATAAATCGCAGTTTTCCAAAGCTTGGCTCATGAGTAACATCCATCTGCCACAAATGATTGGGCATTAATCCTCTAGGGTTAACACCAAAATGAGGATTGGGCAAATGTGTCATACAAGATTTACAATCTTTTACAATTGTTCTGGCTTGCTCCTTTGTGATTTTAAACCTACGTTACAAGGTGGTGCTGTTGACGTGAAACTGGGAATGAAATAAAGTAGCTTGTTGTAGTGCTGAAAGT
This sequence comes from Tamias sibiricus, assembly GCA_025594165.1. Classification (NCBI taxonomy): domain Eukaryota; kingdom Metazoa; phylum Chordata; class Mammalia; order Rodentia; family Sciuridae; genus Tamias; species Tamias sibiricus. The sequence goes on from CM046669.1 coordinate 53,029,571, forward strand.
ATAAATATTGTTTTTGTAAGTTCATCAGCCTTTTGATTACCTTCATGGAGGGGGCCAGGCAAATTAGTATATGCTCTAATATGGCCTATGAATAGAGGTTCTTTTCTTGCCCACAAAAGTTTTTGTATTTGATAAAACAATTTAAAAGCTGGAGTATAAGGTGCTATTGGTCCTGCTAACTCTAATTTTGGGACGGCTTGTACAATATAGTGGCTATCTGAAAAAATGTTTATGGGCTGGTCTCTAAAATTTTCCAGAGCTCTTACCACAGCTTCCAATTCCACTAGTTGAGCTGATTTGTGTGCAGTTATGTAAGTCATATTTTCTTTTGTAGTGACTACTGCAGCAGTACCATTTGAGGACCCATCTGTAAATACATTAAATGCCTTAGGAATAGGTTGATTTTTATTTACCTGTGGAAATATAATAGGATGATTAATACAAAAAGATAATATAGGAGACTTAGGAAGGTGATTATCAACATTTGCAGAAGTAGAGCATCTAGCTATAGCCCAGTCATTATCATTGAAGCATAAATATTCAATCTGTGACGATGAATAGGGAGTAATAATAGTAGCAGGGTGAATGCCAAATATTTTAGTAGAAGTTTTAAGTCCTTGAAGAATAAGTTTAGCCACCATGGAGGTATATGACTCAATTATGCTTTTAGGAGAGACAGGCAAATGTATCCATAATAAAGGCCCTTGTTGCCAAAATACTCCTGTCGGTGTATATTGTGAAGAAATAATAATCAATATCAGCGGTTGAGTTAAATCAAATCTGTCACAATGAGCTCCTTCGATGGCTTTTTCTACTACCTTTAAAGCTTTCCTAGCATCAGGAGTCAATGTTCGCGGTGAGGATGGATCAGGGTCCCCTCGAAGGATATCAAATAAAGGTTTTAATTGGCCAATAGTGAGGTTTAGTGCAGGGCGAAGCCAATTAATGTCTCCCAGTAGTTTTTGGAAATCATTGAGGGTGGTTAAATGTTCTTTATTTATTAAAATTTTTGGGGGTCCAACAAAAGTATCCATGATTTTAAATCCTAAATATAATATGGGAGATCTGGTTTGAACTTTTTCTTCTGCTATATATAATCCGTATTTTTTTAAATTTTTTACCACGTCACTGAATATATTAAATAAGATTTTTTGATTAGGGTGGGCCAGTAAAATATCATCCATGTAATGTAGACACATGAGGTTTGGATATTTATTTTTAATGGGTTGGATAGCCTTGTCCACATATATTTGGCATATGGTGGGGCTATTAGCCATTCCCTGCGGCAAAACCTTCCATTGATATCTCTGATCAGGGCCATTATTGTTAATAGAAGGAACTGAAAAAGCAAACCTGGGGGCATCCAGAGGATGTAGGGGAATAGAAAAGAAGCAATCCTTTATATCAAGACTAATAACATGGAAATTTTTTTGGAATAGCTATAGGATTCGGAAGTCCAGGTTGAGTAGGGCCCATGACTTGCATGGTTTTATTAATTTGTCTAAGATCATGTAATAATCGCCATTTTCCTGATTTTTTCTTGATCACAAATATGGGGGAATTCCAGGGAGAGGTGGAAAGTTTCTATATGTCCTGCTTTTAATTGTTCCTTAACTAGTAGGTGGGCCGCTTGTAATTTCTCTTTAGATAGGGGCCACTGAGGGACCCACACTGGCTTATCAGAAAGCCATGTTATTTTCAAAATTATTTTCTCAGTGGCCCCGAAGAAAAATGTCTTTTTCCTATATGATAATGATTTCTTTTAGGGTTAAGCTTACCCTGTACTTTTTGATAATTTCTTTTAGGGTTAAGATTACCCTGTATGTTTTTACATTTAACACCTGCAGGTTTGGTTGCAAGGTGTACTCCCATTTTGTTGTAAAATATCTCTTCCCCATAAAGTAACTGGTAGATTAGGTAAAACATAAGGCTGAAATGTGCCTTTATGTCCTTCATCATCCTCCCACTTTTAAATTATCGCACTTTTTTCTGGGAGGTTATTATATCCCACGCCTCTTAAACTGGTTGAAGCTTTTTGTAGAGGCCAGTGTTTGGGCCATTGACGTAAATTAATGATGGAAGAATCAGCTCCAGTATCTATAAGACCCTCCATTTCTATTCCTTGGATTCTTATTTTACACATAGGCCTCCTTGTACAGTCCCAAACCCAGCAAACCATGGGTTTCGAATCAGTGGAACAAAATCCTCTATTGTTCCTATTTAGAGGCATATTCATTTTAAATGAATTATGTAAATTTGGAAGGAGGAGCAGCTGAGCAATTCTATCTCCCTGATTAATAGAACTTATACTTTGGGGTGAGCTAAGCATTATTTTTATTTCCCCTTTATAGTCTGAGTTTATTACGCCTGGGGTCACTTGCAAACCTAATAAGCTTTCAGGTCTTCGCCTGATAATAAGTCCTACAGTCCCTGAGGGAAGAGGTCCCCTGACTCCTGTGGGAATCAGTTGAACCCCCATTTCAGGTGTTGACACTATTCGGGCGGTAAGAACAGAGGTCTAATCCTGCATTTCCTCCTGTTCCTCTGGCGAGGGAGTGGATGGGTAATAGGGATTGTGTTGGGGAAGCATCTGAGTGGATGCTTGAGGATAGTCCTCCTCCAATGCCTCGTACATTTGTGGGCCCCGGGGCATTGGGCCCCGTGTCCTTTTTTTTGAATTCCTGAACAAAGGATTTCCATGGATGTCAAATTTTGAATAGCATTTATTGGCCCAATGATTTCCTTTCTTACACCTGGGGCAGCAACCTGGAGTATGGTATGAATTTGGTCTTATTTGTCTTTGGGGATTTTGCCTAGAATAGTCTGATTGATTATGATAATTTTGCCTAGAATATCCTGATTGATTATAATGTCTATGTTGAGCCCTTGTAAAATTTTGAGGGGCAGCATCTCTCACAGCTGCTGCAATCACATTCCCTGTGACAAAGGCATCATTTATATCTTTACATAGTTGTATATATATGGAAAGATCCTTTTTATTTTTCCATGGCCTGATGACTTCCTGGCAATATTTATTAGCATTTTCATACGCTAATTGAATAACTAATGGCATAACTTGATCAATGTCTCCAAAAACTCTACCTGCAGTTCTCAAAAGTCTATCAGCAAATTCAGCATATGGTTCATTAGGTCCTTGAATTACTTTGGACAAGCTACCTTGTAGATCCCCAGGTCCTTGTACAGTTTTCCATGCCTTTAAGGCAGCTGCGTTTATCTGAGCATATACTCCTGGGGTATAATGTTTTTGATCCTGTACGTCTGCGAATTGCCCTTCTCCTGTGAGCATTTCTATATTATGGTCTCCAAACCCTGTATCTGTGTTTCTTTTAGCTGTTTCTATACAAAGTTCCTGAAATTGCGATCGCCAAACCAAGTATTGTCCCCCACTTAATGTTGCTTTACATAGACGTTTCCAGTCTGTGGGGGTTAAGCTAAAGGTGTTAAGGGACTCCAGTATACTCAACGTGAAAGGAGCTTGGGGTCCATAAGTCATTACTGCCTCTTTGAGATTTTTTATTGTTTTGAAATCTACTGGCTGGTGGCCCCTCTGTCCATTTTCATATTCAAATACTGGCAGTTCCCAATGTATCTGTGAGTTACCCTCGAGAGCGCATAAGCACTCAGAAAGACTTTTTATTTCTATTTCTAGGGTATGCAAACGCCTAGTGATACCCTTCATATTTTCTGTAATCGATTTCACCCGTGGGGGAGTAGAAGACACAAGTTCCTCCACTTGATGATCCCTTATCTTGGTCTTCCTTAATTTCCTTTTATTCATTTTCTCAAAATCACCTTTAGTTAATTCCTCCTCACTACTACTACTCTCATTGGTCCTAACTGACTCAGTAACATCCTGAGTCCCAGGTTCAATTGAGACCATGTATCCTTGAAGTATCTCTAATAAATCTTGAATAGCTTTAGCAGCTCGGATCTTTGTAATTTTGGGGACGCTTCTAATACTCTCCTTACTGGTCTTAGTTGACTCAGCGGAATCTACGCTTTTATGATTGCCTTCACTGTTTTCTAAATCCTCCTCACTAACGACAGACTCATCCATATCAAAGAATTCATCAAGAGCCTCGTATACTTGGGTCTTAGGTATTTTCGAACCCATTTTAACCGCTCTGACTAGAGACTCCTGCGAGGTTTCTCAGTTTCTTACCTGCCGTGCTGAATTCCCTGTACGGGCCACCAACTGTAGCCTCCGGAAAGGGATTGCAGCCTGGAACGGCAGCGCCACGGGAAGGAGTCCGGAGACAGGATGGAGATGAAAAAATTCTTTAATCTTTCTGTCTCTGTCTCTTGTAATTTCTAACACTACATACACACTCTTACAAGAAACTACAATATATCTATAAGAAACAATAGTGATAACCCTGTCCTTTCTCTCTCTGGTCTCATCCCATGCGCGCCCGAGCAGGAATGGCGCTCGCTCGATCTGCTGAGTCACTGCTCAAATCTCTCGAGATCCTGGGCCAAGTCCCGTGAGACTACGGAAGGCGACAATGCCCAAAAATGTCAATCTGCTGAGTCACTGCTCAAATCTCTTGAGATCCTGGGCCAAGTCCCGTGAGACTACGGAAGGCGACAATGCCCAAAAATGTCTATGGCCCGTAGTCAAACCGCAATCTTAGCTATCTCCCCAAACAGGGCTCCTGTATTTCCCCCCTTTTGTTTTAAAAGAGGGGATGCTCTAGGACGTCTATGTGCAACTAACATTCTTACCCATCATCGGATAATCAAGGCTGTGCCCTTGACTCCTGTCTTAGGTTGATATGTCGGCCACATGAGACTGTCCCGTGTGACTGTGCCTGTCTTAGGTTGTCCCCCTCTGGGGATCTTACCCGTCATTGGCTAACCAGCCATCCAATGGAGCCCTTTAGGATCGACTGTGTAAGATGACTAACAGCCGTCCAATTGGGAGGAGATGCTGCAGCTTTAAGGCAACAAGCCTTTTGGTGACGAGCCAAATTGCATAGCATATCAAATTCTTTAAACAAATCAGCTGCCCTAAGTTCTATCATGTAACACAGTGAGTTCTCTAAACAAATACCCACAAGGTAGTGTCCCATGAAGTCCCAAACAATGAAAGATCAAAATGTCCACTTGTTATAACACGTAGATCTAGGAGGCCCCATGCATGCAGAGCAGAGGCCACACTGCTGGTGAGGTTGTTTGACATTTGAGCAGCAGGGATGCTTGCAGCGACCGCGATCCCTGCAGCTGTAGCAGCAGCCGTCTTTTTTATGTGTAGACAATGCCACCGGCAAGTCTTCAGGGCCCCGCTACCTAGAGACTCAAGCATCAATTATTAAAGGAAAGGCAGTGCTATTCCAGCACTGAGTCAAGAGGCGAGTTGTCAAACTAAAAAATAGAATTATTAGATTAGAAAAATAAGTTGATTTCTCACACACACAAAAAAATAAGTTGATTGCTCACACACTTTGCAGTCTGAGCTCCCACAAACATAAGCTGGCAAAATATCATATTTAGAACAAAACGAAGAAAGACTGAGGGTAATTACTGCATTAAAGATAGATTAAAGAAAAACTAAAAGCACTTTGGAGAAATAATTTGTTAGCTGGAACTCTAGAGTTTCTGCATACACAGCAGTCCTTTACCTGTTGAAATAATTGAAATTAATCATTTATTAAACAAATGAAGTTAATAACAAATAAGCAACCTCATATCAAAACACCAAAATATCAGGTGATACAGCACTACTCATATTTTTGGCTAAAGAGAAGTCCCTGGGACACCTATAAAACAAAATTGAAGGTACCTTCACTTATTAAATTATTTACCCAATTTGAATACTCTTAAACTTAAATGAATTAGAGTTATTTGGATCCATATATATATATATATATATAATATATATATATATATATATATATATATTCACAAGTGCTTTGTTATTTTTGATGTCATACTGGACAGACAGATGCACATACAAACATATATTTGTGACGTCATATTAACATGAAATTTAGACAAATACACAGACATAAACACATATATAAAAAGTAAAAAAAAAAAATATATATATATATATATATATAATTGTGTGCACACTAAAGAGAGATCTCTTCGTCCCAGCCGGGAGGAATGACACTTAAGTTGTGACATATTTTGAAGGACTCTTTTAAGGGAATCATTCCATATCTTCATCATGGTCCTCTTGATTTTGTACCTTTTTTATTAATCTTGATTCCTCAACAACTTCATCTTGATCCTTTTGATGTGGTACCTGCTTTATTAATCTAGATGGTATCCATATTGGAGAGGATTCGTGCTTTGGAAAAACACAAACAGATCCTCTCCCCCAAATTAATACTGGATCTGGACCCTTCCATGTACCTGAAAGAACATCCTTCCAGTAAATCAAAGGTTTATGTTGTTGATGTGGGTTCCAATGTCTGTCTCCAGCAGAATAACCATCAGAGTCTAAAGTTAAAAAATTTAAAGTAAACAGGGCAACTGCCAATCTGTCCTTAGGATTTTTCCAGTTTCCTTCTTTCTGTTTTAACAACATAACTTTTAGTGTGCGGTTTGCTCTTTCAATAATGCCCTGACCCCTGAGGATTGTATGGGATGCCTGTTTTATGGGATATGTTGAATTTTGCGCAAAACTGTTTGAAAGATGAGGACGTATAAGCGGGACCATTATCTGTTTTAAGCATTTTTGGGGATGCCCAATGCAGCAAAAGCTTGTAAACAATGAGATGTGACATCTTTAACTTTTTCTCCGGAATGTAAGGAAGCAAAAATCATGCCTGAGCATGTATCTATGGTTACATGAATAAATCGCAGTTTTCCAAAGCTTGGCTCATGAGTAACATCCATCTGCCACAAATGATTGGGCATTAATCCTCTAGGGTTAACACCAAAATGAGGATTGGGCAAATGTGTCATACAAGATTTACAATCTTTTACAATTGTTCTGGCTTGCTCCTTTGTGATTTTAAACCTACGTTACAAGGTGGTGCTGTTGACGTGAAACTGGGAATGAAATAAAGTAGCTTGTTGTAGTGCTGAAAGTATAAATATTGTTTTTGTAAGTTCATCAGCCTTTTGATTACCTTCATGGAGGGGGCCAGGCAAATTAGTATGTGCTCTAATATGGCCTATGAATAGAGGTTCTTTTCTTGCCCACAAAAGTTTTTGTATTTGATAAAACAATTTAAAAGCTGGAGTATAAGGTGCTATTGGTCCTGCTAACTCTCTAATTTTGGGACGGCTTGTACAATATAGTGGCTATCTGAAAAAATGTTTATGGGCTGGTCTCTAAAATTTTCCAGAGCTCTTACCACAGCTTCCAATTCCACTAGTTGAGCTGATTTGTGTGCAGTTATGTAAGTCATATTTTCTTTTGTAGTGACTACTGCAGCAGTACCATTTGAGGACCCATCTGTAAATACATTAAATGCCTTAGGAATAGGTTGATTTTTTATTACCTGTGGAAATATAATAGGATGATTAATACAAAAAGATAATATAGGAGACTTAGGAAGGTGATTATCAACATTTGCAGAAGTAGTAGAGCATCTAGCTATAGCCCAGTCATTATCATTGAAGCATAAATATTCAATCTGTGACGATGAATAGGGAGTAATAATAGTAGCAGGGTGAATGCCAAATATTTTAGTAGAAGTTTTAAGTCCTTGAAGAATAAGTTTAGCCACCATGGAGGTATATGACTCAATTATGCTTTTAGGAGAGACAGGCAAATGTATCCATAATAAAGGCCCTTGTTGCCAAAATACTCCTGTCGGTGTATATTGTGAAGAAATAATAATCAATATCAGCGGTTGAGTTAAATCAAATCTGTCACAATGAGCTCCTTCGATGGCTTTTTCTACTACCTTTAAAGCTTTCCTAGCATCAGGAGTCAATGTTCGCGGTGAGGATGGATCAGGGTCCCCTCGAAGGATATCAAATAAAGGTTTTAATTGGCCAATAGTGAGGTTTAGTGCAGGGCGAAGCCAATTAATGTCTCCCAGTAGTTTTTGGAAATCATTGAGGGTGGTTAAATGTTCTTTATTTATTAAAATTTTTGGGGGTCCAACAAAAGTATCCATGATTTTAAATCCTAAATATAATATGGGAGATCTGGTTTGAACTTTTTCTTCTGCTATATATAATCCGTATTTTTTTAAATTTTTTACCACGTCACTGAATATATTAAATAAGATTTTTTGATTAGGGTGGGCCAGTAAAATATCATCCATGTAATGTAGACACATGAGGTTTGGATATTTATTTTTAATGGGTTGGATAGCCTTGTCCACATATATTTGGCATATGGTGGGGCTATTAGCCATTCCCTGCGGCAAAACCTTCCATTGATATCTCTGATCAGGGCCATTATTGTTAATAGAAGGAACTGAAAAAGCAAACCTGGGGGCATCCAGAGGATGTAGGGGAATAGAAAAGAAGCAATCCTTTATATCAAGACTAATAACATGGAAATTTTTTTGGAATAGCTATAGGATTCGGAAGTCCAGGTTGAGTAGGGCCCATGACTTGCATGGTTTTATTAATTTGTCTAAGATCATGTAATAATCGCCATTTTCCTGATTTTTTCTTGATCACAAATATGGGGGAATTCCAGGGAGAGGTGGAAAGTTCTATATGTCCTGCTTTTAATTGTTCCTTAACTAGTAGGTGGGCCGCTTGTAATTTCTCTTTAGATAGGGGCCACTGAGGGACCCACACTGGCTTATCAGAAAGCCATGTTATTTTCAAAATTATTTTCTCAGTGGCCCCGAAGAAAAATGTCTTTTTCCTATATGATAATGATTTCTTTTAGGGTTAAGCTTACCCTGTACTTTTTGATAATTTCTTTTAGGGTTAAGATTACCCTGTATGTTTTTACATTTAACACCTGCAGGTTTGGTTGCAAGGTGTACTCCCATTTGTTGTAAAATATCTCTTCCCCATAAAGTAACTGGTAGATTAGGTAAAACATAAGGCTGAAATGTGCCTTTATGTCCTTCATCATCCTCCCATTTTAAAATTATCGCACTTTTTTCTGGGAGGTTATTATATCCCACGCCTCTTAAACTGGTTGAAGCTTTTTGTAGAGGCCAGTGTTTGGGCCATTGACGTAAATTAATGATGGAAGAATCAGCTCCAGTATCTATAAGACCCTCCATTTCTATTCCTTGGATTCTTATTTTACACATAGGCCTCCTTGTACAGTCCCAAACCCAGCAAACCATGGGTTTCGAATCAGTGGAACAAAATCCTCTATTGTTCCTATTTAGAGGCATATTCATTTTAAATGAATTATGTAAATTTGGAAGGAGGAGCAGCTGAGCAATTCTATCTCCCTGATTAATAGAACTTATACTTTGGGGTGAGCTAAGCATTATTTTTATTTCCCCTTTATAGTCTGAGTTTATTACGCCTGGGGTCACTTGCAAACCTAATAAGCTTTCAGGTCTTCGCCTGATAATAAGTCCTACAGTCCCTGAGGGAAGAGGTCCCCTGACTCCTGTGGGAATCAGTTGAACCCCCATTTCAGGTGTTGACACTATTCGGGCGGTAGAACAGAGGTCTAATCCTGCATTTCCTCCTGTTCCTCTGGCGAGGGAGTGGATGGGTAATAGGGATTGTGTTGGGGAAGCATCTGAGTGGATGCTTGAGGATAGTCCTCCTCCAATGCCTCGTACATTTGTGGGCCCCGGGGCATTGGGCCCCGTGTCCTGTTTTTTGAATTCCTGAACAAAGGATTTCCATGGATGTCAAATTTTGAATAGCATTTATTGGCCCAATGATTTCCTTTCTTACACCTGGGGCAGCAACCTGGAGTATGGTATGAATTTGGTCTTATTTGTCTTTGGGGATTTTGCCTAGAATAGTCTGATTGATTATGATAATTTTGCCTAGAATATCCTGATTGATTATAATGTCTATGTTGAGCCCTTGTAAAATTTTGAGGGGCAGCATCTCTCACAGCTGCTGCAATCACATTCCCTGTGACAAAGGCATCATTTATATCTTTACATAGTTGTATATATATGGAAAGATCCTTTTTATTTTTCCATGGCCTGATGACTTCCTGGCAATATTTATTAGCATTTTCATACACTAATTGAATAACTAATGGCATAACTTGATCAATGTCTCCAAAAACTCTACTTGCAGTTCTCAAAAGTCTATCAGCAAATTCAGCATATGGTTCATTAGGTCCTTGAATTACTTTGGACAAGCTACCTTGTAGATCCCCAGGTCCTTGTACAGTTTTCCATGCCTTTAAGGCAGCTGCGTTTATCTGAGCATATACTCCTGGGGTATAATGTTTTTGATCCTGTACGTCTGCGAATTGCCCTTCTCCTGTGAGCATTTCTATATTATGGTCTCCAAACCCTGTATCTGTGTTTCTTTTAGCTGTTTCTATACAAAGTTCCTGAAATTGCGATCGCCAAACCAAGTATTGTCCCCCACTTAATGTTGCTTTACATAGACGTTTCCAGTCTGCGGGGGTTAAGCTAAAGGTGTTAAGGGACTCCAGTATACTCAACGTGAAAGGAGCTTGGGGTCCATAAGTCATTACTGCCTCTTTGAGATTTTTTATTGTTTTGAAATCTACTGGCTGGTGGCCCCTCTGTCCATTTTCATATTCAAATACTGGCAGTTCCCAATGTATCTGTGAGTTACCCTCGAGAGCGCATAAGCACTCAGAAAGACTTTTTATTTCTATTTCTAGGGTATGCAAACGCCTAGTGATACCCTTCATATTTTCTGTAATCGATTTCACCCATGGGGGAGTAGAAGACACAAGTTCCTCCACTTGATGATCCCTTATCTTGGTCTTCCTTAATTTCCTTTTATTCATTTTCTCAAAATCACCTTTAGTTAATTCCTCCTCACTACTACTACTCTCATTGGTCCTAACTGACTCAGTAACATCCTGAGTCCCAGGTTCAATTGAGACCATGTATCCTTGAAGTATCTCTAATAAATCTTGAATAGCTTTAGCAGCTCGGATCTTTGTAATTTTGGGGACGCTTCTAATACTCTCCTTACTGGTCTTAGTTGACTCAGCGGAATCTACGCTTTTATGATTGCCTTCACTGTTTTCTAAATCCTCCTCACTAACGACAGACTCATCCATATCAAAGAATTCATCAAGAGCCTCGTATACTTGGGTCTTAGGTATTTTCGAACCCATTTTAACCGCTCTGACTAGAGACTCCTGCGAGGTTTCTCAGTTCTTACCTGCTGTGCTGAATTCCCTGTACGGGCCACCAACTGTAGCCTCCGGAAAGGGATTGCAGCCTGGAACGGCAGCGCCACGGGAAGGAGTCCGGAGACAGGATGGAGATGAAAAAATTCTTTAATCTTTCTGTCTCTGTCTCTTGTAATTTCTAACACTACATACACACTCTTACAAGAAACTACAATATATCTATACAATAGTGATAACCCTGTCCTTTCTCTCTCTGGTCTCATCCCATGCGCCCGAGCAGGAATGGCGCTCGCTCGATCTGCTGAGTCACTGCTCAAATCTCTCGAGATCCTGGGCCAAGTCCCGTGAGACTACGGAAGGCGACAATGCCCAAAAATGTCAATCTGCTGAGTCACTGCTCAAATCTCTTGAGATCCTGGGCCAAGTCCCGTGAGACTACGGAAGGCGACAATGCCCAAAAATGTCTATGGCCCGTAGTCAACCGCAATCTTAGCTATCTCCCCAAACAGGGCTCCTGCACATATATATGAAAGAAATGCACTGATTAAAATAATAATTATTATAGAAGGGAGATCAGTAGAGTAAGTGAATCAGGGGAAGGGAGGAAGGGAAGGTATTGGGAAAGAGATTGAGCAAATAATGTTACACACATGTACAAATGTGACAACTACTACTATGTAATTATAATACACCAGTGAAAAAATCAAGGAAAAAGAGAAATTTGTGCTCAAAATATTTTAGACAAACTTTGCCTTATGTAGGTTAAAACAACATGAATCTGAATTACTTTGCAAATAAAAGATATCTCTTCTTTTGTTAATTTGTTGCACTGTAGCTATTTTTAATTTTTTTTCCCAGTGCTGGGGATTGAATCCAGGGCCTCTTATATGCCAGGCAAGGTGTTTTTTACCACTGAGCCACATCCCCAGTGCATCTGCAGCTATTTTTAAGAAGCCAGAGAAAAACATTATGTATATCACATGTGATTGTGTTTGCAATAGCTTTTATGTGTGTCATAAAGCAGACAAAATTAGCAGCATAAATAATCAGAGCTAGAGAAACAGAGTTGGCTAGGCAGCTTGCCCTGAGAGTCTAGGTACTGAGCCCCCAACTGAGCAGGATCAGCTATCACTGTAGTCATAGCTAGCAGGAGACTATGAGACAAAGTGACATCTTTGTATCAAGAACAACACTAAGGAGGAATGGAAAGGATCTTGCACCATGAACCTGGGCAAGAATATAGATGCCTCTTACATAGGCATGGTGAGCTGGGAGAGGGGGTTGGGCAGTAACTGATTGGAGGTATACTTGTAGCAGGCACCCATTTGGTCATTTGGTCAAGTTATATGCCCAAGAAATGTAAGAAAAAACAATAAACTGGCTAGTCTGAGAGGCTAGGCTAGTTTAGCAAAATATTCTATATCATAAGGTTGTTTTTTCTTCGTAGTAAAGACATTCTCTCCTTCTAATTAAGCAATCTTAGTGTATGTTGTCATTCAACGTAAAAGGACGGTGTCCCATATAGCAATAATGGTCTGTTGAGTGTCTTGCTCTCTACCCATTTACAGTTTTCAATCAAAGCATGTAAAGTCCAGAGATATGGCTCAGTGATAGAGCAATTGTTTACCATGCACAAGGCCCTGGATTTGACCCCCAGCACTGCAAAAATAATAAAGTAAATAAAAGTATAAACCTAAAACTATGTAGAGCATTTCATTTTAAATGGTTGAACTTACCAGCAAAAGGAGTTGAAGAAGAAATTGTGAATAGAATGTTCAACTTTGAATTGTATGCACAGTGTGTTTTCATTGAGGAATAACTGTTAATGAAAATTATTTGTAGTCTTTTTAATTGTCCTCTCATAGTATAATTTAATTAATGATGAAATCTTATAACTTTTTTTAGCATACGTCTGTGGATGGGTACACGGAATCACACATCCAGCCTACCAAATCAAGTAGCAGACAGAACATCCCCGGTGTAGAAACTCCATTACATCAGCAACAGATGAACAGCCTCACATTGGAAATTACCGTTTACAAAAAACAATAGGGAAGGGGAATTTTGCCAAAGTGAAATTGGCAAGACATGTTCTAACTGGTAGAGAGGTAAGTTTTCATGATGCCTTTTAATATTTGCCTGGACTTCTTCAGAGTGTTGTGAAATAATAGTTGATGTTGAGGAATAAATGATAATTACAACATGTCATTTATTATGTGTGAATGGAACATTAGTAAAACAGATCTATATCATGGTATAAAATTTGACCTTTTACTACTTAGGAAAGACTCATCCCTACATATTAGCAACTCTTGTAAATCAGGTGTGCTGCAAATGAGCAACTTTCAGCCTATGTCTTTTATTATATGGTTTCTGTGGACATTTCTGTTTACCATTGCTACTAGTCTTAGGAACAAGGCTAGGATAAGTTCTTAGCTTAAGGTAAGCTAATTGCGAATATGTAGAAAATCCCCCACTAGTTTTTGTTTAGAGACCCCAGTAAATGAGTACAGGTGATTTTCTCAGGTGATGAGAGAATTGGATTTCTAAAATCCCATGTGTTTTAAATAATCTGTACTTGTGTGGCAAAAATTTATATATTTGCACATTGTACATTTAATATTTATGTCTGTACATTTGGGTTAAAAACTTCATTTAAATAAATAGCTCACAATTATATTATGTAATGTTTACTAGATCTGATTAGGATATTATTTTTAAAAATCTCAACCATAAAATTATTAAGTTTTCACTTTATGTATAATTTTATTGTCATTTCCCACTTAATTTAGTCCATTCCAACCCTAAGAGCTGTTCAGATACAGGTTATACCAGATAGAGTCTTCAGTGGTATTCAAATCTGTTTTGCCAATTTGCTATAAGAAGGCTTGCATAGCTAATCTCTATATCCATGTAATCATTTTATTCATATAATACTTAAATTACTATATGTTTATAAGCCATCCCCCTATATTTGTTGCTTGCTGAGATCATGAGTAAACAATTAAGATACAGGATGATTTTTACATTAAAAGAAGAAGCTTGGAATAAATAGCAAAGATTAATTTCATTGACTCAGGATCAAATACATATGTTAAAGACAGGTCAATGGAATATATTCTAAGACTGACAAGTTTTCAAAACTACCAATATTGTGAATACTCAAATAGAACTAAATAATGCATAGTTAGGAATGAAACAATAGACATTTCCTTTGTAAGTTTTTATTCATTAAAATATATATTCTCAAATACAGTTATTAATTTTCTTTTCTAGGTTGCTGTGAAAATAATAGACAAAACTCAGCTAAATCCTACCAGTCTACAAAAGGTAATTAATTTTAATATGTAATTAGAATGTGAGTTTATTATTAATAAAGTTCTGTAAAGTCAAGTTATCTGAAATCTTTTATTACAATACTACATTTCATGCATATGTGAAGAAAGGACATGATATAAAACATAATGTTTACAAATAAATAGTTGTTTGAAAAATATCTACTACAGGTTGAGTCCCCTTTACCCAAAAAGTTTGGGAATAGAAGTGTTTAAGATTTCAGAGATTTAGCCAGGCGTGGTGGCGCACGCCTGTAATCCCAGCACTTTGGGAGGCTGAGGCAGGAGGATCGTGAGTTCAAAGCCAGCCTCAGCAATGGCGAGGCACTTAGCAACTCAGTGAGACCCTGTCTCTAAATAAAATATAAAAAAGGGCTGGGGATGTGACCCAGTGGTCGAGTGCCCTTGAGTTCAATCCCCAGTACCACAAAAAAAAAAAAAAAAAAAAAAATTTCAGAGATTTGGGGATTTGGGAATACTTACATAGACTTTATTGAAATGCATGTTCCATATGAAAGGGATTTACCTCTTAATTGAGAAGAATAAAACTTAGTATCATATTTTGAAATATTCAGGCTTCTTCTTAGCCTAAAATCTAGTTTTGAGTTAATACAATAATGGGTGAGTTTTCTTTTATTGCTTCACTTAGCTCTTCTTTCTTATAGCACATGCCTTTCAGGTTACACACAGTAAAAGATAGGAGTGTTTCTTTAAAGGGTGAAAATACAAAACCACATGGGGAGAAAAAAGAGTAGTTAGGATGGGAATTGTCTTGGTAAACCAAAGCTGTTTCTTTTTACTTCATTAACTATTTCAATGGGAAAACTTTCTCAGATGCAAATTTTTATATTTTAAAAATGAAGCAAGTAATTTATTATTAGGCCATGTATGCTGTTTGTATATAGTGAGATAATATTTATATTATGATTTGTATTAGAACAGAGTAAGATCATAGTCACATAGGCAAATGTGACGTGACTTTTGGAGTCCCAGAACAGAGAGAAGAAATTTTTAGGCCAGGTGCAGTAGTGCACCTGTAATCCCAGCAGCTTGGGAGACTGAGGCAAGAGGATCAAAAATTCAGAGCCAGCCTCAGCAACTTAGTGAGGCTCTAAGCCAGTTAGTGAGACCCTCTCTCAAAATAAAAAATAAAAAGGGCTGGGGATGGGGCTCAGTTAAGTGCCCCTGGGTTTAATCTCTGGTACCAAAAGTAAATACATAAATAAATAGATAAATAAATAAATAAAAGAAAGTTTTGGTATGACATGTTTAACTATATCTGCTATGATTCTAACACTATATTAAAAAATAAGGGTTTGTGATATCAAAACTTTCTTCCCATTTGGCTTAGTGCCAGATAACTCAAGTATATTTTTTTATGTCTCTTGAGAGAACTGTCTCTGTACTTTCCTGAGATTCCTTTTAAATTTGACAACCAATATCTTTTCATAGCACTGATATTTCTGCTCATTGGGAACGTGAAAAGTTTCCTGGATTCTTCTTTAGCTATGAATGTGATATAATTATTATGGATTTCTCCTGGGAGAAAGTCTCTTCTACATTACCAGTCTTTCAGATAATGATGCATTTGTGTGAATGATAACAAGGCATCCTCCTTAGACTGATGCATTACCCAAAGATGTTATTTTTTTACTGGGCTGGAGCTGCAATGGGACAGAATTTTGTTTGCCCATGTGCTGGAATCCCTTTTGAAACACAGACTACCTAACTGTACCCAGGGATTCTCTCCATAGCCCACCTAGCTTTTGTTCTTTTCCTGGATTAAGCCATGGATTACTTTGGCAAACTGAGTGATTTTTTAGTGACATTTAGAACTTCTGACTGGGATACATAGTAATGTGATTCCCCACTCTGTCTTTACAGGGGTTGCAGAGAAGGTTTTAAAGCACAGTTTTAGTGTTGAAACATTTGAACATGAAGCTGAATGTTGCTTTATTTATCTGAATAACCAAAAGATTTGCTTGTTGATGGTAACTAATTTATGCTGATATTTGCTGATAAGTGTTGCTTTTACAAACAAGCATGTAAAGAATGATGTGATTTTTCATTATAATTGTTAGTGCACATTAACTGCACATATTAAATGGAATTCACTGTGATATTGCCATACATGCATTTATCATGCATAGATCATGTTCATCCAGGGATGATACAACTTTCTTTTCTTTAATCTGTGAAAATAAGAGCAAAAGAAAGATTGAAATTCATTAAATATAATCAGTTACACATTGTCATTTTTAAATAGTTGGCATTTATGTTCATAGATTTACTTTCTATTAAGTTTTGAGGAGAAAAGCAGATCAAGGCTTGATTAGTTCTCTCATCATTATAGAACATTCATTTGGCCTCACCTTTCTCAGTAGCATCTCCCAGTCAGTCATATTGTTTTCCTTAGTATTGTCCGGTAAGTTCTCTTGGTAAAGAAAAAAAATAGTAAAGTATGCCTCCATGTCAAGTGTGCATACCAAAAGGGAGATAAGAAGATACTTAAGAATTCATTTTAATCACACCTTCAGAAGTATTTTGTTAACGCTTGTTCTGGTTCTCTCTGAACTTAAGCTATCCCCTTTTTTATCCTCTTCTGTGTATAATGTATTGCCTGCCTTTGCAAACATCAGTAATAGATAAATGAATCTAGATTTGGACTGGGGATATAGCTCAGATGTAGAGCATTTGCCTAGCATAGGCCCTAGGTACAATCTCTAGTACTCGGGGGGGGGGGGGGGGGGGCAGAGAGATCTAAATTTGAGGTGCCAACAGTTTAAAACTTCTAAAATCTAAAATTCTTAAAACCAGTTTGGTCTTTGGAATTGTTAATTGTCTTCAGCATTATTCACATAATATGCTCATATTATTTGTGTCAAATATTTTAAACTAATGGTATCCAATTTGACGAGATTTCAAAGTTTAAAAAGTGTTTGAGGTAGATATTATTATAACTTCCTCTTCAAAGTATGAGGCCCACCTCATATATTTGTGTTTTTTTGAAGAATGACCCATGACCTATACTAATGATCCCTGGAGTTCTTTTAAGCAACATAGTAATGTTGAAGGAAAACTAAAACAATAAAACTGTTTAGTTTGTAGTTCATAAATTTCAATTATATAATTATCATTTTCTCATAAATTCCACTACATTTGAAACTTGGACACATTAGTTTATGCACAGATGGCAAAAGTGTGTGTTAATCTATCTTAGTTCAGAGTCTCTAGCATGTAGTTAATATCTGCTAACATTTTTTTCCTCTTGTGTATTTTTTATTTTAATTAATTAATTAATTAATTAATTAATTTTGGTATCAGAGATTGAACCCCGGGGTGCTTAGCCACTTAATCACATCCCTAGCCCTTTTTTATTTTTCATTTTGAAACAGGGCCTCACTAAGTTGCTGAGGCTGGCTTTGAACTTGCCATCTTCCTGCCTCAGCCTCCTGAGCCACTAGGATTACAGGTGTGCACCACCATGCCTGGCATTGTGTATTGTTTATTAATTTACATTTTCTGTGGTTTTGCTTTGCATTCATGTGTGTGTGTGGGGGTACTGGGGATTAAACTCAGGGGCACTCGACCATTGAGCTACTCCCCCCCCCCAGCCCTATATTGTATTTTTTATTTAGAGACAGGGTCTCACTGAGTTCTTAGTGCCTCACTTTTGCTGAGGCCAGCTTTGATCCTCCCGTCTCAGCTTCCCAAGTGGCTGGGATTACAGGTGTGGGCTGCTACACCTGGCTGTGGTTTTACTTTGTTGCATAATATTCTTTGCTCACAAAAATGGCCCAGTGATTCAGAAGTGATTTCTTGAGTGGTAAAACCTGTAATGAAAATAAAGATAAGACTGTTACAACTTACTTTTCTTAAGTAACAGAAGACAGCTGCATTAAAGTTATATATGATGTAAATCTCTGTGCTAGGACAGTGATTTTGCACAAGTACTTCTACTTATGAAATTGTAAAAAAATTCAGTAATTGACATCTTAAAATTAGCCTTTATTGAATAAAAAATCCATTTATTGCCTAAGCCAGTTGAACTTCTGTGCATTTTTAGATAATGCCAAGAAACCTTTCTGATAATCTAATTATATTTTCCAGAACCGCAAAACAATCTCTTTGTATTGAAGAATTTGGTCACTAAAGATAGAGAAAAAAAGAACTACAGAAGCAATATTCAGAATTCAACATTTCTTAGCAGATTACCAAGAAACCTGGTTTATAAAACCAAATCACAAATTATTGGCAAATATTTTGATCAAGGCAAAAGCAGCAGAAGCTCTTTGGCAATATTCCTTAACAGATGTCTCTCTTGGACATACGTTGAACTATCAGTTCTTCTCATGTATTCATGCTTTAAGTTCTCTTGGGAAAGAGTGTATTTCACTTTATAGCTGAGCAACACCACCTACGTGCCGAGTTCTTCTTCCATATTGTCACATGTGTGGACTATTTGAAGAAAAAATCTTGACCAATGCTTATGTAGATCAGTGAAAACCTAAGTTATACTTTGTTTTTAGCTGGGTTGTAGACTGCAAAGTTGTCTTTGAATCAGTAATGATGAGGTACGTATGGAGTTTTTTTTTTCCCCTTTCCTTCTTTCATCCTGCAAAAATGATTCTGCCCTGTGAATAAAAAAGATTATACCTAATGCCCAGCCACTCATTGTTTCATTCTCTATGAATAGTGGTCAGCAATGTGCCTCTGATCTTGACTTGGTTTGGAACAAAATACTGAAAATAAGGATTACCATAAAATCATAGCTAAGAGTTATTCTTTAGCATACAGTGTGAAGAATTGATGATATATCTTTCACTTTGAAATAGGATAGGTTTTGACAGAAATAGCATTCTAACAAGTTTTTTTAGAAGAAAGTGATAAGAATATAATATTAATATAAATCTAATATATGAATATTTTAAATGTTGAGGAAAAGATAACCAGATATGCTGTGAAGAATCAAGCTATTTCAAGCAGTTCACTGACTAAAAAATCTGATGTCTAAAACTCATTTGCCCTCTTTAGATATTGGAGAAAGTATCCAATGACATATTATTGGGCGTGTTTTAGTATACAGTTCTGCATCCATATGTGACAAATACCCTCCAGAACAAGCATATCCAAAGAGTATTTGTATCTCTCAAACTAACACTTCCGATCTTTCCATTTTTAAGTGGGATGAGGTCAGAATTTGACAACTATACATAATCTTAAGGGAGAAATATCTCTATAACATTGGACACAATATGAATGTCTCTGTGATTTCCTGGCATATCATCTAATCCTTTCCCCAATCATCTATGATTGTGAGTTGGGATTTTTTTAATTTCATAGAAAAAAAGGTAAAATAAAAGAAGATGAAGAAAAAAGGTAATCATTATAAGTGCAAACTTTCTTGTAGTTTAAGCTAAATATCTTTTCCATTAAAGAAAACGGCTTTCTTGTGAAATTTATTTATCATAGTAAAATGTTTTTTAAAACTTTTTTTAAAAAAGAAATAATACAAAAAAAGAAATTTCCATAATTTCTTATGAGATTACCATCCTTTCAAACTTTATATCTTCTCTCTGAAGTTATTTAATTTCCTATCTCAAACAGTTAACATTTACTGAACATGGTCTTGTACCCCAAGTGGTACAAGGTCATAGGAGAGACTCAAATAATATAAAATTCATACCAGTTGATAAGAATAAGATTCTCATAATCATCTGTAAAGATAAAAATTTGAGAAACTGACATAGTCTGTTATTTAAAGAGTATGTCCTTCTATTGCTTTTGCTTTGCAATGAAAATTGGTTATATGTTTTAAAGTTTAGGAAGTAATGCTGACTAATCATTTTACATTTTAGCTAGAAATAATCAAAAATATATTTAATTATATTCAGGTCTCTTTCTCTGTGCTATTTCATGGGAAGAAAAATTAGATTAAATTTTTTCTTTCCTTTTCTTTCTTTCTTTCTTTTTTTTGGGGGGGGGGGGGTGGATATGAGGTCTCCCTGTCTCACCTGGGCTGGTCTGAAACTCATGGACTCAGACAGTACTCCCATCTAAGCTTACCAAGTAGCTAGGACTCTTAAGTGTATACCATTATATTTGGCTTAAGTTAAGTGTATACCATTATATTTGGCTTAAATTAGCTTAAATTACTAACAATAATTTTGATGGTTGATATCCCAGTAAGATGTCTGAAAGCTAAGAAAGTAGTGACATGATGATTCTAGAAATTAAAGAGCTGAAAATTTGATCTGTAGTGTTCTATTAATATAGGCAAATCATGTGTATATTCTCTCAGTGAATGGTACTTCTAAAAGTATAGCCCAGGATATGGTAGTCTCTTGGAACTGAATGTCACCTGCAGGGTGATAAAGCAGTGTCCGCACTTCACGTTAATGGGCTGGTAAACTGCTGTTAGAGATACAGATGGAATGTTTACAAATATTGTAGTGAAGGCAAAGAATACCATAGTGAACTCAAAGATTTGGGTTCCTAAAGCTCAAATCAGAGCAAAATAGACAAAAGGCCAAGAAGGCTATGCTAAAAGGCACAAGAAATCTGCATGTCACCCTCCTCAGTTTACTGTGGCTCTTAAACCAGCCTGGAAGAGCTCTCCCAGGCAGAATAGCTTGGTCACTGCCTTTGTCAAGTTTCCCACAGCTATAGCTTTGTCCACCACCTACCTCAAGATCAAGCAAGCTGTGAAGGAGTCCTATGACACTGATGAGAAAAAGGACCACACAGCCAGCAGGTCTGCTGCAGAGCAGTTTTGTGCATTTGACTGGCCCCTCACTGTAATGCTTTACATGTAACTGGAATGACAGTTGACTAAGCCATGTCCAGTTGACTAGTTCTAAATGTAGCAGATTTTCCCAATATTAAAAGGAGTAATGGGCAGATGGGGTAGGTAAAAGATTGGAAAGAGAAAAGGGAAATACTCATAATCGAGGCAGATATTAAATATGCTCATGGAGTTTGGACAGTCCTTTCCTCAGCCCTAACCAGGAAGGACTGAATTTAAAAGTAAATATCTTCCACAAATTTGAAGATTGTTTACTAACTTCAGTTGGAACAAAGCTAAGAACCAAGATGGAAGCAATAAAGGCCTCTGAACAACTAAAATAGCTGTCATCATATCTAAACAGTAAAGTCCTTGCCTTTTAGTCACAGAGACCCATCTCAAGCCCTCACTCAACACTTATTTCTCTGATTTTACACACAATTTCAACAATTTCTGGCTCATAGCAAACCTAAAACAATAAGTTTGAAGGGAATTAGTGGACTTGGAGCTCTCTTGCTAGATTTATGTATGCTAGGAACATCACATCACAGTTTGAAAATGAGAAATAAAAAATAGAGCTAAAAATTATACTCAGAAGCTCAAATACTAGTCTGATTAATTTACACTTGTAAGCACTTCTGCTTTCCTTACTTGTACCCAGAACAGATGACACATAGATTAATTGTCTTATTTTAAAACAACAACTCTCCATTTCAGGATAAACTTCTAACAAAGGTCTAATGATTCTGCTTCTTCTACCCTCAACCCTCTCTATTTTTTAAGAAAAGACAAACATTGATGAGATTGGTACCTTTTTTGGGAAGGACCCATTATGGATTACAAGATCACTCATGTATATGTGACTCACTTCCCTTTTTCTCCCTGCTTCTTCTAACTCACACAATTCATGCAGAATACTCTGACGCTAGCTTCAATTTCTTTCTTTGGGGCCAACTGGAAAATAAAGGGGCTTAGGCAGGATTTAAGGGGTGTCATGGAGAGAAAGAGACATCTAAGACCTTTGCTAAAGCCATGGGCTGAAGTTCAGTTGGCCAGAATCCTCTAGATTTGAGGGGGTTAATTATTAGTTTGCTAGGGCTTCCATAACCAAATACCACAAACTGGATGGCTTATACAACAGAATTTTTTTCACAGTTCTGGAGGCTGGAAGTCCAAGATGAAAGCATTGGGAGGGTTGATTTCTGTGGAGGACTTTCTCCTTGGGTTACAAATAACTGTCTTCTCATTGAGGCCTCATATGACCTTTTTTCTGTACCAGCTCATCCCTGGTGTCCTCTTTAAGGACAGCAGTCATATTGAATTAAGGCACTACCTGTATGACCTCACTTAACCTTAATTATCTTGTGAGAGACCCTATCTGTAAGAACAGTCATGTGACACTGGGGGTTAAGGTTATAAAGGAAATTTTGGAGGTATGCAGTACATAGCAGTGACTTAAATCTAACCGATAATTCATTTTCTGGGGTAGAGGTGGTTGAGGGATGATCGATGGGGCAGGATTCTGGCATTTCATTATCCTCAATCAGTATGCCCTATGAAGTATCCACATCCTTTCAAAAGCAACCACTCTTCCTCTTTGCACAACTGCCTATCATTTTTAGCCAACACACTCCCAAACCACACATACCTTCATGTTCTTACTTGTTATAATTTTTTTCCTCACTCTTTGTCAAAAACTGCAAAAGGAGAGGAAACTAAGTCTAGAATAATATATTTAAGACATATTTGATAAGTAGGAACCCCAATGGATGTGTATTTTGTTTTAACTAGAATAAAAAATTTCTGATGAGAACATTGGCCCTGCCTATAACTATTTCCCATGCCTTATCTCCCAGTGGAAGTGGAGTGGATCTCTGTGCAGGTGATAATTTTGTTAGATGCCTTAATTTTCACAAGATTATCTTAATCCTATTCTCCGCTCATCTCTATTCTTGATAAAATGGAATAAATACATTCTGGGTACCAGTCAGAAACTGAATTCATGAACTCAGTGTTGCTTAAAAGCCCATCTTAAAAAGCAATGAAATAAAGTAACATTACTTAGGGAATAATGCCTGAAGGATATGTGGTTAATCTATTCTTTTAGGTAAGTTATGTCAAACATGGAACAACCAGGAGACATAAGTATGTTTCAGTTAGTTTTGAGGTATGTCATAGCCAGTTTACTGCTAGAAAACTGCCAAGTTTGCCAGTAATTTAATTTAAATTAACTAGTGTCATCCATATGGCAATACTGTCTTCACTGTTTTGTAATTTGATGTGTTCTCGCAAGACAGAAGTGAAAGAAAAGAAGTTAGAGTCAAGGAGCTGGTATGACTTATTCATGCTGCAGTTCCTTGGGTCATCCTTCCCAGTACATAGGAAATGCCTATGCCAGTTGAAGAGTAGGGTAAGAGCCCTGTTTCCTGGGCTAAAAGTGAGGAATTAGTTAAAAGGATATAATCTTTTAACATTGTAATTGAACACATAAGTGTACATTTGTTGACCAACATAAGGTCAAGGCTTTTTAATTTTTTTTCTTTTCAATTTGAGTCTGTGAACTGGAATTCTACTTTATCTTGTGCAAATCACACTCAGAAATTCACAATACATTTGCTATTATTTCCAGTTTTGTTCTATTTTAATTCATGAAAGGGGAGCAATCTGAGAGCACAATCTTAGATTTTATTTTAATCTTTTACATTTAATTCACACACACTTAGTTGAGCAGCAATTTTGTTTAGTAGCTTTTATTCAGTATTTGCAAAGTATCTCATTTGGTTTATTGTTTTAAACAACAAACCTGTAATTCACTGGTTTATGTAAAGTTTAATCGTTTTGGACAGACTCTAAGGCAACTCCCAGTGATCCTCATCTTCTGATGGGGGTTCACACCGTTTTTTTTTTAAATTTTATATTTATAATTTTTAATATGTACAACTCATAGTGCATGTATTTAGCATCTTTTTACATACAACTGTTTGTATACAAAGTACATTCGTACAATTCAGGTCTTCAATCATGCATTTAGGAAAATGATATCCGTCTCATTCAACCACCTTTTCTTTTTTTCTTTTTTTTCTTTTCTCCCCCTCCCTCCCCCCTTGCTCCCCCCCTTACCCTCCCTTCCCTTTGACCATTCTAGTATTCCTCTAGTCCCCCTATGTACCCCCCCCCCCATCCAACAATACTATGAACTAGCCTCCTTATATCAGAGAAAACATTTGGTACTTGGATTTTTGAGACTGACTAACTTCACTTAGCATTATGTCTTCCAACTTCATCCATTTACCTGCAAATGCAATTAATTTATTTTCTTTTACTGCTGAGTAAAATTCCATTGTGCGTATATACCACATTTTCTTAATCCACTCATTTATTGAGGGACATCTAGGTTGGTTCCACAACCTAGCTATTGTGAATTGCGCAGCTACAAACATTGAGATAGCTGTGTCACTGTAATATGCTGTTTTTAAGTCCTTTGGGAATAGACCCAGGAGTGGGATGGCTGGGTCATAGGGTGGTTCCATTCCCAGTTTTCCAAGAAATCTCCATACTGCTTTCCATAATGGTTGCACCATTTTGCAGTCCCACCAGCAATGTATGAGTGTGCCTTTATCCACACATCCTCTTCAACATTTATTGTTGCTTGTGTTCTTGATAGCTGCCATTCTGACTGGAGTGAAGTGAAATCTTAGAGTAGTTTTGATTTGCATTTCTCTAATTGCCAGTGATGTTGAACATGTTTTCATGTATTTGTTAATTAATCGTGTATCTTCTTCTGAGAGGTGTCTTCTCAATTCCTTAGCCCATTTATTGATTGGGTTATTTGTTTTTTTGGTGTAAAGTTTTTTGAGTTCTTTATATATTCTAGAAATTAGTGCTCTGTCTGATGTGCATGTACTAAATATTTGTTCCCAATTATTTGGCTCTCTGTTCACCTCACTGATTGTTTCTTTTGCTGAGAAGAAGCTTTTTAGTTTAAATCTATTTCATTCATTAATTCTTGGTAGTAATTCTTGCGCTACAGGATTCTTATTAAGGAACTTGGAGCCTAATCTGACATGTTGGAAATTGGAGCTTACTTTTTCTTCTATTAGGCGTATTGTCTCTGGTCTAATTCCTAGGTCCTTGATCCACTTTGAATTGAGTTTTGTGCATGGTGAGAGATAAGGGTTTAATTTCAATTTGTTGCATATGGATTTCCATTTTTCCCAGCACCATTTGTTGAAGAGGCTATCCTTTCTCCACTGTACATTTTTGGCGCCTTTGTCTAATATAAGATAGCTGAAATTATATGTATTAGTCTCTGTGTCCTCAATTCTGTACCATTGGTCCACCAGTCTGTTTTGGTGCCAATACCATGCTGTTTTTGTTACTATTGCTCTATAGTATAATTTAAGGTCCGGTATGGTGATGCCCCCTGCTTCACTTTTCTTGCTCAGGATTGCTTTGGCTATTCTGGGTCTCTTATTTGTCCAGATGAATTTCATGACTGCTATTTCTATTTCTTTGAAGAATGACATTGGGATTTTGATTGGAATTGCATTAAATCTGTATAATGCTTTTGGTAATATGGACATTTTGACAATATTAATTCTACCTATCAAAGAGCAAGGTAGGTCTTTCCATCTTCTGAGTTCATCTATAATTTCTTTCTTTAGTGTTCTATAATTTTCGTTATACAGGTCTTTCACCTCTTTCGTTAGGTTGATTCCCAGGTATTTTTTTTTTTTTTTGATGCTATTGTAAATGGGGTAGTTTTCATCATTTCCCTTTCAGAGTCTTTGTTGCTGATGTACAAAAATGCCTTTGACTTATGTGTATTGATTTTGTATCCTGCAACTTTGCCAAATTCATTTACTAGTTGTAAAAGTTTTGTGGTAGAGTTTTTTGGGTCTTCTAGGTAGATTATCATGTTATCAGCAAATAGTGCTAATTTGAGCTCTTCTTTTCCTATCTTGGTCTCTTTAATTTCTTTCGTCTGTCTAATTGCTCTGGCCAGAGTTTCCAGTACTATGTTAAATAGCAGGGGTGAAAGGGTGCATCCCTGTGTTGGTCCAGTTTTTAGAGGGAATGCTTTCAATTTTTCTCCATTGAAGATAATGTTACCTCGGTGCTTTGCATAAATAGCTTTTATAATGTTGAGATATGTTTCTGATATTCCTAGTTTTTCCAGTGTTTTGAACATAAAGGGGTGTTGTATTTTGTCAAATGCTTTTTCTGCATCTATTGAGATGATCATATGATTTTTGTCTTTAAGTCTATTGATGTGATGTATTATGTTTATTGATTTCCGAATGTTGAACCAGCCTTGCATCCCTGGGATAAGCCCCACTTGATCATGGTACACTGTCTTTTTGATATGTTTTTGTATCCGATTTGCCAGGATTTTGTTGAGGATTTTTGCATCTATGTTCATTAAAGATATGGTCCTGAAGTTTTCTTTTTTGGATGTGTCTTTGCCTGGCTTTGGAATTAATGTGATATTGGCCTCATAGAAAGAGTCTGGAAGAGCTCCCTCTTTTTCTGTTTCTTGAAATAGTTTGAAGAGCATTGGTATTAGTTCTTCTTTGAAAGTCTTATAGAACTCGGCTGTAAACCCATCCAGCCTGGACTTTTCCTTGTTGGTAGCTGTTTGATGACGTTTTCTATTTCTTTGCTTGTAATCGGTCTGTTTAAGTTGTTTATAGCCTCCATTTCCAGTTTAGGCAAATCATACGACTCTAGAAATCTGTCAATTTTTTCAATATTTTCTGTTTTATTAGAATACAAGTTTTCGAAGTAATTTCTAATTATCTTCTGTATATCTGAGGTGTTTTGTTGTGGTATTCCCTTTTTCATCACGAATGTTAGTAATTTGAGTTTTTTTCTCTTTTTCTTTCTGTTAGCATTGCTAAGGGTCTGTCAATTTTGTTTATTTTTTCAAAGAACCAACTTTTAGTTTTGTCAATTCTTTGAATGGTTTCCTTAGTCTCAATTTCATTAATTTCTGCTCTGATTTTAATTATTTCCTGTCTTCTACTGCTCTTGGTGTTGGTCTGTTCTTCTTTTTCTAATGCTTTGAGGTGTGGTGTTAAGTCATTTATTTTGTTGGGTTTTTTTTCCTTTTAAGGAATGAACTCAGTGTAATGAATTTTCCTCTTACTACTGCCTTCATAGTGTCCCAGAGATTTCTATATGATGTATCTATGTTCTCATTTACTTCTAGAAATTTCTTAATCTCCTCTTTGATGTCTTCTTCAACCCTTTGTTCATTCAGTAGCATGTTGT
Source organism: Tamias sibiricus (assembly GCA_025594165.1). Classification (NCBI taxonomy): domain Eukaryota; kingdom Metazoa; phylum Chordata; class Mammalia; order Rodentia; family Sciuridae; genus Tamias; species Tamias sibiricus. Next base: position 53,057,181 of record CM046669.1, read on the forward strand.
TTAGCTTCCAGTTGTTGGAGTAGTTTTTCTTAATCATTGTTTTGTCGTTGATTTCCAATTTCATCTTTTTATGGTCTGATAAAATGCAGGGTAGTATCTCTATTTTTTAATATTTGCTGAGAGTTTCCTTTTGACCTAATATATGGTCTATTTTGGAGAAGGTGTCATGTGCTGCTGAGAAAAATGTGTATTCGTTTACTGTGGGATGAGGTATTCTATATATGTCCGTTAGGTCTAAATTGTTAATTGTTTTAAGGAGGCTTAAAGTTTCTTTGTTTAGCTTTTGTTTAGATGATCTATCCATTGGTGAGAGAGGTGTGTTGAAGTCCCCTAGAATAACTGTGTTGTGGTCTGTTTTACTCTTGAACTTGAGAAGAGTTTGTTTGATGAATGTAGGTGCTCCATTATTTGGGGCATATAGATTTATGATTATTATATCTTGTTGATGGATGGTTCCCTTAAGTAGTAAGAAATATCCTTCTTTGTCCCTCTTGATTAGTTTTGGTTTGAAGTCTACCTTATTTGATATGAGAAAGGAAACCCCTGCTTGTTTCTGCAGGCCATGTGAGTGATCAGACTTTTCCCAGCTTTCACTTTCAGTCTGTTGATGTCTTTTTCTATGAGGTGTGTTTCTTGGAGACACCAAATTTTTGGGTCGTTTCTTTTAATCCATTCTGATAATCTGTGTCTTTTGATTGGCGAGTTTAGACCATTAACATTCAGGGTTATTATTGAGATGTGATTTTTATTCCCATCCATTTTTATTTGAATTATTGTCTTTAGCTTGATTTGGTTTCTCTTCTGGTTGGTATTTCCCTTAGTTTAATATCTCCCTTTGTTGATTTTCGTTATTATCTTTCTCTTCTTCTTCATGAAAAATGTTGCCCAGGATGTTCAGAAGTGCTGGCTTTCGAGTTGTGAAATCTTTTAACTTTTGCTTGTCGTGGAAGGTTTTTATTTCATCTTCGAATCTAAAGCTCAATTTTGCTGGATATAAGATTCTTGGTTGACATCCCTTTTTTTTCAGAGCTTGAAATATGCTATTCCAGGATCTTCTTGCTTTTAAGGTCTGGGTTGAAATATCTGAACATAGTCTGATTGGTTTTCCCCTATATGTAATCTGCTTCCTTTCTCTTGTGGCTTTTAATATTCTCTCCTTGCTAGGTATATTAGGCATTTTCATTATAATGTGTCTTGGTGTGGATCTGTTGAGATTTTGTTTTTTGGTGTTCGGTATGCCTCTTGAACTTGGTTTTCCCATTCATTCCTCAAGTTTGGAAAATTTTCTGTAATTATTTTGTTAAATAAATTACTCATTCCTTTGGCTTGAAACTCTGCCCCCCTCCTCTATGCCAATCACTCTTAAGTTTGTGTCGGGACCTTACACTGCTTTCTGGCTGCTTGCTACATTACCACGCCCTGTTATAGGACCTAGGGTAAGCAGAGGGCGTGGCTGTGAGAACTGAAACCACCACAAAGATATGCCAATGGCTCCCCCAATGGCATCCGCCCATGATCCTTATGTGTCCCTATGATCTTTCTGTTGATTGGCCCATGTCCTATATAAGACCATCCAACTTCCTCAATAAACCGAGTTTTTGGCATTGCTTTCTACCAAAACTCCCTGGGTGTGGCTTGGTGTCCGTCAATCAGGCGGGGGGTAAGACACGCGGCGACTTTTGCCTCTTAAGCCTGTCTTCGTCAGGTAAGGTACTTTAACTCTTTCTGCTGGCAAATGGAGCCCCCTTTTTGGGCCCAAAAAGGGGGGTAGCTTTAGACCTCGACCCCATTAAGAAGTAATGCAGCAATCCCGACAGTTGGCGCCCAACGTGGGGCACGAAAACAAAAAAATTATCGATAGGCTTAACAATCGGTTAGAGACGCAGCGTCTCTCTGGCAAAAGTATCCTCTAGAAAATGAGGCAACCATATATTTTTCTCTCTCTTTCTCATCCACTTTCTCTCTCTTTCTTCCTCTCCCTTTTCTGGAAACTCTGCGCAAGTAAACCTACAATTTTTGTATGTGCCTGGTGGGGGAGAACAAAAAGATGTCCGGGAAAAACGCGCTCACTGAAGGGAGCGCAAGCCTGGGTGCAGAAAAAACTCAGAGCGAGCTCAAACTTAAGAACAAAAAACAGCTGCTCTCTACAGCACCATGTGGGTGGTGACCATATGTGGTCGCTAGTGGTGTACAGACGGTGGGCTGCTGCCGCTGCCACATGGCCCCGGGCTTTTGTCCCAAGTACATGGCTGCCACCATCACCGGGGCTCGCAGTTCCGTGGCTCGGCGAAAATAAAAAGTGTACTGCTACATGGCTCGGGCTTGTGTCTCGGCCTGCCTGGCGTGCGGCTTGCAGCTTGCGTCCAAACCGTTGGGGGCAGGGCCGGGCGTGCACGGGGCCTTGCCAGCTGGGACGCCTCGGGGCAGCCCAGCGCAGTGGGGTGCGAGGGGGAGCGAAGGCAAAAGCGCTGCTGCCTGCAGTTAGAGGCAAACAAAATCCAAACCGGAGTCGCCTGCAGGGCCAAACGCACGCGGGTACATCCGGTCGTTGCCTGGCAACGAGCTGCCAATGGTGTGTAAAATGGCCGCCCAAAAGCGCCGCCACCATTGCACTGTTGACGTCATCTCCTGCGACCATACATGGTGAGACAACGCAGGCGGCCAGCGCAGCTCGGCGGGACCAATGCAACATTCATGCTACACACCGGCTCCTGCGGGGTTCCCTGGGTCAATGGCTGGGGCAGCCCGTGGGACGAGCCAATTTGCTATGGCTGGGGCGCCAGCTTTCTCCTGCCTGTGCAACGCGGCCCCTCTTGGCAGCTGCGAGTGGCCTGCGTTCTTTGTCTGAGCCCAGCGGCTACATACAGCCTGTGTCCTCTAGATCCCTTCACTGGCTGGCTACAGCGCAAATAGATTTCTATTCCTTGAGCCAAGACTTATGCGCCAAAACAGCCGAGCCAAGGCAATTTGCCTGAGCCCTAAGCCTGGGCAACCTTGCTCAATTCTCCATCAAGAGAGGTTCCTCCCCCCCCCCGCCCCCCACTCTGGCCACTACACCCTGCCTTACAAAGACAAAGCCCCTGTGACACATGCCAATAGCCCATCCTTCTGTCAACAAGGTTCAAACTATACCTCTTTTTAAAATCTTAAAAGCTAAACTTAAATTAGATTCTGTCTGTCCCCTTACTCTTTGGTAAAACTGCGAGAGCTCTTAAGAAAATTCAACTGGTTTAGGCCTTAAAAAAAAAAAAAAAAAGTGCCTTAGGCGAAGGCACCTGCTCACAATTGCAGTCCCCCACCCTTCCAGACCTAAATCAGGACTCACACTGAAATACAAATGGAAAAGTAAGCTCAAGCACCCCCCCCCCCAAAAAAAGGTTAAAATGTCTTTTTACCAGCCTGTCATTTTTCTAAGATTTTTTGAGCTCATAATTCTAATTTTGTACACCCATATTGATGTTTTGGTTATGTTCTATGTACACTTGTGTTCTGTTTATATGTTTGTGTGTGTAGACTGAGCGCTCATGAAAATTTAAAATATAGATCCAAATACCTTTAACTCACGTGATTTAAAAGTGCTTTACCATCACAAATTCTAAAGCTGGACCTTCGCTCTAAAACTCCAAGATAAAATGCCATCCAAGGAGATGCGCACCTTAGAAAAGTTCCAAGGCCCCAAGATGTGCCTTCTGTTTTTAAATTACTAAAGTAAACTGCCACATCAAACAAAAAATAATAACAATAATAATAATAATTCCTATTTCTTGCCATCTTATGTCATGTCTTGTCTTATATTCTACGGTTTTTTCTGCCTTTTTATTGTGTCTCTTCTCTAGAGTAAATGTAAAAAAAGTAAATTTATAAGTAACTTTGTTTGTTAGACATTAATTTTCAATGTTAAAATATGCCATCAGATAACTTCTTAAATTCCATTTTGCTGGGTTCCAGGCAGGAGGCTGCACCTCCTAGGTGGAAGGCCACACCTCCCAGATACTTTGTGAAAAAGACTACATTTCCCAGGTGCCTCAGCCTGGCTTACAAACCTGACTAGCAGATGCCCTGGCCATCACCTTCCCTTCCCTCCATACCATTTTTGTCCCCTACCATGCCACGTGGCACCCCAATAAACCATCCCTTTTCAACACGGCGTTCCAGGGTAACTTCTTGTCCTAACAAATTCTAACACATCGAGTAACATTATTAATTGTTTTCATAAATTAGTCTTTGTCATCAATAAAACAAATTAAAATTTCAACAGGTCTAATTCTATATACATAAATATTATGTTCTTATAAAGTGGTTAACAGATGTGTATGATTCTATATAAAGGTTTATAAAAGATTTCTATATAACATTATATTTGTTAAGTTTTGGGTTTTTTTTTTTTTAAACAATAATCTAAAAAAAATTAAAAATTATACAGCTATTGTTAAACAACAACTATTAATTTAAAATATTATAAGGTTATTTCTTTAAAAGCTAAACGTGATTTATAAAAACATCAATGTAATTATATATTGTAAAAACATTTTACTACTTTTCCAAAAAAAAGTTAATACTCTCAAATTTTCTTTAATCCATTCTAAGTGTGATATTTTGTCAGCTAAAGTTCATGAAAGCTCAAACAACAATATATATAAACACTATAAAATTTTATTTAAAAAACAGAGATCAACTTCAAAATTAAAACACCTGACCTAAGATTAAAAAATCCCACCATACCTGAGATAAGATAAGGCTCTGGTCTTACATGCCAAAATATATAGTCTAGAGAATAATTCTTGTTGTTCAAAAACAAAAATTATAATATGTAACCCAAAATCCAAGATAGTTATTACACAAACTAAATGTGTTTTTAAATTTGCCTGTTAATGTTTTGTACCACAGACCCCAGCTAATAAAGAGTAAATGACAACTGTAAGTTTATAAACATTAAAGTTAAAGCCCAGTAATCTTAATTTAAGATTAGCTTGCTAGATGTTTAAAATCAAAATTTTAAGCTAAATTAAAAGGGTCAAGAAAACCAATATTTGGTTCTTGCCCTCAGAGTCAAGTCTAAATCCAAGAAACAAAGAGGTTCTCTAAAAAGCTTTACAACTCTGGGCCACATAACTTCCCAATCAGAGAGGTTGTGAGACCTATAAAAAAAGAAAAAGCCAAATAGTGACCTTGCTATGAAAAAGAGGGTCCTAAAAAAGAGAGACATCCCTGCTGCTTCCAAGAAAAGCCACATGGTCAAACAAGACCTAGATCCATCCTCATAAAAGACACTAACAAAATGAAAAAAACTGTTCTAGAGTTCCCCCAAAATTACTCCCATAAAAATTCAACTAACTCTTAGCAATAGATAAAGACAAAAGTCAGTTCGACTTAACTTTATTTTAAACACCTAGCAAAAAACAGTTAAAACCAAAACTACAGCCATTCCTAGACATTTTTTAGAAATAAAGGTAACTTTAGATATACACTTGTAAACAGTTTAACAACTAAGTAACTGCCAAGTCAAAAGTTTTTAGTCAGTTTAAGGCCTACAAATCTTCCTAACCTACACAGATAGACTTAATATTCAATAAAATAATTATCTAGCCCTAAGTAAAAGAGATAAGAGTTATCTACTAGACACAAAAGTCATGCCAATAGAAAAATTTTATAAGATCAAATGACATTAAGTAGCTCAATTACCATCTTATCTAGATAGACATCTATAACATTAAATGTTGTGTTTACGTTCCTGATAACTCTATACATACTAAAGATTTAAATTATCATCCTCATGATATACATTAAAATGTTCCAGATGCTGTAACATTTATTCAGTACTCATGTTTTTTTGTTTCTCTAATAAAAGCTCCCATACCTGATAACTTTACAACCTTACTCAGGCTTCAATCTAACCTAACTTCTAATAAGAAAACTCCAAACTACTTCCCCATCACTTCGCCCACTTTCAGCTTAAAAAAGCCAAATTCGATCTTCGTCCTATTCCCTTAAAGTAATAAAAAGTTCCTAAAATTAAAAGGGTAAAAAAGCCAAAATCTCATAGATAGTTGATATCTATCTTCACTCAATAGCTTATTAAATCCTCTCCACTTGAGGGTTTAAAATGCTTTAACCCAGGTTAAAATAAAACAAAAAGGGAGAAACAGCCCCCATGATCAGTTAAAAACAGTGATGCTTAAATTTTTCCAAGCATCAGCCTTTGACTGTCTTTCAGAGACATTGATCCAACCAGACACCCTACCTATGTGTCTTTCCAATTGAAGAACCAAGCCCTATTTGGGTACCTGCTAGGGACCTCAAATACTGCCAATTAGAACAAAATGACTACCCAAGAGCACATGCTCTTGAGGGTGATTTTTCCCTTTTTCCACAGGAATGAAAAAACCATGATGGACCCTCTGTCTCGTTGTGATTGGACTTCTCATCATCTCTATCCTGAAGTTCATCATGAGCACTGTTGCCTTGGACTCTCCCTTTGTCAGTATTTCAACTCTCTGCGACGAGAGAAGAGGGACTATGCCTATTCCTGAGAGAAATGTCGGGACCTTACACTGCTTTCTGGCTGCTTGCTACATTACCACGCCCTGTTATAGGACCTAGGGTAAGCAGAGGGCGTGGCTGTGAGAACTGAAACCACCACAAAGATATGCCAATGGCTCCCCCAATGGCATCCGCCCATGATCCTTATGTGTCCCTATGATCTTTCTGTTGATTGGCCCATGTCCTATATAAGACCATCCAACTTCCTCAATAAACCGAGTTTTTGGCATTGCTTTCTACCAAAACTCCCTGGGTGTGGCTTGGTGTCCGTCAATCAGGCGGGGGTAAGACACGCGGCGACTTTTGCCTCTTAAGCCTGTCTTCGTCAGGTAAGGTACTTTAACTCTTTCTGCTGGCAAATGGAGCCCCCTTTTTGGGCCCAAAAAGGGGGGGTAGCTTTAGACCTCGACCCCATTAAGAAGTAATGCAGCAATCCCGACAGTTGGCGCCCAACGTGGGGCACGAAAACAAAAAAATTATCGATAGGCTTAACAATCGGTTAGAGACGCAGCGTCTCTCTGGCAAAAGTATCCTCTAGAAAATGAGGCAACCATATATTTTTCTCTCTCTTTCTCATCCACTTTCTCTCTCTTTCTTCCTCTCCCTTTTCTGGAAACTCTGCGCAAGTAAACCTACAATTTTTGTATGTGCCTGGTGGGGGAGAACAAAAAGATGTCCGGGAAAAACGCGCTCACTGAAGGGAGCGCAAGCCTGGGTGCAGAAAAAACTCAGAGCGAGCTCAAACTTAAGAACAAAAAACAGCTGCTCTCTACAGCACCATGTGGGTGGTGACCATATGTGGTCGCTAGTGGTGTACAGACGGTGGGCTGCTGCCGCTGCCACATGGCCCCGGGCTTTTGTCCCAAGTACATGGCTGCCACCATCACCGGGGCTCGCAGTTCCGTGGCTCGGCGAAAATAAAAAGTGTACTGCTACATGGCTCGGGCTTGTGTCTCGGCCTGCCTGGCGTGCGGCTTGCAGCTTGCGTCCAAACCGTTGGGGGCAGGGCCGGGCGTGCACGGGGCCTTGCCAGCTGGGACGCCTCGGGGCAGCCCAGCGCAGTGGGGTGCGAGGGGGAGCGAAGGCAAAAGCGCTGCTGCCTGCAGTTAGAGGCAAACAAAATCCAAACCGGAGTCGCCTGCAGGGCCAAACGCACGCGGGTACATCCGGTCGTTGCCTGGCAACGAGCTGCCAATGGTGTGTAAAATGGCCGCCCAAAAGCGCCGCCACCATTGCACCGTTGACGTCATCTCCTGCGACCGTACATGGTGAGACAACGCAGGCGGCCAGCGCAGCTCGGCGGGACCAATGCAACATTCATGCTACACACCGGCTCCTGCGGGGTTCCCTGGGTCAATGGCTGGGGCGGCCCGTGGGACGAGCCAATTTGCTATGGCTGGGGCGCCAGCTTTCTCCTGCCTGTGCAACGCGGCCCCTCTTGGCAGCTGCGAGTGGCCTGCGTTCTTTGTCTGAGCCCAGCGGCTACATACAGCCTGTGTCCTCTAGATCCCTTCACTGGCTGGCTACAGCGCAAATAGATTTCTATTCCTTGAGCCAAGACTTATGCGCCAAAACAGCCGAGCCAAGGCAATTTGCCTGAGCCCTAAGCCTGGGCAACCTTGCTCAATTCTCCATCAAGAGAGGTTCCTCCCCCCCCCCGCCCCCACTCTGGCCACTACACCCTGCCTTACAAAGACAAAGCCCCTGTGACACATGCCAATAGCCCATCCTTCTGTCAACAAGGTTCAAACTATACCTCTTTTTAAAATCTTAAAAGCTAAACTTAAATTAGATTCTGTCTGTCCCCTTACTCTTTGGTAAAACTGCGAGAGCTCTTAAGAAAATTCAACTGGTTTAGGCCTTAAAAAAAAAAAAAAAAAAGTGCCTTAGGCGAAGGCACCTGCTCACAATTGCAGTCCCCCACCCTTCCAGACCTAAATCAGGACTCACACTGAAATACAAATGGAAAAGTAAGCTCAAGCACCCCCCCCCCCAAAAAAAAGGTTAAAATGTCTTTTTACCAGCCTGTCATTTTTCTAAGATTTTTTGAGCTCATAATTCTAATTTTGTACACCCATATTGATGTTTTGGTTATGTTCTATGTACACTTGTGTTCTGTTTATATGTTTGTGTGTGTAGACTGAGCGCTCATGAAAATTTAAAATATAGATCCAAATACCTTTAACTCACGTGATTTAAAAGTGCTTTACCATCACAAATTCTAAAGCTGGACCTTCGCTCTAAAACTCCAAGATAAAATGCCATCCAAGGAGATGCGCACCTTAGAAAAGTTCCAAGGCCCCAAGATGTGCCTTCTGTTTTTAAATTACTAAAGTAAACTGCCACATCAAACAAAAAATAATAACAATAATAATAATAATTCCTAGTTCTTGCCATCTTATGTCATGTCTTGTCTTATATTCTACGGTTTTTTCTGCCTTTTTATTGTGTCTCTTCTCTAGAGTAAATGTAAAAAAAGTAAATTTATAAGTAACTTTGTTTGTTAGACATTAATTTTCAATGTTAAAATATGCCATCAGATAACTTCTTAAATTCCATTTTGCTGGGTTCCAGGCAGGAGGCTGCACCTCCTAGGTGGAAGGCCACACCTCCCAGATACTTTGTGAAAAAGACTACATTTCCCAGGTGCCTCAGCCTGGCTTACAAACCTGACTAGCAGATGCCCTGGCCATCACCTTCCCTTCCCTCCATACCATTTTTGTCCCCTACCATGCCACGTGGCACCCCAATAAACCATCCCTTTTCAACACGGCGTTCCAGGGTAACTTCTTGTCCTAACAAATTCTAACACATCGAGTAACATTATTAATTGTTTTCATAAATTAGTCTTTGTCATCAATAAAACAAATTAAAATTTCAACAGGTCTAATTCTATATACATAAATATTATGTTCTTATAAAGTGGTTAACAGATGTGTATGATTCTATATAAAGGTTTATAAAAGATTTCTATATAACATTATATTTGTTAAGTTTTGGGTTTTTTTTTTTTAAACAATAATCTAAAAAAAATTAAAAATTATACAGCTATTGTTAAACAACAAACTATTAATTTAAAATATTATAAGGTTATTTCTTTAAAAGCTAAACGTGATTTATAAAAACATCAATGTAATTATATATTGTAAAAACATTTTACTACTTTTCCAAAAAAGTTAAATACTCTCAAATTTTCTTTAATCCATTCTAAGTGTGATATTTTGTCAGCTAAAGTTCATGAAAGCTCAAACAACAATATATATAAACACTATAAAATTTTATTTAAAAAACAGAGATCAACTTCAAAATTAAAACACCTGACCTAAGATTAAAAAATCCCACCATACCTGAGATAAGATAAGGCTCTGGTCTTACATGCCAAAATATATAGTCTAGAGAATAATTCTTGTTGTTCAAAAACAAAAATTATAATATGTAACCCAAAATCCAAGATAGTTATTACACAAACTAAATGTGTTTTTAAATTTGCCTGTTAATGTTTTGTACCACAGACCCCAGCTAATAAAGAGTAAATGACAACTGTAAGTTTATAAACATTAAAGTTAAAGCCCAGTAATCTTAATTTAAGATTAGCTTGCTAGATGTTTTAAAATCAAAATTTTAAGCTAAATTAAAAGGGTCAAGAAAACCAATATTTGGTTCTTGCCCTCAGAGTCAAGTCTAAATCCAAGAAACAAAGAGGTTCTCTAAAAAGCTTTACAACTCTGGGCCACATAACTTCCCAATCAGAGAGGTTGTGAGACCTATAAAAAAAGAAAAAGCCAAATAGTGACCTTGCTATGAAAAAGAGGGTCCTAAAAAAGAGAGACATCCCTGCTGCTTCCAAGAAAAGCCACATGGTCAAACAAGACCTAGATCCATCCTCATAAAAGACACTAACAAAATGAAAAAAACTGTTCTAGAGTTCCCCCAAAATTACTCCCATAAAAATTCAACTAACTCTTAGCAATAGATAAAGACAAAAGTCAGTTCGACTTAACTTTATTTTAAACACCTAGCAAAAACAGTTAAAACCAAAACTACAGCCATTCCTAGACATTTTTTAGAAATAAAGGTAACTTTAGATATACACTTGTAAACAGTTTAACAACTAAGTAACTGCCAAGTCAAAAGTTTTTAGTCAGTTTAAGGCCTACAAATCTTCCTAACCTACACAGATAGACTTAATATTCAATAAAATAATTATCTAGCCCTAAGTAAAAGAGATAAGAGTTATCTACTAGACACAAAAGTCATGCCAATAGAAAAATTTTATAAGATCAAATGACATTAAGTAGCTCAATTACCATCTTATCTAGATAGACATCTATAACATTAAATGTTGTGTTTACGTTCCTGATAACTCTATACATACTAAAGATTTAAATTATCATCCTCATGATATACATTAAAATGTTCCAGATGCTGTAACATTTATTCAGTACTCATGTTTTTTGTTTCTCTAATAAAAGCTCCCATACCTGATAACTTTACAACCTTACTCAGGCTTCAATCTAACCTAACTTCTAATAAGAAAACTCCAAACTACTTCCCCCATCACTTCGCCCACTTTCAGCTTAAAAAAGCCAAATTCGATCTTCGTCCTATTCCCTTAAAGTAATAAAAAGTTCCTAAAATTAAAAGGGTAAAAAAGCCAAAATCTCATAGATAGTTGATATCTATCTTCACTCAATAGCTTATTAAATCCTCTCCACTTGAGGGTTTAAAAATGCTTTAACCCAGGTTAAAATAAAACAAAAAGGGAGAAACAGCCCCCATGATCAGTTAAAAACAGTGATGCTTAAATTTTTCCAAGCATCAGCCTTTGACTGTCTTTCAGAGACATTGATCCAACCAGACACCCTACCTATGTGTCTTTCCAATTGAAGAACCAAGCCCTATTTGGGTACCTGCTAGGGACCTCAAATACTGCCAATTAGAACAAAATGACTACCCAAGAGCACATGCTCTTGAGGGGTGATTTTTTCCCTTTTTCCACAGGAATGAAAAAACCATGATGGACCCTCTGTCTCGTTGTGATTGGACTTCTCATCATCTCTATCCTGAAGTTCATCATGAGCACTGTTGCCTTGGACTCTCCCTTTGTCAGTATTTCAACTCTCTGCGACGAGAGAAGAGGGACTATGCCTATTCCTGAGAGAAAAGTGCTATTTCGTTGCCAACTGTCCAGACTTTGTTCTAGACAGCTTCCTTTGGACTGAACTAAATGGGTCAGCTTTAGTTTAAGCGGTTACTTCCTCATGCTAGACTTTATATCTGTCTAATCCCTACCTTCTCCTTTTTTTTGTGAAATCCCTGACTGTCATTTTCCTTGTGTTCACCTTTGGGCCCTGTGTACAGCTTGGTGGTCTACCAATAATGCCTTCAGCGATGCTGAGTGAGAGCCCTACAGACTTGGCCATGGTCCTTAACAAGATGTGGAGGTCTAAACCAGCCATCCTTGAAAATCCTTCCCAAAGGCGACTGTCCTGTCCCATGTCCTTCCCCTGGCCACTTGCTGGCCCTGGGTGTGTCCACCTGATGGACACCCCATTTTTTAAAAACAAAATGGGGGAGCCCCATTTTGAAAAAAAAAACAAAACGGGGAAATGTCGGGACCTTACACTGCTTTCTGGCTGCTTGCTACATTACCACGCCCTGTTATAGGACCTAGGCTAAGCAGGGGGCGTGGCTGTGAGAACTGAAACCACCACAAAGATAGGCCAATGGCTCCGCCAATGGCATCCGCCCATGATCCTTATGTGTCCCTATGATCTTTCTGTTGATTGGCCCATGTTCTATATAAGACCGTCCAACTTCCTCAATAAACCGAGTTTTTGGCATTGCTTTCTACCAAAACTACCCGGGTGTGGCGTGGTGTCCGTCAATCAGGCAGGGGTAAGACACTCGGCAACTTTTGCCCGTTAAGCCTATCTTCGCCAGGTAAGGTACTTTAACTCTTTCTGCTGGCAAAAGGAGCCCCCTTTTTGGGCCCAGAAAGGGGGGTAGCTTTAGACCTCGGCCCATTAAGAAGTAATGCAACAATTCCGACAAGTTTGGTCTTTTTATGCTGTCCCATAATTCTTGGATGTTATGTTCTTGATTTCCAACGAGTTTTGCTGTATAGTCTAAATTCTTCTCTAGGATATATATTTTGTCTTCATTGTCTGAGGTTCTTTCTTCCAAGTGGTCTACTCTGTTGAAGATGCTTTCAATTGAACTTTTATTTTGGTTTATTGCTTCTTTCATTTCGGTTTGGTTTCTCTTTAGAGCCTCTATTTCCCTATTGAAGTAATCTTTTACTTCCTGTATTTGTTTTTGGAGTTCTTTGTCAAAATGATCTTTTGCCTCCTGTACTTGCTCCCTCATCTCATTTTTGAGTTCATTTTTAATTTCCCTAAACATTTGGAATATGTAATTTCTAAATTCCATCTCTGGCATTTGACCAACTGTGTTTGCCATGGAATCTACTGATGTGGTATCTTGATTTGTTTGTGTCACTTTCTTCCCTTGTTTTTTCATGTTGCTTGTGTGTCTTTTCTTCCTGCACTGTGGGACCTTGACTATTTCGATTTTACCTTAAAGCCTTATGTTGTTCCTGTAGTACAATGCTATCAGATCCCCTTATAATTCCTTTACACTTTAAAACCTAACACTTTCTATTCAGATAATCCAAGTTTGATCACAATGTACAGATTTAGTTAACCCAGATATTATTACCAGTTTACTCTATACGCTTCTGATGGGGTTTTATAGCTTCAAGTATTGGATACAGAGGTGTTATGTTTAGGAAGAAGGAAGTGTCTTGAATTGTTCTTTCTTGGAAAGTATGAAAAGAGAGTTCTATTGAATGGTTTAGTGGAAGTGGTTTAGTATCAGTAGACGAGAGAAGAAAGAGAATGGAGTAGACAGGTGGAAAGACCAATTTATATATAAAGTAAGGTGGAAAAGAAAAAAATGGAAAAATAGTAGGAATTGGTGTAAGAGAGAGGAGAGAGAGAATCAAGAAAATAGAGAGTAAACAATATATATTATACCGCTTTGCTATCCAGTTCAATTGCGCCGGTTCTAGAAATTTTCAAGTTCTGCGTATAACTTGTTTTTGCCTCTGTTTAGTATGCACTAGCAGGGTGTAAACATGAAAGATGCAGTAGGAAGAAAAGATGCAAGAGTGAGAAGGAAGAAAAGAAGGAAAGAAAAAAGGAGCAGAAGCAAACAAACACACTGACAATCAATGCAAAAAAAAAAAAAAATCGAACCCCAAGTCTCAAACAAAACGGTCCCTGGGAAGCCCCCCTCTTTTTTCCTTTCCAGTTCAAGCCAATTGTATCGGATCTCATCTAGACAGTATGCCATCCTGTTAGTGGAATCAAGGCTGCACCTTAGGCCAATGGCAGAAAGGCTCAGTGGAAGAGTGGCCCAGGGGGTTTGTGTGTCTGCAGACGAATGGTACTGGGAAGGGGACCCTCCAGAAGGCACCCTTTCCCCACGCCCACCCACAGTTGCAGCTTCTTGTGGCCGCTGTGCTGGCCTCAGACACGCCCTCCCCTGCTGGCCATCCGAGCCTCATCCAGGTGTGCGTTGTCTCCAGAGCTCTGGCGGGTCCCTGGATGCCTGCAGCCCTCCCTCCCCTCCGTCTCCTCCCCTTTGTCTGGGTCAGCCACTGCACCTCTGGAAAATGGCGGTGTTCTCCTCCCACTCAACAGCAACTCCGCAGACCCCTGTGTCCTCGCTGATTGCTTTCAAAGCCGTTGGGTGGATGTCTCCTTGCCGAGGTGGTATCGGGCAGCCGCATCTGCAGCGCAGACAGCGCTGCTTCTGACTGTGGACCGCTCCTACTCTGCCCCTGCTTGCTGTTGTCAGTCTCTGCGCCGCTCTCTCCAGGGCCCTACTGCTGAGGGTCGCGCCCGGCCGTGTGTGGATTCGAACTGGTGGTGTTGTCCCGTGGTCTTCCGTGGTCCCCCAGCACCAATTCTGATGGCTGTTTTCACTGGCTTCACGCTGGTGTGCCCTGAGTGTGGCTGGGGTTGCAGTCGCAGCACGGTCTCCCCACACTGGCTTTATTCCGCACGGCCTATGCGCCACCCAGGTGGTGTTGCAGAAGCCTCACGGCTCTAGTCGCTGCAGCGGGTTCACACCTTTGTGTTATTCCTTTCCTTGATTAGGGCATGGCCTGTGACTTGGTTCTAACTGGTAAATAGGGAAAAGGTAATAGGATTTCACTTCCAAGATTACATTATGTTGATAAGTCTGTCTTGCTAGCAGACTTACCCCTAGCACTTATCCTTGCTGGCTTGAGAGAGTAAATGGCCATATTGGAGAAGCCCACTTGGCAAGGAGAGGTAAGGGTGGTCTCTAGCTGAGAGCCAGAGAGAAGCCAGGGTCTGTAGTCCTACAGCTAAAAGGAGATGGATTTTGCCAACTGGAGTAGCTTGAACATAGATCCTTTTTCAGTCAAACTTCCAGATGAAAATACAAGCCAGACACTGCTTTGATTGCAGCCTCGTGGTAAGCAGAGACTCATTGAAACCATGTCTGGAGTACTAAGCCATAGAAACTGAGATGATGCGTGTTGTTATAAGTTGCAAGGGTGTGATAATAGAAAGCTAATACATTAGCCAGATCACCTATTTGCAGTGTAAAACATGTTTGGGACCTAGATAGCCTTTGTTAAGCATACTGCTCATTCACAGAAAGTGTAAGGGTGCAGGGAGCACAACTAGCTATGCACATTTTGGATGGAGGACTGTTACTTGTGGGTTTTTTTTTTTATATATATTTTTTAGTTATACATGGACACAATATCTTTATTTTGTTTATTTATTTATTTTTTTAATGTGGTGCTGAGGATTGAACCCAGTGCTTTACATGTGCGAGGCAAGCACTCTGCCTCTGAGCCCCAGCCCCAGCCCTGTTACTTGTGTTTTGCAAGGGACTGTAGAGCAAGAGTTCTGCCACATTGGTTCAGTGGAGAACAATTACAAAAACTTCCACTCCACTCCAGGGCTTCTTAGTTGTATTTTGTAGTTATTTTCTACAACTTAGCAGATACATTTTAAAAAGAAAGCAAGAAGAGTGGTAGTAATCCATTTGCATGAAAGTCTGGAAGAGCAAAACTGACACCATTTCTGTTAGAAATACATAAGAGTGATAATATGGATAAATATAAATAAAACTTTAAATGCTGCTCACATTAATAACAAGTTCACCACCTTTAAAATCTGTGTAGTATGACTATAGAGAAAGCCAAAATAAAGACTGATTGCATTTGTACTGTATGTGGGATGCAGGTTAGGTGGGGTTAATCAATATTTTAAAAAGATAATTTCCAGTGTTTTTTTAAATTAACTTGGTTATGATTAAGCATTTTCCTTAAAAATGATTTTTAAATGTTTAAATGGTAGACTTTATTACTCAGTGCTTTATGAAAATCATCACAAAATAAGAGGGTATCATAATATTTGGCTTTTAAAAAAATATTTTGTAGCCGGGTGCGGTGGCGCATGCCTGTAATCCCAGCACTTTGGGAGGCTGAGGCAGGAGGATCGCGAGTTCAAAGCCAGCCTCAGCAATGGCGAGGCACTTAGCAACTCAGTGAGACCCTGTCTCTAAATAAAAATACAAAAAAGGGCTGGGGATGTGGCCCAGTGGTTGAGTGCCCCTGAGTTCAATCCCTGGTACCACAAAAAAATATATATATATTTTGTGGTTACATTAAAACCTAGGATTATCAGATTTATGAGTTTTGATTTTATAGTTACATATAAAGAAGAGGGGAAAAAAGGTTGAAACCAGAAATCTAGGGCCCCTGATAATGTAACCCAGCAAGTTCCCCCTTTTCTGTCAGCTCTTGATGAGGTGCCCATCAGAGTGGTGAGCTTTAGTCTGGGGTTGGGGAATCAGGTTGGCAGAGAAAAGAGGCCCAGGTGGGGTCAGAAGCCCAGGTAAAAACCCTGAGTATATTATGAGGGGCTCCCCACAAACAACAGGGGAGACCACCACAGATCTCCACCCCTGTAGTCAGTCCTGGGAAACAACAGGCAAGAGTAGCATCCCCTTTGTCTTAGTGTTCCTTCAGTGCTTCATTTCGAATATTCACCCAGATTCCAGGCACATTCTTCCCTGCTGACCTGAGGGCACACCACTCAGACCAAGGTCCTTACCTCCCTGAGACCCCCAATTTCTGGCTCCTTCTGCCCAGGGCCTCCAAGACTGCCCAGAGTATGGACCCATTCTCTCGTGTTACAAATGAATCAACCAGGTATCTGATGTATATTCCATGCTCCTCATTGTCCACAGGCATCTGGTGTTTTTGAGGATTGGAACAGATTCCTCAAAAACTGGTTTGAAAAAATTTATGAAAACAGACAGCATAATTTGCTTATTGAAACATGGAGAAATGATCTGAACAAACACCTTATTGAAGAAACCATACAAATGGCAAATAAATGTGGAAAGATGCTTTACCTCAATGTCATCAGGGAAGTGAAAATTAAAACAATAATGAAATATCAATACACCCCTATTAGAAGGGTGAAAATTCAAAATACTGACAACACCAAATGCTGGTAAAGATGTGGAGCAACAGGAACTCTCACATTGCTGGTGGGAATGCAAAATGGTACAGTCATGGTGGAAGACAGTTGGGCAGTTTCTTATCAGACTAAATGCACTTTTACTCTGATCTGGCAGTTGCACTCTTCAGTATTTACCAAAGGTGGTGGAAACATATGTCCATACAGACACACAGTTGTTGATAGCTGCTTTATTCATAATTGACAAAACTTGGGAGCAACCAACTTGTCTTTCAGTGGGTGAATGGATAAATAAAATGTGGTACAGTTAAACAGTGAAGTATTATTCAGCACTGAAAGGAAATGAGCTATCAAGCCTTGAGAAGGCATAGAGGAACCTAAAATGCCTATAACTGAGTGAATCTGAAAAGTCTATATAATATATTATTCCAAGTATATGACATTCTGGAAAAGGCACAACTATGGAAATATCAAAAAGGTTAGTGGGTACCAAGGTCTGAGAGTAAATAGGTAGAGTGCAGGGTATTTTAGCATAGAGGAACTACTACATGTTATACCTTCGTCTATACTCACAGAATGTACGACACGAGAGTGAACCCTAATGTAAAGTATGGTCTTTGAGGGATAATAGCTTGTTAAGTGCAGGTTCATTGATTAATATAAAGAAACCACTCTGGTTTGAGATTTTGATGGGGTTGGGAATGAGGCTGTATGTGTTTAGGAAGGGCAAGGGGATATGAAAACTTTGTACTTTCTCCTCAACTTGCTGTCAACTTAAAACTGCTCTAAAAATATTAGTTTGTGTGTGTAAAAACAACTTCTGGCACTACCTTTCTTGCCTTTTCCTGATTCACGTGTCTGAATAAGGCAATTTGGTCAGTGAAATTGGCTGTCCCTCTGTGGTCAGGTGTTCAGTTTCAACAAGAGCCCAGGAAAAGCTAATCTTCGCTTTTCAAAACCTGTTAGCCCTGTTTGGGAGGTGAAGAGTCCAAAACACCAAAGGGCTCTTCTTGGTGGGAAGCTGCCTCCCTTTGTTGGAGGCTCCAGTCAGCAAAATCATGAGTGACTTGGAGCTCAAAGAAGTCATTAGGACTGTGGGGCCCCAAAGGTAGAGTGATCTAGGCATTAATTGACACTGATATTTCTTCAATACTAGGCCTTTAGATGAAGAATGGGGCCGAGGCTAGAGCTAGTAATTCGGCAAGACCTAACAAAATTTAATATGTGTATACCCCACTATCAAACAATTATTTCTAGGTATACCTTAGGGAAGCATTCAGAAATGTTTATTATAGCAATGTTTATGGTAGTGAAAAGTGGAAGAAAATTAAGCATCATCAGTAGGAAGGATTCTATATAAATGATGGTGTCTTGAAATAATGCACTAGAACACAGCAAGTAAGCTAGATGAGCCAGATCTATATCTAAATATAGGGATAAATTGCAAAGCAGGATGTTGAAAGAAGGATAAGTTTATAAAGATATATTCAATATGATTCCATTTATCTAAAGGTTAAAGCACAAAAAATAACATTGCTACATATAGAAAAAGTATGAAATATGTACAATGGTATGTACTAACCTTAGGGTAATGCTTAGGATGAAAAGGGAGAGAAAAAGATGGGGGAGTCTCTAGTTCTGACTGGAATGGTTAGTGTCTTAATAATACTTTATTAAAATAGTAACCAAACTTCATAATTCTTAAAGTTAAAGCTATAACATAATGCACAGTGCATCATTTGTTTAATCTTGGTGATAAATTTGGAGGTGCTCTATTGATTATGTACTTTTCAAAAGATTTGAAATATCTTATATTTCAAAAAAAATAAATGGGTAGAAGAACATTCATTCCAGTCAGAGAGACTGATTTTTTTAAGGCCCTGAGTATCAGGGAAGGACCTAATGTGTACAAAGAACTGAAGGGAAAATACTGGATAATTGGAGTACAATTCTTCTGGGAGCAAGAGTTTCATAAGATGAGGCTGGAGAGGGAAATGGGATCTTGATTTTCAGGGCTTGGTCTCACAATTATGGATTTTGATCTAATGGCATTAGTAAACCACCAATTTAGTGTGAGAAATCAAATATTGGGCTTGAATTCCTGTGAGAGAGTCAAATGAAAATATAGAGTACCTAACGTGGGTATGAACTTTGAGATTAGAAAAATGTCCTGGATGAGGGATGTAGATGTAGGAGTTGGCAGCAAATTGCTGATATTTGAAGCCATGAAAGCACCCGGGAAGAGCACATAGAGTAGGAAGATAAGGGGGGCTGAGAGCTGAACACTGAGGAGCCCCTTGTGTAAAGGCTGAAGAGCAGGGAGAGGATCTAGTGGAAGACTGAGCAGTCAGCAAGATTAGAGGAAGGCAGATGGTTAGGGAAATAGGTTTGGAGCTAGGGAGGATATCTCAAGTGTACTGAAAACCACCAAGAGGTTTAGTTGAGTGCTCTTTGTCTCAAACACAAACCAAGAATGTACTTCACAGTTATTGAAAGGGGTTGTCTTGAATGTGAATGAACTTGTCTTTGTATTCTATTTACTGTTGTGAAATTTTTAATTATTAAGTTATTATGGTCTTCATAAAAGTTTACTTACATGAATATATATACATACAGACTTACGTACTTCCTAGATCTCATATAGGAATTATTGACAATAGCTAGGGCAAGCTGTTTTTAGAAGGAAAGTCTTAAGTATTAATTAGGCTTTTCCATTGGAATGAAATTTTATTGATGTGTTTTTATACATTATATTTACTTTTTTCAGATCATGATAAAATGTGCATACAGTTTACTGTTTTAACCATTTTAAGTGTACAGATCAGTGGCATTAAGTATATTCTCATCGTTCAGCCAACACTATCCATCTCCAGAACTGTTTTCATACTTATTAACAGTAACCATCCAACCCTACGTCCTCCCAGCCCTTCGCAACCTTATTCTACCTTCCATCTTTATGAATTCATCTACTCTACTTTAGATACCTTTTATGAAAATATAGTTATACAGTATTTGTCATTTTGTGATTGGCTTATTTCACTTATCATAATGTTCTCAAGGTTCAATCCATGTTGTGGTATGTGTCAGAGTTTCCTTCCTTTTTAAAGCTGAATAATATTCCATTATACATATATGTGTGTGTGTGTGTGTATACACACACACACACATTATATGTACCACATTTTGTTTATCCGTTTATCTGTTGATAAATTCTGAGTTGCTTCCACATTTTGGCTGATGTGAATAATGCTGCTGTGAACATTGGTGTACAAATATCTGTAGAGTCCCTGATTTCAATTATTTTGATATACAGTATATACCTAGAAGTGGAACTGATTGCTAAATCATGTGGTAATTCTGTTAATTAGTTTAAGAATATTGTTTTTTATAATACTATATTGTTTTCCACAGCAGCTTCATCATTTGACATTCCCATCAGCAGTATACAAGGGTCCCATTTTCACCACATCCAACACTTATTATTTTCTTGGAGTGTGTTTTGTTTGCATTTTTGTTTTGTTCTTATATTAGTCATCCTAATGAGTGTGAGGTTGTATCACCTTGCACATTTGTGATTTCCTAATGATTAACAATGCTGAGCATATTTTCATTTTCTTTTTAGCCATTATATATCTTCTTTGATGGAATGTCACCTCTGGAAGTACTGAATTTAGATTTTATTCTGACACAACTCATATGTCTTAATATAGACTTTTTGGAATATCACCAATTCTTGGTTATTCTCTTTTCTTGAACAAATTGCTTGATTTAGAAACTAACATATATGCAAGGACAGAAGAGAGGGAAAAAATACCAAATCATACCTTTGAAAAATGGGCCACATAAGGAAGTAATTTCTTGCCCTTTTGTTTTAGTTTTATATGAAGTAGTGAGTATATTTTGTTATCCTTTGTTGTTGTTCTACAAGTCTACCTAAAAATGCTTCTGAATCTTTCATTAAAATGTCTGATCAGCCAGGAGAGATATCTTTAAAGAGTTGGAGCCCCCAGTGAAGGTTGTTTCTAAAGAGCATGTTCTATTTCATTTCCACAGTATTTTTCTTTTGTTCCTAGTCACAGAGTCGTTGAATAAAATGTAAGTTTTATTGCATATAGTGCATTCACTTACCACACAGGCACAGAACCATTTATGTTCACTTAGTTAAAATTCTTATAGAAACCAAGTCTCAGTGAGACAGATTTGTTGGTCTAAGTTACATAGCTTATTTGTGCAAAATTGTCACTGAGAGACACCTCTTGTTTCTGTTCATTGCCAGAATGTTGTAGTCTTATAAGCAGGTGAATTTTTTTCAAATAAATGTTTCAGTTGGCTCTCTGCTTGAGTCTTGTCTTTTTTTTTTTTTAACAGAACTATATCTACCTGTTTTCTTTAACAGTTGTTTCGAGAAGTACGAATAATGAAGATACTGAATCATCCTAATATAGGTATGGAATTTATATATGTATACATATATATATATAATTAGTAACAAAGTATTTTCCTTAATTTGAGGGTATTTGAAAAGGTCCAATTTTAAGGATGCTTTATATAAACTGAAAAAATGTGATAACCTGGGAAAGTGATACTTTGTATAAAAATGATAAGGAAGTTAACTGAAAATTACAAATTATGTTTTTGACTATCTTGCTGTCTTATGCTTATCACCAAAATAATTGGTATAATTTGGAGCTAATGCATACAATTTTTTTTATCTTCTTACTAAATCTGGCTACAGAGAGGTTGCATATCATTTACATATTTATAAAATATGAATTCCAGATATTTTGATAATATACACTTGAGTTTGGTATTAGTCTATAGGCAAAAGAACTTTGCATTTTAAAGAAAATACTTACTTTCAGTTTTAATTCATTTGTTTTTGTAAGTTCTGATTTTCTTCATCTTTACAAATAAATTTATTGATCAGATATATTGTTATACATAATTGTAAGAAGTAAAAAACCATTTCTTGCCAGGCATGGTGGCGTACGTTTATAATTCCAGCAGCTTGAGGGGCTGAGACAGGAGGATCAGGAGTTCAAAGCCAGCCTCAGCAAAATCGAGGCATTAAGCAACTCAGTGAGACCCTGTTTTTAAATAAAAAAATATGAAATAGGGCTGGGGATGTGGCTCAGTGGTCAAATGCCCCTGAGTTCAATCCCTGGTATCTCCCCAGTTCTTTAAAAATCTGTATTTTTATACACTTGTTTCTTGAGCATTT
Source organism: Tamias sibiricus (assembly GCA_025594165.1). Taxonomy (NCBI): domain Eukaryota; kingdom Metazoa; phylum Chordata; class Mammalia; order Rodentia; family Sciuridae; genus Tamias; species Tamias sibiricus. The sequence continues at coordinate 53,079,477 of CM046669.1, forward strand.
AGAGATCTTGTTTGTATATAGCAATTGTGATTATTTGTGGTGAATACTTTAAAACTGTGTAAGTCTAATTTAGTTTCTTATCAGAAACTTTTATAGTATCACATAAATTTAGATTTTATTTCTATCAAAGCTTGCTTAGTATTTTATGATACCTCATTACAGCATAGTCTCTTTTTAAGCTTTGGTTAAACTTTTATATTTTTGATTTTAAGATTTCTCTTTTCATTATCTTACTCTTAATTAGAAAAGGTAATTTTTTTAAATCTCAGAAACTTTTTTCACTTAAGTTGTTTCCAAATCACTTTTTGGCAAGTAATTTTCTTCTGTAGGAGTAGTAACTCTTTAAGAGACTTTTTGAGTTTCAAGTTGTAGTTAAACATTTTTAGCAAATACTCCAATTTTCCACTTGTTTAGTGTTACATTAGATTTGCTTAGCATATCCATTCTGTGCTAACAATCATAAAGTTATATATCTAATTTTTTTTTTTACAGTGAAATTGTTTGAAGTTATAGAAACAGAGAAGACCCTCTATTTAGTCATGGAGTATGCAAGCGGGGGTAAGAAAGGAGGGGGACTGATAAGTTTTCTTTAATGACACAAATTAATAACACCTAACAGTTCAGCATGACATTTGTTTTCAGCGTTATAAATCAATCTATAATTTATTAAAATGCCTTTAAATTATAATCCTAAGGAAAATCCAGTGTTTGTTTTCAAGATCTTTTGTTCTTACATTACAAATAGAATTTTTGGCTTATTTAAAAAATACTTAGGTACTTTTGTTGTTTTTAGAATCTTATGAATGTTTTGATTTGCATATTTAAATACAATATATCATAATATGATTAGCAACTCTTGGCTGTATGAATAGACTCTCAGCACAGAAAGTATTTAATCAAGTCTATAGTAAAAGTATGTTCTAGGTCAGATGTTTATTTCACTGACTGTTCACATGTGACAGATTTTCAATTTATATACATTTCCAAAATAATCTATAAAATGTTTCAATTTAAATAAGTATCAATCTATATATCTTAGGTTAGAGCACTGCCTTGACAAGAAGCTAGCAAGATACATTTGTAAATTTTTAAGTGCCGAGATACAATAGAAAAATCACATTTATCTTCTCCATGTTCTCTTAAATTAGCAGTACATTGACTCAAAATTATTGTTAGGACTTCTCTGAAATATATTTAAAATTTATGGAATTAAATCATTTAACAAGTAAAAAACGAGTACCTAAAGAAACATTTTAAAGACCTAGAGAACTTAAGAAACTGGAAAAGAAAGGATAGCTGAAATTACTTGGTTGATTAACTTTTTGTGATCAATAGAAAAACTTAGTGTTTAACTTAATATTTAGTCCTTTTAGCTAATAAAGTTAATAGATTTTTATGGTGATGCAGATTTTATGTAAACTGGAATAAAGAGGGATTTACTCTAGTCTGTAGCATTTTACTATATATTTTTATATGGGCTCAGATTTCTAGGAACTTTTACTATAAATATTAAACATACTTGATTACATTTTCAGTTGTTTATACAGATTAGATGTTTTAATGGATTTGCTTTTTACAAAACTTTTTCACCCTGAAAATATTTCAATATAGGTTTTTTAATTTAACATGAAAACCTGGGTCAGTAATGCTTATTATTATTGGATTTTTACAATTTATATTTATATAGTCATGCAAATTTTCATAAAACACAAATCTATAATAAAACTAAAAAACCTGCAAATATCACATAATGAACTTTTTATTTTTCTATCCTTTAGTTAGATATTCATACCAGTCTTTCAGTATGGGAACCTGGAATGTTATTTTTAGCTCATTTAGGTTTTTTTTTTTCCTAAATAAAAATAAAGTTTGGGGCTAGACATGCTTTCAAATGAGAAATTATAGGCCACTAAAATCTATGCATACCTTTCTGTGGTTGCAAAGGTCCACCACAAGGCTGTGTTAATATTAATATATGAGCTGATTTAACTGTTACCGGCAAGTACAGTCAACTCTCTATTGGTGTTAATGAAGGGGAGTGATGGCTGGAGGAACAGAGCTCACAGGGTCATTACTGCTTTTCTTCAGTAGCATAGCTGGGAGGGGCAGCAGGGAGTGGGATATAGAGATGGGTTCTGGCATTCAACCCAAACCAGCCAGTCTCTCATTCAATTCTGATTCCTGGTGATAGCTTTTCTTTGGTTCTTGCCAATCAGTGATTCTTTAACACAACTATCATGTTTCTGTGGCAGTAAATCTAGAATCATTTTCTTGCCCTTTAAATCCATAAATGGAATGGTGACTCTGGAAAATAAAACACTGAATATTTTTTGTCTGAAATATCTAAATACTTTAAGATTGAATGTGACATGCACACTAGAAATTTAGCTTGAACAAAAGCTGAGTCAGACTGCTACCTCTTTGCCAGGAGTTGATAACTTGATTCTGATTCACTAATGGAACAAAGATCTTCAGTGATTAGGAGGTGAGGGAAACCCTTCATGATTTTTGAACCATATTTAATCCAAAGGAACTTGTAAAAATAGGTGTCAGGGCTACTCTAGAATAGTGTATTTATTCCTTCTTTTGTTCATGTCAACAATATTTATTACACATTTGCCAGGTAATATTCTAGGTCCTGGGAATAAAAAGATGAGCAAAGATAATGTCTCTGCCCTCAAGAAGATTACATTGGAGTTGGGGAAGCAAATTATACACCAACAATATATGATAAGTGAAGAGCTAAGTCATGTAAATATCTGTAGTATGAGCAGTCTAGGAATAACCTATAAATAGATCCAAATTCTTGTACTCTTGCATACCTCTTTCCCAGCCTCAATTCTATATCTAGAATTAACTACTTTGATGGGTTAACTGGAATTAACAACTATTAACACATATCTAGAATTAACTGCTTTGATGAGTCAACTAGAGCATCCATTCATTTCTCTGTTCTCATCCCATTTAATCAGTTATGTATTCTTGATATAATATACTGTTCAGCATTGTAGATAAATAAGTTTCATCTGACATATCCATTACATATTTGATTTTTAATATTTTGCTTATATCCTAGGATTGATATTGCATATATGTATATGTAATATATCTATATACCTAGGCACAAATATATCATTTATTGAGTGCTTACTATATGCCAGTCATTGTGCCAAGCACATGCATTATTTCATTTATTTCTCACACCAGCCATGTGAATAGGCAGTTAATGAAGTTTGGAAATCTAAATGTTTCCTAGTAGCTACTTAGAATTCATGCCAAATTTGTCTGGTTCTAAAGCTTAAGTTTTAACTACTCTGCCATACTTTACAAAACTCTTTAAATCATTTTGAGAAATTTTAATATTCATATATGTCTGTATGGTATAAAATACAAGGACACAAAATTCTCTGACATGAGATAATTTTTCATATTGTAATTAAAGATTAATTTGTTTTCTAAACTATTACTGACTAGAGAGAAATGAAAAAACTTATGAACATGTGAATAATGGATCCAGCAAAAATTTTCTTTAGCTTCTAGTTATTTTCAAATTATTTCAAGACATATTTATTGCCTATGCACTTTGTATTCTGTCATAGAGATGAAGATACAAATAAAGTACAGATACTATGAAGTTGTTCAAGTAGTTTGCAGTTCTTTGGGGATAATAGAGATACATTCAAGGATGATTTAATTCTGTATAATTTGTAGTTAGCTACCAAAATAAATGAGTAGAGTAAGAATAAGCATAATCAGAATATGGAAAGGAAAAGAAAGAAATCAATGTGGTAATTAAGTAGTGAAATGGAATTTACCAAAACTGTGTTATAGGTAGAATTTAAAACAGAAATCCAACATAATATAACTTTATTTTGTTTGAAATGGAGGCCCCAATACAAAGCCAAATATAATTTTTGATTGTCCATGCTGTGGCTTCCCTTTATTAGGATGGATAATAAAGAGTTGACTGTATTTTTGCTTAATACCTGAAAGCAGAAAATGAATTTTCTTGGTTATGTTTTTATAATTTTTAAAAGAATTTTGTTAAATCATAAATAACTGCTCAATTCTGTATTGGATTTTTTCTTTACCTTTTTTTTTTTTTTTTTCCTATTTGTGTATTAGGTTGTGACTTACACAGACATAGCAGAAAATTGTGGGCCAAAAAATTCTTTATAAATAAGGCAAAGTCTTGGTATTGTATATATTGTTAACCAAAAATCTACATATATTTCACTGCCTGCTTTACCTTTCTGATTCAGGTGAAGTGTTTGATTACTTAGTTGCCCATGGAAGAATGAAAGAGAAAGAGGCCCGTGCAAAATTTAGGCAGGTATGGAAAGTAGTTTTCAACTTTGTTTTGCTGATATTTTCAGTGATGTACAGTGGTCAGTATCACAAACTGGACTTTAAAAGTACATGGCATTTTTTTTAAGTATGATTTTAAAAGAAGTATGATTGTCATACTTCTTAAGAATGGAAAAGAAGCCTATTTTCCTGAATTTAAATTTAAAATAGTTGCAGATAGTTACTTTTATATGGTCATTAATAGTGAATTTTTATAAGTGAAACTCACCTTGTTAACTCTTTGAGTCTTGGAAATTCAGACCAGACAGAGATAGAAAAGAAACACTTAATCCTTTCATGCCTGTATTCAGTAACTCTTATCAAGTATTATTAACTTTATGTGTACAGCATATATATGTACTATTTAAAGAGGTTGTTATATTGTTTTTTTATAATAAAAGGTGTCAAAATTTAAAACTCATAGATTTAAAGAATATAGTTAATTTTATTTAGTCTTGTAGGGAAGGAACCAAGCTGTATATGTGGCAGAAGGCTGTGGTAAGATATTCATATTCCCAGTTCAACTTCAATATGACTTGTTACAGAAATGATAAAATAAGAAAAAGTAATTTAAGTCCATCTAGAATTTTTTATTTTTAATTTTTATGACTGATGTAGTTAAAATAAGCTTGCTTAATAAACTATAATAGAATGACTAATGAATTATAAACCATTCATAAAATGTACTTAAGGTTTCAGCAGAAAAATATTACATCCTGAACTTTCCCTCAGTCAATTTAAAATTTTCCTTTAAAATGGCTCAATACCTCTTTTCTAAGCATTAACATTGATTTTACAATTAAAGAGGTTGTGTTATTGTTATGTTTGGACAACACTGAATGCTCACATAGGATCTGTCTCTTGGGTAGTAAAGTATATGTTAACATACTAAACACTCAAGACATCTTCAAGGGCAAGGTACGTAAATACCTATTTGTTCTGGACATGACGTTCTCCAAATTGATTGTGGAGTGACTTTGTTTTGTGAAACCTTTATTATTGATATCCTACAGAATTATTACTTTTTTAAGCACAGTTGGTGAAATGCTTTATGCCAAAGACATGCATAGTCCTTTTTTCAGCATAGATTCCTAGACATGTTAATATTAAAACAGTGAAGGTAAAAACAACTAGTAATGAGAAAAACAACATTAAGAAACTGAATTATGTCTAGCCCCTCACTGTTAAATTCTTTCCTATTGGGGGATGAAAGTCTAAGCTTACTTAAGTAAAGCACTACAGACTTTACTTTAAATATTGTTCTTCTCTCATTATAAGTCACAGTAGTGTTAGTAGCAGACCTGCAAGTCAATTCCAATTGGTGTTAAATATTTCCACTGGTATATTAATATATATTTTAAAGATGATTGCTACTTATACTTTTTAAATTAGTCAGCTAGTTTCACTTTTTTACTAAAAAAATACACTCATATAGAAAATTATACTTGGTACTATATGAAATTAGAGAAGTGGAAAATGCCTGCTATTCTAAAGAACTCACCATCTTTGCTGGTGGACAAAAGTAGGATAAGAAGTTAGGACAAAGACGTTTTTCATATACCTTGCACACATGGGGCCTTGGGTTCTGTCCCTGGCACTGCAAAAAAAAAAAAAAAAAAAAAAAAAAAAGATTTTTTTTTTTTATATAATCAAATAATTACTAAAATTGGTTTGGTCTTTTGAATAAAGTCTGAATTATTTAGTAATCAGATTTATATTCATGTTGCTGAAGCTGCGTCAAATTAATGCTGTTTAAAATATGAAACAATGAAAAATATTTTCTTTAAAATTATTCACGTGCAATAAATATTAAATGTATTTAATATCAATATGTATTCCCCCCAAATTGGAAAGTTCATTTCTGAGGAGCTTATTTTTCTTTCTGGATTTAACTTAAACTCCTAAAGAATCAATAAAAGTGCATTTTCTTTTATTATTATTTTCTCTGTATTTTATGGATTTTTTTTTAACAGTAAAAGGATGTACTACATTAGTAAGGGCATACAAATACACGTCCTTGATTCCACTGGGAGGTACACCAAAGACATATATAACAGTTAAGACCATTTTATCAGCCATCACTGATAGAGTACCTCTGCATTCCTGAAATTTGAGGGCCTACAAAAAAAATCATAGTATTGCTTCCAGTATAGGAACTCCTGACCCATTTGTAAGTAATGGCAGAGCAACCCTAACCACTGCACCTTCCCAGAAAACACTGACATTTGTAGCCTTAAGGTTAGTGCAAGGCTGACCGTTTTCAAGGTCCATAGTAGAAGGACCATCAAGAAGCTCCCACATACTATTTATAGGGTACAGAATGTTTTGAGATGGGAGAGTCTAACCATAGAATAATTAGTGAAACTGGTTTGTAGATGGAGAAGTTTGCTGTGAGTCAGAAGCCAAAACTTCTCTTATGGCAGAGACTGTTCCCTGTAAGGCAAGCATAGTAATACTATGAACCACCACATTGAATGAACGCTAGCTTAGAGGTCATTCTTTGTGATAATACATGCTTAATACAGAGCATTCTCTTTAATTATCTTTCCATTCTTAAAGCTTAAAGCCAGAAATGCCTATGGAACTGCTTTCATGAAGACCATTCTGTCTGACGTGAAATGCATGGCTTCTGATTGTGTTTGATAACCAAATCATTATTTGTAGCACACCTTCACTGTATCATATAGATGTATGACTTGTAAAAGATAATAACATTATCAGCAAATATCTGTCATCTGTGATACAAAGTAGCCTGGTAGTATGGACTTACTATAAACTATGTGGTATATTCAATAAAATATGCATATAAATGTAGAGTGTGCTGTGACCAGCAAACATAATTTAGTGAAAATTTGGTGTTGGAGTTTTGAAGCATACTGCTTAAAAAGAACAAATATTTGCTGTTAGGTTCTGTTGTATTTTAAAGACTCTTACTTCTAAATGATCATAAGCATTCATAGTCACCCTGTCCTAAAACATAGTGGTTCTGTATAGTATTTGCAAACTTTGGAATTCAGGGACTTTTCCCAGCCTCTTTATCAAAGTTGAACTCCCACCCTCATCATTTTCCTGTCAATTTTTCAGATACATTGTGTCCCTTTGTTGTTAATGCACTTTACCACCTTACCCCTACTTCCCCATACCAAAATCTCAACATTTTCAAATATTTCTGCCCTTCAAGAATGGCTTAGATCAAATAGTACCTATTCCAGGAAGCATTTCCAACTGAAATTATTCTTTATCTTTTTTTATTCTCTCACTATTTTGTATCACTGCTTCTATGATGTTAACTTATATTATAGTTACTCATGTACATGTTTTTCCTTTTCAATCAAATTGTAGTCTCCTTAAGAGCAGGGTCCATGTTGTGTTCATTTTTGTGTTTCCCTAGCAACAAGCACATTTTCTTGCACATAGCAGGTACTCAATAAACAGTTGAATCAAATGAATTCAATTGAATTATATATTACTCATTTTATGTTGATTGTTTTGTTTTGAATTCATGCCTTCTCTGTCTTTGAACCATTTCAATACACATTAGAATTAATTTCTAATACCAAAATATCAGTTTCATTCTATTTTGAAGTTCTTTTTTTTACCCATATTCCTATTAGTCTGATCATATTTCACATCACCTTTAGACTTTTAAAAATCTCATTTTTTTCTCCATTTGTAATAACTAACCAACATTGAGCATTCAAACAGTGTTTACATTTAAATGAATCCACAGAATTCAATGTTCTGCTGTGCATTAAAATGGTCATTGCCTTATACATTATATATAATACAAAATAGCCTTTTTATTGATAGTTATCATAGTCTTCCCATTTCCTTATTTTGTGTAGTAAAGAACTGTTATAAAATTGTTTATAATCGGGGCTGGGGTTGTGGCTCAGCGGCAGAGCGCTCGCCTAGCACGTGCGCGGCCCTGGTTCGAACCTCAGCACCACGTAAAAACACATTGTGTACAACTAAAAGCAAATAAATAAATATTTTTTAAAAATGGTTTATAATCTATTTCTCACTTTATATTTTTGGCCTTTAAACTTCTTTAAACTGTCTTCCCTGTTTAGTCCTTATCACCAAAGAGCCATATTGTAATTATGGCTACATACCAAACGTAGTTATAGGTGTAAAATTCTTTGCTTTTCTGAATTAGTGAGGGGGTAAGATTAATTCATTTTTATTTTGAAAACTGGGTTTTTAGGGCTCAAATTTTTCCTATTTATGTTTAAACAAATAAATATAAGATATTGCTAAATACTTCATTAATAAGGTCTTTATAAATTGAGGAAACATGCCTTGAACACATTTGATATTATCCCTAACATCAGAGATTTGATTTTTAACTCTAGCCAGCTATTTTGAAATGCTAATTCATGTGTGTCAAAGTACTTATTTCAACACTGTAATAAACCGTTTGGCCAAAAATACAAATTATACACATGGAGTCATGTAAACAGAGAAAGATAACAACTCATACAAAAACTTAATGGGCTCTGACAAAAATATATTTTAGTAAGACAATATTACTTTTCCCCATTTTCAACATTGAAGAGCAAAAATTTTATCACTTACATCTGCATAGTTTTCTTAAGTAACGAAATAGTGAAATGACTAAATATCACTTTGAAATCTGGGTTAATAATTTATTTAAATTGGAGGTGGTGATTGTGGAAAAGTCAGAGTGTTTTTACCATAAAATAATTTTGACTCTTTTATCCAAATGTTTATTTCAGATCGTATCCGCCGTGCAGTATTGTCATCAAAAGTGCATTGTTCACCGTGATCTTAAGGTAAGCTTCTGATTTTATAACAAAAATATCTTTAATTAGCAGATATTTAATAATAAATCTGGAGCTGTCTCTTTGATTGCCTAACAGTGCCAGGTATACTATGCAGGTAGTTTTTATATAATTCTCATGGTAACTTTTTGAAAGGTGATATTTTCCATGAGCAAATGAAAAAAATATATGGATATGAAGTTATTTAGCATCAAAGACTAGAGGATATGATTCACCTTTGATTAGCTTGTTTTAAAAAGATAAATGCAGAACTCTGTCTCCCCCAAAATGTCTTGAAATCTCATTCAGACAGAGGCAAGGTCAAAGCACAAATCCATGTTTACCTTTATAGTCAGTGTCCATTCTCTGCATTAAAGCTCAAAATAAGGAAAGCGTCTAAATGTTTTTTATTAACATTACAATATATGAAAGTCAAGAAATGATGGTAGCCAACTAGGTTTTAAAAGAAAATGAAGGTAGAATTTCATGATGGTAGCCAACTAGGTTTTAAAAGAAAATGAAGGTAGAATTTCTCTGAGCTAAAAATGTTTTAGTTTTTTCCTTCTTTTCTTCATTCTTCCAAATCTATTTTGCATTGTTCTTTATGTCTTTATCTAGGAGTCTATTTTCATTTTTCACTTCTTTTTCCATTGCCTTTATCAATTGCTAGCACCAGTTTGGTTTATATTTGAATATACTTTTCTAAACAGTTGTTAAAATTGTAATCTTGTATTTTGGCTCCATTTCTCTGAGCTCACAAACTTTCTACTGCTCCAAATGTTTCTATTTCTCACTTTCCTCCCTCAGCTATTTCAAGGGGAAATCACTATCACAAAAAAGAGAAGATTGTTCCTTCTCTTTTGTGTTTGACTCCCAGCTTATCATCTCATTTCTTACATGGAAAAAAAAAATCTGTCAAAAAATCTTGTTTTAACCCCATTGATGTTTTTCCTCCAGTCCAGTGGAGAGAGTTTCCCCAGTTGTTCCTCATAGGAGAGCTTGGAACCCCTTGCAGCTCTCATCTGAGGCAGAATGGGTACTCTAATGTCCATCCAGACAATTCAAGGGAGACTAAGGAAGGTTCAGCTTGCTCACAGACAGCCTCAGAAACATAAACTGACCAGGCCCTTATATCAGAACATTATATTTTTTTTCACACAGTCCATAATTGTTAGGATCTCATACAAATCTCTCAAATGTATTTGTTTTGTTATATTTATATCAAAAGTGATGCCACATTTTTAATTCCCTATTTTAAGTATGAGGCATATTTCCATTTTCCAAAACAAGATAAAAACAAATGTGCCAAGCTAGTATACCATAAAATAAGGAACAAAAGAAGGAATGTGAAAGGAAAAGAAAAAGGAATGTGAGGTAGGGAACAGATATGAGTAGAGTGCCTGGTGCTAATGCCTGTTGGAGCCTCCAGAGGTAGAACGGAAGTGTCTCTGATTTTGGCCAAATTTTACTGTTTTGGAACCCTATAAAACATACCTACAAAATAGCCTCTAATTTTGTTAGCCTGTTCATCAATTGAAACTCAGAGTTTGAAATGAAACATATACAAAAGCAAGTCCTTTAATAAATTGCTTGCATTTACAAAAGGCATGTTTAAAATTTTGTCTTTGAATGATTCTGTGATCAGATTTTAGGAAACCAGCCTCACCAAAGACAGGGACAGAGCTTCCTGCTTCCTACATACTGTCCCTCCAGGGGAGACCCTATTTTTAGAGGCAAAAGAAGCTGAAAATAGACAAAGTCTAGGGAGGCTGTATGATTGTGTTTTATTTCTCTTATCCAGTACTTTATTGAGGAAGCATTCTAGAAGAAAAGACAAAGGGATGAATAAACTAGTCACAGAACCTTTGTCTGGCAGACTTATAGATATGCCCTTGATCCTTGTATCAACCAAGGGTACCCTGTTAAATTAGAGCTCCTCTGGGTAAACTTAGTTGAAGTCTCAGTTAGAATAGGATTATACTTACCCTAAGTGCATGTATGAAGTCACGAATGGTGTGAATATACTTTGCATACAACCAGAGATTTGTAAAAATGTGCTCTATATGTGTAATATGAAATGTAATGCATTCTGCTGTCATTTATAACAACTTAGAATAAAAAATAAATAAATTTGAAAAAAAAAGAATAGGATTATACTTTAGAATACATCCTACTGAGGTGTAGTTCCACGATGTTTCTTAACCATAAAGGAGAAGTGGTTGAAAATAATCTTTCTTAAATTGTTGCATATGTGTATGTAAATAAAAGCTTTCCTTTTCTGGTATTGAAATTCAGTCTTACATAGATGTTGTATTGAACAGTTGTATATTGAAATACCATACTGGGCTTCTAAATTTGGTATTACACTTAAAAACAAGAGGCAAGAAATAAGTCTGGGATCTGAAACAAGTACGCAGATTTTTATTTCATATATGCTTTTTACATTGTGCTTTTTATTATTTTCCTCTTAGGCTGAAAACCTTCTCCTTGATGCTGATATGAATATTAAAATTGCTGACTTTGGTTTTAGTAATGAATTCACAGTCGGGAACAAATTGGACACATTTTGTGGAAGCCCACCCTATGCTGCTCCTGAGCTTTTCCAAGGAAAGAAGTATGACGGGCCCGAGGTGGACGTTTGGAGTCTTGGCGTCATTCTCTATACATTAGTCAGTGGTTCCTTGCCTTTTGATGGCCAGAATTTAAAGGTATCAGCTGAATTTGATGTTCATGTTTTTATCCCCAGATACAATAATTTTAAAAGCTAGTTGTAAGTGCTTTCTTTCATGTTTTTAAGGAACTACGAGAGAGAGTCTTGCGAGGGAAGTACCGTATCCCCTTCTATATGTCCACAGACTGTGAAAATCTTCTGAAGAAATTATTAGTGCTGAATCCAATAAAGAGAGGCAGCTTGGAAGTGAGTGAAATTTTGTGCTCCAGATATAAAGTTTAAAAGTTAAGATGTTTCAGGAACCAAAGAGCACTAGAGCCCCCTTTTTCTTTGGAAAATTGCCAAGTCATATAGTTTGCCTTCTGTTTAAGGTAGAGAAAGTGATGTGATTATTCAAAATTTATCATACTGGATTTTTCTAAAGACTGTATTTCTTCTTTGTTTTTCACTGGAGTTTTAAATTAAAACGAAATAAAAATGGGGATAAAATTGACATTTAGTTGGAGAAAGAAAACAACTTAGCCTATGTCAGAAACCACTTGGTCGAAAACAGAAGCCTTGTTTTCAGTAAGGACTCAAAAAATACTTCAAGGATGAAAGAAGATTGTGAAAATTCCAGTGTCTACTTCATGGCTCTTTCTGAAATTAGCATGTGATATTAAAAAATTTAATAGAAAGATTACTTTTATGTATATCAGTAAATTAACTAATACCTAAGTAGAACGTATTAGAAGTAGTTATTTTCATTTTTGACACATTGCTATTGTCTACATACATTTCATATGTGTTATTATACGTGTTACTAAGTATGTTGGAGCCAAATAATATCAGAAATTTGTGTAACCAAAATGTCTAATCATTTTTCTTTCTGATGCTGCAATTAGAATAATTTATTTCTTAAGTATTTTGCCCATCTGTTTTTAAGAGTGATATTTTGGCCTGTACTAATACAATTGCAGAGATTCAGCATGCATTATTCATTTGTGCCTTTTTTTTTTTTTGTCTTATTTGCCTTAAGTGGAAGGGTAGAAAATTCAGAGAATTAACTTCATTTAAACTGTACTTTTTTAGTGTAGCAATGGGGCTTTCTGGCACGGACTCCATGCTGGTTAGGAGGCAGCCTTATAGTGAGCCATCCCTGTATACAGAGCTCTCAGGTTAGTTTGGGCTTTGTTTTCCACAAATCTTTTTCACAAAAAGATACAATATGTTTTGATGGAAGTTAAGGGATGGTGACTTCCATTGGGAAATTATTCTAAATGCTTTGTATCAGTGGATCACTTATCAATTATTTTTTACTGAATTATTTGTTTAAGTGTGGCTAGTTCTAAGCTTAAGATTTTTGTGTTTTGTCCTTTATGAGTAAAAGGGTATGCTAGTGATATTTTAATGGAGAACATGTACAGTAAAAAGGCCCATTTTTATTTTTTTAAAATCTTTTATTATTCTAATTTGTTACACATGTTTGCAGAGTACATTTCATTTCATATTACATATAAAGAGCATAATTTCTCAAGTTGCTGGTTTTATATAAAGTATTTTTACAACAATTGTGTCTTCATACATGTATTTAGGGTAATCATGGATAACTCAGTGTGCCATTATTCCTATCCCCTTGCCCCCTCCCCCCTCTTTGTTCTATTTAAAACTCTTTCATTCCTCTCATCCCCTCTCTCTTGCCTTTATAAGTTAGTATCTTCCTATCAAAGAGATCATTCGACCTTTGGTTTTTTGGGGTTGGCTAACTTCACTTAGCATTATTTCTCTAACTCCATCCTGCAAATTCCATGATTTTATTCTCTTTTAGTGCTGAGTAGTGTTCCATTGTGTATATATACCAAAGTTTCCCTATCCATTCATCTGCTGATGGGCATCGGGGTTGGTTCCACAATCTAGCTATTGTGAATTGTGCTGCTATAAACATTGATGTGGCTGTGTCCCTGTAGTAAGCTGTTTTTAAGTCCTTTGGGAATAGGCCAAGGAGTGGGATAGCTGGGTCAAATGGTGGTTCCATTCCAAGTTTTCCTATGAATCTCCATACTACTTTCCAGATTGGCTTCACCAATTTGCAGTTCCACCAGCAATGTAAGAGTGTGCCTTTTTCCCCACATCCTCGCCAGCATTTATTTTTGTTTGTTTTTTTGATAGCTGCCATTCTGACTGGAGTAAGATGAAATCTTAAGAGTTGTTTGAATTTACATTTCTCTAATTGCTAGAGATGTTGAACATTTTTTCATATATTTGTTGATTGTTTGTTTATCATCTTCTGAGAAGTGTCTGTTTAGTTCCTTGGCCCGTTTATTGATTGGGCTATTTGGTGTTTTTTGGTGTTAAGGCTTTTAAGGGCTTTATAAATCCTTGAGGTTAGTGTTCTATCTGATGTGCTTGTGGTAAAGATTTGATCCCATTCTGTAGGTCCTCTGTTCACCTCACTTATTATTTCTTTTGCTGAGAAGAAGCTTTTTAGTTTGAATCCATCCCATTTATTGATTCTTGGTTTTAGTTCTTGCACTATACGGGTCTTATTGAGGAAGTTGGAGCCTAAACCAATGTGATGGAGATTTGGGCCTACTTTTTCTTCTATTAGGTGCAAGGTCTCCGGTTTAATTCCTAGGTCCTTGATCTACTTTGAGTTAAGTTTTGTGCATGGTGAGAGAAAGAGATTTAATTTCATTTTATTCCATGAGGATTTCCAGTTTTCCCAACACCATTTGTTGAAGAGGCTGTCTTTTCTGCAGTAAACGTTTTTGGCACCTGTGTCTAATATAAGATAACTGTAGGTGTGTGGGTTCGTCTTTCTGTACCATTGGTCAACTGGTGTATTTTGGTGCCAATACCATGCTGTTTTTGTTATTATTGCTTTGTAGTACAATTCAAGGCCTGGAATAGTAATGCCACCCACTTCATTCTTCTTGCTAAGAATCGCTTTGGCTATTCTGGGTCTCTTATTTTTCCAGATGAATTTCATGATTGCTTTTTCTATTTCTATGAGGAATGATATTGGGATTTTGATTGGTATTGCATTGAATCTGTATAGTGCTTTGGGGAGAATGGTCATTTTGACAATATTCATTCTAGCTACCCATGAACAAGGTAGATCTTTCCATCTCCTAAGATCTTCATTAATTTCTTTCTTTAGCGTGTTGTAGTTTTCATTGTAGAGGTCTTTCACTTGATTCCCAAATATTTTTTTTTTTGAGGCTTTAGTAAATGGGGTGGATTCCCTAGTTTCTCTTTCTGAGGATTTGTCACTGATGTACAGAAATGCCTTTGGTTTATGGGTATTGATTTCATATCCAGCTACTTTGCTGAATTCATTTATTAGATCTAGAAGATTTCTGGTGGAATTTTTTGAATCTTCTATGTATAGAATCATATCATCTGCAAATAGTGATAATTTGAGTTCTTCAGAAAAAGGCCCATTTTTATATCACTGCTTTTTCTAAACTTACCTATAACAATTATTCATAGACAATAACATTAAATAGTTAAGAAGTTAGAATTGTTAACACTCTATTGGTTCTAAAATTCAAGAAATTTAGAGGACATTAATCTTTCTATTCCTACATATGACCCTCTTTTATCACAGGAACCCACTTTACCTGAGTGTCACTTATCAAATATCCAAAGTTCAAGCAGCAGCTCAGTTAATAAGCAGATTGAAAAGAATATACAAAGGGCTGGGGTTGTGGCTCAGTGGTATAGCGCTTGCCTAGCACATGCGCTAGCCCAGGTTCGATCCTCAGCACCATGTAAAAATAAATGCATTGTGTACAACTAAAGCAAATAAATAAATAGTTTTAAAAAAACGAACATAAAAAAAATTTATTTGGGGAGAGTAGATCTTAAAAATCTCTGGACAATTATGAGGCATACTTATGTCTTAAAGATGATTAATTTACAGTAGCCAAATATTTTAGTCTTTCATTCATAACTTTAAATTGCTGAGGATTTAAAGTATTAGAATTATTTGAGTTCAATTAAATGCCAAATTATAATTTTTATTGTTAAAACATTCAGTCTTCTCAAGTTCAAGTTGACATATTTGAGTGTAGTCTGGAACCTTCCATTCCAACTTACCAAAACTAAGTTTTTCACTACAGAACCAAGTGTTCACATTGAAAATATTATCATAATAGTGGAGATTTTACTGTACAGAGGCTGGTCTGCTTCACAATTCCCCAAAGAGACTTCCCAGAGAAATCTGACACCAAATCTTGGGAATATCAATGACTTAAAACATATTCCTCCTTGTTTTTATTTTAATACAAACTTTATTATCAGCTTTATAGTGAAAATCTGTAACCTGTTTTTAAAAACCTATTTTCAAAACACTTATCTTTGATGTGCATACATAACTTTTTATCCAGTAGTAATGTTTCCATGTCATTCTTTTTTTTTAGCTTTAAAGTTTTGAATATGTTCTTTTTGCTTTATTGTGAGAGTGAGCTCCTTCCTTTTAATTAGCTGTGTCCTTCAGTTATCCTTGTGTTACTTATCATAATTTATTTAACCATTCCCTGCTTGTTGCACATTTGAGTTGTTTCCATTACTTTTGCTAAAAATAACGTGGTGTACTTTATTTTTCCTGTTGAGATATATACTTAGATAAATTCTCCAGAGTGGAATTACTGGGTCAAAGGGTCTAAGTGATCTGATAGTTCTCATATATCTTTGCCAAAAAGAAGTGTGTGACTCAAGACTTTTGAATATGCCTGTTCTCCACGGCTTGATCCAGTGTTGAATATAATCAGGTCTAGTATATGATGCCTTTATGTAATTTGTTGTAATTGCTCTATAAATTGCTTTAATTTGTGTTTCTTTTGTTAGTGATAAAGCACTATATTTTTAATAGGTTGACTGTGCTTTTTCACATATAATCTCTTTAATGTCTCTTAACTATTCATCTAAGAATCTGATTAATTGCCTTATAGATTTGTACCAGCCTTGTAGCTTTTAAGATGAATTATTTCCCTTGCTAATTCTCATATTTTAAAAAATGGAATTTCATGTGTTTCTTTTTAGTGTCACACAAGTATTATGAATTATTGATTAGAGTAACTTCTGGTCTTTCTTCATATGTGCTTTGCTAACATTGAAATTTAATTTAGGGAATCTTGTTTATTGTTTTACTAAACTTCTTATTTAGCTCACACTCCTTTCTTTTCCTCACTAGATATAACTACATATTTTATTAAAGTGTTTCTTAAGGATTTGTAAGTTAAATACTATATTTATACTCTATGAAAATAATGAAATTAGTTTCACATTCTACTTGTTTGACCAGTAGTTGTTTCTAGACCTAAATAGTTGTAGAGCTTTTCAGGTGGCATGTATAAATGCTGTCAACTTTTCCTATTTGCACTAATAGTGGTGGGAAACTGTATCACACGATTTTAGAAGGATTTGTGTTTTATGTTGTATGCTGGATCTCCCCATCCGTGGTTTACTGAATATTAGTGTGTCTAGATTTTTCTATTAGAAAGAAACAAAAAAGATTTTCTCCTTTCCCCGCTCTATGTTCATGTTTTATTCATTTTTCTAGTTTTTGTTGTGGTAGCAGCAGTGCTATGGATTGAACCCAGGGCCTCGGCATCCTAGGCAGGAACTCTAGCACTGAGCTGCATCTCCAGCTCTCATTTTTCCAATTCTTAGCCAGAATAGACTTTAAAAACTTTTTTAAAAGTTATTCTTTTGGTCTTTTTTAAGTACTTGCTGTTAATAGCACAAGTTTGAATAGATGAATATTGTGTATTAGAATATTTTTAGATTTCATGAATAATCACACAAAATGTGATCCTCAAGTAACATTGCTCTTATTGCTTTCTTTGTATCATCTTTGGCCCTCCCTTGAAAAGTGTATATTTTGACTTTTAACATTTTCTTCAGGTACTGCTAAAATAATCTTGTTTATGTCCATGTAGTACAAGTGACAGTAAAGCATAAAGAATAATTAATTGATAATAACCTTTTTTAAGAAAAAAGAAAGCTATCTAAGTACAAATGCAAAGATTTTAATAATTTAAGTAAAATTATTTGCATCTGACCATCCTAAATTCTACTATTTTTTAAATGTTCACCTAGTATAGAGTATATATTTTCCATAGTTAATTATTCTAATTCTTTATAATTCATCTGAAGCAATTATTTTCTTAGTGTTTACTCTTACACGGTCAGCAAGCAGCCATATATGTTTGTTGGTAGTGATGGAAGAGTAAGCTCTCTTTTGTTAAGTTTGGAATTGTGTGTGTTCTCTTTGTTTCTCATGAGGTATCTGAAATGAAATCTGAAGTGGATTAATTTATCCAACTGGTCCCTATGTCTAGTGCACTTTGTTGGCCTAGTTCTTTTTACCTTACCTAAAACCACTAAGACTAGGGTTTTGTGGCTTCTCTGTCACACAGTACCTCCAGATCCTGGAGACATTTCTTCCTCAGCTTTTAACATTAACTCTTGTGTTTGCTATAAAAGGATTTTGTATAGGCCTGAGTTTCATGCAGCTAAGGACAGGTACTTCTTTGTCTCTCTTTTTTTTCATACATCCCTATTTTATTTCTTTTTGTGCCTTATTCTTAGAAAAGACCCTTAGTTTAAAAATGAATAGAGCCCCCTTCCTTAGGCATATCTTCTCTTTCTTGTCTTTACCTTCCATTCTCAGATTATTTTTATTCTGCTTTGAAGTATTACTGTTGTGAGACATACTGCTAAGTAGACTCTTGACGATTCCCAGTGACTGGAGTAACATTACCTCACATCTCTTTCACGTGAGGGTGGTCAGGTCAGTATTTCTTCTGTGTCACTGCCTATTGCTCCTTTTCTAGTATTTTTTTCTAAAATGTGGTTTATCTTCTTTGTTAGTAAAATATAGCATTTTTTCATTGCCTTTCAAATCAACTTTCAATTGATCATCAGAAGATACTAACTGTACCTTCCACTTTTTCATTGCATATTATCTTTATTCCAAGTCAGAGAGGGGAGTTTCCTCACTACTCTTCACATCCTTCTGCCTGAAACTTCCACCAGTTCAAATACTACTTATATCTTGAGTGAGTTCACTTCCTACATCTTTATGATTCCTTCTCAGAAAACTCTAGTACATACTGCAAGTTAATTCTTTTTGGTCTTTTATAAGTACTTGCTGTTAATAGCACAAGTTTGAATAAATGAATATTGTGTATTAGAATATTTTTAGATTTCATGAATAAATTTTATTTCCTGACTAAGAGATATAGCACGTACCAGTATACACACACACATACACACCTTCAACATTGGTCCAGTTATGTATATTTTTTCCCTGACATGGACATATGGTATGATGCATACTAAATAAACAGTTAGATTGAGACATCAGAACATTTGAATTATTTTCATTTTGCTTTAAGTTGCCAATATTCCAACTGTCAAATCTGATGTCTCCTATAGTTCTTATTTTAATTCATAGAAACCCTAATTTGCAGGCACTTGAGTTAAAATCTTCAGGGCGCTCTTGGATTGGCCCTTTTCATTAATACCAAAACAAATTTTGTAATCAAGGTCTCAAGATGAATCTGTTTTCTTTCTACCATCTCCATATATCCAGATCAGTGCTCTGTTGTCTCTCTCCTGGATATTTCCACAGCTTCCTAGTGTGTCATCTAGTTGCTAGAATCTCTGTATTCTATCTTACCCATGGCTCTTTAGCATCCTTATTTTATTTGAACTAGTTTTTATAAAAACAACAAACATTTGTGTGAAAAATATATTATAAGGCCATGGAAAGAAAAACCATGGATAAAGGAAAGACAATGTCTTCACCTTCAAATCTAGGAAATTCTGCCGACTGTAATATTTTATTTCTATAAATGCTACTACATGACTCTAGCCTAGGCTTCTGTCAGATACACTGTTTGAGAGGGAAGGAATGAGAAATAGAAAGGGGGGAATTGTGTGGCAGAAATGTGCAGCTCTGCTTTGTCCTTATTTTTACTTTTGGAATGCAACCTCCTCAACACTTTTTTTTATTGATGAATAATCACTAAAAGCTTACAGGGGCAGGTGTGGTGGTGCACTCCTTCGATCCCAACAACTTAGGAGGATCACAAGTTCAAAGCCGGCCTCAGCAGCTTAGTGAGGCCCTGTCTTAAAATAAAAAGGGCTGGGGATGTGGCTCAGTGGTTAAGCACTCCTGGGTTTAATCCCTAGAACCAAAATAAAACAAACAAACAAAAAACTTACATAATAGCACTATTATTTTAAAATTTGTAGTAGATCTACTTTTGTTTAACTTATTGGATGATATACTTAAATTGCCATTGCTCAGAGTGGTTATAAAAAAAATCTGCTTGAGTTTTTGTCTTCTAGAACTTGACTGGGTAAATATTAATATAAACAAGGGGAAATGTCTAGACACTTAAGGAGTCAGCCATAAAAAGAGAAAGTTATTTTTCTAATTAGTAGACTCTTGGCAAATAAAGTATAGAGTTGGAGAATATATTTTACAGGGCTTGACAAAAGAAAACTAATATACAACACCTAGAATGAAAGCCTAGAATTCTGTAGTAATAAAAAGTTAACGATTTTAAAATTAATGCAGAATTATTCAGATTTGTTTGTCTTTAATGCTGAAGGTGAGGTTTTCCATCATCTGCATAGTGATTTTATCATGGATCTCCAGCTCCCAGTTTCCTGGTGCCTGGCTGTGAATGTGGTAATTTATCCACTAGGTTTTTCTTTTTGGGGGGTACTACGGGCATAGATCAGTGTTATGGCACTTGCCTAGTGTGTGGAATGCCCTGCGTTCAGTCCCAGCACCACAAAATAAACTTTTAAAAATGAATAAAAGGGCAACATTTTTAAAAAATAGCATAGACATGCCTTTTTTTCTTTTTTGATACCAGGGATTGAACTCAGGTGCACTAGGCCTCTGAGCCACATCCCCAACCCTATGTTGTATTTTATTTAGAGACGGAGTCTGACTGAATTGCTTAATGCCTCACTTTTTTGCTGAGGCTGTCTTTGAATTCGCAATCTTCCTGCCTCCACCTCCCAAGCGGCTGGGATTACAGGCATGTGCCACTGTGCCTGGATAAACATGCCCTCTTAACAATTTCTTTTTATAATTACAGTTTGGCTAACTATCATTGTTGTACAAAGATCTCCAGAACCTTTTCATCCTGCAGCTAAAACTCTAAACCCATTGAATAGCTAGCTCTAGCATATTCTCCTCCTTTAGCGTCTAGTAACCACCATTCTGCTTTCTGCTACTGGGAGTTTGACTCCTCTAGATGCCTCATGTAAGTGGAATCATGCAATATTTGTCTTTCTGTGGTTGTCATTCATTTTACTTAATGTCCCTAAGGTTCATCCAAGTTGTAGCATATGACAGAATTTCATTTATAAGACTGAATAATATTCCATTGCATATATACAACACATTTTCTGTATCCATTCATCTGTCAGTTGCTTCCACATCTTGGCTATTGTGAATAATGCTACAGTGAACACAGGTGTGAAAATATCTCTTGGATACCCTGTTTTAGTTGTTTTGGATAAATATCCAAGAAATGGGATTACTGGATCATGTGGTAGTTCTATAAATTTCCTGAGGAAACTTCATACAATTTTACATAGGTGCTGTACCATTTTATAATCCCATCAGCATTGTACAAGGGTTCCAGTTTCTCCATATCTTTGCCAACAATTATTATACTAAGGTTTTTTTTTTTTATAGTGGCTAACCTAAAGGATTTCAGATATTTCTTTTTCTCTGATTATTAGGATTTCCTGTAAGCATTTTCTTATATGCTTGTTAGCCATTTGTATGTCTTCTTTGGAGAAATGTCTATGCAATCTCTTTGCCCTTTTTAAAATCAAATTATTTATTTTTACCTTATTGAGTTGCCCGAGTTCTTTTGGATATTAACCACTTAACCAAAAAATGGTTTGCAAATGTTTGTTCCCATTCTATAGGTTCCCCCCATTAGGTTGTCTTAACAGCCAGGACTGATAACTGTTCTATAGCCTCAGCTTAAATCTGCCTGTGGTAATTTGCATCAATACCTGTCTTCACCCCGATTTTCACCTAATTTTGAACTCTAGACTCAAATTCTTCCCATAATCTCTGAGTTACCTTTACTGATTAACCCTCTCCTTTCTTAATATCTTAATAAGTGCTGATTTTTAAACACAGGTATATATTTGGTAGAAGACCAGACAAAAATTAAAATCTTTTCAATAATCTTAAAAGTATAAATATGAAGCAAAGGTTAAAATTGGTAGGTTCTTAAGACCTTCAAATTTGAAAATGTTCCTTTTAAAGGAATATGGGAGAAGAGGTATTTTGAATCATTACATTTGGTGAGTATGTGGGATGATAGTCACAGTTGTCTTAAGGTACTGTATATGGGTTCCAAAGTTCCACACCTCTTATTGGACTGGTAATCAAACTGTACACAATAACATTATTTGAAAATGTTATGCGATTCTTGGGGAGTAAACCAGTAAACTTCACATTTGCTAAAATAGGTCATTGAATGTTTTGCGTGACCAAACTTAACATAAAGTTTATTTCTTAGCAAATAATGAAAGATCGATGGATGAATGTTGGTCATGAAGAAGAAGAATTAAAGCCATATACTGAGCCTGAACCAGACTTTAATGATACAAAAAGAATAGGTAAGTATTTAAATATTATAAGATATGATATAGTAGGCCACAATAAGAGTCCTTTAGTCTATAAAATAGTGTCTAAAAATATAAATAGGAAGCAACGTTTATTAGAAAAATATTTATCATCTTAAGGATGAACACTATACATTAAAAATTTCAAGCTTCATTTGTTCTCATATATATTATGGTCTAAGTTGTCATTAACTGTAACAAAAGTTAAAGTCATGTAGCTAAAGCTAATTTTTTCCTTTATCAGTCTCTCACAGGAGGGTTGACTGATGTAACTATCACCACTGATCAGACTGATAAGTATCAGCAAACACAGCATGTATTTTTACCAAAACTTTAGAAGTACTCAATTAAAGGGGTCGAACTCTTCAGCTCACCTTTTGTTTTCCACTTTCTTAGCAGAGTCCATTGGCCCTCTGCCCTGGTCTTGCTGTGCTGCCCACACTCTACCATCACTCTGCTTCCAAAATTGCTTCCTTTGTTTCTCTGTCTACCTAAAGTCATTAGAAACTCATAGGAGTCATTTCAACTGGGCTTTTATCTGACTGACAGGCAAAGTGGCAGGGAAGAGCACTAAGATCCTAATCAGAACCATTATGGAATTCAAGCCCTCCACAGAAGAATTTGTACTCCAAAGCAGAAATTGTTAAGAGAAGAGAGAAATCATTCCATGAGTAGCTGGGGGATGCATTGAGAGAGACAGATAGAAAGAGCCAAAGAAGAGGGATTTTCTATGTGAGTGACACAGACTAATAATAGTCTGACTAGACAAAGGAAGTCAACTCAGGAATGTAGTAGGCAATGATAAACTGAGTTGGCTCATGACTAATATAATGTACAATGTAGATAATTCTACATTAAAAATCATGAATGTGTGTCTATGAACATATAGTATCTGTAGGTTAATAATCTAGACGTTTGTAAAATTAAAATTATACTTTAAATTTTCTAAGACTTAATTTTCACATCTGGTCTTGGGAAACTTGCCAATTTTTGCTGTTTTTTAATAAAATAAACCCACATTCAGAAAATTTACTCTTTCTTTTCCTAGACATTATGGTCACCATGGGTTTTGCACGAGATGAAATAAATGATGCCTTATTAAGTCAGAAATACGATGAAGTTATGGCTACTTATATTCTTCTAGGTAGAAAACCACCTGAAGTAAGTCTTCCTCCTTTTTAAATTAATGTGAATTATTTATTTAATTAAATAACAGCTAAGTATAAGAGATAATATTAGTAAATGTTTTTTTGTGATATAAAAAGTAATACAAAGATTCTAACATTCTTATTAGAATTCAAAAATCAAAGTGCTAAATTATGAACTAAATTTCATTTTTGGATATCAGGAGGGATTTTATGCAAGAGCAGGCCCACTGTCCTGCTTGGCTCTAAGAAGCACCACTTACTGTCTGGTCTTTAAAAATGGTGTCCCCCAGAGTTGTACAATACACAGCTTCTGCATCCAAGTGCAACAGCTCCACCAAAGGCACTATGATAAGTCTGGGTGTGCAGATAAGACTGACTGAAACAAAAGGAAGTGACAGCATTTCAAACTAATTGTATGTGTGAAATGATTTGTGTAAGTGGAAACCCAGGGAAAGATTATTTCATGATGTTTTGTCTCATAGAATGTCAAGTGGCTTTAATGCATCCTCAAGGTCAGAAGAGATCCATAATAAGGAGACCGATTCAGGAAATAACTGTAAATAAATGGTGAATCACAAAAGGAAGTTATCCTTTTGGAAAGCAGTTATAAAGGGTATAAATTAAGAGTCACTTAGGCAATTTAATTTTCTATGCCTCAGTTTCCTATCTACAAAGTGACAATAAGAATAGTACTTACCTCTTAGGGTCATTGTGAGAATTTAAAAAATTAACACTTAGAGTGCCGGGCCCGGTGGCGCACGCCTGTAATCCCAGCATTTAGGAGGCTGAGGTAGGAGGATCGCAAGTTCAAAGCCAGCCTCAGCAATGGCGAGGTACTTAGCAACTCAGTGAGAACCTGTCTCTAATTTTAAAAAATACAAAAAAGGGCTGGGGAGTGGGGATGTGGCCCAGTGGTTGAGTGCCCTGAATTCAATTCCTGGTACAAAAAAAAAAAAAAAATCCACTTAAGAGTAGTTGCTGACAGATAGATTACTGTGTGCTCCATTTTAGCTAATATTTGTCATAATTAATCACCATCATTATTAATCTACAATTTGTTATTAGTTTCATCTATATATGAATTTAAATTTCACATTGGAATGTCAGTGATGCAGTGTTTTGGCCAGCTTTTTTTATTGCAGTGACCAAAAGACCTGACAAGAATAATTTTAGAGGAAAAAACATTTATTTGGTGCTCACAGGGTTTCAGAGGTCTTAGTTGATATACAGCCAGCTTCATTGCTCTGGGCTGGAGGTGAGGCAGAACATCATGGCAAAAGGGCATGGCAGAGGAAGGCATCTTAGGACCAGGAAGCAGAGAGAAACTTCTCTTACCAAGGACAACATATAAACCTCAAAGGCATGCCTCACCTCCTCTAGCTACACCCTGCCTGCCTATAGTTACCACCCAGTTAACGCCTATCAGGGCATTAATGCTCTGGTTAGGTTAAAACTCTTGTAACCCAATCATTTCACCTCTAAACTTTCTTGCATTGATTTACACATGAGCTTTTTGGGAAACTTCATGTCTTAAACCATAACATTCAGCCAAAAATTTGCTGGCATCAGGTCTCTTTGTGTTACAGAGAGACAAGTAGTGTATCAACCCCCAAGCTTAGTTCTAAGTAGAGGTAATTTCCTGATCAGAGCCAATAAATCAAATTTTGTTTTGTAAATGGGGAGAAAACAAAAAAAGTAATTTAATCTTAGTTCAGAATGTAAAACAAATGTAGATATTTTAATACAGTCTGTGTATATGTGTATGAATATATATATATGCATATATATATGTACATGTATATACAAATATGGGTGCATATGTGTTTAAAATTTTAGATTTTATCCCTTGACTCTTCGGTTTTTCCATCTAGAAAGTTTAGGGTAATACACTGTAGGTTTATTGTAATGATTAAGTGACAGGTGTAAATAAAAAACTAGGATAGTGTCTAGTATACAATTACCATCTAAAAATTTGTAGCTATTATTTGATATTTTGACTAAACTAAGGATTTGCACAAAATAACAGAAGATTACAGGTACCCATGGGAGCAAATTATATCCACTTCCCTCAACTTGAGGTTCTATATCTTGAGCTACCTTCCTTTTCTGATTACTCCTTATATAACTTTGAATCACTTAGAAAATCAAGAGTTTATTTTATTTGTCTAAACATTTTCCTGTTTTAAAAGTCTGGTGGTCTTTCTTCTTGTAGTTCGAAGGCAGTGAGTCGCTCTCCAGTGGAAACTTGTGTCAGAGGTCCCGGCCCAGTAGTGACCTAAACAACAGCACTCTTCAGTCCCCTGCTCACCTGAAGGTCCAGCGAAGCATCTCAGCAAATCAGAAGCAGCGGCGTTTTAGTGATCATGGTGGGGGAACAAGTCAAATAAGTGAAAACACGGGCTGGTCCTACCCACACTCATGTGTTTTAAGTATTATGTAGTCACATCTCCATGGACTTGTATCATGTAGTTCTCACAGATTTACATTATTGAATGATAAACAGGAACCCTTTTGCAGGAACTGATCTGATTCTTTAATTGAATAGTCTAATCTCTGTTCAGAGTATAAACCATAGATACTTTTATTGTAGAGTTCTTTTTTTGTGAGAAGAAAACATGCCAGTTGTTGTTGTTTTTTTTTTTTAATCTAATTATGGTGTTTTTGTTAATTACAGCTGGTCCATCCATTCCCCCTGCCGTATCATACACTAAAAGGCCTCAGGCTAACAGTGTAGAAAGTGAACAGAAAGAAGAGTGGGACAAAGATGTGGCTCGTAAACTTGGCAGCACCACAGTTGGATCAAAAAGTGAGATGACTGCAAGCCCACTTGTGGGTCCAGAGAGGAAAAAATCTTCAACTATTCCAAGCGTGAGTAAAAATATTCTGATATATTGCAATTTGTTTGTAAAATGTTTATATTTTGTGTTTTGTAACATTTCAAAATGAATCATACTTTGAAAACCATGAAAAGGGAGCCATGCTTCTCGCAAATGCAAATTAAGAAAACAACCAGCTGAGCGCAGTGGTGAACAACTGTAATCCAAGCAACTTGGGAGGCTGAGGTAGGAGGATCATAAGTTCAAGGCCAGCCTCAGAAATTTAGTGAGGTCTTAAGCAACTTAAAAAGACCCTATCTCAAAATAAAAAGGACTGAAGATGTGGCTCAATGGTAAAGCACCCTGGGTTCAATCCCCAGTGCCGATAGATAGATAAATAGATGGATGGATGAATGGATATAGATAGGACAATCCAAAGAATTCTTCATGTAACAGCACAAAATGGTATATTAACCTTCCTGCTGTATTCTTCCTGTTTGTAATATTGCCTTAATGTTACATTGGTGCATTTAATCTTACATTTACAAATAAACTATTCAGTTGAAGCAGATTCAGTTAATGATTTATAGTTACCTCACGTTACTCACTGAAGCAGCATACTCTAGAAATCATGCAATGATAACTAGAAGACAGACTGGGATGCCCCCTTGTAAGGCAGCAGGGAAGGATAAAGAGAAAGTATAAAAGAACACCAAGACTGGAGGGGAACACTTAGATAATAAGGGGGCTTTTGGGGAGTGGGTACGTGGGATTGAACTCAGGGACACTTGACCTCTGAGCCATATCCCCAGCCCTATTTTGTATTTTATTTAGAGACAGGGTCTCAGTGAGTTGCTTAGGGTCTCACTTTTGCTGAAGTTGGCTTTGAACTAGAGATTCTCCTCTCTCGGCCTTCTGAGTGGAGCCATTGGGATTACAGGCATTTAAAAACTGCCAGTCCTTAACAGCCCCAAAAGACTAAGATATGAACTCTCTGTAAAGAATAACTTTGAAAAATGAGGAAAGAAATTACTTCTTTCTGGGAGGCTCAGAAAAATTGAGAATGCAATGATGATTATAATATATTGTATATCAAATTATGACAGTTATGTAAAATAGAATCTCTTTACTACAGAATAAACCCTAAGAAGTCTTTTACATGATTGGTTTCTGGCTTGGGGAAGTTAACAAACTGGAGTTCAAAGAATCTGGAAGGGTAGTTTCCATGTGCCCCCAAATTATCAACAGAAAATCCTTTCCTGTTTAGCAGTCACTAGAGCTTTGCTGTTTGAATAGGAAGGTCAACCTGTAAAAGTCAATTTTATGTGGAACCTATGTCAGATGGAATCAGTGAGACTTTTTCTATAACTTAACTTTTGCTAATTATACTCTAAGTTTCCGCTGTGAAATGTAGCTTCAGCAGATTGGCTGCCTCACTTGGGCATCATTGGCACCAGAGGCTCAAGGCAAGGGAGGTAACAGAAGAGCAGGACTCATTGGCACTACTTGGAAGGAAATGCCATTCACCATCACACAATGAGAAGGAAAGACACATCGTTGGGAACAGTCAGAAACATCTCAAGAGACTTCCAAAGGAAGGATGGCCACACGATTTGATAAGTTTATTCAAATTCGGATGACTCATGATTAGTTGGCCAAAATTATGAAAATGTCAAAAGCTAATAGTCTCACATTGGTACTTTTGGTGCCCATCGTGCGACTGATGTAGCCTGTTAGTAACCTATGTGCAGTTTTAATAATTTTTCATAATTGTCCTCTGTTGTCATTATTATTTTTAGGATTTTTTCTCTAGATTTTAAGTTTTCAGGGAACTCTATGCAATTTAACCTCCTCAATAGCTTTTAGAAGCAAAGTAGAAAATAATCTAAAAGCTCAAAAATTATATGGTTCATCTGCAAAGCTGCATACTCTACAGCCATAAAACTTTTTATCACTTAACAGATAGAAATTAATGACCTGTTAAATGAGAATGCAGTAATAAAATGACATGTTTCAAAATATGAAATGCCGATTGCATTTCTAGTTTTTTAAGAGCTGTAATGCAAGTTAGTTTTATAATGGGTCTCTCTGTTTCCTTTCTTTTCTTTTGGTTAACATAGACCAAGTCTAAAAAAAACTTTTAAGTAATCTTATCCTCTTTAGCTAACATACTTTTATAGTTTTTAATTTATGCTTTTTACATAGCATGACAAAACTCATTCTGCCTAGGAACTTGCACTATTGAAAGGTTTTTAATCTGCACTTACACAGTTTCTTGTTCTTCTCCCAACTGAATTCAAGCAGTTACCTATGGACTTTCTAGCTCCCATTATTAAACAAATTTTAGGGTAACTGTGTATTTTAAAGAATAGCAAAAGGTAGATTATCCAAAAATAAGGAAAACTTTCTGTTGGAGTAAGAGTAAAACAAGACTTTTATCCCTTTTGAAAATCATTTTTGTATATTTTATTACTGGTGACCAACAGTCAAGGTTTTGGCAGGCATGGCAATGGAATTACAGGGCAAGGGTTATGTGTGTGGAGAATCATCCATCTGTCTATCCCTTTTTGCTTATTCTTTTTTTTTCCTCAGGCTTGGCTTGCCTCCTGGCTAAAACCTGAGACCAAAGGAAATATCCTCAAAGTGGCACTGACCCACTCTGATGGCAGCCTCTGTGAAGTGTGCCTTTAACCTGGAGCATTTTAGTCTCCTTGCTGTTATCACTGGCTGGGGGCAGATGAGGGTTCTTCAATAGGTGAAGCATGGCAGCCCACAGGCTTCTGGGAAGGCATGCCATCTTCACTGCACAGGTTCCTGTGAGATTTAGTGAGGAGATGGCACTCCTAGTTACTTGGAGCTGCCTGTACCAACACTCTGCCCTCTCCCTACCACCAGCTTACAAAAGAGGGAATGAATGAAAACCCAGCCTTTTGTTGCTTCCAAATGACTGCTCACTGCTGCTGTAGGATTGTAATTGTGATAAGTTTGCTTTTAACACCTTGCCTTCTCTGCAAAAATCTAAATGTTAGAGAGAAGAGGGGGAGAGGAGATAGAGCGTGTTAATAAGCAGTTACAATTCTAATATGAATTTTTTTTTCAAATCCTTAGCAGATTAAATATATTTTTTTTCGACTTTCCACAAATACAGTTATAATTTTAAAATTGTTTTCATTCCTTCTTAAAGAACAATGTGTATTCTGGAGGTAGCATGGCAAGAAGGAATACATATGTCTGTGAGAGGACCACAGATCGATACACAGCATTGCAGAATGGAAAGGACAGCAGGTAAATGTCATAGTGCCAAGTACTAATATCTTTCTCACTGTTTTGCATAGTACTTTTGCTGAAGTGCCCATAAATAAACACATCAACCAGAAAGGAAATACAAAATAATAAGATTATAACCAAGCATTGTAACTAAGATATCTCCCTTCTATACCAGGAAAATATTTAAGGAAAGCAGAAGAAAAATCTTGAAACCTGTGGATTTCTGAATAATATATGGTAGTAGATATTGCCCCTGTAACAAAGCGGATCATATGATCCTAATCTGTTCTTCATAATTTAAATCTTATTCTCTTATGCAGCTGCTGCTTCCTTCTTCCCTCCTTCCCTTTCCCCTTCCCACCAAGCCATTATTATTATCCAAATAATAAGGGCTTACTTTCTTTCCTCTGAAGAAATGTGGACATCCCAAATAATTAGTTAAAACCACAAAATTCTTAGTGTTTTATGTAAAATATGATTCATCACATTTTTATTATTTTAAGAAATTAGCTTATTTTATTATGAGTAGAAAGGATTACTTATTAAAACAGCTCAAAAAAGTATGGACTCGTTTTTCTACTTAAACTAAATTCTGTTCTTAGTTCCACCTCTAGTCATTTCAGTGGAGTGGACAGACCATTCTCACATTTGTTTCTTCTCAGTGATTAGGCATGTAAAGTGTTAGTGTAAGACATGGAAAGATAACTGTATTTTCCTTAGACATAAGATCCGTTATGCTAGACAGTTGGAAATAGATTAATGATTTACTGTTTTTCCTATACTAAATACTAATCTACAGGCCCTAAGTCTACGACAGTTAACCTGTTGACTCATGATATGTGCTAAAAGTATTTTGATGATATTTCCAGTGATAGTGGTTTTGGTATAATTAAGGCTTCTTTTATGAATAATTTAGGATAGTGCACCACAGCAACAATCACACAAAGTTGTAATTTGGAAGAAGTGAAAAACAACCTCAAATCATAATCATTTTATCTGAAAGTGTCACACATACACAAAAATCATTTCATATCTTCTCAGATTCACATATATAGAGCAAGAGGTGTGAAATTTTTTCAGTGGAAGATAAATTCCCCCTATATACTTTTAACAAGAATATTGTTCCATTAGTCACTCAATATTAATGCCACTAATGTTAGTTTTTTTCAAGTATTTCAGTCATGAAAAATGTTAGTCGATTTAGACTTTTCAAAACCTATTTTTTAAATTTTAATAAAGTGTACTTTTTCTTTTTTTTTTCCCTCCCATTTCCATGGTCTTCTCAACCATTTCATGTCAAAAGCCTTACAGAGATGTCTGCAAGTAGCATATCTTCTGCCGGCTCTGCTGTGGCCTCTGCAGTGGCCTCAGCCCGACCCCGCCACCAGAAGTCCATGTCTACTTCTGGTCATCCTATTAAAGTCACACTGCCAACCATTAAAGATGGCTCCGAAGCTTACCGGCCCAGGTAACATCTTGAACACATTTCATCTTTTTTGTTGTTTTAGAAAATATAGAACCATTTGAAAATATAATAGTCACCATCACATGAGAGTTTCCTGAAAAGACTCACTATGGTGGAGGAAAAGTCTCAATTTAACATACTTACTGTGTACTTCAGCTGTTATCAGAAATGTTGCTGTATAATTTAAATCATTTTCTAGAGGAATTTTCTTAAAAGTATTTTATTTTAAACCCACCCATAAAGTAAAATATTGCTGCCTAATTTATCATTTAATTGAGTTTTTTGCTATTTAAACAATCCCCGTCCAAAAAAAAAAAAAAAAAATAGATAAGGAGTAACTGGCTCCTACAAGTTACTTACTCTTGGGGTTTTTTTGTTTGTTTGTTTTTTGTTTTAGTTGTAGTTGGACACAATATCTTTATTTAATTTACTTATTTACTTAATGTGGTGTTGAGAATCGAACCCAGTACCTCACACATGATAGACAAGTGCTCTACCACTGAGCCACACCCCAGCATACTTACTCTTGTTATTAATGAAACAATTGAGCTCAGAGAACTGTCAGGTATAAACTAAAATTAGATGTCTGTTTTTCTAGTTTTTATCTGTTTTAGCATTACTCAAAATTCAGAACATCTGAATATTTCAACCCTTTGAAATAATTAGATTTTGTTACTCATATTGGTAATGCCATAGCTTAAGTAGTCAGTCATATTCCCAAAGCAGAAACTACTGATAATCTAACTAGTACTCTGCAAATGGTCAGTTAATATTGTCCTCTAACTTCCCTGCCAACTCTGTCGTGAGCCTCTGATCTTTCTCTAGCAAAGTGTTATGCTTCATAGTAATTGCTCAAATAGCATAAAATCACTGACTGATATGGTCAGAAATTGTGATGCATTTGAGGACTTAAAGTTTTAAATTCAACTGTGCGATCCTGGGCAAGTGGATCTATGAGCCGAGTCCATAAATAGCTCCACAACAAGGCAGGAGACTAATGCTATCATTGGAGCCTTCATTAGAAATAGGAAATTATTTTATTCAAAGGCTTTTTAATAAACAATAAAATTCATGTTCCACATTGCCAAATAGTTTAAGAGTACAAATTTGAGTATTCCTTATCTGAAATTCTTGGGACCAGAAGTGCTTTGGATTTTGGATTCCAGATTTTTAGATCACAAAGTTTCAAATATATATAAATAAATATATATATAAACATATATAGGTAAATGCAGAACCCTGGATGGGCATTCCTGATACAAAAAAGCATTTGTCTTTGTGTTCCTGTTTCAGTCATTTTAATTTTATCAAATGTGTTGATTTCACTCTGCAATGCCATAGTAAATACGGTTAACTCGTCTATCACATCTCAATAGTGAATACATAAAATTGAGCAAAAAGAAGTAGCCATAGCCATTTTTATTTTCTCAGTTTTTAGCAGAGTAAAAGCATTCCCTGTCATTATTCTGAATAATACATCTTAATTTTTCCCAACAGTACAACCCAAAGAGTGCCTGCTGCTTCCCCATCTGCTCACAGTATTAGTGCCACCACTCCAGACCGGACCCGTTTTCCCCGAGGGAGTTCAAGCCGAAGCACTTTCCATGGGGAGCAGCTCCGGGAGCGACGCAGTGCTGCTTATAATGGGCCACCTGCTTCGCCATCCCACGAAACGGGTGCATTCGCACATGCTAGAAGGGGAACGTCTACTGGTATAATAAGCAAAATCACATCCAAATTCGTTCGCAGGTCAGTACCAATGTACTGTCAAGTTTTGTTTCCCCTAGGAATTATGAAGAAACTTGGCTTTTTCATTGATTTTTTTCAGTGATTTTTTTCCAGAATGGTTTCATGACATTTCATTAGAGCCGCTTTTTATAAAAGTTGGAAGAAAAACTTCAGGAAGACATACAGTCTTTTTCCTTAAGAAAGTTAAAGAAAAGATGAACAAATGAGGATTTAAAACTTCTATCAAGTAGGGTAGAAAAATCAAAAACTTGAGATTGAAAATGTACATTTTAACCTAAGAGTCTCTCTTATTTAAAGGCCTCAATTTAGAGAAAAGGAATCAATTGTGAGCTGACATGTATCCTTCAAATAATATTTCTTAAAAGTACTTTTTTTAACTATCTTTTTTTTTTTTTTGGTTGTGGTGCTGAGGATTGAACTCAGGGCGTCACACATGCTAGGCAAGTGCTTTACCACTGAGCCACATCCCCAACCCTTAAGAATACTTTTAAATTGTTCACTAATAATATATATGTAGTTTACCTTTTTTTCTTCTATGTATAAATATACTAAATACTGGAGTCACAGATTTCTTATGTATTTAACCTCTTAAAATCTTAACATCACATTAAAATATAGCAAACACAAAATAAATGCGTGTATAATAAAACAGTACAGTTGTACTTTTTTTTCCAAAAAGTAAGCATACATGTACAATGTACACTAATTATACAAGTTACTGAACATATACAGGCTGATGTAAATTTGACCATTACCATTACTACTACCATTACCACTAAAAGCATACTTAGGCCCATTAGGTACAAAGCACTGTGCTAGGTACAGAGCAGGATATAAAGATGAATGAGATGACATCTTTTCCTTCCATACACTTAAGTCTAGGAAGAAGCAGACATGTAAATAGCTAGCCATGATATAAAGCAAAATGCGGAATAGAAAAATCATGTACAAGGTGCTAAGAGTCCAGAGGAAGGCACCATTGTTTCTGTCTAGGGGCTTCATCAATATAGCCACTTCAATTGTTCATTAAATAATAGGTATGAAATTATTATACTTCCTTTAAAGGACATTAATTTTCAACGACATTAGTGTTCCTAGGATTTCAAAGAGTGGGTGTGAGAAAGAGAAGAATCAGCTTTAGTCTCCTGCCTTGTTGTGGAGCTATTTATGGACTCGGCTCATAGATCCACTTGCCCAGGATTGCACAGTTGAATTTAAAACTTTAAGTCCTCAAATGCATCACAATTTCTGACCATATCAGTCAGTGATTTTATGCTATTTGAGCAATTACTATGAAGCATAACACTTTGCTAGAGAAAGATCAGAGGCTCACGACAGAATTGGCAGGGAAGTTAGAGGACAATATTAACTGACCATTTGCAGAGTACTAGTTAGATTATCAGTAGTTTCTGCTTTGGGAATATGACTGACTACTTAAGCTATTTTTAGAAGCCAGAACCTTCTCATGGTTAAGCCTGGATTGATTTTAAAGTGTAGAAAAAAATAGGTTTGAGTTTAATGCTTAATTGCTAGTTATACATTAAGCATTGTGCAAAACATTTCTCTTTACCTTGCAAGAAAAATTTAGATTCTGGATAAAACATAATAGAAAGTACTATGGAAAAGAAGTCAGGTGACAGAATGTCAGGGCAAGAAAGTGCCTTAGAGAGGGTCTGTTGGAAGTTTCAGAAAAAGGATTGCCATGTAGTTATTTAACAAATGTTTGAAGACCTACCATGTGTTAGGCACTTTATTAGGTGCAGTTGATACAGCACTTAGGAGACTAGTATGGCCCTTACCTTCCTGTGAGCAGCATTACACACAGTTGAAACATTTTCCTCACTTGGCTCTAATTTTCTTCTACCTCAGAAACTAACTCTCCCTTCCAGGTTCCTTTGCTGGTTCTTTTCAGATTTCAGACCTCCTCTTTCACTCTTCCCCTTGTTGGTTGCACACCTGCCATGTAGGACCCTGACTATTCTTGGGAACCCTGGGAATATCTGCTCCAGGAGTTGGTACTTGCTGTTCATCTGCCCAGAATACCCGCATGGCTTGCTTTCTCTGCACCAAACTTTTTATGATTTTCTAATCATAGCTTATTCTTAAACAGGGTTCTGTTCAGTTTTGCCATGTATATGGTAATTTTTTTTTTTTTTTAAGTTTTAGGTGTTGGAGAGCCATACTATGCTGCATGTGATCTTACAGCCAGCCACACCTTCTGTATCACTATCTGCCTCCCACCAGGGCTACTTAGAGCAGACTCCCTGGGCTGTGTGAAACAATTGCCAAGTAGCAAAGGTTCTTCCTGTGTTCCTACTGGCAAGTAGACAGGACAGGATAGGAGCCCATTGCTACTTCAACTCATTATAACAGAGGAAGTATGGTCTAAAGAAATTTCATTCCCTGGTGCTTAAAGTTTAGCCACGGTAGGGTAGATGTCTTAGGAGTGAGTTAAAATGCAAAACATAAGTAGGACAGAAAAGTCCAGTGATATCTGTGTCCCTCTTCATCAAGTCATTTTATCTTTGCCTCAAAGATCAACAGCATTACTTTTTTTCCAATTTAGAGCACTGCCCTTCTTTGTAGTATATCAGTACATCTACACGTAACTGAAAATGTACTTTTCATTTTGAACATGCTTAGAAATCTTTTATTTATTTCAGTTTGTCATAATGAAAATAGATTTGTAGAGATGATATGGGATTTTTTAATTTGTTCTATTTAGTTGTACATGACAGCAGAATGCATTTCAATCCATCGTACACAAATGGAACACAACATTTCAGTTCTCTGGTTGTACATGGTGTAAAGATACACCATTTGTGCAATCATATATGTACCTAGGGTAATGATGTCCGTCTCATTCCACCATCTTTCCTACCCCCATAAGCGCTCCCTTCCCTCCCCTTTGCCCAATCCAAAGTTCATCCATTCTTCCCATGGGTATTGGATTTTTATTAAACTTTCCAATGAAAATACTAGTTATTTAAAATAGAAATGGAAGAAACTTCTTGAATGTGAGAATATAGTTTATTATCCTTTTCAGTTCTGACAGAAAAATGTTTTTATGCAATATGTTTGTCAAGAAAAGCCTTAAGGTCCTTCAAGGCATGAGATACTCATATTTCTAATAACCATTTCAGTAGAGCTGGTTTTAATTTGGGGAAAGGGAGAGTGGTACTGATTTTGTTCCTGTTGCTTCACTTGTCATAAATAATGTAAATGTGTCTGGTATGGTTAAAACATTAAGACAACCTTAACTTACAGGTTCAAGTTGATGAGCTTTCCCAACTACTTCAGAGTACTTTGCTCTCTATCACAGGCCATCTCTTAATATTTTTAAACTGGTTTGTAACTTGATACTCCTATGTAGATATTGAATTACCTTTGAGAATGACAAAGTGGTCTAAATTTTGGGAGACTTCAACAATATTAATAACATTCTACATAAGGACAATTAGTAGTGTTTTCCTGGTTTTATTTCACAAGTGGATATTCAGGTAAGATCAGTGTTTTTGTTTAAGGTTGAATCCCTGTTTTTAGACTGACTTGCTTGTAGGCTATTGACTTGCTGTGCATGAATTGTTAGTATAACTTGTGAAGTCAATTGCTTATTTAAAATTGGTATTTATTTTTAGAAATATATATGTGTTTACTAACTGCAAGGTTAATTCTCAATTGAGCGACTACTAGAGTTGTATGTAATAAAAAATATGAAGTTAAATCTTTCTACTAGTAATTACTAAATAGTCTTACCTTTAGATCATGCTAAACTAAAAGATAAATTATAATTAAAATTATGTCTGGGAATTGGAAGATCATGGAAAAAAAAACAACAAAAAAAACTCCTAAACTCCTAAGCTTTCATCTAGTATCTCCTCTTGACAATACCCAGTAGACGCTCAATAAATGATGGCAACATGCAATTATGATGAAAAACGTGAGCAACTGTATTACACTGACTAGTAATAGAAAACTGTTATGATAGAAGTTTGATCAACAAGTTAATTTTTAGAATCATTTTAGATGTAGGTTTTCTGATATATTTTTCACTTTTATCATTAAATCTCAACCTTCACTTTGTTTTGAGGGATCCAAGTGAAGGCGAAGCCAGTGGCAGAACCGACACCTCAAGGTGAGGAGCCACTATTAATACTTCGCTGCTAGGTCCCTGTGAATGGAAGCGGACATTCGAAATACTTTCAGCATTTAATAATCATGAATAGAACTAATAAATAGATAGTATGTATATTGTAATTTTTGTACTGGGGTGGGTTTTCCTAATGTTGCCTCGCATTTAATTAAGTTAAATCAATTTTAAGTTTGTGCTTTCCAAAAATTGTTTTGAATTGTATAATTGTGAAAAAATAGCCTTCTATTCTATCAGGTATGTTGCGGCAGAAAAATTAATAGGTTAAAATGAACTTGTCTTTTTCTATTATGGTGTAACTAAATTAGCCTAAGTCAAATTGCACAAATACCAGTATATTGAGGTACTATGTAGGAAGATTTGACATTAATGTGTACTTTAGGTGAGTGCTCAGTATTGGGACACATTTTAAAACCCTCTCCTGCCATATTTTATGGGGTTTTTGACCTTTAGTACTACTTGGATGTGCATTCTGGCAGTGGGTCTCAAACTTGAGCACAGTCAGAATCATAGGGAGGATTTAACAACAACAAAAATAAATAAATAATTAATTAAAAAATGTGCAGGCCCTATACCCAGGGTTTCTGATTCAGTGCAAGGTGAGGGATATGTGAGCATTTGCATTTTAAACAAATTTCCAGGCCTTGTGGATGGTAGTCTGAGAATCACATTACAGACAAGTTAGCCTATATGTTCATATTTAATAAGTAAAAAATTTGAAAAATGAAGGCATTAAATTATTTTGAGTATACACAAACATTCAGGGATACAGTATGACTGTCAGACCTGGCTTTATTTAGGAATAATTTTGAGCAGCTCAACATGAGCCTCTGATTTAATTTTGACTTTTGTTCAAAGTATTTGCAATATGAAACATAATGAGCTTTGGGAAAACTCAATATTTGCCATGCAGTATTCTTTACAAACTGTGCTGTATTTATGTTTAGTAATAATCATTGACCTGCTTCTTTGTAGAGGTAGGTATAGGTACCTGAGTCCCCATGGTAGGGAGCAAAACCAATATTTTTAACTTTTTTCTACCTATTAAATAAACATGGAGTGCTTTTGTTTTTAGCCCCTCAGTCACATCTCATACTATATTCCACAAAGTTTCCCATGGAGACATTGAGTAGTGTGTGGTGTCACAAGTGGCCACTAATAATATTGTAATTAATCTACATGCACTTCTGTCCTTTTAGTACGACTACCTAATTTAACATAAGAATTTAACAACTAATTTTTTATAAATGTTTGTTTACAAGGCCCTTTTCACATTTCCTTTTCTTGATTGTTGTTGGGTTTTTTTTTTTTTATTTTTGAACAAACACTCATTGAACACCTACTATCTATAAGGTGCTTGCTGATCATTTAAGCCTCACAACAACCTCATTTTTACAAATGAGGAAATAGCAAGGGTCATAGGTAGGACTACATCCTAATGAGGTTCCTTCATTTCGGAGAGATGGTGTGGAAACAGCAAGGGTCATACGTGGGACTGCCTCAGTCCTATTGAGGTTCCTTCATTTCAGAGAGATGGTGTGGTACCATGATTAGAAGCACAAGCTCTTGAGCTAGGCCGTGAAGATTTGAGCTGTGTTCTACCACTGACCTTCTTGTGTGACTTTGGGGAAGTTACTTTAGTGCTTCATGCCTCTATCTTCTCATCCTGACTGCCTCATAGGATTGTTATGAGGGGTAAATTAGTGAATAATACATGGCAGACACTTAGGACAGCTCCTACACCTAGGAAGTACTCAATAAATGTTAGCTGTTATTCTGTTAATTTTGTACTATCAAAAGCTTTCTACAGCTAACATTATCAGTGGTAATGCCTGTGAGACACAAGCAAAAAACATCTTATATCTGCCTATTGTTCCTAAGGTCATCCTTATCATCATCTGGGGGAATAAGACACCTAATTTTTATTCTTCAGCTTTCAACTCAGTAGTTCTATGACCTTAGAAAATTTAAGTTTTCTAGCCATCAGTTGTGTTTTTAAAATGAGTGCCCAATCAAGCCCCTCTCCCTGCCATCTGGCAGGCCCCTTCCATCTCTAGCACAATGAGTCTACCACTGGAGTTATGCGTGTGATCTGATAGAGGACTCTGGTTGGCTCTGCCAACCCAAAGAGGCTATGATGCAATGGCTTAGATTTAGTGAGCAAAGAGAAGGGAGGTAGATATATGAAATAAGTACTTTCCATGCCTATTTAACAGTATTTGGAAATTTATTTTCTCTACCTTTTTTCTTATTTTCTCAAGTTTGCATAGTTAGCAAAATTTGGGGACTCAAATACATAGAATCGAGAGGCACTATGTTATATGTATATATAAATAATTGTGTATAGGTGGATATATACATATATATCAGTATTGATATAAAATATATAAATAGGAAATATTTATATAGTAGATTATAAACTTAATTCAGGGTATGCAATTTTTTCCTTAAATCATGGATTAGTGAAATAGGTTAACAAGTTAAAGTTGCAACATTTATCTGTATTTGGATAATTGATAAATGTAATTACCTGGTATTAGTGAACAATCTACTAATTTTACTTCCCTATGGTTATTTGTAATAGATTTTTCGGTTCTATGTTATTTGTGAGGTACCTCCATAAGCAAAATTCAGTGAGGTAGATTAATTTAACAAATATGTGTTAATTATATACTACTCTGTGCCCAGCATAGTTCCAGGTGCCTGAGGTATGTCAGTGAATAAAATAGACAAAATTCCTGGCCCTTTGGGAGTTTACAATCTAGTGGTAGATTTAAATGATAATTAACCTAATTAGTGGGTTAAATAGTATATTCAAATGTGACAGGTGTTGTAGAGAAAATAGGGTAGGATAAGGGTCAGAGTCAGGGTATAGTAAGATTTGGAAAAAGTAAGCGAATTAGCTATCCAGCCATCTGGGGAACTGCCTGTGTAAAATCCTGGAGACAAGAAGATACCCAGTGTGTTCAAAGAATAGCATGGAGACCAGAATGGCCTGATTAAAGTGAG
The DNA here is from genome assembly GCA_025594165.1 of Tamias sibiricus. Classification (NCBI taxonomy): domain Eukaryota; kingdom Metazoa; phylum Chordata; class Mammalia; order Rodentia; family Sciuridae; genus Tamias; species Tamias sibiricus. The sequence continues at coordinate 53,119,545 of CM046669.1, forward strand.
CAAGGCTGGAGATAATAAGAGATGAGAGGGTGGGCCCTGTGCAGTGGTTCATGCTTGTAATCCCAATGACTCAGGAGGCTGGGACAGAAGGTTTGCAAATTTGAGGCTAGTATCAGGCACTTGGTGGGACCCTGTCTCAAAATAAAAAGGATGCAGCTCAGTAGCAGTGTGCCCCTGGGTTCAATCCCCAGGACAAAGAAAGAAGAAAAGAAAAGCAGTCTTATAAATGGTTTGAAGGTTATGGGAAACCATTGGAGAATATCAAGAAGTATACTTATGTGACATCTTTTACATAATTAAAATACAACATTCTTTCTCAACATTACCAGGTGTAAATAATTCTCTTTTCTTCTGTAGTCATTACAGTCCTCCTACTTAAAAAGGACAGAAAAAGAGGACATTTTTCTTTATATTTCAAAAATATGTTTTACAAGAAGAATGCTGCCTACTAGCAGTTCCTGGTGTGTGTGTGTGTGTGTGTGTGTGTGTGTGTGTGTGTGTGTGTAGAAGATAGAGGATCTGTTTTTGCAAACTCATACAGAGAAATATGGAAGAAACTGAAAAAAAATCAGCTCTTCATTTTAAGGTGCAAATTTTTTTCCCACAAACAAGTATATTTAAGAAAATGTGCTATGTTAGATGGGTGATGCTGAAAGTCAAAACAGATGACATCCTCAGGTCTGCTTTAGCAGCAGCAGGATAACATAAATCTTTCTATCTACCTACAAGTTGAATAGCTTTATTAGGCACTGAGTTGTGGTCACTCATATTTTATCTATGTATTGATTTCTTTGCTGAATGGAATTCTGTTTTCATTCTTTCCCTTTGCCCTCTGCTTCCAGAAGTACATCAGGGGAAGCAAAAGAAAGAGACAAGGAAGAGGGTAAAGATTCCAAGCCGCGTTCTTTGCGGTTCACATGGAGTATGAAGACCACTAGTTCAATGGACCCTAATGACATGATGAGAGAAATCCGAAAAGTGTTAGATGCAAATAACTGTGATTATGAACAAAAAGAGAGGTTTTTGCTTTTCTGTGTCCATGGAGATGCTAGACAGGATAGCCTCGTGCAGTGGGAGATGGAAGTCTGCAAACTGCCACGTCTTTCACTTAATGGGGTCCGTTTCAAGCGAATATCTGGGACTTCTATTGCCTTCAAGAACATTGCATCCAAAATAGCAAATGAGCTTAAGCTGTAAAGAAATCCAAATTTACAGGATCAGGGAAGATACATCCATAAATGAGGTACAGTTTTTGAATGTACTGGTAATGCCTAATGTGGTCCACCTGTGAATCTCCCCATGTAGAATTTGCCCTTAATGCAATAAGGTTATACATAGTTATGAACTGTAAAATTAAAGTCAGTATGAACTATAATAAATCTGTAGCTTAAAAAGTAGGTTCACATGTACAGGTAAGTATATTGTGTATTTCTGTTCTTTTTTTGTTCATAGAGTTGTATAATAAAATATGATTGCTTAAAAACTTGTATAGTTGTCTAGATTTCTGCACATAAATGTACATTTGATGCTTTGAGTTGAAAATGTTTTTCCCTGTTCTTTACATTTTGGTGGGTTTTTAAAATTCTTACCTCCATCATGCAATTTTGAAAATTGTGTTCAGGATTAAAAGTGCACAAAAATAGTCTTTACAATTGTAGCATGGACTTTTAAAAAATATTTTAAAATCGTATTTAAAATTAAATCAGAAGCTGTTTGGCTTTATTATACACAGAATTATTCCTGCTTATCTTTGGTCTTAGCCTTGTTATCAAACAAGGTTTAGTTAAGAAGATACAATATGTTTACAGTGTCAGCACTTAGAGTTTTTAAAATAAAGTACATGAAAATAAATAATAGCTTTGGCTTGATCTAGGAAGTACTGGGGAAAAATTAAATCTATTCCAGGTTTCTTTTGAACTTTGAAGTGTTTTCTGTCCCACTGCTAATTATAGCAGCAAAATTGAAAAGAATCAATACTTCAATTGGCTGTTATAATATAAACTGTCACTTAGGTCAGCTGCCTTCAGAATACTGCAATATAATTGCAGAAATGTAATAATATTGGGACTGTTTCATAGCACAAACTCATCTTTACAGTGTTGATCAATGCATCAGTTAAGAAATAATGCCACCTCAGGAATTAACTGGCATTGGAAACATTCATTCTCCTCCCATCCTCTTCATCCACCATGCACCCCAGCCTCTATAATCTCTGTAAGTACTTAAGAGACTTGTGAGCAAAACATACTATTTATAACAGTTTATAAATGATTTATGCTTATGTGGCTGTTCAGTTTGTTCCCACGTAACCCATTTGTTTTCAATATTTTGCCAGATTTCTTGTATTTATTCTTCATCATTATGCCTATAATGTGCAGCTTTGTAATTGGGCATTTGCCTACTTTTCTTTCATAATTAGTGATGTATACAATGTAAAACCACTAGTAAAAGTACCTTTTAATACTTGTTATTTTATACTGAATTAGCCTTGGAGGTTGACTGTGCAATGTTATTTAATGTTGTAATTACTGTAATATCAACACATGGGTCCCATCTGCACACACTTGAGAAATAGAAAGTGTATTCAGACTTCATCAGAGAGAAATAAAGCTGTGATAAATGCTGTAGTTTTAACCTACATTGGAAAGCTGTAAGTGTAGGTGATGTGCCATTCCATAATGGCTTCCAGAAGAAGATGAACTTTACATTCTGTACTGTACTGTGATGTAGCTTTCTTCTGTAACAGTTCTGTTCTAAAATGAAGTGTATTTTTGCCTTAGCAAAGGGTGATGTTTGAAAAAGCAAAACAAAACTGTGTAGCCCCCTTTTTACTCTAGTGTCCTTCAGAACAAGTGATGCAGTCTCCTTTCTTCACTTTCACTGGTGCACACTGAAATTTTACTTGAACAGTTCTCATAATAAAGCACTTGTCTTTGGCTCTTTATCAGAATGTGAATTACCTGCTTACTAGGACAAAAGTATTCTGTGTGGGGAGTTTATTTGATGTGTTCTAAATTTACTTGGCAAGGAGTAAAATTATCTAGGTTTTCAAGATGTCATTATGAGAAGGATTTTAATCTTTTTCTTTTTTTTAATAAGAATTCCTTTCATTGAAATACTTTTCAAAAAATAGACCTCAGGCCTTTTCCATCAGGTAGAAACTGATGTTTTTTACATTTTCTCACTCTAGCTAACTCTTATGTTTTGTGAAAGGAAACTTTACTTCACTATTTTTTAATGAACTAAAAATGAAATCTTGGTATTTGCTTCAGATTTCCATTTTATGTGTTCATAACAACATAAATATTCTTTTGAAGACTTAGAGGAATTTTGAATGTTTTTATTATAAATACTAGTTTATATTAACTGGCTATGTGATACCAGGATTTTCTTGGATTCTGTGGAAATACTATTTGATATGACACCCCTTATGTTTAAATTAATTATTTTGTAGAAACTGAGGGCACAGTATTTTATTTGCTAAATAAAAAAAAAAAATAAGATAAAATATATTCCAGAACCTTGACCCAATAATATTCTGTGAGGTAGAATTTTATTTTAAACTCAAAAGCCTTTATTATGAAGTGCTTTTTATCGGAACTACCATTCACAGTGTGAACAACAAATGCAACATGATAAGCGAGGTGCCAATTTATTGTAAAAAAAAAAAAAAAAAAAATCCTGTCAACCTGTGTAAAACTAATCAAGATCTCTGCCTTCATTTTTTTATTATTATTTTTTAATTTTATTTTCTTATGTTTTTTTTTCTGCCTTCATTTTTAAAATCTCTATTGAGTACTTACTATGTCTTAAGTTCTGTAAAGGAATTGTAAGAAAAGGTTTCTACTTCTCCAAGATTTTGATCAATTTGAGAAGACAAAATGTAAATGTACACAACCAAAAAACATTCAAATAGAGAACTGTGGAAGTGCTGAGACAAACACAGACAACAGGTGCTGTGAAATGCAGAGAAGAGTAGGTTCTGTGAGGACACCAGAAAGGAAAACCTTTTAAGAGTTAGAATGGAAAAGACCCTCCAGATAGAAGGCACATGGGAGAAAAGGCTTGCAGGTAGTGAGAGCTTTCAGACACATGTTAGAAATGAACCACATATTCTGGGTGGCAGCAGGGTTCTCATGGGTCAATTAACAAATCATACAAAGCACAGATTTGCAGCTTCACTCAACCTTTAGAGCAATTGAGATTTTCTAATATATCATTGTTAAAGAAGAGTAATTCATTAATTCAGCAAGTTTTTTTTTTTTAGTATGAACATGTAAGAATCTAAGTTCTGACAAAATAGTAGGTTTTTAAAAAATCTATAACAAATTTATAAGCTGGGTTGAAGACGAGCCAGGAAGATCTTTACAGAGGTTATTAGCAGTAAAGCACCTATAAAATAGCATAGATGAGTGGTAAACAAAAGGTTGAAAATGTCAAAAAGGTATATTTGAGAGGCATTTCAACAGAAGTGTCAACAAGATATTAGAAGTATGATTTGTGGACTATAAAAAATGAGTGGATAGCAGAGGCATCTTCTTGATGTGATTCAGGTTTTCAACTTGCATATCAAAACTTCTTCTAACCCTAACCCTATCTTACATGAGGACCCAAGTTCAATTCCAAGTAGTCTCACCAAAAAAAAAAAAAAAAAAAAAAAAAAAAAGGAGTAGTATATTTACCCTCCTACAATGAAAAGAACAGACAAAACACATGAAATAACAATTTCATACAGTGTTGTCATCAAAATGAAAAATGTTTTCCAGACAGTGGATATCAGCCCACAAAGGACGATGATCCCTAAATAGAAGGAAATGAAAGGAGCCTTACAGTTGCCCTGAGAGGATTTTCAATCTGTGGCACAAAAAAGGGGGACCTGCATGGAGTCTATATCCTCCCTATTTAAGAAATCAGAACTGAGACCAGAAAGGATAAGACAGTCTGCAGGGCCGAGTACTGTAGCTGTACAGAAAGCTCCAGAGATTGGCAGAGATGGGCACATGCATGTGAAGAAACTATCTAAAGCCAGGGAAAGAGCCACCTGAATATTAAGAGGGAACAATCATGTCTCATGCAAGAGTATGTGTACTCCAGCCAGCCATGGTAGAAAGCCTTGCAACTTGTGGAGCAGTGGGTATAGTGTTGATATACCTCAGAAGTAGTGGGAATACATATTCCTTTGGTCCTGCTTAACAATGCTAGATCCACAAGGATAAATATCTCTTAACTGTTTCAGAACAAAGCTCAAGAATATGTACAGGAATACAAAATGCATACATCCAATGAGGTAACTAACTTCACTATATCAAATCAAGCATCTGTTCCAAGATTATCCTGCATGCAAATGTGCAAGAAAATACAATCTAGAACAAGGAGTGGGGCAAAAACATCCATGAACACTGACCCAGAAATAGAAGAGATGGTAGAATTAGTAGACTAGGACCTTAAAACAATAAGAACTATGTTTAAGAGGTTAGAACCATGTTAGGTTAAAATTGAAGGGAAGTAGAGAAGTGAGTGATATAAAAAACAATTCAGATATCTAGAAATGAAAATTACCATTTCTGAGAACACACTAGATGGAATTAGCAAATTAAACATTGTAGAAGAAAAGAGTGGATTTGAAGACAGAATAGAAACTATCCAAAATGCAACGGGGGGGGGGGGGGGAGGTAGTGGGAGGGACAATGCATCAGAGAGGAAGAGGGAGGTGGAACAAAAAAACATTTGAAGATGTAATAGCTATAATTGTTCAAAATGTGCTAGAACATAAGCCTGCAGACACAAAATGTTTAATAAACACCAATGAAGAACACAAGTTTTCATATCACAAGTTACTTTAAAACTAGTGATTGAAGTAAAACCAGGCCTGCACTGCACGATGGGGGGACGCATTGCAAAACAAGGAACAGAGATAAGAATAACAAATTCTTCTCAGAAACAGTGCAAACCAGAAAACATTGGAAAAAATAAAACTAGTATTCTATACCTAATAAAATATCTTTCCAATATAAAGGTGTTTTGGGTGTGCAAAAGCAAAAAGAATTTATCACCAGCAGACTTGTACAAGAAATGTTCAAGGAAATCCTTCAAGCAAAAGGAAAAATACACTGGGTGGAAATCTGCATGGACCCAAAAGAAAGAATACCCCAAATACCAACTATGTATAGAGAAAAACAGTAACAATGTATTGCTATATACAACATGTAAAATTAAAACTTAAGACAATAGCACAAAAGCCTGAAGGTTTTTTTGCAAAGCATATATATATACATATATATGTATGTATATATATAATCCATTTTAAAGTGACAGTAAATCATATATATATACATATATATACACACATATATATGATTTACTGTCACTTTAAAATGGATTATAAATCAAAGTTATATACCCTATACCACCAAAAATACGTAAGTTACAGCTAATAAGTCAACAAAGGAGGCAGTTTTTTAAAAATAGTATTCTTGGGATTACATTAATGTAAAAATCCTGTACGGCTAAGGAAACAATCAGCCAAGTGAAGAGAGAGACCAAGGAATGGGTCTATCTCTTTGCAAATTATACACCTGATAAGGAGTTAATATCCAAAATGTGTAAGGAACACAAACAACTCCATAATAAGAAAACAACACAATTTAAAAATGGGCAAGGGACCTGAATAGATATTTCACAAATGAAGACATCCAGATGCCAACAAATGCTCAAAATCACTAATCATCAAGGAAATGCAATTCAAACCACAATCATATCTCATAACCTTCCTTTTTAATATTTTTTAGTTGTTGGTGGACCCTTTTTTAAAATTTATATGTGGTGCTGAGAATCAAACCCAGTGCCTCACACAAGCGAGGCAAGCACTCTTCCCCAGCCCTCATAGGACCTCCCCACCCCCCAAATTCAGGGAACTTTTAATGTATGTTTGTGAAAAGTTAATGCAACAAATGAGATAGATATCATAGGACCTTTTTTTTTTTTAATCAAAAAACAAAAGGTAAGCTTTGGTGAGTGCATAGGCAGGAGGGAATCCTTGTCCACATTTGGTGGGGAAGTAGAACTATATGATCCAGCAGTCCCACCACGGAGTATATATCCAAAGGTTATGATGTCAGAATGTCAAAGAAATACCTGCAATCCCAGAGAGATCAGTAAAGGGAAGGAAGCACAGGGAGAGTAAGAGAAGGTACTGGGGACTGAATTAGAACAAGATATATGCTTTTATAATTATGTCAAAATGGATTCTACTGTCATGTATAACTAAAAACAAAAAGAAAAACCTGCACTTCTGCATGCATTGCAGCATTATTTACAATAACCAGGGTATGGAATCAATGTAAGTGTACATCAGTAGATGAACAAGTACCAAAAGTGTGGTCTATTCATACAATGGAGTACTATTCTGCCTTTAAAAAGGAAAGAAATTCTGTAATTTTAATGACACGGATGAACCTGTATGTTAAGTGAAATGTACTAGACACAGACAAACACAGCATGATCTCACTAATATGTGGAATCTAAAAGTAAAATAATGGTAATTAGAGCCTAGGAGTTGGATTGAGAAAATATTGTTGAAAGAACATGAAATTACAATTAGGATGAATAAATTCAAGAGATCTATTGTACATCATGTTGCCTGTATGTAATAACCATATGTTGTACACTTAAACAGTGCTAAGAGTAGATTTTAAGAGTTCTTACTGCACACCGACACACACAAAAGTTAATTATGAGAGATAATGTATACACTAAATAGTTTGATTTGGCCCATTCCATAATGCATACATTATATAACATGTACCAAAACATTGATAAAATGGTTTTTTGTTTGTTTGTTTGTTTGTTTTGGTACTGGAGATTGACTTCAGGGGCACTTGACCACTGGGCCACATCCCCAGCCCTTTTTTGTATTTTATTAGAGACAGGGTCTCACTGAGTTGCTAAGTGCTTCACCATTGCTGAGGCTGGCTTTGAACTTGCGATCCTCCTGCCTCAGCCTCCCAAGTGCTGGGATTACAGGCATGAGCCACTGTGCCTGGCACCGTGCCTGGCTTAAAATTTTTATATAAAGATATATACAGTGTTGCAAATTATACATTTATAAATTTTACTTGCCAATGTGTAAATGTATAAAATTTTGCTTGTCAATTAAAATTTTAAAATTGGAACAATTATCCTCAAGACATAAGAAAAAAGGCAAAAAAAAGGGGGGGGGCACAAAAGAACAAATCAGAAAACAGCAAGTGGCAGTTTTAAACACAATCATGTCAAAATTACAATAGATGTAAATGGTCTAAAAGCTTCAATGCAAAGGTTGCAGTTTTCAGATTTGATTAAAAAGAAGCCAAGACCCAACCATATGCTGTCTACAAGAAACCCATTTATGTCACAATGAATTCCACTATTATGTATAATTACAATGCACCAATTTTTAAAATTCTTTAAAAATGTAAGTAGCCAAGTGTTGGTGGTGCATGCCTGTAATCTCAGAGGCTGGGAAGCTGAGACAGGAAGATCACAAGTTCAAGGCCAGCCTCAACAACTTAGCAAAACCCTAAGCAACTTAGACCGAAAAAAAAAAAAAAGGCTGGGGCTGTAGCTCAGGGGTTAAACCCCCAGTATTTACCCCTAAAACAAAAACAACAAAATGTTTAAGTAGGAAAGTGTACTCTTCTCATGGTGGTTAAGGGGGAGGGATTTGATATTTGCCAAATAATAATATACCTAAAATAAAAGGAATGATTAGTGTTATTTGAAAAAAGATATATGAGAGGACAGTAAGCACAAGAAAAAAGTCGTGAGTATCATCAGAGATCAAGGAAATGTGAATTAAAACCTGATGTCTGCAATTAACTTTGAAATGCATAAAAAATAATATGAATAGAATGATGGAGAGATGAAAATATATGTGAGAAAATAAGTCTAGTAAAAAGTAAATAGTCAAATGTAGGTGATAAGTATTGGATGTTTATTGCAAAATTTCCTCCACTTTGTTGTAAGTTAAATATTATAATAAAATCTTGCAGGGGAAAATGGTAAGTTGCCTGATTTAGATGTGAAAAGAAGGGCGTGGGTATGTAGTTCCATAGAGCACTTGCTTAGCATGTGCAGTGCTCTGATTTGAATTCCCACTACCACCAAATAAATATATAAAGGGAAAAAAGAAGTAGTATCCTTTCATGCTTAAAATCCTAAAATCACAGGATAAAGATCAAATGTACCCTCTCTGCTTAACAGGCTCCTACTTGGTGCAGTAACTTAGATAGCAGATAGAAGTGACGGACACTGAATGAGATGAGATCATAAACTGGACATGGGGTGAGAAGCTCGATCTGGATACGAAGGCAGATGCGGATGTTGTTGGCAAGTGTGAGGGTTGTTGATTCAGGACATGATCCGTAACTAAAGTAAAGAACGTATAGTCATGACCCAATGATTAGTATTTGTGGGACTACCAAGTAAATTAATAGATGTCTTTAAATGTGATGATCATATGGCCTGAGTCTACAGATTTGAAAACGTTAAAAATGAATTCTCATGATTTATTTGGGGAGTATATAATTTAATATTTTATCTAAGTTAATATTCCAACTGAAATTCATTGCAAAAATTAGATTATACACTTATATTGAAACTTAGCTACATATCATTTAGAATTTTTTTAAAGCCATAATGGTAAAAAGATTTTTTTTTTTAAATTCAGCTCATTGGACTATAACAATTTGCACTTTCCACTTATGTAACAAAACATCACAATATGTTTTCATGAGTGTGAAATGAGGTATGTGAAAGAGGAGAATGTATGATAAAGGTGAATCATCTGGGGGATGAAAACATTAAAAAAAAATCACTAGTTTGGGGGCTGGGGCTGTAGCTCAGTGGCAGAGCACTTGCTTAGCATGTATGAGGCACTGGGTTCGATCCTCAGCACCACATAAAAAATAAATAAGTAAAGGCATGCTGTCCATCTACAACTATATAAAAAAAAATTTTTTTAATCACTAGTTTTTCAGGCTCTCAAAACATACTATAGGATGGCAATAAGTCTAAAAATATGGAATATTACATGTGTGTCATCTGTCTTTTTAAAAAATGTTTATCCAAGCCAGGCGTGGTGGTACATGCCTGTAATCCCAGCACTTGGGAGGCTGAGGCAGGAGGATGACGAGTTCAAAGCTAGCCTCAGCAGTGGTGAGGCACTTAGCGACTCAGTGAGACCCTATCTCTAATAAAATACAAAAAAGGGGCTGGGGATGTGGCCCAGTGGTCGAGTGCCCCTGAGTTCAATCCCTGGTACCAAAAAAAAAAAAAAAAAAAAAAAGTGTTTATCCAATTACAAAAGTCCTGGTGTATGGTGGTTGTGAATAGACATGTACTATAAATTCTTTGTTACTGTCTCAGCTTACTCTAAGCAGTTTGATGCTAATACATTTGAAATATAGATAAGGTTTGGGGAAGTAGAATTTCAATCTTGGTGATTGCCTTTCTAAGAAGAAACAATTTTTAAAATTTTAGTGATATTACTTTAAAAATTAAAATATAAAATTGAACAAAGCTGACTTATTTTCTTTCTTTTTTTTTTTGGTGGGGGGGTTGGGGGTGGTACTGAGGATTGAACCCAGGGGTATTTAACCACTGAGCCACATCCCAGCCCTTTTCATTTTTTTTATTTTGAGACAGGTTCTTACTAAGTTGCTTAGGGCCTCGCTAAGTTGCTAAGGCTGGCTTTGAACTTGTGATCCTCCTGCCTCAGCCTCCTAAGTAGCTGGGATTACATGTGTGTGCCAGCAACAAAGCTGACTTTTGATGAACACTAGCCTTAGCACCTCTCTGTGTAAGCCATGTTTTAACTTAGATGGTGCTGTGAAAATAGTAAAGCAAGCAAAAGAGAAAACCCTAATGAACAATCCAAGAATCAAAATATCATAGATTGAATGGGCTTTATGATGCTGCACCAAATATAAGCTCTCTCCCAAAACGGGCCACGTTGTTACTGCTGCCATAGTGACAGATGAGGATACAAAGATGTCCACAGTCCCAAAGCACACCCCTCCTGGGCTTCCCTTCCTCCCTTCCCACTCCATCCTGTGCTGGGCAGGGTCTGACACACACTGCATGTATTTCATGACACTGCATGTACTTCACCTGACTAATTGGGAGTCTTACTAAATCGTATCATTTAACTCATGGGTCCATATTTTGATTTTGCCAAATGCTTCACTGAAACAATCTAGAAATACTTTTTTACAATATTGATTGTTAAGGAGGAGGAAGAGAAAGGTTATCTGGTATAGTTTGTCCTAGTAAACACTAGTGTCCTAGTGAACACTAATTGCTAATAATTACCTTTCATTTTCCTAAGTGCTTCATTCCTAAGCCACTCAGAGATTTTTCTAGAGTCAATATTGATTCGTTTTTGTAGACTCTTTTTGCCTCTTCTGTTTGGGTTAGTTTCTCAAAGTCCATTTAAAGCAATTCAGAAATTTCACTCTGGGCTAAAAATGTTACTTTTCTAGCTGAAAGTCATAAAATAATTTAGAATACCAATAAAAATCATCTTTATACGATGCCCCTTTTATGAAAAAAACAGCTGGGGTTATGGCTTAGTGGTTAAGTGCCCCAGGGTTCAATCCCCGGTATACCCCCCAAAAATAGAAAAAGAAAACCTTTAAAATATTTTTGCTTGTAAAAATTACTCCTGTTCAATGAAAATATAGGCAAACCAAAAGAGGAAAAAATAAAACTGAAATATCTCACTGTCCATAAACCACTGTTTGTATTTTGACATATGTCCTTCATCCTTTTGCCACAGGAAAGTCTGTGTATAGCTATAGTGAATTTGGAGATCGGAACTGATTGGGAGCCAGGAGATGCAGAAGCACGCGATGAGCTTGGTCAGGTTTCGTGGAGGGGAGTCCTTCAGAGCAGGAGACCTCAGATCCAGCTTGGGACTCTGCCCAAAGGGAGAAAGGGCAAGGAAATTTCCTGGGGACAGGGGCTTACATGTCTCAAGAGTGCCACTCACCAGCATGGTGAAGAGTGTCTCTGGGTTAGAGAGTTCTGAAGGGCAGCAGCCCTTTGAGGTCTCTTAAAACCCAGGGCTTATCTTATCTATGGCAGGAGGATATTGGGTGTGGGTTTGTAAAATCAAAGCAGGTAGGCTCTGAATCATTTTTTAAAATGTGAATACACACTTGGACTATATGTATAAAACTTTGAGTTTGATTCCAGCAGACTTGAACCAATAGCTCTGGGCTATGGTTCAGAGTAAAACAGGGGCCACTTTTAATGCATTTATATAGCAGATGGTTACAAAATGGGAATCATATGTATTGAAGATTGCTTTACAACATACCTTTTTTACTTGATATCTACAAACCTCTTTGTGTCATTATGTCATTCTTCAATACTCTTCAAGCTTTAATAATCACCCATTGAATTTCATGGAAATTATACATGAAAATTATGTACACATGGAAGTTACAGACATGTACATACATGGAACTATGTACGTGTGTACATGATGTAATAATGACTTGCTGTGGTATAGTGATCTGCCATGATATCATAATGACCTGCTGTGGTGTCACAATGACTGTCCACAATGTCATAATGATCTGTTGTAGTGTCACAGTAACCATCTATGATGTCATAATGACCTGCCACATGTCATACTTACCTGTCATGATTTCATAAAGACCTGCTGTGGTTTCATAATGATCTTCCATGATGTCACAATGACCTTCTATGGTGTCACAATGACCTGCTGTGATGTCATAATTACCTGCCATGAGTTTATAATAACCTGATGTGGTGTCATAATAATCTGCCTTGATATATATTTTTTAATTTGTTTATTTTTTTTATTTATAGTAGTAGTATGTATTACAATTCATAATGCACATATATAGCATCTTTTTACATACAACTATTTGTATACAAAGTATATAAGTACCATTCAGATCTTCAATCATGCATTTAGGATAATGATATCAATCTCATTCAACCACCAATTTTTTTTCCTTCTTTCCCCCCCTTCCTCTCCCTTGCTCCCTCCCTTCCCCTCCCTTTCCTTTGACCATTCTAGTGGTCCTCTAATCCTCCTATGTACATCCATCCAACAACACTGTGAATTAGCCTCCTTATATCAGAGAAGACATTCGGTATTTGGATTTTTGGGATTGGCTAACTTCACTTAGCATTATATTCTCCAACTTCATCCATTTACCTGAAAATGCCATTATTTTATTCTCTTTTATTGCTAAGTAAAATTCCATTTTGTATATATACCACATTTTCTTTATCCACTCATCTACTGAGGGACATCTAGGTTGGTTCCACAACCTACCTATTGTGAATTGTGCTGCTATAAACATTGAAGTGGCTGTGTCACTGTAATATGCTGTTTTTAAGTCCTTTGGGAAGAGACCCAGGAGTGGGATAGCCGGGTCATAGGGTGGTTCCATTCCCAGTTTTCCAAGAAATCTCCATACTGCTTTCCAAAGCGGTTGCACCATTTTGCAGTCCCACCAGCAATGTTAAGAGTGTGCCTATCTCGCAGCATCCTCTCCAACATTTATTGTTGTTTGGGTTCTTGATCGCTGCCATTCTGACTGGAGTGAAATGAAATCTTAGAGTAGTTTTGATTTGCATTTCTCTAATTGCCAGCGATGTTGAGCATTTTTTCATGTGTTTGTTGATTAATTGTGTATCTTCTTCTGAGAAGTGTCTTTTTAATTCCTTAGCCCATTTATTGATTGGATTATTTGTTTTTTTGTTGTTCAGTTTTTTTAGTTCTTTATATATTCTAGAAATTAGTGCTCTATCTGATGTGCACGTATTAAATATTTGTTCCCAATTAGTTGGCTGTCTATTCACCTCACTGATTGTTTCTTTTGCTGAGAAGAAGCTTTTTAGTTTAAATCTATCCCATTCATTAATTCTTGGTAGTAATTCTTGCGCTACAGGATTCTTATTAAGGAACTTGGGGCCTAATCCGACATGTTGGAAATTGGAGCTTACTTTTGCTTCTATTAGGCATATTGTCTCTGGTCTAATTGCTAGATCCTTGATCCACTTTGAATTGAGTTTTGTGCATGGTGAGAGATAAGGGTTTAATTTCATTTTGTTGCATATGGATTTCCAGTTTTCCCAGCACCATTTGTTGAAGAGGCTATCCTTTCTCCACTGTACATTTTTGGCACCTTTGTCTAATATAAGATAGCTGAAATTATATGTATTAGTCTCTGTATCCTCAATTCTGTACCATTGGTTTACCAGTCTGTTTTGGTGCCAATACCATGCTGGTTTTTTTTACTATTGCTCTATAGTATAATTTAAAGTCTGGTATGGTGATGTCCCCTGCTTCACTTTTCTTGTTCAGGATTGCTTTGGCTATTCTGGGTCTTTATTTTTCCAAATGAATTTCATGACTGCTTTTTCTATTTATTTGAAGAATGACATTGGGATTTTGATTGGAATTGTGTTGAATCTGTATAATGCTTTTGGTAGTATGGACATTTTGACAATATTGATTCTACCTATCCAAGAGCAAGGTAGGTCTTTCCATCTTTTGAGTTCTTCTATGATTTCTTTCTTTAATGTTCTATAATTTTCCTTATAGAGGTCTTTCACCTCTTTTGTTAAGTTGATTCCCAGGTATTTTTTTTATGCTATTGAAAATGGGGTAGTTTTTCATCATTTCCCTTTCGGAGGCTTTGTCAGTGATGTACAAAAATGCCTTTGACTTATGGGTATTGATTTTGTATCCTGCTACTTTGCCGAATTCATTTACTAGTTGCAAAAGTTTTCTGGTAGAGTTTTTTGGGTCTTCCAGGTATATTATCATGTCATCAGCAAATAGTGCTAATTTGAGCTCTTCTTTTCCTATCTGGATCCCTTTAATTTCTTTCGTCTAATTGCTCTGGCCAGAGTTTCCAGTACTATGTTAAATAGCAGTGGTGAAAGGGGGCATCCCTGTCTTGTTCCAGTTTTTAGAGGGAATGCTTTCAATTTTTCTCCATTTAAGATAATGTTAGCTCAGGGCCTTGCATAAATAGCTTTTATAATGTTGAGATATGTTCCTGTTATTCCTAGTTTTTCCAGTATTTTGAACATAAAGGGGTGATGTATTTTGTCAAATGCTTTTTCCACGTATATTGAGATAATCATATGATTTTTATCTTTAAGTCTATTGATATGATGTATTATGTTTATTGATTTCCGAATGTTGAACCAGCCTTGCATCCCTGGAATAAAACCCACTTGATCGTGGTGCACTATCTTTTTGACATGTTTTTGTACCCGATTTGCCAAAATTTTGTTGAGGATTTTTGCATCTATGTTCATTAAAGATATTGGCCTGAAGTTTTCTTTTTTGGATGCGTCTTTGCCTGGCTTTGGGATTAATGTAATATTGGCCTCATAGAGTCTGGAAGAGCTCCCTCTTTTTCTATTTCTTGAAATAGTTTGAAGAGCATTGGTATTAGTTCTTCTTTAAAAGTCTTGTAGAACTCGGCTGTAAACCCATCAGGTCCTGGACTTTTCCTTGTTGGTAGCTTTTTGATGGCATCTTCTATTTCTACGCTTGTAATAGATCTGTTTAAATTGTGTATAGCCTCCAGATCCAGTTTAGGCAAATCATATGACTCTAGAAATCTGTCAATGCATTCAGTATTTTCTATTTTATTAGAGTACACGTTTTCAAAGTAATTTCTAATTATCTTCTGTATATCTGAGGTATTTGTTGTGATATTCCCTTTTTCATCGCGAATGTTAGTAATTTGAGTTTTTTCTCTTCTTTTTGTTAGCATCGCTAAGGGTCTGTCAATTTTGTTTATTTTTTCAAAGAACCAACTTTTAGTTTTGTCAATTCTTTGAATGGTTTTCTTAGTCTCAATTTCATTAATTTCTGCTCTGATTTTAATTATTTCCTGTCTTCTACTGCTCTTGGTGTTGATCTGTTCTTCTTTTTCTAATGCTTTGAGGTGTGATGTTAAGTCATTTATTTGTTGATTTTTTTTCCTTTTAAGGAATGAACTCAGTGCAATGAATTTTCCTCTTACTACTGTCTTCATAGTGTCCCAGAGATTGCTATACATTGTATCTGTGTTCTCCTTTGCCTCTAGGAATTTTTTAATCTCCTCTTTGATGTCTTCTTCAACCCCTTGTTCATTCAGTAGCATGTTGTTTAGCTTCCAGTTGATGGAGTAGTTTTTCTTATTCCTTGTTTTGTCGTTGATTTCCAATTTCATCCCTTTATGGTCTGATAGCATGCAGGGTAGTATCTCTATTTTTTTATATTTGCTGAGAGTTGCCTTGTGACATAATATATGGTCTATTTTGGAGAAGGAGCCATGTGCTGCTGAGAAAAAAGTGTATTTGTTTACTGAAAGATGAAATATTCTATATATGTCCGTTAGGTCTAAGTTATTGTTTTAAGGAGGCCTAAAGTTTCTTTGTTTAGCTTTTGTTGGGATGATCTATCCATTGGTGAGAGAGGTGTGTTGAAGTCCCCTAGGATAATTGTGTTGTGGTCAATTTTACTCTTGAACTTGAGAAGTGTTTGTTTGATGAATGTAGGTGCTCCATTATTTGGGGCATATAGATTTATGATTGTTATATCCTGTTGATGAATGGTTCCCTTAAGTAGTAAGAAATATCCATCTTGTGTGCAGCAGCAGGGAGCTGCTACTCTGGGCCCTGGAGGCCAGGCGAACTGGTGACTGGGTCTCTCCTTCAGGGCGAGTGCACTGGCAGCTTGAACTGGGAATTCCGTCTGTAGGTCTCAGGGCCCTTAGGCGGAACTGGGATCTCACGTGGGCAGGCCGAGTGGCAACTCAAGCCAGCTGCTGAACTGGGGACTCCGCCCACAGGTCGCAGGTCTGCCTTGATATTATAATGACCTTCTATGGTGTCATAATGACCTCACATGATGTCATAATGACCTGACGTTATGTCAAAATGATCTACTATGGTGTCATAATTACTTACTGTGGTATCATAAGGATCTTCCATGATGTCATAATGACCTGCTGTGGTGTCATAATGACCTTCTCTTGTGTCATACTTCCATAATTGATCCTTAGGTAAATCAAGGGATTTACTAAAAAATAAAAGCCTGTGAATATTTTTAAATATTTTGGTTATATTGGCTGTATTCTTTCCATGAAGCCTAGCAATCATTTTCCTTGAGAACAGAAACTAAAACAAAAATTTAGATAAGAATGTTTTTCCTTTGTCACAAATGTCTTGGGTTTAGAGATAGACAGGTTGGGCAGCTGTCCAGGGTTCCAATTCATAGGAGGTACCAAGACATGACTGAAGTATAAGGAGATAGAAAAAACTATATCCATCAGAATTCTTCTTAGAAAAAGTGTCAGTTTGATAGAGGTGTGGGAGGGGGAAGGGAGGTGAGAGTTTCCCCAGAGATATGCTTGCATAATAACAACGCTCAAGGGCTTGGCTTTTATGGAAAGTCTGGAATTATACATAAGTGACTCAGATTGGCCAAGAAGGTTATTTGTATTTGTTGGCCTCCTTTTCCCCTGCCCCAGCGTTCAGTGATATGTCTAAACACACAACAAATTATATATTTTACTTTTATTTTATTATTCATTTTTATGTGGTGCTGAGGATCAAACCCAGTGCCTCATGCATGCTAGGCAAGCGCTCTTCCACTGACCCACAACCCCGGCTTCCCCAACAAATGTTGTTAAGCTATAACTTTTAAAGAAGTCTCCTCCTCTAGCTGTGACCATCGTCCACTTTCAACACAACATCAACCTGTTCCCTAGTGGAAATCAATCCTTTTTCTTCATGCCCTGAACATGGTGCTGGCCTTTGCATCTTTGATATTGTTTCAGCTCAAGCTTTGGCCTTCCCCTTCCTCAGGCTTGCTCTCTGCTTGTCTCTTATTCTGGTGATGTTCTGTTCCCCTCCAGCTCATCCACTCAGTGTTCTTCTTCTCTTTCCTATCCTCTGGAAACCCACTCCAAAGGCAACCCTCCAGCTTGCCTCAGCACAGTTTGGCTTCCTCCTTCTGGAGGCAGCATTTCTCATCAGTCCCCTTTGAATAGAAATTTCATTTTTCTGTGCCCTGAGTTTCTCCTTAAAGAGAATGCCCCCATCTCATCCTGCTGCTTTGGGGGACATGGGGTGGGTAATGAGGAAGGGACTCATCCTTGACTGGATAAAAGACTACAGTGCTAAATGATAATGGTCAAAAAGCCTACCCATGTCCTGCAATGGCCCACTTTTCATAGACTTGATGCTTTCTGGTATTTTCTACTTAGCCTCTTTTCCTCTGAGAGCTTCCTCAGCAGTTCTTAACAAAATCAAACCTGTTTTGGGGTACATTGCCTAAAAACAGCAATGAAAACAACAACAAAAAACAATGTGATTTTAAAATGGGCAAAGGATTTACATAGGTGTTCTAAGATACAAGTGGCAATAAATACATGAAAAGATGCTCAGCATCACTAATTATTAGGGAAATGCTAATCAAAGCCACAATGGGAGACCACCCCATAGCAAGGGCCCACTACAGAGCTAAGGCAGCCACCCAGGTCCTCAGATCCCAGTTCTCACAATCATTTCAGACATGTCATTCAAAGTAGCAGGCAGGAGTCTATGAGAAGGGATAGAAAAAGGGAAAAGGGGACACTCTCAAGGGAGAGACTGGTCACCTCAGAGAGGACAGGGATGCCCCTCCTGTCCTCCAGTGTTATTTGGGGATCCCAAGGAAGCTATCAAAGATTTCCAGCCCGATCCTGCTCTTGACTTTTGACTGACAGCAGTATTGCATTAGACTTCCAAGTTCCCACTGGGCATAGTAAATGTCTAAATCAACTCTGGGTCACTTTGGCCCGTTCTGAATGGTTCCAACCATCTAAGCTCTGAATTTTGGAATCTGGTCCTTGTAAGGGTCTTAAACACCCTACCCACTTCAAGATAACTTGTGTTCTCTTTATTGGTAAGGGAGGACCCTTTTTCAGGCATGCATTTCCCCTGCAGACAACAGGTTGTTTAGTAGGGAATATAGGACGTCTATTTATTTAAGCCATGAAGGACTGCAGGTAAATTGCTTTTCAAAAGAAAGTATGTATGTTTTGGGAGCAAATTTTTACCACACACACATCAGATAGAGCACTAATCTCTAGGGTAAATAAAGAACTCAAAAATCTTAACACAAAAAGAAACAAATAACCCAATCAATAAATGTGCCAAGGAACTGAACAGACACTTCTCAGAAGTTGATATACATTCAATCAATCAATATATAAAAAATTTTCAACATTTCTAGCAATTAGAGAAATGCAAATCAAAACAACTCTAAGATTTCATCTCACCCCAGTCAGAATGGCAGCTATTAAGAATACAAACAACAATAAGTATTGGCGAGGATGTGGGGGGAAAGGCACACTCATACATTGCTGGTGGGACTGCAAATTAGTGCAGCCAATATGGAAAACAGTATGGAGATTCCTTGGAAAACTGGGAATGGAACCACCATTTGACCCAGCTATCCCCCTCCTCAATCTATACCCAAAGGACTTAAAAACAGCATACTACAGGGACATAACCACATCAATGTTTATAGCAGCACAATCCATAATAACTAAACTGTGGAACCAATCTAGATGCCCTTCAGTAGATGAATGGATAAAGAAAATGTGGTATATATACACAAAGGAATATTATTCAGCATTAAAAGAAAATAAAATCATGGCATTTGCAGGTGAATTGATGGAGTTGTAGAATATAATGCTAAGTGAAGTTAGCCAATCCCAAAAAAACAAATGCTGAATGTTTTCTCTGATATAAGAATGTTGATTCATGTTGCGGGGGGGCAGGAGAATTGGAGGATTAGATGAACACCAGATAGGGTAAAGGGGTGGGAGGGGAAGGGGGGGTATGGGTGTAGGAAAGATGACATCATTACCCTAAGTACATGTATGAAGACACAAATGGTGTAACTCTACTTTGTGTACAACCAGAGATATGAAAAATTATGCTCTATATTGTAGTATGAATTGTAAATGCATTCTGCTGTCATATATAACAAATTAGAATAAATAAAAAAGTAAGCATGTATGGAATGAATCTAACACAATCATGTTATATAAATAATATATAAATGTGTGTATATGAATATACCAAAGGAACTATCTCTTTTATGTATATGTAGAAAATACCAATAAAAATAAATAAATAAAGGTGTGAAGGAAAATCTACTAGTAGAGTGGAGAGACAAAGGGGAGGGAGGAGGGAGGCAAGGAGTGGGGTATGGGGATTAAAATAAAATTCCTTATATGTATATTTATGTCAAAAGGAACCCAAGTACTTTGTACAAATATGATGCTCCAATAAAAAGAAAAGAAACCATATGGAGGCCAGCACAATAGCCCAAGTTTATAGAATTATCCCCTTATCCTCATGTTTCCAGTGCTCCAAATCTGTCTATCCTATACTAGGATGACTGCTATCAATCAATCAATCAACGAAACTAACAAGTCCTGAGGAGAATGTGCAAAAATTGGAAAACTTGTGAATTGCTGGTGGGAATATAAAAATGGTGCAGCCATTGTAGAAAACAGTATGATGATTTCTCAGAAAATAAGAAATAGAATTATCTTATCATCCAGAATTCCTCTTTTTGGTATATCCCCAAAAGAAGGGAAAGCCGGGTCTCATCCACATACTTCTATACTCATGCTCATAGCAGCACTTTTCACATTTGCCAAAAGGTGGAAACAATTCAAGTGTTCATTGACAGATGAATGGATAAGCAAAATGGAACGGAATGGAATAAGCAATGGAATACTATTCAGCCTTGAAAGGAAAGGAGATTGATATGTGTTACAACATGGATGAAACTTGAGGACATTATGTAAAATGAAATAAACCAGTCAGGACAAATACCATATGGTTTCTCTTATATGAGCTACCTAGAGTAGTCAAATTCATAGAGACAGAAAGTAGACTGGTGGTTGCAAGTGACCAGTGAAAAGGAGAAATGGGTAATTAGTGTTTAATGAGTATAAAGTTTCAGTTCTGCAAAGGAAGAGTTCTGAAGATTGCTTGAACAACAGTGTGAATATATCCAACAATGTGAATATACTCAATACACTGATCTACCTATATGTAAATTTAAAAATAGTTCAGAGGATAAACTAGATGTTATATATACTTAAATCACAATGAAGGAAGAAGGAAAAATCAGTAAGGACAAAAAAAAAAATGAATAACCCAAGCTCATTAGAGCCAAACCCTAGGTAGACGTATATTATTCTATATATAGTTGCTGTTTTCTAAAATTAGCAGATATCATTTAGTGCCGACAACTTCATTTTAGTAGATCTCTTTTCAAGACAAATAGTTCCAAATTTGCAACTTTAGGACAACTTTCGTAAAATGCATTATTATTATTTGAATATTAAGTGGCCTCAGAGTAGGAATAAAGCAGACACAGGTTTTTTTTCCAGCTGTTTGTAAAGGATCTGGAAAGGATGAACTAATCCAATTACTTTAGCTTCAAATGTTAAGTGCAAAATGAGATGTAAAATGTGAGCTGTAATATTTTCTTTAACCTGCTTATTCTGAAGGGATGATCCTGTTCATTAAAGGGATTTAAATTTACTATGGAAAGACATATCCAGACTGTGAGAATTCAGTTCTGATTTTTAAATCAGCACGGTCTTAACGCTGGTTCTTGAATTCCAGCCTACTGTGCTGCTAGCTATTTCAACATCATCCCAAACACCCACCAACAACCACATTGTTCTTTGTGGACCCAACTTCGGAAAGGCTTGTTCCATCAAGCTGAATTTAAGTAATAACTCACTTGCCAAAGATCCTGATCGGTATGAGATAATTTCTGCTACCATATTGAATGGAGATAATCTCAGCCCAAGGCACAGAAATGTCATTTCATAAAAAAAATTGACACGTCAATATTGTTGTTATATCCTGTTATTACCAGAGAGAACCACTAGAGGTCAGAAGACACCCTGCCCAGAACACAAAGAGTGTGTGTTCTGCCTCCCACAGAATTGGAAACCTATGGACTTGGCTGAAGGGCAGGAGCTCCAAGGCCTTCCCCCAAAGCACTTGATCTCATAGCCATGGTCCCTTAGATTTAACAAATACCATATCTTATTTCTTCTACTTACTCACAGATTGCAGGCAAACATCCTTCCCTGCTTCAGTGGGATTTTGCACTTTTTTTCATTCACTCTTGTTATTTAACTGTCTTTCCATCTAGCTACAAAGACACCTTAATTTCATTCCATTGGATCCCTCACATCCTAATGTGATGCTTTCATAAATTTGGGGGGATTTGGAATTCTCCATTTTTCTCATTTTGTGTGAGCCTAGAAGGGTCAGAGCATTTAGGGATATTAAAATGGCATCACAAAATGACAGTCTTTTAGAGCCATATTCTCTTTGTGCTGTATCTTTTCCCCAGAATACTGTGGTGAACTCATAGCTTCCACCATCATAACTTGTTTCAACTATCTGTAGTCATAAGTTCTGCTTTTGGTGTTCAAAATGTCACAATTTAACCAAAAGAGCCCTCGAATTGGCTCATGTAGCCTTAACAAAATTTGACATTTTTGACCAAAATGCACAAAAATTTCAAAGTGTTTTTGGTTTGGGACAACAATATATTCCAGGACCATTTTGTATATTCTTGGCTCCAAAAGTACAATCAGCTGATTTTTCAAGTCCCTGTTCCTTTCAGGGGACACTGATATTAGAGACCGACCCACTGGACGCTACACAGTGTGGCTTTGTGCTGTTGGTATATGCATGTGTGTGTTTTAGGTATACATGTGTGTGTTCTATATATATATATATTGCAATGGCATTCTGTGGGCAAGGGAGAAAACATATTAATATTAATGCAGGGATTTTAGGTCTTGTCCAAAATATTATTTTAATTTACAAGGTCATAATTCTGACCTTATTTCTCTATACATATGTTTTCCTGTTATACATATTATATTTTTTTAATATTTATTTATTTTCGTTGTACACAATGCCTTTACTCTTATGTGGTGCTGAGGATCGAATCCGGGCTGCGCACATGCCAGGTTAGTGCTCCACCACTGAGCCACAGTTCCAGCCTCTTTTATACATATTATTAAGAGCAGATGGCTCAGTAGTCTTCCAAATCCTCTGGGCTTTTAGAGAAATACAGTCAAATAGGATACAATTCCATTATATCGTTAAAGAATTATTTTAAATGTCAGGTAGTAAGCTTTAAAACTTGATCCTCCAGAGACTTCTGATTCTGCTTCTGATGTAGAATGTTTCAAAGGGCTTTCCAATCTACTAATAGCACGGGCATAAATCTATGCACACATAAATTAAGAGCCAGATTCCGAAAATGGACAGGTCTTTCCTGGGTGAGCCCCAACCCTGGCAGTTTCCACACCTGCGCTAGTCACTGCTCTGGGTGCAGGTGGGCAGAAATTGAGCTTGCTTGGCACTTCAGAATGCCCCTTCCGGGTAAGGAGAAGCCAGTTAAGCTTTTAGCTACCGTGTGGGCTGGCAGGATAGACTGGAATCTGAAAAAAGCACCCAATAAAAACATTGCCCAACCCTGAGAGTCATCCCTTTCACCCCCAGAGTTATGCTGAGAAAGCTGCCCCTCCCAGGAGAGGCACCGGGAAAGCCAAGAGCCTGTGTGCTTCCTCCCACATTCGTGCAGTGGGTGATCCAAAACTCAACTCTGTCCTACCCTTGACAGTGACGGCAGAGGTCAGAAGGTTTGGGCTAACCAGTCTTGAATGCAGTCTAATTACAGCCCTGGCCCCACCCAGCCCAGGCTCAGCCAATTCTTGGTGGGTCTCAATGATCAGCCCTTCACTGTTGCCACGGACACAGGAAGAAGTTGCTCTCTCTGGGAACAAGACATAATTTTTTTAAATTCTTCAGATTCTATAAGAAACTATATATATATATATATATATATATATATATATATATATATATATATATGATTTCTGATTGTAGCAAATTTCAGTTTTAACACCTTTACCTGCAACCCTACGTTTACATTATATTTGCCTCAAACCTTTCCCCTTTCTTTTTGGTGCAGGAATCTCACCCCTTAGGTGAAATACAAATGTGCTGTGCCTGAAATTCCAAATTTTGCCTTCTGTAGGACCAGCATTATTAACATATATACTTTGTCAAAAAACTTAAATGCAAAGTTCATTTTTTTCTTGTTATGCCATCTATTTTGATCACTTTTTGAACTAAAAGGCATTTACTAGAGGAGGTCTCAAATTAAAAAAAAATAAAAATAAAAATAAAACAGTCTTTTAGAAAATAAAGTGTTTAACCTAAAAAGGATAGTGGTTTATCATCTTCCCTTTTTAGATTGCTAAAAAATCAAGGCTTAGCTGGGATTACAAACTGCTACACACACATACACATACACTTTTAAGTTGCAGTCTTGGGAAAATTAAACCTATTAACCTGTCTGTTTCGTGGGTCGTTTAGGCTGTTCTTTTTATTTATACATGACAGTAGAATGTGTTTTGACATCTCATACATACATGGAGTATAACCTCCCATTCTTGTGATTCTACCTGACATAGGGTTATATTGGTCGTGTATTCATATATGAACATAAGAAAGTTATGTCCAATTCATTCTTCTGTCTTTCCCATTCCCATAACCCCCTTCCTTCCTCCCATTGCCCATTGCCTCCATCCAATCCAGTGAACCTCCATTCTCCCTCCCCACCTATTGTGAATCAGCATCCATATATCAGAGAGAACATTTGGCTTTGGTTTTTTGGAATTGACTTATATCACTTGATAGTCTCCAGTTTCATCCATTTGCCAGAAAATGCCATAATTTCACTCTTCTTTATGGCTGAGCTGAAGGAGCCCCAATTAGGAAGGGCTATTGCGGCTAGCTGGAAGCCATAAGTTCCACCTGATATGTATGTGACGCACCTGTAAATGCACGTGAGGCACCCGCAAAGCTAAAGGTATATAACCGGGTGAAAGCGGTCGGAGTTAGAAGAATGAATTCATTCAGTCAGTCGTGCAGTCGCTCGGTCGGTCAGAAGAAGAGTTCAGGTCGGAGAAGAAGAAAAGAATCAGAGCGGCCAGGACGTAGGGAGAGCGGTTACAGATAGAAGAAGTAATGGCTGGTCAGAGTTAGGCCGAGGCTCCCGAGGAAGAAAGAAGAAAGAAGAAAGAAGCTCTAAAAAATAATCTTTCTCTAATTTCTCTCTAATCTTTCTCTCTAAAAATCTTTCTTTCTCTCTCTAAGCTCTCTCTAAGAAAGTAGAAGTAAAAGTAGTAATAGCTTTACTCTGCCTCCGAGAGTTTTCCTCCCGGGTTACGGTACCAGGTAGCTTACACTGAGCAATATTCCATTGTGTATATATACCACATTTTCTTTATCCATTCATCTGTTGAAGGGCACCTAGGTTGGTTTCATAACTTAGCTATTGTGAATTGAGGTGCTATGAACATGAGGTGCTATGATGTGGCCACCTCACTGTAGTATGCTGAGTTTAAGTCTTTTGGGTATGCAAGAGCCCTGTTTGGGGAGATGGCTAAGATTGTGGTTGACTACGGGCCATGGAGATGTTATGGGACTTGTCCCGGGATCTCGCGGAACTTGGCCCGGGATCTCAAGAGACTTGAGCGAGATTGCTGATCGGGTCTGCGCCATTTGGTGTGTTGGTGCTTGGTGGTGTATGTGGTGCGTGTTAAAGTCGTTGTTAGAGCCAGAGAGAAAAGTTATCAGAATAAAAAGGCTGTTTGTTTCCAGTTCCCCTCTGAACTTCTTCCCACGGCTTTGTTGCTCCAAGCGGCCATCGCTTCAGGCGGCAACATGGGTATATGCCAGGAATGGGATAACTGGGTCAAATGGTGGTTCCTGTTTCATGGTTTATAACCAGTTCTTATCAGCTCCAAAGTTATATTTCTTTTTCCAACTAAATCTAGCCTGTTAAAAAAAAAAAAAAAAAAAAATTGTAATGCCCAAATGCCGAATGTTTTCTCTGATATAAGGAGACTGATTTATAGTGGGGGAGCATGGATGGAATAGAGACAAACTCTAGATAGGGAAAAGGGGCAGGAGGGGAAGGGAGGGGGCATGGGGGTAGAAACGATGGAGGAATGAGATCCATCATTATCCAAAGTGCATGTATGAAGACACGAATGGTGTGAATATACTTTGTATACAACCAGAGATATGAAAAATTGAGCTCTATATGAGTAATATGAATTGTAATGCATTCTGCTGTCATATATAACAAATTAGAATAAAATAAATCTTAAAAGAACCTAATAATTATAAACAACTTTAATTCATACAACTTCAGGTTCATATACATTATCTCTCTCAATTCACACATTTGTTACAAAAGATTTTTATTAGTCTACAAATGGAAAAATATCCATAACTGTTTCTTTGCAAGTTATTTCAAATAAGTAATTGTTCTTAAGCCTCTGAGATGTCTAAACCTTTTTTTTTACTCAACCACAGATAATACATTTTCATGAATCTCAATTCTCCAGTGTCCTAGCTCCTTTGAAAGGTAGTTTACTAATTCTTACTAATGAAGAAATATTTCAGTGGGTGATGATGTGGATTGTCCCTCCGCATCCTTCCTTCCCTCCTTCTAGAGTTCAGAGGCTAGGAGACTCAGAAGAAGAAGAGGAGGAGGAAGAAAAAAAAGCATGCTTCAGTATCCCTTGGGAAAATTAATCAAGTTCGCTTAGGCTAATCAGGTGACTCCCGAGAGTTCTGGAAGGAGTAGAACGGAAGCCATGCTTCCACTATTGGAATTGCTTCTGCTAGCAAGAAGAAGGACTGGCTTTTTCGGTGCCAGAATGCCAGTGTTTGTTCCAGTCTTGGGGATAACAAAAGACAGGGGCAGGGGTGTCTGTGTTTTGCCAGTGTAGTCCCAAAGATTGTTATGAAATGAGTTGTGTTTCCCCCAAATTTATGTTAAAGCCCTCACCCCAGTACCTTAGAAGGTGACTATATTTGGAGGTGGGGCCTCTGAAGAGGTGATTAAAGTTAAATGAGGTCATAAGGATGGGGTTCTAATCCACTAAGACTGATGTTCTTATAGAAAAAGGCACCAGGAATGTGCGTTCAGAGTGGAAAGGGCATGTGAGGACACAGAAGGAAGGTGGCCATCTGCAAGTCAAGGAGAGAGGCCTCAGGAGAACCACACAGGCTGACACTTTGAGCTCTCTGACTTTCTGTAGCTTAAGCCACCCAGTCTACAATGACATTGCCATGGGAGCCCTAGAAGACTAATACACAGGTATGGTGGGGCTATAGCTAACTGGGGGTTGGGGAGGATTCCTAAATGGCATCTGAGGTGGTGTGTCCTTACAGCCAACAGGCCCAGTGGAGCCTCCTAGTGTCCCAACCTCCTGACTAGTGGCACAGGAAACAGCTTTGTGTAGTCACACTGGAGGTGGCCTAGACTACAGCCTGCTTTTCCAGTCCTTTGGGTGATTTGGAAACACTAAATTTCCTGTATCAAATCTTGTCCTCACATCTAGAAGGACTCACAGGCTTGGGACAGGCTTTGATTTGTTCTTAGTCTATTCAGGTTACTGTATTGAAATAGCACCAACTGGATAGTTTATAAACAACAGAAATTTATTTCTCACAATTCTGGAGTCCAGGAAGTCCAAGATCAAGGTGCTGGCAGATTCAGTTTCTTGCTGTATCCTTATATGGTAGAAGGGGTGAAGGTCTGTCTTTGACTTCTTTTATAAGGACACTAATCCCATTGATGAGGCCCCCAGCCCCATGACGTAGTCACCTCCCAAAGACTCCACTTTCTAATATCATCACTTTGGGCGTTAGAATTTATCACATATATTGTTGGGGAAAACAATGAGATCATAGCACTAGTAAAACACTAATCCCATTGATGAGGCCCCCAGCCCCATGACGTAGTCACCTCCCAAAGACTCCACTTTCTAATATCATCACTTTGGGCGTTAGAATTTATCACATATATTGTTGGGGAAAACAATGAGATCATAGCACTAGTAAAACATGGGACTCCTGAGGATTGAAGAAGGCACAGGCAGTTGTGGATTAGAGGACATTTGCTGGGTGGTGACCAATAGAATAGAACATTTCCAACAAGAGCCCCTAAAGAACAGAAGAAAGTGTCAGCTTCAAATATATGCCTTAAGGGTGGGAGGGCATCTTGGGCAACACCAGTGAAGTTTTCTGCTCTCTGTTTTGGCCTTGGAGGGTTCAGAAACCCTTTTTTAAGTTTGGGAAACGCGAACAGTTGGTGCTGATAACGCCAAGGTCACGGGTTCGTTCCCTGTACGGGCCACCAACTGTTCGCCGCCGGAAAGGGATTGCAGCCTGGAACGGCAGCACCGCGGGAAGGAGTCCGGAGACAGGATGGAGACGAAAAAATTCTTTAATCTTTCTGTCTCTGTCTCTTGTAATTTCTAACACTACATACACACTCTCACAAGAAACCAAGGCACCTACTCTTACAAGAAACTACAATATATCTATACAATAAGCGATAACCCTGTCCTTTCTCTCTCTGGTCTCAATCCATGCGCCCGAGCAGGAATGGCGCTCGCTCGATCTGCTGAGTCACTGCTCAAATCTCTCGAGATCCTGGGCCAAGTCCCATGAGACTACGGAAGGCGACAATGCCCAAAAATGTCTATGGCCCGTAGTCAACCGCAATCTTAGCTATCTCCCCAAACAGGGCTCCTGCAGGAAACCAAGAAGCATAAGTGAGGGAGAAGAGAAAAGAAATTATTTTTCACCATCACCTCCACCATATACCTAATGGACAGCTCACTAAAAAGGTGCTGCCTGAGGAAGGACAGAGGGCTTACTTTAAACCAAGTCCAAGTTTCTGAGTATTACATGGAACCAAACATTATAAGATTTAAGACCATATAAAGTGAGGCTACATTTACAACATTGGGAATTTTTATTACTTCAGTGGGAGCAGAAACACAATATGACTGTCTAAATTTTCACTCAGGAACAAGGGAAGCCCTGGGGAGGAGTAACTTCTAAAAAGACAATGGAAAGCAACATAAGGATGGATTCTGATTACATCCTGAATCCTGCTCAAACACTGATGATCCCTGTGTGAGATTTCATCTGGAGATTGGTTTTCAATTGTTCTAGGGTTTTGCCTCGTGATATTTGAACAGTATTTTGTATAGATAAAACACAAGTTAGACCTTACCGTTTCTCTACTTCTGTCTCCATTTGATAAGCAGTCTGGGCATCTCTGAGGTCCATGAAAAGGGACCATGAGGGTCTCTATTTGTTTTCAAATTAATAGTTGCTTTAGTAAACTTAAAAATCCACAAATCTACTTTCCCTTGATTTTTAAAATCCAACTACCATATTGTTTTAAACTGTTTACAAACCTAATAATTTCAGAATCCCTGTGTGTGTGTGTGTGTGTGTGTGTGTGTGTGTGTGTATGGTATGTGTATTTGAAGGTATCATTTACTTAATTTAATTCTGTTAAACACTTTAAGCAACTTTTACAAACTTAATATTTGATTTTGTCTTCAGGTACTTCAATTATGTAACAAGAGCCTATCTATGTAACTTTTTCTAAATACACAAATTATATGTATTTTCATATCCTTTTCACCTTAAAATGAATTATATATGTGAAATTTTATTTTATATACAGAGCTTATGTATATTTAAAACATTATATATAATTTAAACCATTTATTGCTTGTCAATTAAGAAAATCTATATTAAGTACTTGATTACACAGTTTAAGTAGGAATCTCCAAACTAATTTTTTATATTCTAATATGCTAAATTATCATAAACATTTGATATACTTATTCCAAGATATCCAAATTATTTTTAAACTTATTCCAACTTTAATGTTAAAATATCTATTAAATTAATGTTACATTTATTTCCTTATTCCCCAGAATTCAGAGTCGTTTGATCACATAAAAAGAAAGGTAAAAGTTGGATTTGGCGGCTAGCACCTATAGTCCCAGCTACTCCAGAGGCTGAGGCAGAAGGACAGCTTGAGACTGGGCAACACGGGGAGACCCTAGTGTCATAAACAAAACAGCAGGGCATGCGATGGCTGTTAGCGGTAATCCTAAAGACTGGAGAGGCTGAGGGAGGGCGATTGCAAGTTCGAGGCCAGCCTCAGTAATTCAGCAAGACCCTGTCTTAAAATCAAAAATGAAAAGGGCTGGGGATGTGGCTTAGTGGTAAAGCGAAGCACCCCTGGGTTCAATCCTCAGTACCAAAAAACCCACCACCATCACCACCTGCCTCCAGGCTTTCCAATGGGGGTTGAGATTCACAGTACACTGACAATGCATATCTCCTAGAGTGATATCCTGAAAATCATGATTTTAAGTTTATTACATATCCTGTTGTACGCACTAGAATTTAGCTTGCCCATCCCTGTTGGCTTGCTTCAATTTTTCATTGTGTGTCACTGTGATGAACACTGTGGACACACTGTTTGGTGTTTCTGAATACGTCTTAGAAAAATATGGACTTTTTTGGTACTCGATAAACATTTTGTAGGCAAATAGAGTCTCATTGTTTGGGGTTCATTAATTTCGTTGCGAGTACGGTTGAGCGTGTTCGCTACGTCCATTGTCACTGAGCTTTTGTTTATTCTGCTCCTTTTTGCCCAACAGGTGGGCGCCAGTGCTGGCCACCTGGAAGGTCAATCCCCGGTGAAGTCACCGTAATCCCAAACCCCGTCGCCAGGGGGCGCTGGGACCCAAGCCCCCCGCCGGCACCCGGTAGGGGCGGGAGGCGGGTGCGAAGGCGCGGACTGGGAGCAAAGGTTGGCGTCTTCCAGCTTAGACTTTCGTCGGAGGGGCCGCGACATCATGACGGTGGGAGCCAAGCTCCGAAATAAGGCGGCGAACAGCTTCCCTCTCCGCGGTCCCCTAGGACGAGCGCGGACGAAGAGGGACGAGGAGACAGACGCCATCCTGGAGCACCTGGAGTGCGGGGACGAAGCAGCAGAGAGCGAGGCGAGTGGGCGGCGCGCGGGGACCCGCAGCGCGCGGAGGGTGCACCTCGCCGTCCTGCCCGAGCGCTACGAGCCGCTGGAGGAACCGGCACCGGGCGAGAAGCCCAAGAAGAAGTACCGGCAGAAGCTGAAGAAGTACGGCAAGGTAGGGACCCGAGACTGCCTCTGTCTGCGGGATCCGGGTTGCGGCGCCCCTACCTGCGCCCCCCGCACATGCACAGACCAGATGGGTTTTGGTGCTTCTCTCACCCGGGGGCTCCGGAGGGACCAGCTGAGAGCTGGCGTCGGTCGCGATGGCCTGTCGCCTCTCAGCTTATCTGGGCTGCCCTGCAACCCCGCTCAGCCCCATTCCCTCGCCCGAGGTGAATAGTGTTACGCGCTCAGTCCCGGCTGGCGCGGGGTCGTGTGGTGCCCACTACCATCTACTGGTGGGTGGTGAATAACCTTCTCAAAGGGTTTTGCCCAAGGGGGTTCTTATCTTACTTGGGCAAGACAGGAATCAGTTCTGTGTTACCGATGGAAATACTGAAGCTTTGGCGCAGCTAGGTGACTTGGAGGAGGTGACCCAGTTGGGAAGTAGGGAGTTCCAGCCAAGTTTATGTTTTCTGGCAACATCCTCACCATGATATCCCACTAGCTGCGAAATGTTTGGGTTATTCTCCCGAAACCCCAGGATTATTTCCGGGTCGTGGATGCTCAACAAGTTCATATGCACCTGTTGAGTCTACTTTTCTAACCAACTATGTCTGTACTGGACCGGGGGGGGGGGGGGGGGGGGGGGGGGGGCTTCATGTGTTCTGCCATTTTCCTTGGAGGAGAGAGAGAGGGTCAGGAGGGGGAAAGGAAACATGGAGATGGCATTGAATGACAGTATCCTTCCCAAAGATCAAAGCCCAAAGTTAGTTACCAGGTCCCCTTACCTGGAAGCAGCGGAAGCTTGATCTTGATCAAGCTCCCTTGATCCAGACAAGGTCACCAGAAAAGAATCACAAACTAACTCATTGTGTCCTGGCCAAAGGCTAAGTGCTCCGCCTGATTTATTGTCCAGTTATCTGTGTCCTTTAGTGATCTCTTATCAAACCTGAAAGTAATTCAGTCTCCACACTGGGAGCTTAGGTTTATCATTTTCTGAAAGGCATATCATCAGCTTTGGAAGCAGTACACAAGCAGACAGTGGTAAAATATATTAATTAAAACTATAAGGTTGGGACTTTCAATCTCTAGGTTATACTAGGATTAATCTTGAGCCCAAAGAATCTAGCATTTGCCTCTTAGCTGGTAGGCTGAGGATATGGAATCCTCAGCTCAGAGGCTGGCACTTGATGTTTTGGGAATACTTACTCTGTTCCAGGCTTTGTGCCTGCACTAGAAATGCAAAATTGAAAACAATGTAGCCCTGCCCTAGAGGACTCACAGCCTCCAAGGGAGACTTGATAAAACTGGAGCACCACTGTGGAGCTGCATGGAGTTCAGCCATTCCTAATGAGAATGAGTAAAATCCAGGGAAGTCTTCCAATCATGGTGAAGTGAACACTGGCCATGGAAGGATTAGCTAAGATTTCACCAATTAGCAAGGAGGTACCACTTCACACACACTAGGATGGCTATTTGTTTAAAAAAAAAAAAGAAAGAAAGAAAGAAAAAAATCCAAACATAAAATAACAAACGTTTGTGAGAATGCGGAGAAATTGGAACCCTTGTACACAGCTGGTGGCAATGTAAAATGGTGCAGCCACTGTGGAAAACAATTTGGAGGCGCCTCAGAAAGCTGAACGTGAAATTACTCTGTGATCCAGCAATTCCACTCCTAGGTATATAAAAACAAACAAACAAACAAACAAAAATGAAAGCAGCTACTCAAATATTTATGCACAAATGTTCATAGAAGCATTATTTCCAAATAGCCAAAAGGTAAAGACAATCACATGTCCATCAGTGGATGAATGAATAAAGTGTGGTATATACATTCAATGGAATATCATTCAACCATCAAAGGAAATTAAGTGCTAACGTATGCTGCCACATGGATGATGCTCGAACAACATGGTGCTAAATGAAATAAGCCAGACCTCAAGGTTACACGGTGTTTCTTTGATTCCACTTATAGAAAATATCTAGAATAGGTAAATCCAGAGAAATAGAACCCAGATTGACGGTTGCCAGGATCTGGGGGAAGGAGTAGAGATAACTGCTTAATAGAGTGTGTACTTTCCTTTGGGGATGATGACAATGTTTTGAAACTCAACAAAAGTAAATGTATTAAGTGCCATTAGATCTTTCTAAAAGTGGTTAGTTTAATGTTATGTGAATTTTCCCTGAAATAAAAAAGAAAAGAAAAGAAAAGAAAAGGGATGTTATCTGTGGTGGAAGGAACAGAGAAGTGTACATGCAAAAGCTCTAGAGGGTTACACGCTGGTTCAGTAGAACCAGGAGGCCAAAGGAGATGACATTCTCATGTCAGGGTTCAAATGAGACCTTGTCTTCCACTTTTCTCAGAGCCCACTGAGAAGGTTCCAGGCTCCAACAAAGAGGAAGAAAACAGCAACC
The DNA here is from genome assembly GCA_025594165.1 of Tamias sibiricus. NCBI lineage: Eukaryota > Metazoa > Chordata > Mammalia > Rodentia > Sciuridae > Tamias > Tamias sibiricus. The sequence continues at coordinate 53,153,134 of CM046669.1, forward strand.
TTTTTTGCTGAAAAGCCATGAGAACAACTAAGGCTCAGCTAGGAATATGGGAGGTGATTTTTACCTGCTTTGGTCATGTGACATTTTCTTACTTTGGTCCAGCAGAATAAGGAATGATGGGCAAATAGCTCCACATTATTAACAAACACATTTTCTTTCAATCCCTATTCCTGTTAACTTCTCAGATCCCTCACCCTAGCCCCTTCCTGCTTCTATTTAAAGAAATGTGTTTGCCTTTGTGGAACATGAAAGGGTGGCTCACACTCCCAGGCTGCCCCCCTAGTCCCTCCTAGGGCTAGACCCTAATGCTGAGCTGCCTGTGTTCCTGGGACTCTTCTGGAGATTACTGTTCCCAGTTGATCTTTAAGTAATGATAATAACATGCATATGGTGCATTTATTGTTGTTTAAGTGCTATTTGCTGAGCATGAGAGGAAGGAACATACATTTGCAGTGCTCCTCCAGGGTGCCTGTGCCCTGATTTGTACTTTATATGCAGTACCTCTGCATCCTCTCAGCAGCCTTGGAAAGCTGTGATTATCCCTGTTTTGTAGCAAAGGAGGCTGGAGTTTAAGGAAGTTAAGCTATTTGTTCAAGGCCATCACAGCCAGAGAGCGGCAGAGCTGGGACTTGAGTCTAGCCTGGCCCCTTCCTGTGCAGGAGCAGTGGGCATAAAGAAAGAAGGAGAGGGTAGCTTAAGATAACACTTTGTGCCTGGGGGTGTAGCTCAGGGGTAGAGCACTTGCCTAATATGTGTGGGGCCCAGGGTTTGATCCCTAGCACCACAAACTTAAAAAATAAACAAAAAACAATACAGGTTGCCATTCCCAGATACCCTTGACAACAACAAGGGGAGGTGTAGGTAAAAAGTAATTCAATTTTGTTCATCATGTAGCTAGGAGAGTGTTGGAGAAGGGAAATAGAAGCCATGGAATAACCATTAGAAATGGCCCCTCATTTTAGGCTGGTGACTTAACTCAGTGGTAGAGTACTTGCTTAGTGTGTGTTAAATCCTGGGTTCAATCCCCATCATCACAAAAAGAAAAGAAAGAAAGCAGGAAAGGTATATCTGGTCACTATAGGCTATGTGTGTTTCCCTTTCTGCCTCAGTCTCCTCTTCTGTAGTATGAGATAATAATAGGGTAGTAGTAAGAATAAATTCGTTAATCCATGAAGAAGTCTTAGACTCTACCAGGCACCTGGCAAGGGTTCTAGAACTCTTGACTATTGTCATCTGAGATGGTAGAGGAGAGGTGGCTGACTGTTTTTCTTTGTTTTTTTTTTTTTTTTTTTTTTTTTTTTTGGTACCAGAGATTGAACCCAGGGGCACTTACAGGGTCTCACTAAGTTGCTTAGGTCCTAAGTTGCTGAGCCTGGCCTTGAACTTATGATCCTCCTGTCTCATCCTCCTGAGTTGCTGGGATTATAGGCATGTGCCACTGCTCTGAGCTCCTGATAGGTTTTTAAGTGAATTCTAACTCAGAGTAAAATCACTGACCACCCATCAGAGCCTGGTGCGTAGGTCCTGACTGCATTTCACAGCTGAAGACATGACCTTTGTGTTAAGAGAAAGTGATCTTTGAAGCTAGATGGTTTCGTTTTTGAAACTGAATGGGCATCACTAGGGATCGATTGAATATGAACAAGCTTGCAGAAAGCCCTCCTACCTGTATTAGTTTCCTATGGCTGCTGTAACAAATTACCACACACTTCATGGCTTAATACCAAACAAATGTATTCCCCTACAATACTTAGTCTTGCAGAACTAAAATTATCAGAGCTGTTTCCTTCTGGAGGCCCCCGGAGAGAATTCATTTTTTTGTCCTTTCCAGCTTCCAGAAGCCCCCTTCCTCCATCTGCCAAGCTAGTAGTGTAGACTCTTAACATCTCTCTCTGTCTCTTTCCTTCCATCATTACATTGCCTTCTGAGTCTTCCTACATCCTCTTTATAAGGACACTCACCTGGGCTGGGAATGTGGCTCAGTGGTAGCAGACTTGCCTAGAATGTATGAGGCCCTGCTTTCCATATCCAGTACCACAAAAATGAGATTCACCACCTGGACAATCTAGGATAACCTCCCCATCCCAACATCCTTAACTTAATCACTTCTGAAAAAAAAAAAAAAAAAAAAAAAAGTCTCTTTTGCCATGTAAGATAATAGAGTCATATATACTTGTTCTGAGAATTAAGACATGAGCATCTTGGGGGCCATTATTCAGCCTGGCACACATATGCTTCCTCAGTGCCCCTCTGAGAGATTAATTTTACTGAAATCAAAGAATCCCAGCTAGGCACAGTTGTGCATGCCTATAATCCTAGCAATTTAGGAGGCTGAGGCAGGAGGATCTTGAGTTCAAAGCTAGACTCGGCAAATTAGCGAGACCCTAAGCACCCAGTGAGACTTTGTCTCTAAATAAAATACAAAAAAGGACTGGGGATGTGGCTTAGTGTTTAAATGCCCCTGAACACTGCCTCCACACTGAGTTTTGTTCTGTATTGGTAGTAAAATGATCTAAAAATAAAAGTGGTTTTTGTTAGAAAAAAATAAATTAAAAAAAAGAAAAAGAAATCCCAAATCTGTTCCCAGAATGACATTAAAACAGAAGTTGATACTTTACATTTTTTTGTATTGTGTTTCTTAATTCTGTGTTTTGACAGTGTTACAATTAATGAAGTACTTTAGTAGATTTCTCCCCCACCCCCAAATTGCAAAGATGAAGCTATAAAGCAATTTTTTAAAATATCAGGTTAAGGAAAATGGATGTACAAATACCAAAAATGTCAAGTTTAAGGCAGGCAATTGTGATGCTGAGGTATTGTATGTAAAGGATCACTCGATTATTACACTTTCTCCCAGAAAACATGGTTTTTGTTGTTGTTTCAAACATATAAGTACAATTCTCCAATTCTCATAATCACACAATTATAGAAACACATCTTTTAGCAACATCACACACACACACACACACACACACACACACACACACAAAAGCATACATGTTCCTGTGCACATCAGTGTCTCACTGGGAAATTAATGAGGCAGTGTCCAAGCAAGCAGCATCTAGAGGACATAGATGTACCCAGTTTTCTCAAAGCTCCTCATGTAACCAGAGAGGTACCAAAGGAAACACCTGGGACCTTTCTGCATGCTGGGGGTACAGTGATGAATGCAAGAGGATTCTTGCCCTCACTCTGTTATTGTAGGGGAATCTGAAATTGAATCAACAGAAAGCTCAAATAAGCCAGAAATCGTAGGAAATTATACTCTTAAGAAACGTTCCCCAAAAGAGCAAAATATCTTAGATGGACATATCATCAACACACATCTAGATTCTTATGTAATAATGAGAAGGAAATGTTATTTTACAGTAATGCTAGCTGACATTGTGGGCACTCATGCTGCTGGAGCCTGTGTCAGGCACAATTCTAAGTGCTCTCCTTTACGGGCACAGCTGGGTGGTAGAACATTTGTCCAGCATGCTCCGGGCTCTGGGTCCCATCCCCAGCACCACCGAAACAAAACAAACAAACAAACCAAAAAACCAAAACACCCCAGAAACTACATACTTTCCTTGAATAAGCTCATTTAATCTTCTTAAGAACCTAATAAGGTAGTTGCTACATATTTCTATTGTAAAAAAAGTGAAGAAACTGAAAGCAAGGAAAGTTAAGTAAACAATGGGGCTGCCGTTCACTGTCAGGCAGTGAACAGTTAACTATACATACTGCCTTTGTTACAGAAGGGAAGTATGTTATGGGGGCTAAGAGAATGGGTTCTGAGGTAGGGCAACCTTATGTGGATGTTTTGTTCAGTTGGTTTGGCATGAAGGATAACAAAGACCTGGGGCAGGTTGTGTGGCACCTGAGCATCAGTATAAGGTACTGGGAATGATCCCACGGAGAAAGGAAGGATGATGCTGGAGAAGGAAAAGCCAAAGGCATGATGGGAGAGGGGACAGACAGCAAGTGTCAAGGGAACAACCTTGCCAGAAGAGGGCTATTGTCACTGTGTCACACAGGCTAGAGTGGCAGGGGTGGGAAACCACAGGCAGGGACAAGTAGGTTTATAGAGAGTGTTGGGAAGGTGAACAAGTTCCCTGACAATGTCGCATCTTTGCAGTGAAAGAAGTGGGATCGTCTAATGCATGGAGGTTGCTGAGGGTGGGGAGACTTGACAGGCAGACATAGGAGTTGGGTGTGGAAGAGGGGGAAAGTCAGCCTACCAGACTGGAGTGGTGGGGTTGGCCAGTCAGCTTTGGACGTCAGAGCAAACTTTGTGATCAGGATCAGGAATTTTAAGTGAAACCAGTCAGTGGGGCTATTGTAGTTGGGAAAGTCAAAGGGCTGAGACAAGGTGTGTGAGATAAGGTCCAGGTCAGCTACATGGATCCTGATGTCACCAAGAATGATGACACAATGCTGAGGGTGGGGAGAGAATGACTAAGGACAACAGTGCAATAAATGTTAGCCCTTGGGCTGTTAATTTTTCTGTTGCAATTCCATTTGAATCCCTTCAGTGTTCCCTGGCTAGCCCCAGCCCCGGCAGAGAGGGAGGGAGAAGATTCCAAGAAAGCATTTTCCAGTTTTTACACTCAAGGAGTGCAGGATTGTTTTGGAAACACAAGACAGTGTTTGAATGATGTCACAAAAGGGACAAATGTGTGGGTCAGACAGGGAGAGGGCAGAGGCTGGGCTTTCAGACAAGGCACATGAAGGAGAACTTGAGCCAGTCTACAGATGCTCCAGTGAATTTTAGTTGGAACAGAGAAGAGGAGTGTGGTTTTAGTTTGTTGTGCTTGCAAACACTTTGCAAGCAGATGGTGCTTGTTCTGAGGCCCCAACATGTTCCAGTGTCGGGGTGGGCACTGGACACCAGAAATATGGAAGCATGGCAACTTGCTAATTTGCCTTGGGAGACTGAGGATAGGTGATTCTTTGTGTATGTCACCATGGCTCATGATGGAATTAAAAAGTGGCCTAACCTAACCCTTTGCTTTTTCCTTTTGTTCCTTAAAACAGAATGTCGGGAAGGTCATCACCAAAGGATGTCGCTACATAGTCATCGGCCTGCAAGGATTTGCAGCAGCCTACTCTGCCCCTTTTGGAGTAGCCACCAGCGTGGTATCCTTTGTGCGCTAACAAGAGCCCCTGGGGCAGGTGCCACAAGAAGGAATAGAAGCCTCCGCTCCAGGAACAGTGCAAACCCAGGAGCATTTCAGACTTGAACTCACAGAATACTTAGAAGAGGAAAAAAAATGTCTTTCTTTGTTGAATTGGAAGAATGTTCTGATGGAGCCATCCCTGGTCAACTGCTGAGCTTTTCACATCTCTTGGACACAGGGGGATCCAGTCGTCAGTCCTACGGAGAATTAGGCCAGGTTAAGTTTGGGGATTAGAGTTACTTTGCTTCGTGTAAAGTTGAGAGCTTCATGTGAAGGTGGCAGGGGCAAGGATGGAGACAGACACTTGATAGATACGAGCAGATGATAATTTTGAACAGGAAAAACATATGTTGACCTGGAATCAGAGGGTTTGCTAGATTCTCCTGGAGAGGTCCTGGCTGACAAGGCTGCTTACAGCCTTAGGCTGCCTCATTTCTGCTGGCAGCAAAGGAGCTGTTTATTTCCAAAGTCATTCTCCCCTATCTCTCTCCTCCACCACTCTGTCACCAGGAGTTTAATTACAGTCTTGAGAAGAAGGAAGGGAGAAAAAAAAAAAAAAAGTCTCTTTAAATTCTATGATGCTTTGAAAACCGTGTTCACAGTTGTGTCACGACTGTTTAAAGTAGATAAAAGCACATCACTTTCACCCATCTCTGCATAGATGAGCAGCTGGCAATGAGGGAAGGAGGAAGGGCAGTTTAGACACAGCTTGGGTGGCTGGGACAGGTGGTTTGAAGGACTGTGCCTGGTCCAGCTCAGGCCATCTCAGCCACATATTTGGAGCTGGCCAGATCCCCCCGCAAATGTGTGGCTGGCTCGTGATAGGCCTCCTAGCTGCATCAGGTCCCTCCTGACAGCTACTCAGCTGCCTCTCTGTGCCAGGCCAATGAAGGGTGCTTTGTCCTGAACCCAGGGGATAAGGAAAAGAGAGAGGAAGACACAAAACCTGGGAATGAAAGTGTAGATTTAGAGAAGAAACCACTAAGTAGGAGATAGGTGTGAAGGAAGTACAAACAGGATGAGAAGGGTGTTGGAAGAGAACAATGGAAGTCAGGAGCCAGGTCTGGGTGCTCAGTGGTGGGGAATCTCAAAAGGGCAGACAGAGCCTTTGGCCCTAAGTAGGAGCAAAGGAAAGCTGGGTGGCCAAGCTTGGTACAGCATGGTGGTGTTTAAAACCCCTCTGGGGCCCATGGTGTGGGTTTGCTTGTAGAATGCCCAGAACTGTTGTTCTGCTCTGTCTGCAAGATCAGTGGCAACCCATTGCCCCCAGGAGGTTTCCCAGGGCATGCCAGGGAGGCCTTCACGCCCTTGCCTCACCCATCCAGCCCAACCTGGAAGCACTGAGAGGTGGAGAGCACAGGGAGACAGACAGGTGGACAGAAAAAGGCATGGGTGGAAGAGAAAATGGTAGCTCTAGAGCTGGGCTAAGCTTCTCTTTCTGGAGGCTCATGTTGAAGACACACCAGGGTCCAATTAATATTTGTGAGGAAAAGAGCAAACAATCTTGTTTTAGCCCAAATGATGGAAGTGGATAATGGCATATTTTCACATGTGTGAGATTATTATACTTTGTCTGGTTAAGAGGAAAAAGCTGTAGCTGAAGGAAAGACAGGAACTGTGAAGGTTTCTGGTCACAGGAAGTGAAGGCTGGGGTATGGAAGTGTAGTCCAAAGAAGAGACTGGGGCTGCTGTGGGGCCTTTCCTTGCCTGGCAAGTCTGTCCAAGGAAGAGCTCCTCCTCAACCCCCAAATTGGAAAAAGTGCAAGGTCAAGCACATCTGGCCCTAGTTAAGAATTAACTCAGGAATGTCAAAAGCTCACAGGGGTTGTCCTGGGAGTCAGGTTCAAGTATGCAGAGATGGACTTCAAACCCTCTCCCATTCTGTGTGGTCATTTCCCCAATGGTGGGCGGGGCTCCCATGTTCTCATAATCAATTCTTTGAATTTAAGAATTTGCATCATGTTGCAAATTACCCTTTTGTCTTTTCTTTCTGGGATTTTTTTTTTTTTTTTTTTTAAGTATCTGGGGCCACACCCTGCTGAGAATTAAATTTTAGAGCTTTCACTTTACTGGCTCAAACAAGAGGCTTCTTTTGTATTCTTTTCTTGCCCTGTGATGAAAATAAAAGCCCCAGCTTGTTTATTGTTTGTGTGTGTGTGAAGGTTGGTTTCTCTCCTTGCTTTTTACCTTGCCTGAGGGAGATTCTTGGAGCTCCTGCTAAGCCTGAGAACTTGGCACAGCAGGTAATGGTCAGTGGCAGAGACATCCTCAGGGAACCCAGTAGGAATCTTCAGCTGCTCTCCAAGAGGCCGGTGGAAGGAGAGGCTCTGACTCACCCAGTGTCAAAAGGGTCAATTCCCTTGAAGCCTGGCAGAACAGACCCTAGGCTAACAGGAGCCTCATCCCATGTGTCTGTTAAGAATGAAAATTTCCAGAACCTCTAATTTGGATTTGGAGAATCTAACGTGGGGCCAAGAGGCTGTGTTTTCTATAAGCAGCTGAGAATACTGAGAATGCCTCTGACACAGCTGTCCTCTGCCTCACCTGAGAAATGGTGGACCCCAGTTGCATATGCCAGGGGATCTTCAAGGCCAGAGGCTGGGCCAGCAAGGGACCTATTGTCCTGGTGCCAGCACCTTGCTGGGCATATATGACGTGCCTGCTCACTGAATCTTCACAAAACCATGAGAAAGGACTTGGTGGTGAGGAAGGTAAGCAGGAGAAGAGTGGCCCTGGGTGGCCCTTAGATTTTGTACCTGGACAGGTTTGGGGTAATGGAATCCCCACCTGCTATAGGCTTAATGCAAAACAGAGGCAAGGTACCAGCATCTTTGACTACCACGGAGTCAATCTGATGCCCCTGACCAGTACCTGTGTCTGGTCCGAGAGCCCCAACTGGCATTTGTGACCAAGAAGCTCCCAGAGCAGGACTTGAACTCAGACCTCCTCTATGCCATCCAGCAGTCCCTTCAGGAATGGTTGTAGCACTGGGACAGGTGATCACAGTGTTTGACTTAGGCAATCCATGTTAGGGTACCCGTCATGTATTTTCTGGGCTCCTGATTCTGCAGAAGCACAGAGAAATGAAGTTAACTCAAAGTGTTTGGAACATACAAGTTAACCCTGAGTTCAATCCCCAGTACCCGCCACCAATAAGAGGGAGAGTGGTGGGGCATACTCAGCATCCCTGTAAGGCTGCATTTGAGGGGCTCCATAGTTTTGCCAAAAGGCCAGATGGTTCCTGAGTAAGAAGAAAAAAAAAAATTCTAACTCCCTTGACTATTCATAGGGAAATGTGGGAAAATAATCCTTTTTTTTTTTTTTTTTTTTTTTTTTTTTTTTTTTTTTAGAAGCAAGGTTGTTTTTGAGCCAAAGCACTCCACTGAACATCATAGCCAAGAGGAAAAGGAGATCTCTTCAGATCTTCTAAGTGGCTCAGTGCCAAAGCCTGGTGGGAGCCCAGGCCTGCAAGGGCATGGGGGGGGCGGGGCTGGGAGGGACAGGGCAGAGGAGAACAAAGGCTTGATGGCTGGATGCCTGGGCCACATCTGCACCCCTGGGGTGCTTCATGCTTTCCAAACTTCAGCTGTTTCTAGAGACACAAATGAGATCAGAATTCAGCACCTTGAGGACTGGCTTTGCTTTTTAAAAAGGTGTTTCTCAGGTGATTCCTCTTGTGTAACCTGGTGAGAAGGCTCTAAACAAATGCATCTGGTTCAAACCAGACATAAAAAGCAGAGCCAGGGGCTGGGGATGTGGCTCAGCGGTAGAGCGCTCGACTGGCACGTGCGCGGCCCGGGTTCGATCCTCAGCACCACGTAAAACCGCATTGTGTACAACTAAAGCAAATAAATAAATATTAAAAAAAAAAAAAAAATCAGAGCCAAAGGAAAGAAATAGGACTGAAGGGTTCGTGCCTGTTTCCTTCCCTGGCTCTGCAAATCCAGGGTAAATCACTTGTAACCCGCACTTGCTTTCTTTACTCATAATCAAGAGTGTTTTTGTTTTTAGCTTGCTATGAGAAATATTTGGAATTGCTACAAAAGATAAAGAGTGGTGAAATAACCTTTTTTTTTTTTTTTTTTTTTTTTTTTTTGGTGGAGGTGTATCTATGGGAGAAACATGTTTACAAATTTATCTTTTTGAATTGTTTTAAGAGTGAAGAGAACATTTGAAGCTAACCTGAGCAACTTAGTGAGACACTGTCTCAAAAATTAAAAAAAAAAAGAAGGGACAGGGATGTCACTTAGTGACAGAGTGCCATGGGGTTCAATCCCCAGTACTGTGAAATAATAAAAACAACAGCAATAAAACAGAAACAAACAAACAAAAAACAACATCAAAAAAACAAAAAGCAAGGAGAAAACATATATAAGTCAATTGTGATCTTTCTTCGTAGCTCTCCTTCTTCCATCCAAAACTAGACTTGAATTTGTCTCTCCGTCTTTCTGTATTAATAAATCGGTGAATCATTTATAGAATCCCACGAGCTCCTTATCCCATCTACTTCCCCTGGTCTCAGTACTGGGGCTTGTGGGATTGGAGATGAGAACCTAACTTGCATTCAATATCTAGTAGGTATGTGAGGGACTGTGTTATAATATTTTATTTAAATTCTCCATTTCATTCTTAATAACATCATTGATTATCTGGGTTTTAAAGATGTGAAAACCCATCTTAGGGAAGTTGCAGGGTAGTCAACTGTAAGGCCATGGTCAGGGGATGCTGAAACCAGACTGAAGGCTGTGTTCTTTCTGTCAGCCTTTCTGTCAGCTTCAGCGGCCTCTTATTTCTACTCCTTCTCAGGCCCCTGATACCTCCAGTGACCACAAGGAAAAAAGAAGCTTTAAATGTAATTTCATCCAACCCTTTTTTTTTTTTTTTTTTTTTTTTTTTTTGGTACTGCGGATTGAACTCAGGGGCACTTGACCACTGAGCCACATCCCCAGCCCGACTTTGTATGTTATTTAGGAATGGGGTCTCAGTGAGTTGCTTAGCACCTTGATTTTGCTGAGGCTGGCTTTGAATTTGTGATCCTCCTGCCTCAGCCTCCCTAGCTGCTGGGATTAAAGGTGTGAGCCACTGTGCTCAGCCAAACCATATTCTTAAAGGACTCCAAGAAAGATTGGGAACTGCTGCCCAGCCCATCATCTTCTGGATTTTGGAGATGCTGGAATGGCTTAACTGCTGATTTGCCACAGTCAAGGCACAGAGGAGAGGACATGGGGCTGAGCCAGAGAGGGGATGTGTTACCTCAAATCAGTGTGTTGCATTTATTTTGCAGTGTCTCCGTGCCTGTCTATTTCTACAGCTGTGGTTACTGTTCCCACTGACTAGTAATTTTGTTTCCATGGAGCCAAGCTTCCACTGTCTACCCCAGGATTCAGGGGCCACATGCCAACGCCCCAGGAGCTGCAAAAGCCAGCATGCATAATAGGAACAGTATTGGCATCAGACAAAACCTGGCTTTCTGATCTTCTAGCCACGTGACCTTGGACAAATTCCTCAGCTTCTTCAAATTTCAGGGTTTGTTTTTGATTCATTTGTAAAGTAGAGCAAATGGTATCTACTCCAGAGCCTTATCTAGAGCCTTATCTGTTAAGGTTAGATATGTAGTTTACTAAGACACTCCTAGGTAAGGTACCAAGTGTCCTCCTTCTGCAGCTGCCCCTCTCCCACAGTCCCCTCTTCATTTACCCTGACTGGTGGGAAGGAAGGAAGAAGGCCTGAGAGCTCAGGGGTGAGCCAGGCAGGAGAGACCCGACCAGGGTGGGAAGGAAAGGAGAGGAGGAAAGAGACAACCTGCCAGTCCCTCCATCAGTGGTTTTTCTCTTTCCAGCTTCATGATCTGGATTAGAGGCTACTTTCCCTTTGCTGGTTGGAGCTGCAGGGGTGTGGAATTGAGGACTCAGGAGCAGCAGGTACAGGATCAAGGGCTGGCATGAAGGTTGGAGGTGAACAACTTACTTGAGGGGCAGGAGAGTGTTTCTCTGTGGGTTTGGGTTCCTGCTAGACACCCAAAGAAAGACTTCACCCTGCACTCATTCCAGTTTGCCCTTAGCCTTGTTTCTAAACTGCCTTATCTATAACATGGTGTTATGGTTTACATACAAGGTGTCCCCCAGCCAGGTATGGTGGTACAAGCCTGTAATCGCAGCGACTCAGGAGGCTGAGGCAGGAGGGTCGTAAATGTAAATTCAAGGCCAGCCTGGACAACTCAGGGAGAACCTAAGCAACTTAGACCCTGTTTCAAAATAAAAAATAAAAAAGGTTGGAGATGTAGCACAGTGGCAAAGTGCCCCTGGGTTCAATCCCCGGTACCCAAAACAAACAAACTAAGAAACCCTGTTCCCCAAAAGCTCATGTGTGAGACAATGCAAGAAAGTTTAGGGGTGAAACGATTGGTTTATGAGAGCCTTGACCTAATCAGTGCGTTGGTCCACTTGAATGGATTAACTGGGTGGTAACTATAGGTAGGTAGGTTGTGGCTAGAGGAGGCAGGTCACTGACAGTGTGTCTTTGGGCTTTATATTTTCCCCTGGTGAATGGAGAGTCCTCTCTCTCTCTCTCTCTCTCTCTCTCTCTCTCTCTCTCTCTCTCTCTCTCTCTCTCTCCTTCCTGATTATCATGTTCTGAGCCGCTTCTGTCCTCCACACCCTTCTGCCGTGTTGTTCTGCCTCACCTCAGGCCCAGAGCAATGGAGTCAGCCAACTATGAACTAAGATCCTTGAAACTGTTAGGGAACAGACAGGTGCGAATGGTGGGAACTCCAGGTTACAGGAATAATTCTATAAAATGAGCCCACTGTGCTGACCCCCATATGTTTCTTTTTTATGAAGTGATTTACCTGCAACTCTGCCTGGCTTAAGTGGACAGGTTATGTCACATTCCACAGCAAACTATCTGTTATCTGCAGGAGGAATGCAGGCCTGAAATAATGTTGATAAAAGGAACCCAAGTCACCCTGAAGGGGGACCTTTGTGGCCCTTTTCATAGACCAGGTCCCCAAAACTTAGGGAGATAAGGATAATTCCTCCTAACCATAAAAATCTGGTAAAGTATCCAATTAGAACTGGCCAACATGGGCCAAGGGGGCCTACAGTTGTCACGGCAGCAGGAACTTGGAAGTCTGATGTCATCCTGCTGTCAGTCAAAAGTCAATAAGTGGGCTTGGGCAGGACTCTCTGGAAACTTCTCTCTGATTCCCAATAAAACTTGAGCACAGGAGAGACTTGCAGTCTCTATCCTCTCTGAGAGGACCCACTTTCTCCCTTGACGGTGTCTCCTTCCCGTTTTCCTATCCCTTCAACAAACTCATTCCTGTTCCTCTGAGTAACATGTCTGAAATCTCTGACTTGATCACAAGACTTGGGGTTTGAAGGGGGGAGGTCTTCGCACTGCCTCAGTTTCCCAGAAGGCCCCATCTCTGGAACAAAACCATGAGCACCAAAAAAAACTTTTCCTCCTCTAAAATTATTCTTGTCAGGTCTTTTGGTTTCAGCAACAAAGAAGCTGACTAAAACACAGAGGACCACCTCCCCCATGCACCACGTGTTCAGAGGACAAATGGGCAGCCCAAGGCTGTCAGGAAGGGCACAGGATGAACATGATGGCCACCTACTCACTTAGTAACAGCTGCTGAGAACCTGGAAGGTGAATCTGCACGTTCCTTAACCACAGTCTCTTCATTGGTGCATTTACTCAATTATCCAACAGATTAGTGTTGAGCACTGCTGTGTGCTGGCAGCATGCTAGAGGCCGGGCCTGCACCACCGGGCAGCGCTAGAACCAAGCAGCTGTGGCCGTGGGTGGCAGCAGACTCATAAAATGGCTGTTGGGAGAGCCTTGGAATCAACCCCACAAGAAGGAAGCAGGACTGAGCCAAGGAGAAGGTGAGCTATATGGCGGGTCCAGCAAAGGCCTCTGCCCTCCCCATGGGGAGTTCTGCAGCTAGAATGGCCCTTTGAGATGAGATGGCCAAGCCTTTGTACCCCACATCGATGGGTCCCTGGGTGAGATACCCTGGGAAGGGCATGCCTCTAGTTGCTGAAGCTGTACGTGAAAGGGCTGGGAGTGGAAGATTAGTCACTTGCTGGCCCTGCCAGCTGGCCAGCATGGTCCTTCCTTGAAGGAGAATCTGACTGGCACATTGTCCTGTTCTCCCAACTGGCATCATGTAATCTGACTCCACAACTCACTGTGTGACCTTGGGCAAGAGGCTTAACCCCTCTGAATCAGTTTGTTCATCTGAAAAAATGGGTGAATTAACACTTTACATCTGCTAGAAGAATAGAGTGAGTCAATTCTCACAACAGTGCTAACCACGGAAGAACCATGTGTATTGTCACATATAGCTGCAGACAGTTATAATCCAGTGTGATAACTGTACAGCCAGGATAGAGGGGTCTTTAGGAGAGGCACCTCACCCCATCTTGGGAAGGCCTACCCAAAGTAAGGGATCCCCAAGCTGAGACCGTGGGATAAGCAGGACCTGCACAGGCAGAGGAGGAGCAGGGCACAGGACGATTTCAGGCGATGGGAATAACATGTGTAAAAAGGCCTCAAAGCATGAGAAATCCAGAGACAGTGCTGCACTGGGGCAGCCAGGGCTGGCAGGGAGACAGCAATGGCCCAGCCTGAGCCATGGCTGACCTGGGGGAGTGAAGGGAGGAGTGGAGCAGACGCCTTCTGCTGTGAGCACTGCTTCACCTGTGTGCGCTCCTGATTGGCTGGGGCTGGAAGCAGGTCTCCCAGATATCTGGGGCTTACAGCCATGCAAGTGGGCAGGTAAGTGTCTCACTCTGACCTTGATCTCCAAGGTCAGGGAGTGGTGCAGCAGCACTCACCTGGAGGCCCTGCTGAACCCCTGGGCTATGAGCTCATCAAAAGCACCAAGGGCAGGTTGTCCTGACTTGTTGGGAACTGCATTTGGAAGGAGAAGGCATGTAGAACTTTCTTTTCCGGTTGCTCTCAGCCCCAGGAAGTAATCTGAGCACTATAATGTGAGTCAGGAGAACTATTGGCTGTGTGACTTCAAACCAGTCCCTTCACTTCTCTGGAACTGGGCATCTTATTCTGCAAAAGGACGAGGTTCAAGTAGATGGTATGGTAGCCCCTTCCAGCTCTGTTACTCTGGATCTATTTTCTCCCAAAATTATGGCTTGTTTCACTTGATCATTGCTTATCTTTTATAGCTTCGAAGGTGGCCATTTCCTATCCTGCCTCCCTCTTGACTTCTTAAGGAGCTCTCAGGGCCACTCTGACAATTAGCAGGCCCCCCTCTCAAACAGGCTCCCACGGAGGAAACAGAAACAATAGGAATCGCTTCCCGGGCAGCCTCTGTCCCGCCAAGGGTAGGCATCCAGAGTTGTTTTTCTGGCACTGCTGTTGTTTTCCCCAACCCACCACACCCTCCATCCTGTGCTTCCTCCCAGACCAAGGTTCCCATGGCAGGAGGACTGCCCAGGAGTCTCCCGTCCCAGCCTTCGCCCCAGCCCTGCTCTCTGCCTCACACTTGCTGTACTTGGAATTCCATTCCTCTCTCCAACCTCAGCTTCCCTGGCAAAGCTCAAGAACTCTTCAGGGATAAAATCTTTGCTGACCCCAGGGGCTGGGACGAAACCTTATTCCAGCAGAGCAGCATGGTGCATGTCCCAGTTCTCAGCCCCTATTTGACTCTGATGCATATTAAAATTTGCTGTGCACAGCTGTCATTCCCAGTACTGTTCCCAGCCTGGAGTTTGCATGCAGCCGGTGCTGGATGTTTGGTGAGCAAAAGTAGAAGAGAAAAGAGGAAGAAATGAAATGGCATGAATCTCTAAAGGGAGCCTGGTGGTACATCTAGTGCTAAATTTGTCCACTTATTGTTTATGTCCAAGATAAAACCACAATATACACACAAATCTGTAGACTGTGTGTGGGCCCTGGGCACTTCCGTTGACAGCTCTGCTCAGGAACAAGGAAGCAGGCTCTCAGTAAGGTCCCTGTGCCCTTGCTGACACCACAGAAAAGTCACTCTTAGTGACCTTGCAGCTGCGCTTAGCAGCCCCTTCCCCAGAATGTCTAGAAAGTGTGTGGGTGGCAGGGAGGTAGAACCCCCAGCTACAGCTCAGGAGGCAGGTCATGGACTTGCCTAGGTATCGCTCAGAGGTGGATGGTGATTTTCCTGTGTGTTGTCTGGCCTGACAGAGGAGCGGTGCAGCATGCTGCCCAGTGGGAGTTGGGGGAACCATGGGAGGAGGCAAGCTTAGGGAGTAGGACTTGAGTGTCATGGAGTTAGTAAGGGGCCAGTCTTCAGGCTCTGTGGGCTGGGGTGAAGACAGAGGAGAACAGGGCCTGGCCCTAAGAGGAGGGACTCTCATTAGCCCATTTCACAGATGAGGACACTGAGGCAAAGTTAGGAACTTGCCTGGCCTTAGTCCACACTCCTCCGAGGGTATGATTCCACCACGGCTCTCCTCACTGCCGTCCAGTCGGTATGTATGTTTCTATGGGTTTGCTCACTGGTGTGGAAGCCACTCCCTACCATGGGAATATAGTCTCTGTGAGAGCAGGAACAATTCCTGAATCTTCAGTGCCTTCAAGAATGCCTGGGCAAAGCCAGAGCTCAACGAACATTTGCTGATGACTGAAAATGATACTGTGTGTGTATCTTAGTTTATTACTGCTGCTGTAACAGAATTCCCCAAACTAGGTAATTTTTTATCATTTTATTTAATGGAACTGGCGATTAAACTCAGGGCCTCATCTATGCTAGGCAGGTACTCTATCACTGAGCCACATACTCAGCCCTTAGGTAGTCTTTAAACACAAATTTATTTTTTCACAGTTCTAGAGGCTGGGAAGATCAAGGTACCGGTATATCTGCTTGTCTGAGGAGTCAGGTCTCTGCTGACAAGATGGCGCCTTGTGGTGCATCCTCTGGAGGGAAAAGTGCTATGTTTTCTATGGCAGAAGGAAGAAGGGCAAAGAGAGCTGAACACTGTCTGTCAAGGCTCTTATTTTTTTGTTGTTGTTTGATTAATCTCTTTTATTTTAGATTTGAGATATTGAAATAGAAATAGGCTTATATCTTCTTAAAATTAAATTACTCTTTCTTAAACTATTTTTAAATTTTTTTTTATTATTCTAATTTGTTATACATCCTTGAAAGGCCCTTATTTATTTAGGGCACCTAATCCTATTCATGCAGAAGCAGCCCTCATGGCTTCATCGCCTCTTGAACATTCTACCTTTTAATATTATCACACTGGTAACATCTGAATTTGGATTTGACACATTTAAGCCACAGCAGTGATACGATGATGAATATATATTCGATCTCTCCTCTCAGTTCCTGGCACAGAGCTCCTAAGACCTTTGTGATTTCAGAGTGATAAGAACATCTTTTTTTGTTCAAATGAGGTGACTCCTGGTGGACTCCTGGATGGAGACTGGTCACCAGAAGGACTAAGCTGAAGGAGCCCTAATTAGGAAGGGCTGTTGTAGCTAGCTGGAAGCCATAGGTTCCACCTGATATGTATGTGACGCACCTGTAGGCACCCGCAAACCTGAAGGTATATAACCGGGTGAAAGCGGTCCGAGTTAGGAGAACGGAGAATTCAGTCAGCCGGGCAGTCACTCGGTCGGTCAGAAGAATCAGAGCGGCCAGAATGTAGGCAGAGCGGTTACAGAAGAGAAACCGGATAGAAGAAGTAATGACTGGTCAGAGTTAGGCCGAGGCTCCAGAGGACTGGTCAG
The DNA here is from genome assembly GCA_025594165.1 of Tamias sibiricus. Taxonomy (NCBI): domain Eukaryota; kingdom Metazoa; phylum Chordata; class Mammalia; order Rodentia; family Sciuridae; genus Tamias; species Tamias sibiricus. The sequence continues at coordinate 53,170,035 of CM046669.1, forward strand.
AGTAAGGCCGAGGCTCCCGAGGAAGACAGAAGACAGAAGACAGAAGAAGGAAGAAAGAAGAGAGAAGAAAGAAGCTCTAGTCTTTCTCTAAGCTAAGCTCTATCTTTCTTTACTCTAAGCTAAGAAGAAAAGCTAAGCTCTATCTTTATCTTTCTTTCTAAGACTCTAAGCTAAGAAGACAAGAAGAAATCTTTCTCTAAGCTAAAATCTTTCTTTCCCTCTCTAAGCTCTAAGAAAGTAGAAGTAAAAGTAGTAAAAGCTATACTCTGCCTCCGAGAGTTTTTATCCCAGTTTTACGGTACCAGGCAGCTTACACTAAGCCATGATTAGAAGTTTGGACTTTTCGAACCCTCCCTGCCCCTGTTCTCTGGGAAGGGGAGAGGGGCTGGAGATTGAGTTAATAATTGAGCATGTGTGTATGATGAAGTTTCCTTAAAAAATCCCAAACTGAGGGGTTTGGAAAGCCTCAGGGTTGACAGGCTCATCCACCTGCTGGGAGGATGGTGAACCCCAACTCCATATAGACAAACTCCTGTGCTCAGACCTTGTCCTGCATATCTCTTCACTTGGCTATTTATTTGTATCTTTACCCTTTCTCTCATTAAGATAATCACTGGCAAACATAACTAAAGTGTTTCCCAGTATTCCATGGGTCATCCTGGCAAATTACCCAAACCTGTGTGAGGGCAGTCACAGGAACCCCCAGAAGTGGGGGTGACAACCTATTACTTGCAATGGGTGTCTGAAGTTGGGGCAGTCTTGTGGGACTGAATCCTTCACCTGAGAGATCTGACTCTAAATCTAGGTCGATAGCAGTGTCCACTGAGAACTGCTCTGTGGGGGACACATCTGGTGTCAGAAGTGTTCTGCATTGAGTGTGTGACACTAAGTACTTTTCCTTTTATTGTTGCTTTGTTTTTCCTATCCCCTGCACTGAACAAGGACAGACAAAATGCAGATAGCGCAAGGAGGAGGTGCTGGCATGCCCAGGCAGAGTTCTCTGCCAAGGTCAGCACTCAAGGTTCCCATGAGCATTTCTGGGACTCTAAGCCGGCCTGAGGTCTAATATGTGGGTGTCCTGCCTTTGTATCTTCAAAGAAGGGTGCCTGGCTCTGTGGTGTCATTCCTTTATCAATTCTTTCCATTTTTTACTGATTTAGCCCCTCCGTTGTTTAGCAAGTGTTAATGAGCACCTACTCTGCACCCAACCCCAGCAGTGCACAGTAGCCACAGTTCTGGTGCCCGCCCCTTGGCCTCATAGTGAGGGACACACCAAGGATAAAAGACAAATGAACAGACAACTGCTGTGGAGGAAGCAAAGGAGGGGACTCCAGCCTCCAGGGGGTGGGCAGGGAGGCCTGTCAGAGGACACAACCCCCGCGGTGTCCAGGCAGGGCCATCAGGAGTGAGGAGGCCTCCAGGAGGGCAGAAGGGCTTCATTGTTGGAGAAGGAGAAGCTGGGGCAGCCGGGCCCAGTGCTGTCGGGAGAGGTTGGGGACAGGTTCCACCAGGAGGCAGAAAAGGACCCCGTGAGGCTGGGCAGTGAGGGGAGGTGGAGGGAGACTGTTGATGGGTTCTAAGTAGATGGGCAGGAAAGGCAACGCGATCCATACCATGGTCGGACAAGGCCCACCTAGCTGCTCTGGGGACAGGACAGGCCTGGGGTGGGCACTGCTGAAGTGGGAAGAGTGGACAAGGTCATGAGGTTCTCCTGGAGGGACAGCTGGTGGCCTGGGGTGATGGGAAACAGCGGGTCTGCTGGAGTCGTACGGATAGAACAGAAGTGCTAGGATTTGCTCATGTGGGCATGAAGCTGAGGACAAGAAAGGGACCAAAGAACTTAGGTTGTGCCCAAGCCACGGGGATGGCACCAGCTGGGGGGAGAAACAGAAGGAGACTGAAAAGTCTTTTGAGCTTAAGGCCAAGGGACTGCTGTTTGTTTGTTTAATTTGCACAATGCTTCTATGCCTGCCAGAAAAACAACGGGCAAGGCCAGCGCCAGGGTTTTCTGCAGGAGTCCCAGTTTTTCCTGTGCTGTATCATTTTCACCTTGGAGTCCGGGCAGCCACAAAGCTGGCCTGACCTTGGTTTCCATGAGGAAGGCAGAGACTTACTGTACACGGTTTCCTGCGCTGGGGTCTGCTCAATGGCACATTCCAGGCCCTGAGGGGGGCGGCGTCTTGCCTTGTGTGCGCATGAATCAGGGCAGTGTGCAGGAAGCACCATGCGTGTTACATAAAATCTAACCCCTTCACAGCAAAGGAAGCAATCAAGAGTGTGGAGACAGCCTGCAGAATGGCAGAAAAATCTGTGCCACCCGCACCTCAGATAAGGCATTAAATCCCAGGATATGCAAAGAACTCAAAAAGCTCAACACCAAAAAGAAAAAAACAAAAACAAAAAAACCACCAAATAACTCAATTAATAAATGGGTGAAGGAACTAAACAGACACTTCTCAAAAGAAGAACTATGAATGGTCAATAAATATATCAAAAAATGTTCAACATCTCTAGCAATTAGAGAAATGTAAATTAAAACTACACTGAGTCAGGAGCCGTGGTGCATGCCTGCAATCCCAGAGGCTCAGGAGGCTGAGGCAGGAAGATCCTAGTTCAAGATCACCTTAGCAACTTAGTGAGGCCCTAACCAACTCAGGGAGACCCTGTCTCTAAATAAAATATTAAAAAGGGCTGGAGACGTAGCTTAGTGGTTAAGCACCCTTGGGTTCAATCCCCAGTACAAAACAAAATGAAACAAAAAAACAACAAACAAAACAAACTACATTGAGATTTCACTTCACTCTAACCAGAATGGCAATTACCAATATAAGTAACAATAAATATTAGCAAGGATGTGGGGGAAAAGGGTATACTCATACATTGTTTGTGAGACTGCAAATTAGTGCAACCACTCCAGAAAGCAGTATGGAGATTCCTTTAAAAACTAGGAATGGAACCAACATGTGATCCAGTTAACTCATTCCTCAGTTAAAGGAAGTAAAATAAGCGTACTATAGTGATGCAGCCATATCAATGTTTATAGCAACTCCATTCACAATGGTTAAGCTATGGAACCAACCTATCAACAGATGAACAGATACAGAAATTGTGGTATATCCACACAGTGGAATATTACTCAGCCATAAAGAAGAATGACTTTATGACATTCATCAGTAAATGGATGGATCTGGAGACTAACATGCTAAGTGAAATAAGCCAATCCCCAAAACCAAAGGTTGAATGTGTTCTCTGATATGTGGATATTAACCCACAATAAGGGGGAAAGAGGGAAAGAAAAGGAGTTCAGTATATTAGACAAAGGAGAATGAAGGGAAGGGAGGGGGGATAGGAATAAGAAAGACAATGGAATGAATCTTACCTAATTTTCCTATGTACATATATGAATATACCATAGTGAATCTCACCATCATGTACATCCACAAGACTGGGATTAGAACAAGATGTTTCATGCTTGTAGAAATAAATCAAAATGGATTCCATTGTCATGAATAACTAAAAGAAAGAAAGAAAGAAAGAAAGAACCAAGGGAAAAATATCCAGCCCCTGTTAGATTTGGGTAGCTTGCCATTTAATCCTCATAACATCCCAGAGACATAGATGTATTAACCTCATCGTTCAAATGAAGACCCGAGGCAGAGAAACCTCGCAAGTGCACACGGCCCTCCAACACTGCTTAGGTCCAGCAGATTCCACACCCCACCTTCTTGGTCATGCCTTCCCCGCAGGTGGAACCCAAGTGCGTTTTCTGCTCTGGTTCCCACACATATTCCTTATACTGGTTGTCCAGGTGGGCTTTACACAGACAGCTCCCCGCTACCAGCACCCCTCTTCCTTTTTGTGGGCCCCCCACTTGGTTCCTCCAAAACTCAGAAAAAAGCTACCTTGTATGTCTTCCAAAGAGAGATTGTCCTGCTCTATCAGGAGAATCTGTGCAAAGGCTTCCTCTCTCCCTGAGGAGATATGAGCAGCACCTTCTAGCAAGCTCCCCCGACCCTGCACGTTGTTACTCAGTTAAGAGGTGATTCTCCTGGGGAATCCTCCACAAAGGAATCCTCCACAAAGGACATGCCACACCCATAGAAATAGAGTTTAGGTGGGTCAGGATTGAGTGGGGATGCGAAGGTCACATCCCAGATGGTTGCTCTTGAATCCAGCTCAGATCCACCTTGCACACTTCCAGCTGCCCCTGAACCCAGAATAATGCGACTTGGTGGACCCAGACATACTCGCAACTTCTTTTACAGTTTGAAAGATTTAAATGTCCTGAAAGGGCTGGGGTGCAGCTCAGTGTTAGAGTGCATGCCTCGCATGTACAAGGCCCTGGATTGGATCAATCCCTAGTATCACAAAAAACAAACATAAATAAGAAAAGTCCGGAAAGTGTTTTCATTTTATGACTGCTTATGGTTTGTCTTCTGAACATTTTTTTCACAGAAGATTTGAATGGAGGAAAACAGAAAAGTGAAAAATAACAGTGATTCTACCACCTGGAGATACTGAGGGGGCAAACACACACTCGACGTTTTCTGCAAAAGTCTTGTATTGTGTGGCACGTGCTGTGGTCTTTTTAAATATTTTTTTAGTTGTTGACAGACCTTTATTGTTTTATATGTGGTGCTGAGAACCAAAACCAGTGCCTCACACCTGCCAGGCAAGTGCACTACCTCTGAGCCCCAGTCCCAGCCCCTACCCCTTATCGCTTGTTTTGAAGCGATAGTGTTCTTTCTGGATAGGTCTCCGCAAGGTGCTTCCCAAACTGCATCACCCTGTGCTGTGCTGTGGAGCTCGAGAAGCCAGAGGACGGAGGCCCTTGACTTGGAGCTGCTGCTTATGTGATAAAAGAGATACCCGAAATCTGTGCAGAAAAGAGTGGGTCCCTTGATAAATGATGCTGGGACAACGTGCTATCTCTGTAAAAAAAAAAAAAAAAAAGTCATAATGTAAATAGATTCCTATACTCTGTCATATCCTTGCCTTAAATCCAGATAGAATGGTGAGTTACATATTAGCATGTTGAAATGTGTAAATGTGTATTTGTGCAGTATGGATCACATACTAAATAATTTACATAGGACTCATAAATTAGAAAGGAAAAAGAATGTTGCAAATACATCCTCACTAATATCAGGAGTGCAAATTAGCACAGAAGAAACTATTCTAATCTATCAAATTGATATGTTTCTTAAATTTCAATTGCTTTCTTACACAACCCCCTGGTGGAAGCCAAACTTTTTAAGCACTTCTCATTTCGATGCCTTCTGTCTCTGTGCATGATGGGACCCAGCTGCAAGACCACACAGCCAGCTCCTCTCAACTTTCTATTAAAGAATTTCCACATTCCAGGCCCCGCTGCAGTTCTAGCTTTTCCTGAAACACCCACCCCACCTCTGCCCCTGCTTGGGAGGCCTTCAGCAACTAAGAAGGTCCATCAACAACTAAGAAGAATATTTTTTAAAAAAACCCATTTTGCCCATTTAAACTATAATATTCAGTGGTTTTTACCATGTTCCCAGGGTAGAGCATATATCACCCAAATCAAAAGTTTTTAAACTTTTCATCACCTCCATAAGAAACCAAGTACCATTAGCAGCCACTCCTCCTTTCTCCCACTCCACTTTCACTTGGTATAATGCTTTCAAGATTCACTCCTGCTGTGGTACATAAGAGTGATTCATTCCTTTTCAGGACTGATAAACATTCCATTGTATGAACATACCACGTTTCGTTAAGCCATCGATCAGCTGATGACATTTAGGTTGTTTTCATACTTTTGTTCTTATGAATATACTGCTCTGAACATTTGTGTATGTGGTTTCTTTTTAAAACATTCATTCTTTAGTTGTAGGTGGACACAATACCTTTATTTAATTTTATGTGGTGCTGAGGATCGAACCCAGTGCCTCATGCATGGTAGGCGAGTGCTCTTCCTCTGAGCCACAACACCAGCCCCTGTGTATGTGTTTTTGTGGACATATGTTTTTATTTTTCTTAAGTGTCTACCTGGGAGTAGACTTGCTGGGTCATTTGGCAACTCCATGTTTCACATTTTGTGGAATTGTCCAGCTGCTTCCCATAGTGATTGAACCATTTTATATTCTCACCAGGATTCCAGTTTCTCTTACACCTTCACCAACACTATCTTTTTGATGATAGCTTTTCCCGAGCATAAGGTAATACCTTAATGTGGTTTATATTTGCATTTCTCCAATAGCTAACAATATTGTATATTTATTCTTATGCATATTGGTTATTTGTATATCTTCTCTGGAGTAAAATCTATTCTCATCTTTTGTTTTTAAATTGAGTTCTTTTTCTTTTTCTTGTTGAATCATAATAGTTCTTTATTTATTATGGACATAAGTCCCTTCCTTAACAGATGTATATTTTTAAAATATTATCTTCCATTCTGTGGGTTTTCCTTTCAATCTCTTGATGGTATCCTCCGAAGTGGAGGAGTTTTTAATTTTAACAAAGCGCATGATTTTTATTTTTATAGAAATGATTCTCTTTTTTGTAAAAGTTTTTGTAGTTTTATCTCTTACAGTTAGGACTATAATCCATTTGAGTTAAATTTCTGTATGGTGCATTTTATCCTTTCTTTTTCTTCTTTTCTTCTTCTTCTTCTTCTTTTTTATTTTTTATTTTTATTTTTTATTTGTAGTACTGAAGATAAAACCCAGGGCCTCATGCATGCTAGGCAAGTGCTCTATTGCTGAGCCACATCCCCAGCCCTGTTTGATGCACTTTAAATGTCATATCTATTTATTCCAACACCATTTATGTTGAGAATATTTGTTGTCCTTCACCCAAATTGAATTGTTTTGGGACTCATGTCAGAAATCAAGTGAGCCTTGTGCAGTGGCATATGTCTATAATCCCAGCAGCTCAGGAGGCTGAGGGAGAAGGATTGTAAGTTCAAAGTCAGCCTCAGCAACTTTTCGAGGCCCTAGGCAACTTAAGAGACCCTGTCTCAATATAAAAAATAAAAACAGCTGGGGAAGTGGCTCAGTGGTTGAGAATACCTGAGTTCAATCCCCAATATAAAAAAGATCAATTGAATATGAATGTCAGGGTTTATTTGTGGACTCCCGATTATGTGACACTGAACTATGTGCCTTATCTTTATGCCAATACCAAAAATGTCCTTGAACCTATAGCTTTGGGTTAAATTCTAAAATCAGTAAGTGTGAGTCCTCCAATTTTGTGTGTTCTTTATTCTTGTTTTGCTATTTTGATCCTTTGCATTTCTATATAAATTTTATGATTAATTTATCAATTCCACAAAAAAGTCAGCTGAGATTTAAAAAAAAATTTTTTTAGTTGTCAATGGACCTTTATTTTATTCATTTATATATGCTGTTGAGAATCAAACACCAGTGCCTCACATATGCTAGCAAGTACTCTACCACTGAGCCACAAACCCAGCTCCAGCTGAGATTTTTGATGAGGTAGCTTTGAATTTAGGTCAATTGGTGAATATTGTCATCTTAAAAACATTAAGTCTTCAAATCCATAAGCGTGGGTTGTTTTTTTCCATTTATTTACATCTTTAATTTCTTTCAGAAATGTTTTGCAGATTTTGTTTTCTTTCTTTCTTTTTAATTTAATTTTGTACCACAGATTGAACTCAGGGGCATTCAACCACTAAGCCATATCCCTAGTTCTTTCTATTTTTTATTTTGAGACAAAGTCTTGTTAAATTGCTGAAGCTGACTTTGAATTTGCAATTCTCCTGGCCTAGCCTCCAGAGCTACTGAGATTACAGGCAGACACCACCGTTCCCTGATGTTTTGTAGTTTTCAAACTACAAGTTTTGCACTTTTTTGTCAAATTTATTCCTAGGTATTTTATTCTTTTTTTGATGTTCTTATAAGTGGAATTCTTTTCTTAACTTTCTTTACAGATCATTAATTTGCTAATGTTTAAAAATAAATTTGTTTTTGTATGTTGATTTTGTATTCTGCTACCTTGTTAAATTCACTTACTATGTTTAGTAGTTTTTTTAGGGATTACTTAGGATTTTTGATAGGTAAGATCTTGTTATCTGTGAATAGAAATGGTTTTACTTCTTTTCTTTTAATATGAATTTTATTTATTTGTTTTTCTTGCCTAGTTGTCTTGACAAGAGCATTCAGTATAATGTTGGATTAAAACAATAAAAACAGACACTCTATCTTAATTGTGATTTAAGGAGAAAGGAACTCAGTCTTTCACCAGTAAGTACATTTTTTTTTCCCCATAGATGGCATTATTCAGATTTAGGAAGTTTTCTTCTGTTCCTAGTTTGATGAGGATTAAAAAAATTTTTTTTTTTTACTTGTAGATGGACATAGTACCTTTGTCTTATTTATTTTATTTGTATATGGTGCTGAGGATCGAACCCAGTGCTTCACATGTGCTAGGCAAGTGCTCTACCACTGAGCCACAACTCCAGCCTCTGGTGAGGATTTTTGTCATAAAATGATATTGGACTTTTGTCCAAGGCATTTTCTGTTTCTATGGACATGATCATGTGTTTTTTGTGATTTATCAGTATCGTGTATTATTACATTAATTGATTTTTGGATGTTAAAAGAACTATACTCCTAGCATAAATTCCACTTGGCCATATGTTGCTCGACATAGTTTGCTAGTATTTTATTGAAGATTTTCACATCTATGTTCATAAGTGCTGGTGGATTATCTATAGGTGGTGTATTCATCTGGTTTTGGTATCAAGGTAACATTAACCTCACAGAAGGAATCAAGAAGTATTTCAATTTTTTGAGGAGTTTCTAAAAATTGATTTGAGGACAATGTATTTTGGAGAATTTATTAGTGAAGTTCTCTGTGGGAAGTAGTTAATAACTAAATTTAAACTCATTATATATCTACTTAGATTTTTAAAAATTCTTCTTGAGTCAGTTTATATCTTTCTAGAAATCTGTCAGTTTCACTTAAATTTATTTAACTTCTTGGCATATAGTTTTCATAGAGCTCTCTTGTAAGCCTTTCATTTCCATAAGATTAGTAGTGATTGTCTCCTCTTTCATTACTGATTTTATAAATTTGAGTCTTTGTTTTTTTCTTGTCAGTCTGGCTAAAGGTTTGTCAGTTTTATTGATCTCAAAAAACAAATGTTTGTCTTCATTTCTTTTCTCTGTTGTTTCTCTCATCTCAGTTTCATTTGTTTCTGCTCTAATCTTGATCATTCCCTCCCTTCCGCTTCCTTTAGTTTTAGTTTGTTCTTCTTTTTCTAATGTCTTAAGGGACAATGTTAGGATATTGACTTGAGGTGTTTCAGGCATTTACATCTCTCAGCATTTTTCCCCTAAATGCTGCTTTAATTTGGTCAAACGATTTTTTGGTATGTTGTGTTTTCATTTCCCTTCATCTTAACGTATTTTCTAATTTCCCTTGTGATTTCTTCCTTGGCCCATTGTTATTTAGAAATGTGTTGCTTGATTTCCACATATTTGTGAATTTCCTAAAATTTCCTTCTTGTATTTTTCCCAGCCTCTACAGGCTGCCCATATTCCTTTCTTCATAGCCTTCTTCCATGTTTCAAATCTAGCAGTTACATCGGTTCAGTCTCTCCTGCCACCATTCCATCTCCGTCTCTGATTACTTTATCTCCCTCTTTCCCTTCGAATTCGATTCTTACATTGGGCTCACTTGGATAACCAGAATAATCTCCCCATCTCAAGATCTTTAACTTAATCACATTTGATAAATCTCTTTTGCCATATAAATAACATTTACAGGTGCTGGGAATTAGGAGGGGGGTTTCTTCTGCTTACCGTGTCTTCCTTTCCTTTTTTATTTAATTGTGAAATACAACACATGCGAGCTGAGGCTGATTCCTTGTAGACAGCCTAGCCAGAGAAGGAGATAGCCTTCCACAGACCTTCATGGGCTGGCTGCAGGAGAGGCTGAAGGCCATTGATCCTGGTAGAACACTGAGGTGGCAGAACTCACCATTGATGAAATAGATCCTGTTGCTGCTATAGCAAAGAGTGGACCTCAGTTCTTGGTTATGCCAGGTAAGGGGCTGGTTCTCCCCCAGCTACAAATGCTGGAATTGGGCTGGAAGCCCAGGTGGTCTCTTCAAACCTCTATCATGGTAGGGAGAAGCTGGTTCTTCCTTCATTCTTATAGCCTCAAAGCCCCCAACCCAAGGATCCTGGTCCCCTTGGTTTCTGTTGGTCATCCCTGTTAAATGCTTGTGCACTTCTCCAGAATATGATGGGTGGTGGACACCTTCTGCTGTCCTGTCTCTAGGCTTGTACGGGTATTAGTTTATCATTCTCCTAGTTTTGTTTAACAGCACACATACACAGGCTGCAGAAAACATAATGGTATAGTGGGCAAATCATTACAAAGTAAACATCTCTGTAACCAACTTAGAAAAGATCAAGCTAAGCCTTAGAAGTCCCTCATGCTCTTTCCAGTCACATCAACTATTCTCCCCTCTAAAGGAAACCATGGCCTGATTGTGGGGGTGGGGGTGGGGGGCACTTGCTTGCTTCTCCTTAGAGTTTTGCCGCCATGTTGTGTATACCTTAACATTATTATGCTTTAGTGTTTCTTGGTTTTGAACTTTAAAGGGATGGAATCATGCAGTGTATATTATTTTTTTAAATATTTACTTATTTGCTTTAGTTGTACACAATGCAAAGCATTTATGTTTACGTGGTGCTGAGGATCGAACCCCGGCTGCGCACGTGCTAGGCGAGCGCTCTACTGCTGAGCCACAACCCCAGCCCAGTGTATATTATTTTAATGTCTGGATTTTTTAGCTCACTCTGTTTTTAAGACTCATTCATTTTTGTGTGGTACAACCATAGTTTTTTTCATTTTTATTGCTGTACCTTCTATGAATGGATATTTGGGTTGTTTTTTGGCTGTCACCAATAATGCTGCCAAAAACATTCTAGTAAGTATCTCAGTTATCTAGTCCACAGTACCTGGAAACCTAGTATGATTTTATAGCAGTGGTTATTATAGTGCCCCAAACTCTTCTTTTTAGTCACATTTTCTTTGGAAGACTGGGGATATGACAAAAAGTTTATCCCAAAGAAACTTGGAAAACTATTGATCTGGGCCACCTTGAAGGCAGGATTGTTTCTGCCTTGTTTACCATTAGATTCTTGTTCCACGAATGGATTATAGAAGTGGAATCTGCATGATGTTAAATGAAGCTTAAATAGTAAACTTTTCCCGAGGTTTTTACAGGTAAGACCTATATTTTCTTACTATAATCTTCTCTAACCCCCATGACCTTTATACCTTCCACTTTGTATTATATTCATTTACCTATACATATATTTTATACGCTCAATTATAAGCTTCTAGTGAGAAAAGATACCCCTCAAGTTAATTTTGTAACTGTGTTAGTCAACTTTTTAACACTGTGACAGATACCCGAGAAAAAAAACTTAGAGGAGGAAAGATTTATTATGGCTCATGGATTCGGAGGTTTCAGTCCCTGGTCGACTGGCTCCAAGAGAGAAACATCATGCTGGAAGAGTGTGGGGCGGGAAAGCTGCTCAGCTCAGGGCAGCTGGGAAGAGTAGACATAGGACACAAGAAAATACTATTCCAGGGCATGCTGCCAGCGACCTACATCCTCTGCCATGGTTTAGATATGAGGTGGCCCCCAAAAGCTCATGTGTGAGACAATGCAAGAAACTTCAGAAGGGGAATGATTGGGCTATGAGAGTCTTTACCTAATCCGTGCATAATCCCCTGATATCGATTAACTGGGTGGTGACTGTAGGTAAGTATGGTGTGATTGTAGGTGAGTATGGTGTGATTGGAGGAGGTAGTTCACTGGGGGTGTGCCTTTGGGGTATATGTTTTGTCCCTGGTCTGCAGAGCTCTCTCTGCTTCTTTGTTGCCATATTCTGGGTTGCTTTCTTCTGTCACACTCTTCTGCTGTGATGTTCTGACTCATCTTGGGCCCAAAGCAGTAGAATCGGACATCTATAGACTGAGAGCTCTGAAATCATGAGCCCCAAATAAATCTTTCCTTTTGTATGTTGTTCTTGTTGGGTCTTTTAGTCACAGTGAAGAAAAAGCTGAATAAAACATCCTCCAACTAATCCCCACCTCCTAAAATTTCCACCACCTCCCCATAATGCCATGGAATTATTAATGCATCAGTAGATTAATCCACTGATGAGGTCAGAGCCCTCATGAGCCAATCACTTCCTGAAAATCCCACCTCTGAACATTGCTGCATTAGAGATGAGGTGGTCAATACATGAGTCATAACAGTTAGCCTAGGGACTCCTGCATATAATAAATGCAAAGTTATATTTCAAACAACACTAAAAGAGAGAGTCACAGGGAAGATTGTGAAGAGAAAGGATGAGGCAAGCATTATGAAATAGGCTGGTTCCCACTTCTGATCACTAAAAAGGTAGAGAGAAATTAGTTTTCACATTTCAAAGGTTCAAGTGACTTATCTGAAGCAAAAGAGTTGATTTGACATTTAACATTTGCCACAAAAAAAACCCTCTTTATATGGTAACAATTGTAAAGTTTGGTCTTAAAGTATTGTCCATCCCATGAGCATTTTCTTTTGTTAGAAGTTTTAATCTAAAATCAGCCAGGATTCTTTCTGTTAATGTCAACAAATGTTTTAGCACATCATTTGAATGAATTCATTTCCTGTTATGTTTCACAGGCGGATCAAGGATGGACTGAAATGGTCTCATATTGACATTCCTCATTTGGTGTTCCTGCTCTGTGCTTGTAAAGAGTGGAATTCTATATTTCCACTCCACATCCATGAAAACAATCAACTCTAGCTACCATTCAATAGAAGAACTGTGTCAAATATGAGCTTCCTAGTCAGTTGATGGAATTCTTATAATAATGCCTTGAACCCATTTTTTTTAAAATAGTTTTTTAGTTATAGTTAGACACAATACCTTTATTTTATTTATTTATTTTTATGTGGTGCTGAGGATCAAACCCAGCACCTTGCACATGCTAGGCGAGTGCTCTACCACTGAACCACAAACCCAGCCCCCCATTTTTAAAAAATAAAATCAGTTGATAAGGACCATGTTCTACTTCATTGTGTACTTGGAAGCAAACATGAAACAAGGGCAAGTCCAGAGAAAAGTCCCACCCTACAATTCCTCAACTCTCCACACACTTATAAAGGCATTATCTCAACCACAGCTATCCTCTGAGGTCTATGTCCCAAGAGATCCCAGAAACTTTCCAGGGAAGAGAAGAAATGCAGGCTTATCCTCTTCTTGCCCATTCAACAGTGGACATCAACTGAATGTTCTCAGACCTCTTCCCTAACTTCTGGACACCAAAACACAATTCTGGAATTAGTAAAGGTAAGAGATTTGCATATCTGCTCCATTCTGGCCACTGTCCTACCCAACCCCATTTTTTTTTTTTCCCATGGCTAGGGATAAATTATCCTGCATACTGAAGGTTACTGCCAGGAATCTCCTCATCAGCATGTGCAAATATCCATGGACTTAATAAGTTCTCTCTGAATGTATGTTCATCTACATATTCTATTAAATTTGTTCTATTATTAAACTTAAAAGTCTGTTAAATTGGGTCAAGAAAAAAAGTCAATTTCACTTATTACTGATGAAAATATAAAAGGGTGCAGCTACTGTAGAAAATAGTTCCAGACGTGTCTCAAAAAGTTAAACATGGAGTTACCATATAACCCTATAAGTCTAAGCTGGTGTATGTCCAAGAAAATTGGAAACATATGTTGTCACAAAATTTCTACACAAATATAACATTATTATAATAGCCCTCAAGTGAAAACAATCTCAATGACTGTATTTTTTTTTGTTGGGGGGGGGCTACCAGAGGTTGAACTCAGAGGGCACTTGGCCACTGAGCCACATCCCCAGCCCTTTTTTGTATTTTATTAGAGACAGGGTCTCACTGAGTTGCTAAGTGCCTCGCCATTGCTGAGGCTAGCTTTGAACTCGGGATCCTCCTGCCTCAGCCTCCTGAGCTGCTGAGATTACAGGTGTGTGCCACCGTGCCTGGCTTCAATGACTGTCTTGTGATGAAATGGATAAACAACAGTGCTATATGCATACAACAAACTATTATTCTGCCATAAAAGGGAATGTACAGTTACATGCTACAACATGTTTGCACCCGATAACGTTAAGTGAAAAATATGAAAAACAAAAAGTCCCACATTGCATGATTCATTTATATGAAATGTCCAGAAGAGTCAAATCCATAGTGACAAAAAGTAGTTGCCAGGGAATAAGGGTAGGGATGAGTGGGACTGCATGGGACAGAGTACTAATAGGTATAGGGTTTCCATTTGTAGTGATGGAAATAGTCTGGAACAATACAGAAGTGATGGTTGCACAATATAGTGAATATACTAAAAAACGCTGTATTTGTGCTTTTTAAAGTGATGAATTTTATGTTATGTGAATTGTATCTCAATTTAAGAAATAACAGGACGGTGCTTATAATACAAGTGTTAGAGTAAGTCATTTCTATGCCATTATTTTCTGGTTATATTTACTGATGATGTTAAAAGACTCAGACTGAATGAATGAAGAAATGAATGATAAATAAAGTGAAAGGAAACCTGGGGGAACAGGTTGCTTTGAGTTAAGGGACACTGTATATGTTTTTCTTGGGAAGGAGTTGGAAAAGGGTGGGCTAGAGGGAAAATACCAACAAGCATTTAATTTATAGGGCATGTTTTGGAAAGGATGACCCCAAGCAAGGATCCTCTTCCCTTCCCAAGACAAGCATATCCTGCCATAACCTCCTTCCTTCACTCTGAGTAGGCACGTGCTGCTGAGATGAAAAGCAAATCTCCCCATAGCCGCCAAAGAAAACAAACACAGAGAAAAAGCAACTGAAGGCTGGGCAAGGAAGCAGGATTCTGCATCCTGGCTGATAACATCTTCAAAATCAAAGTCGCAATGCACGCGAGGGGTCACGGCCACTGAAAAGGTTCAGGGGACATCCAGCACAGTTTGGCCAGAGGTGAGAAAGTCCCCAGCCACAGTGTTTTTAGTTCAAGTCCCTGCAACTTTGTGCTTGATTTGAAAGGCATACCAATGCCCTACCCGTATACAGGGAAAGGCACAGCGAATTCCTTGGGCCGTTTACTTAACAAATATCAACAGATTTTTCTGTGCCTGGGGTAGATGTACAAGCCCCAGCCCATGGAAGAGCACCTTAGGGCTACAAAGGCCTTCTAGCACAGATTTCTGGCACTTTCTCTTCCGGGTCTTTGTTCCTTCTTGTCCTCCTCCTCCAAAAAGGACAGTATGAGGAAGCCATCAGCGCAGGGAACCTGCCTCTTCTTTGCTGGGTGAGGGCTCTCAGGAGAGACAGGAACTCCGCATGTCTGGGCTGACATGGGATGAGACACCATACCCTACCTCTGACACAGGATTTCTGTGAGGCCCCAATGACCCAGCTCCACAGGCTGCAAAGCATCATTCCCATGTCCAGAGTAACTGAGGTGTGGCTTTGTTTCTCCTCAGTCTCTTTCAAAATATTTGGCCTATAAATGGCTCAGTCCCGACCCTTCGTTGGGTTGGGTCACGTGAAGTTGTTCCTTGGGACTTATTCGCCAGGAAGGAAAGGAGGGTTTCCTCTCCCTTGGCTGGTGGAAGCAGCTCCAAGCACCTCCTCCCCACCCTTCCAAACAAAACTCTGGTCACAGCGCTCCCTGGTGGGAGCATGGAGCAACTGCCTGGGAAATCCAGGTCCAGCCCGGGGAAACTAGAGAGCCAGAGGGGTCCGGACCAACCCAGGGAGTTGAGGCTGCGCCCACCACATGGGGGACGATGCCTAAATCCTGCAGGCTCCAGTCACGTCCACTGGATTGTTGTCATTGCAGAATATAGACTCCATATTACCAGATATTTTGATTTCTCAAGACAAGCTAGACATTTCCCAATTGAAACAACGGTATTTGAGCCAAATAAAACAAGCCACGGACGGAGTTTGTGTCGCAAACCATCAGGAAGCATTGATTTTTTTTTTTTTTTTTTTGGTTGCAAATCATCAGGAAACGTTGATAACAGTTCATCCCTACACAGAAAAGAGGAACAATCTTGGTAACAGAAAACATCTGAAATAAAAATATTATAAAAAGCACAGCCATGAACATATTTGACAAGAAGAAAAAGATATCAAGCCTATTCACTTGCATCTGAGTTTTCTCATTTATATTTTCTTCCTAGAGACTGATTTATTTATTTATTTTTTTACTTCTTATATTAACCAGCAGAAATTAGAAGGTTTCAGTAAAAAGTTAGGGAAGGAAAACTCAGACAACATGATTTCCATTAAGTTAATATTTTTCTTCTACTTTGGGAAAAAAATCAATTTTGTTAGAGATATATTTTTGCTTACTTCCAGAATGCCAATGGTCCAAGATGGCATATCAGAACATGCTAGAATTTCACACTCCTCAGAACAGCATTCAAGTCTGCACACTTGGCCCTTGTCATGCCTAGTAGGCTCTTTTACCATTCATTCCCTGTGCTTCCCTGCTCATCCGCCCCGCACCCCACTCTGTTTTCCTCCAAAACATTAGAGGCTTTTTTCAGAAAGTTGTATGCTTTTTTGATGAGTTGCTGTCCCTCTCTTCCATTTTTGAAGCTTCTATGCATTCTTCTAAACCTCATTTACATGTTACCTACCTCCAGTCTTCAGGCAGAGAAAGTTGCCCAGCTCCCAATCTGTGCTTTCAAAGTCCCAAGCCCAGAGCTCTAATAAAACAGTTATTAAATCGCTTCGGTATAATTATTTGTTTACACATCTTTTGACACTGGGAATCTACGCAAAGGTGTTAGCTATAAAACTTTGAAAACATCTGGTAGATTGGAAGCTGGTAAGGTATATTTGCTGTCTGTTTTGCTAACCTAAAGCCTAGTGACCGCAAGACTCATTGTAGCTAACATAATTTTTAAAAATCTTTTAAAATAATTTCTTTCCAATTTTTTGAATAAGTAATAGTTTTCATAATTCAAGATTAAAAAGTGTAAATGTGTCCAAATGGAAAGTTTCCATGTTTCCAGCCACCCAGTTTCTCTTCTTATCAGCAAATAATGTTACTCATTTTTTTTTTTAATATCCTCTGGATGAAGTCCACATTCCTTTACACAGTGTAATTCTTTCCACCCTCTGTGCGTGTTTACCTTCTCCGTCCTCTCTTTTCTTCTAGTTTTCCCTCTACTTTCTCGCCAGGATTGAATTTAGCTTCTCAAAATACTGTCAGCCTTGCCTGCCCTTTTTTTCGTTTGACAGTCTCTCATGATCGGGCCTCTTCTTCTTCACCCCTGTGCTAGTAGGCTCGAAGGCCCTCTGCTCTTCCCCTCCAACTCTTCTCACCGAGTGACCTAATTCCTTAGCAGTCTGCTGACTTCTTGAGGTTAGAGATTCTGTCTCCCTCAATCATTATTAAAGACTGAATACCAGAGTCTAGCACGTGGGGGGTTTGAAAGAACCCTGCTCACTCCCCGAACATCAGCCCTTGTACTTGTTCCCCCGGAGTCCTTCTGAGTGAGTTCTGGGACTCGCCCTTGATGGCCAAGTCATTACTTCCCTGGATGTACAGACCACAAACTCCCAACTCTAACACAATCTCAGTGTTCATCTCCTTGTAACGGGAGGGAGGCGCCCCGACTAACACACAAAGAACGCTCCTTAATCTAGCTTAGGCTCCCTGTTCAAATTCCCATTGGGAGGAAACGAAAATATTGCACAAACTTGCGGGCATGTAAAGATGTTTCTCACTGGAATGAATAAAAAGGCGTGGATGTTTTAATCATCTAGTTCTAAGCCCAAGCAACTGTTGACACAGCAAAATTAGCCTTTCTACCTTAAGAGGCCAAAACCAGACTCTGAAGGGGATGAATTTTCCTTGATCAGTCCTAAATAGGGACTTTACAGATGGACATCCAGCTCCCCAGGTGGCTCATGCACAACCCCTCCCCCACAGGGCAACTTTCAGCTTTCTTTCAAACATCAATCCCTACCTCACTGAATGTCAAATTACTTTGGAAACTGTAAAGTCCTATAAATGGAGAGTGATAATATTATTATCAGTATTTATTATTATATTAACTCAGATTATTACTGGCATGATAATATACATATACTGAGGTGATTGTGGAATGTCACAAAATCCACTATATTAAAGGCCATAAAGATGCTACTTTAAAAATATCTGTACTTTATTCACTGAAATTTCTAGATCAAAAATCTTCAGCCGGGCGCAGTAGCGCACGCCTGTAATCCCAGTACTTTGGGAGGCTGAGGCAGGAGGATCACGAGTTCAAAGCCAGCCTCAGCAATGGCGAGGCACTTAGCAACTCAGTGAGACCCTGTCTCTAATAAAATCCCAAAAAAGGGCTGGGGATGTGACCCAGTGGTCGAATGCCCCTGAGTTCAATCCCCGGTACCACAAAAAAAAAAAAAAAAAAAAAAATCTCCTTCAACTTCTTTTTTTTGGGGGGTTGGGAGTGGGGATTGAACCCAGGCCTTGTGCATGCTAAGCACATGGTCTACCACTTTTAAACCCACTTTGTATCTTCCTTCCTTCCTGGTTCAAGGTACGTAGAAGTTGATTTTGTCTACTGAGAAATATGTAACCACAGCCAGGCTGCTTTAGTACTTGACTGAGTCCAAAACAATCCACTGCTTGATTCCATTCTGCATTCTTTCCAAATTCTTGCTCACCAGCAGAGTCACAACTCTTACAGATATTTAAATGCACCCTTCTTTATCTATGTAATCTATGCATGTGTCTTACTTGCTGTTACTGTCTTAATGTCATTCTATGACCACAAAGATCCAAACTGGGCACAACACCCCTGCTCCAAACTAAGAGAAAAAGGGATGAAGTCCGTTTCTGGGAGAGGTGTTACCTAAGTCTGGAAACTCACCTGAGATGAGCATTAGAACAGAGTTATCGATGAGGGAGCAAACATGACCCCTCTCTTTCCTGCCAGCTAGCTAGAGGAAAAACACTGTGTATATCCAATCAATGAAGACGTATCAGAATTAAATAAAATAAAGTACATTTATATATCTATATGTCTGTTTGTATATACATTAGACATTGCAATTTTCTTCTGCAAGGCTGATAATTATGCTTTTTAATTCCATTAAGATTGAAACCAGAGCTGGGTTTGTGTCTCAGCGGTAGAGCACTCACCTAGCACATGCACGGCCTGGGTTCGATCCTCAGCACCACATAAAAATAAATGCATTGTGTACAACTAAAGCAAATAAATAATAATAATAAAAAAGATTGAAACCAACTACTATCCCATTCATTGTACCTGTTACAAGAAAAAGTTTAGATAAACTAAATTGAACAAGAGCTTTTTTGGAGCAAAGAACCATTCATGAACCAGGCAACACTCAGAACCAGAAGAGGTTCGGAGAGCTCAGCTCTGGCACTTGGGCAGTATTTATAAACAGAATTGGCATTTCTCCAAAGAACTTCTAGACCCAACCTGGAAGGTTTATTCTATAATCTTAGCTGAGGAAGGGTAAGTCTGAAGCTTTTGGTAGCAGAAAAGATTTCAACTATCAGAGAAAAAAGTTATGGAAGTTGGGAATTGAGGTGGGATAGCATTATAGTGGTGGGGTCTGGGGACAAGAGGTCATGTTGTAATGACATCAATGTAGTGTTATGCTGCAATAATACCTAGAAGCAGGGTTGGGGAGGAGTCTTCCTAATGTTCCATTTCCTAGGAACAGTCTAGGAAATGTCAAGGGCTAAAGTTGATGTGGATCAGGTAATGTGTTCCAGGGCATAGGCCAAATGAAACTGTAACCTGTAATCCCACATTGATTTATCACTAGTAGTTGACTTGGAAAACAGGGTTCTACCTCTACTATTGATTGATAAAATAAACTAGACTTTCAACCATGGCAGACAGAGAATGCCCACTTTCTCACTCTGAAGCATTAAAGGCTGAGAGTATAGGTTTACTGCAGATGGCATGCTGTGAGGACCCAGCAGGTGGTCACAGTGGTCAGCACTGGGTGCCCAGCTCTACCCAGTTCCAGCACTTGCTGGGGCCATTGGCGATCTTCATAGGAGTCCAAGTCAGATACCCACCCTTGAGGGAACGTGGGAGCCAGAACATATGCTTGATAAATATTTAAATGCTTCTGATCTTGAATTTAATTCAGTTAACCAGGAAAAATTGTAACCATTTACTTGAAGGGGTAAAGCTGGTTCATCCATTTCTATCAACACTAACTAGCTAACACGTCTGGACCATGTGTTTAAAAGTTTATAGATAGGTAAGGGCTTGATCCCTATGGTAATGGTTGAGGTCGTAACATTTTAGCCTATCTTGATGCAAAAGCTTTGTGTATGAGTTTAAGGTTGATTATCATCATGTCCTGATATTCTATTTGTTTATCTCCCCAGGACAGAGAGACTACTTAGTGGACCTAACTAATATACCTGATGAGCTCTTTTCTGGCTGGGCAAGGATAATATTTGCTTGTCAGGATTCTTTCTTAATTTTTTTTGTTGGTATTCTAATAATAAAGTTTTATTTAGATACAGTAGTGCCTCTAGGCATACAACAATGGCTCATTTATTCACTAGAAAGATTCTTTCTTGGGGCTGGGATTGTGGCTCAGCAGTAGAGCACTCGCCTAGCACGTGCGCAGCCTGAGTTCGATCCTCAGCACCATGTAAAAATAAACGCATTGTGTACAACTAAAGCAAATAAATAAATATTAAAAAAAAAGACTCTTTCTTTTTAAGCAGAGGTTGCCAGAATGTAACAAAGTAGGGGGAAAACATTAGAAGACTCTGAAATACATATGATAAAAGGGTAATTTTCTTTCTTTTTGCTTTATCTTTTGGTATTGAGGATTGAATTCAGGGACATTTTATCTCTTGAGCTACATTTCCAATTCTTTTTATTTTTTATTTTCAGATAGGGATTTGCTAAGGTGCTGAGGCTGGCCTCAAAATTGTGATCCTCCCGCCTAAGCCTGTCAAGTAGTTGTGACCACAGGCATGCACCACTATGTCCGGCTTAAAAAGATAATTCTTTTAATTTACAAAGGGCTACAAATATATAATCAACAAGAAAAAGATAAACTAATCGTTGAAAACAAAAGGAAAGCTGGACACAGAGGCAAAAGCCTGTAATCCCAGCTACTGGATAGGCTGAGGCAAGAGGATTGCAAATTCAAGGCCAGCCTGAGAAACTTAGTAAGATCCTGTCTCAAAATAAATTTTTTTTTTTTACAAAAGCACTAAGGAGGTAGCTCATGGCAGAGTTCTTGCTTATCATGTGTGGGCCCTGATTTGATCCCCAGTGCTAAAACAAACAAATAAATGCAAGCAAGTGAATGGGTGACTAGTCAATGGATCCTCAACTTTTTCAAGTGACAAGGCTAGGTCTGTAAATTGTACACATAAGGAATTTCCTTACTCCCCTGAAATCATCCCTAGCCCCAACATTGGTAGAAGGGGACCAGAGTGGCTAGGTGATGGGTATTTGTGGGTGAGAATAGCTGAAACTAGGTACTACCATAGCTAAGTCCCTCACTTGGTTGGCTGTAGAACTCAACACCAGCATGGATTTAGGAAATACAGTATTAGAGCGGATATCTTAGAGATATATCCCCATCATGCTATAGACAAAGGGAGGTGGAAGCTCAGAAAGTTCAAGTTTCCTGTCCAGGTAGCTTTTTACCCCTGGATGTTTCATAAATGCCTGACACTCAATGATAGGGACCATTATCTTTCTTTCCAGACCATATTATTCTCTTGAGTTTTTTATCTCAGAGAATGAATGGCACCCCAACCCCAAACCCAGACTTCAATGCCAGAGAGCTGGTGTCACCTTGGGCTCCTTCCTTTCCTTTGTCTCTGTGTTCTCTCCTCACCACCTCTTGCTTATTCTGTCTGCTGTCTTCCCTAGCCACAAATCCATCTCTGTCCTTGTTGTTATCTGCATCAGCAGAAACTAGGGCATTTGTGCCTCATCTAGTCATTCCTTCTTTGGTGTCATTCCTTCCTTCCTAGAGCAGTCAGAGTGACCTTGCCAACATCCATCTGAACATATTTACTGCTATCAAAAATCCCTAGGTGTCCATAGCCTGATCTGCCGCAGTCCACCCATCCTGCCTCTATTCCTACCACAAGCCCATGCACTGGAACATTCTAATAAAGCTGAATTGCTGACAGTTTTCCAAACATGCCACACTCTCTCTCATTCCTTCAATTTCTTTAAGTCATCACATGTGCTCCTCCTTCTGTACAGAGTTTTCTCCTCTGTCCCCCCACCCCTTCATGTTCAAGTGCTATCCAAGGATTTAGTTCTTTCTGTCTCACTTTCCCTATGTCTTGACCATGCATTGTCTCCAACATTATCCTCTAGATGTGCATCAGTCTTCTGGGGGCTCTGTGAACTCCTGGGTAGAGAGTCAGCTTCATCTAAAGTGTAAGTCCTAAGACATGTAATTGCTAATGAGACATTTAGCCCTGGTCCAGTGAAGGCGATGACTTTACAGGCACATACTTCTGACAGCCGGCGTGTCGACAAGGTTGTCTCTAACTCTCCTCAAGTCTGAAGGGGCAGAGAAGATCAGATATAAGTGTACACACACCTCATTCATAACACCATGCTTAAAAACAAATCTGGAAGTCTTGGCTTCAGAGCACAATGAGAATGTGTGGGGACTGAAGAGGTGAATTCTCTGGCCTAGGATTTCAAACAGGGCGGTTATTGTTTGTTTGTTTATTTGTTTTTCTGGGGGTAAGGGAAACACAGGCCCAGTTTTGTTCACTTTTCACAAAAAAACAGCCTCCGTGATGGTAACTCCTCTGTTTCTGTTTCCCTCCCTGAATCTTCTCCAGAGGGTGATGTATCTGGACTTGTGAGGGTCCATAGGCTGGCTAGAACTGGGCCACAACTTAAGGGACCGTCTTTTTGAAAAATAAACCAGTGATCTCAAACCTTAACTTATCCAAGAAAATCCTCCAGTAGCCCAGCAGCTTGCTCAAATGGATCTTTTAAAGACAAACAAAGCTGGGTATTAGTTAAAGCATGAAAACAGACTTTACTCATCTGGTGACCATAGGAAAGAGCTGAGCCCCGTTCTGATTTGGGCAGAGGTGACTGGATGAATGAAGGGAAAAATGAGGGAGTGAGTTTGGGGGGTGGGTGGCCAGTTTAAGTACAAGTGGAAAATTATCAAGGGATGGTCAGTATAATTGTAGTGGGCCAGGCCTGTCTGTTAGCTGTCACTTAATGAGGTTGGGATTCTGTCCTCCCACAGAGACTAGGACACCCAGGCCCTATCCTCCCTGGTGATTACATTGTAAAGCCATTCCTTTAAGCCATTCCCAGGAAGGGTGAGGGAGGTGGGGCCTTGTCCTGTCTGGAAGTCATTACATAAAATGTAATCATCAGGAAGGATAGAAGAACACACACATTCAAAGCACCAAGGGAAGGATTTACAATTGCAAGTTCTGTTTAGCAAATGTTCTAAGAAAGGGGGTCAGGGACCTACAGTTAGGTGTTGCCCAGAACAAAGTAAATTTTTGCTGCCTTGAGCTTTCTTAGGCAGACACTTTAATTGGTGTGTGTGTGTGTGTGTGTGTGTGTGTGTGTGTGTGTATGCGCGCGCACGCGCGCTGCTAAAAGTCTTGCCGGAGTTTGCTCCAGTCGACATGCAGTGGTTATGTGCTGAAAGTTCTGCAGTTCTCACAGCGACCTGGCAGAAAAAAGTTGTTTTGTTTTTTTTTTCCAAAATGTTTTAAAACCTTCCATTCTTCAACCCGCCTTCATGTTTTGGGGTACCCTTTTGGATCAACTAAAGCGCGCTCCCATTAGAGGCCATGGCTGAAAGGTGACGTTGAGGACTGACTGACGCCTTGTAGCGGACACAGTGGGAAGTAAAGAGAAAGTGACCAATCCAGAGAAACGGGGCGGATCCCTCGCTTGCTTTGGGAGCTGCCAGTTGCCGCATAGTTCTCCGCGTCGGGCACCGGAGATCCCTCCCTCCGTGTGACCGGAGGAGGACCGCAGAAGCTTGACTGGTTGCGCCGTCTTTGGCTCCTCCACCCTCCCTGAGTCTTAAAACCCTCCTCGCCCTTCCAGGCCCAGTCACCCAGGCCTGCGCCCGCCACCGCAGACCATGGGCGCCGCAGGCTCCTCGGCGCTGGCCCGCCTCGGCCTCCCCGCGCAGACCCGGCCCGCGTGGCTCGGGGTCGCTGCCCTGAGTCTGGCCGCGGTGGCGTTGGGGACCGTAGCTTGGCGTCACGCACGACCCAGGCGGCGCCGGCGGCTGCAGCAGGTGGGCACCGTGGCGCAGCTCTCGATCTACCCTATCAAGTCCTGCAAGGGGGTGCAAGTGAACGAGGCGGAGTGCACCACCATGGGGCTGCGCTGTGGCCACCTGCGAGACAGGTACCCCTAACCCCTGCGCTGCACCTTACCGGGACCTGGAAGGATGAGGGAGGTGGGGGCCTTGTCCAGTCCAGAAGCATAACAAATGCCATGGCTTTGCCCCTTGGTCAGATGCAAAGCTTATAAGAACAGCCGGCAGAGTGAAGAAAGGCTTATCACTTGCTGAAGGTAAAAAGAGCACGTGTTCTCTGCAAGACTAAGTAAGCAAGGGCCTTTTATTGGGGAAAGTCATGCATATTGGTGTAGGAAGAACTCCTCATCACGTGCACTGGCGGGCAGGGTCCGGAGCTAGCTTAATCATGCTTTGCATAGCGGTGGGGAACGCCACGGGGGTGGAGAATTTAGTATTACAGTGAGCAAAGTTTAAGAGTAACCTTTTTATTCTAAAAAGACTGACTCAGAGTGACTCTATGATTGTTACTAAAGTACCTGCCTAGGGGCTAACAGAAAGAGAACAGAGGCAAGCCACCTGATTGAAGAACAGAGGGCTACCACCTGAATTTCCCTGTCTGTTGGACCTTTGATCTTTAGTTGTAAACTCCTGTCTGATTCAGTTTTGGTAAAGTGGATAGGGCAAGTTACTGCCTCTTGCCATGAGAGAATGAGAGGTTGCACCTTTCCTCTGGAGCAGTAGGACTCTGACCTGGTGACTTTTGCTAGCTGTAAAGTTTGTGATTTTCTCCCGCCTGTATTGGAGATTAAACCCAGGGGAGCTCTACTGCTGATCTATATCCCCATTACCTTTTTATTTTTTATTCTGAGACAGGGTCTCACTAACTTGCCCAGGTTGGCCTTGAACTTGTGATCCTCCCCACTCAGCCTTCTGAGTAGCTGGGATTACAGATGGTGTCACTGTGCCCCACAAGTTTGTGATTTCTATCTATAGAACCATAGCAGGAAAACAAAATGCACGTTGGCACTAAACAGGAATAAAACAGAATTGAGAATTGATCCAGGATACTGGGGTAGGCCACTTCTGTTCTGGGGGTCATGCCTGGGAGGCTTGAGGTTTTCATGAGTAATGAGCAGAGTGGAGTCTTCTGCTGGGGAGAGGAGGTAGAAGGTAGTACTGTGAGTGGCAGGTGGGTAGTTAGCCTCAGGTGTAATACTTGGTGCTAATGTATAAACCAAGAAATCATAAACAAGGTTAAAATAAAACAGTTTTGTTGTAGAGTAGATTTGCAAATTGGGAAACAGGCTTAGTGAGACTAGGCCAGAGTTCCATTGAAGGAAAGTGGGCTTGGGTTTTCATCAAGTCCAGTGATTAGAAGGTGAGGCAGATGAGAGTGGTCCTAAGTTTGGTAAGTGCACTGGAATGTCCAGGTCAAGAGGCAAAATTGGTGGCCTGAGATTTCCTGACATGACATCCATGTAGCAATTTACCCTTGTTAGTAAATGTCTGAGGCTTAGAAAAGGACTTTTGCTCAATCTGCAGCCATTTTGATTTTTATGTTACCAAAGGGAACAGCAGTATGTCCTCTTCTCCCAGAGGCAGAGTCAGAGTGGTCCTCAGTGAAAAACTTTGAACAAATTCCCTACTTACATAGGGAATGCGTGATGCATAGAAATTTCATTTTTAGGATGAAGATAACTGGGTTTGTTTAGCCATGGTCTTGTGTCTGTGGAGGTGGGGAGGGTTGCAAATAGATAATTCAAGGAACTTTCTAGCAAAGGGCCATCTGTTGCCTAAGGTTCATGCTAGGACACATGTATGCACTGTTCTTTGAAGACTGCTATTCTTTTAAAGAAATGTGGGCTTCTACTGCATTGGAAAGCTTCGCCTTTCTTAGAGAAGTGTTGTGTGTGCACACCACCTAACTCAAGGGCAATTTTCTGTTCCCCACTCATATCCCAGATTTCTAATCCTGGAGAGAGTTTTTTCAAACTACCCTTTCCTGAAATTCCCATCCCAGTCTAAATGAACTACAGTTGCCAAGAATGATGCCAGCTTGTGTGGCATGTTTCTACCAGGTGTTTCTGACACTGTGAAGGGTCTTATCTGGGGCCATTAAGAACAAGAAAATGTTTAAAGCTTATTCAAGTATGAAGGATTAGAAAAGTCTGCCTATTGCTAGAGAGACTTCAGGTAGAGTGGTACTGGACATCCTCCAACAAACTGGGAGAAGTGGAATCTCATAATGCCCACTGAGAAAAAATGGATGTGTGCTGCTTCCTTCCCCACTTGAGACACTGAGGGTATTTCAGAGATTTCCAGTTCTTGTCAGTGCTTCTTCTGACCATCAGAATTCCTGTCATTTTCCTATTGGCACTGCTTTGCAGTGACTGTTGCTACCATGAGAAGAAAGTATGTGTCCTTTGCTGATGCTTTTCTGCTTCTGTGGCATCCTAAAAGAAGTAGAATTGTGTTAATTTTCATTTGTTTTAAGCAATACATTCTTGAGCAGGGGTGGGGTGAAGATCGAGGCGGAGGGCAGGGCAATGATATTATAATGCAATAGATGCTGAGCCAAATTCTGTCCTGTAGATTAGCTGATTTAAACCTCACAACACTCTTTTGGGCTTGATATCACCATCTCCATCATGCAGAGAAAGAACCAGAGTCTAAAGGATGAGTATCTCACCCCAGATCATAAACCCAATATGTGAACTCAGATGGTGTGAGTACAACATTCATGCTCTATGAAACCAATATGATATGTAGAAGTGTCAGGATTGCACAAAGAATCAGAAAACCTTGGACAAAGTTATTTAACCTCTCTGAGCTTCATTTTTTTTCATTTGGAAAAAAAAATTTTTTTTTAAATTGAACTTGTTAGTCTTGAAGACCTGATCTTGCCTACCCTTTATTTGTCAAAGGGCAATTGATATTCAAAGCAGCCTTGCCAGAAAGAACTCTGCTCAATGGCTGCTGTTCTCTGGACCTGAGAATAAGGTAACACAACTACAGACATACCTAGAATGCAGGCCTCCTTTATTTAATTCCAGTCTGAACCTGTGTTTTTGGAACTGAGATTGAAGCTGAGATTTTTTTCCTCTAAGTGTTCTCTGCTGCAAACTGCTAGAAGTATTTTGTTCAAAGCTCTTGGCATATTGTGCTTGAGCTTGGCAGGCACCCTGAGCTTTAAGGTGTTTAAAGCTACCCAGCTGAATGCTGGCATTGTGATGCTGGGAGGGCATAGCCCTGTTCCCTGACCTTATAAATCCCCACTCACTTATATCTCTGTTCCTGTTTCCCTCCTCTTTCAAGCTCTGTCCTTCCAGCTCCCCAGACCAGTTTGTAGCTTGGGAAACTTTTGGTTACTCAAGGCACCATTGCTCTTTTGGGAAATCTAAGCTCTGGGCTTCTACACTCATCCCCTTACCACATGCTGTTGGTTTGCCCTTAAAATCAAGGTATTGACTTTTAATATTACCAACCAGGTTTTAATAACTTGGTCATAAAACCCACCCTCCAGTCTTACCCTTTCTTTCAGATCTAACAGAACAGAGCTAATTATTCATTCACTGGGTATCATTTGTCTGTAGGAAGTGAAGGATATCATTACCCCTGTTGATGAGGGCGATGAGGTGGTTGAGGAATTTTACAGATGGCAAGCTTTTAACTTGTATCCTTGTCTTTGTCCTGCTCCAGTGTTGAACACACTGCCGGTTGCCATTTGCCTTTTTAACTGCAGCTAAAAAGCCTCTAGCTATCACTTTCCACTGTTAATTCCAGCAATTGACTCCCATGTTATTATACAACAGGCTGGAGCTAAGGGTGGGGTCATGAGACACTGTGAAGGTCCAAGGTTGTAAGGAATAGATGGGAGAAGAGAAGACCCAGGGGGGAACTGACTGTCTGAAATGCTGTGTAAACAGAGTATCATTCCTGTTTAGACATCTGTCTGGTTGTGTGCAGATCTTAGAAGCAGTCTTGTCTGGGTATGGGGCATGTTGGAAGCTATGGCATAGGCTTTGGGGAGTTTAACCAAAGCAGAGTGTCTTAGTCCATTTTCTATTGCTAAAACAAAATATCTGAGATTGGGAAATTTATAGATAATAGAGGTTTATTTTAGTTCATGGTTCTAGAGGCTGGGAAATCCAGGAGCATGATGCTGGCATCTGTGAGGGCTTCTTGCTTATGGTAGAAGGTATCACATGCATGCCAGAGAGAGCTCACTTTTATAGCAAAATTACTCCCTTGATAACCCATTAGTCTATGAATGGATTAATCCAATTGTTTTTAAAGGTCCCACCTCCAAATACCATTAACATAGGAATTTGAGGATTAAGTTTCCAACACATGAAATCTGAGGAACATATTCAAACCACAGCACAAGGTCATCCAGATCTCTGCACCTATGGATAAGACTGGAAATAGGGAATGGTTCAGCCCCAGGGGCAGGACTGTTAATTAGGCAGGGATTCCCTGAGTCTTGGCATCCACTCCAGGTCTGAGCAGAGCAGAGAACCCTGGGAGCCAAAGACATCTAGAAAGAAAGGTGGCCACCTCAGAAGGGTGGGGACCTACTGGCCAACATCGCCAGATCTTGGGAAGAGAGGATTCAAGACAATTTCCAGTGTGCCTCTGTACTGCTGTACTCTTACACTATCATGCATGCCAGTTGGTGGTTGTGGGAGGGCATGGGTTACTGCCATTGTCTTCTGGCTTCATTACAGGGACAGTTTAGTTGAAACCTGGAGGGAGGTTCTCAAAGTAAGACTGGAAAGGGCAGGGACTGAGCCCCCTGTGTGCTGACACGAGAGCCCCCACAGAGTTA
Source organism: Tamias sibiricus (assembly GCA_025594165.1). NCBI lineage: Eukaryota > Metazoa > Chordata > Mammalia > Rodentia > Sciuridae > Tamias > Tamias sibiricus. Next base: position 53,199,205 of record CM046669.1, read on the forward strand.
CCTCAGACAGGCCCATTTGGCTCCAGTCATGTTTTGGAATGTTCTGGGATCAGTGGGGGGAGCGGCCCCTCATTCTGGAAGAAAGGGGCTGTCCTTCCATCCTGCTCACACCTGGAAAGCCTCTTGCTTTCATTTGCTTCTCACTCATCAGTGCCTATAGAGTTCCTCACCTACACCACTTTTCTGCAGATTTTATATTCTAAAATAGTGATATTGAAACTTTTTTCCCCTGGGAGTGATCATTTGTGGGGTGCAACCCAAATCTAGCTACACTGTAGATAAAGGCATACCCCACCGGGCTGCTCAGGCTCGCCCCACCTCAAGGTCATCACAGGGAAACACCAAGATTGAAAACAGCCCAGCACAGTGGGCTCAGTGGAAAGTGAAGTTCTAATCCAACACATGTCTTCCATGAATCCTTGTTTTCTACTTCTGAATGTATGTACAAAGAGGAAGCGTGGCTTAGCAAGTGTCCTGATGTAGGACCCGCATGCTGCAGCAAGGCAAAGAGTGGAGGCCAGTTTGGAGCCTCCTGGAGGCAGCAACATTATGAGACCCCTGTCTCAGGTTCCATTTCACTCAGAACAAGAGTTTTGGCCAACCTTATCTCTATTTTACAGAAAGAACTAGAAGACACTTTGCATCTCCCAGGGGCTCAGAGAGATGCTTAATAGTCTTGAGAAAAATTCTAACCCAAGCAGTCACCGATAAGCAACCAGCTCCTTTTGGGACAATGACGTTTAGACCCAAAGAATTTGGACCTAGCTAATAATTGTTTAGAAAATATTTGTTGGATCCCAAGTCAGGAAAGATGGAGGGTTTTGAGGGACTAAAAAGCTAAAGGCGGGGCTTGGGATGTGGCTCAGCGGTAGAGCACTCGTCTAGCACATGTGTGGCCCGGGTTCAATCCTCAGCACCACGTAAAAATAAATGCATTGTGTACAACTAAAAGCAAAATAAATAAATATTAAAAAAAAAAAAAAAAAAAAAGCTAAAGGCAAACTCTTGAGAGGGTGGAGGGGGGTTTTCTGAGTGTGCTCTTATTTGCTTCTCTGCAGGTTTTGGCTGGTGATTAAGGAAGATGGACACATGGTCACTGCCCGGCAGGAGCCTCGTCTTGTGCTGGTCTCCATCACTTATGAGAACAACTGCCTGGTCCTCAAGGCTCCTGACATGGAACAGCTGGTTTTGCCTGATAAACTGCCTTCTTCAAACCCACTCCATGACTGCAGGTGACTGCTTGGGGGCATCTAGGGAACTGCAACAGACCTGATTTTCCTTGAGGCTCTTGCTTGCGTTTGCTAGTTTGTATAGTAGATGATGAAATTAGAAAAGGAAATGTTGAAGAGAAGTGTATACTGGCTTGGGATCAGGAAGTGCTCAGGTGCAAGTGCGCACTGCACAATATTATTTTAAGGGTGCCCAGAACTAGTTTTAATTGGGTGTAGCAAGATACACAGACATGAAAATGACCATCACAAAGAAAGAAATTGCTTATGCTAATGGATCTGTAGAGAAGGTGCAGTCAGCCACAAGGGCCATATACAAAACCACCAGGGTTGATCAGGGGGCAGATGGAGCAAGGAGTAAATACTGGCAAGAGCCTTTATTGTAGTTTATGCAAGGCAGGGTTTGCAGGCTTAGGATTGGCGGGTTTGAACAATTTCAGCGGGCTCTGGGACACAGAAGTTGTTTCTAGTGTATCTGGCACTTGCCCCTGGGGCAATTAGGGCAGGGGAATAGTGGCCCAAGGATAAGAACTCAATTCAGGAGGTGGTTGAGGTATAGGCCCTGGGTAGGTTTGGCATTCATATAAGTCATGTTTGCAGGCTGTGTTAGTCTGCTTTTTGTAGTTGGGACCCAAATAGCCTGACAAGAACAATTTAGAGGAGGAAAAGTTTATTCTGGGCTCATGGTTTCAGAGGTCTAGGTTGATTTGGGCCCCGAGGTGAGGCAGAACATCATGTTATTAGAAAGCTTCTCAGCTCATGGCAGCAGAGAGAGAGAGAGAGAGAGAGAGAGAGAGAGAGAGAGAGAGAGCACGAGCGTGCATGAGCCAGCCAGGGGGACAAGATATGATTCCCAATGATACTTTCCTAGTGACCTACTTCCTCTAGCCACACCCCACCTGCCTACAGCGACCACCTAGTAATACATTCAAATTATTAATACATAAAATGGATTAATCCACTGATATGGTTATAGCTCTCATCTAATCATTCACCTTTAGACATTCCTGCTTGGACTGACATGAGCTTTTTGGTGGGGGATATCTCATATCCAAACCATAACATAGGTAATTAGCCTACTAATTGGCTAGCCCAGGGAGGGGCAGTCCCTTTAGCATCAGCAAGGCCCCCAGGTGTCAAAGCATCAAAAATATAGAGAATAGAAAGCATTATTAATTGAAGTATAACAGGTACAGGTACCCATGTGCAGAGCTTGTCTCCTTTAATTCAAGTTGGATGCACCTTTATTTAGAATTATCAGCCCCCCCTTCCCCCAGCCAGGCAGACAAGGGGTTATTGGAGACTTTGCCAACTGTATCTCGGTGCTGGCTGATAAAGATGTGGAAGCTTTCCAAGTTAAGTATAGCCTCGGAGGTCTGCAGTCCAAGCTAAGGTACCTTTGGCAGGAGGTGGTGCTGGGGATTTTCATTTCTGGCCAGAGACCTCAGGCCTTGGCTTCCATTTGCTGTGGGTTCCTCAGATGGACTATCAAGTTCCCTGGTCCTGCCCTTTGGTGTGAAGTTCTGGAGACTTACATGTTTGTCATGGTATGTTGTGGAAACCTTGATAACCAGATGAGCGTGTCTGCCTGCCTGCTCTCCTTCCTCCTTCCTTCCTTCCTTCCTTCCTTCCTTCCTTCCTTCCTTCCTCTCCCTCTCTGCCTTTTTTCCTTTCTCTCTCCCTCCCTCTCTCTTTTCTTCCTTTCTTCTTTCATTCCCTCTCCCCTTGCTTCTTTCCTTTCTTCCTTCTGTGTTAGGAGTGGAATCCAGGCTCTACTACTGAGCTACACCTTCAGCCTCTAAACTGAGCTTTTTAAGTGTGTCGTGCAAAGGGTGCCCTGAGGCTCTCAGGGAGAGCCTCAGGTTATTACCTGGGCCCTAATCTTATGATTTTCAAACAGAACTTCTGAGCTGAAATCCATCACTTGTGTTCCTCAATGTTTCAAAAAGTCTGAGGCAATAGTTCGCTGAACACCATATTTCACTTAATTGTCTTAGCAAAGCTTTGAGGTGAATATCATCAATTCCACTTTACAAATTAGGAAACCAACACTTCTATCACTGTCACACAAAGACAGGAGCTGGGATGTGAACCCACCTGCCGCCCAGGCTTTTACTTTTAATGCCTATGTGCAGGGAGTGGAAACACTTCCACAAATGACAGGTTTTGAGCCAAATAAATTCATCAAGGAGAAAAGCCATTGCAACTCAAAGTTAAAAGTTTGTGGGTAAATGTTTGATGTGTTGGGGGATGGAAATGTTTGTGGCCTGGTAGACTTACTCTGTCACTGACAGTAAGCAATGTTTTGCTTCAAGGATCTCCACTTCATTACACAGGCAGCACTCTAGGGAAGCACAAACCCTGGGTGGGAACAAGATCTGGGGTGATTTGTATGTACATTAGGATTTTGGAAACTCTTCCCAGAGCACATTCTACACCCTCCCCTTTGGGCTCTGCTGCTGCCTAGATTTGGCATAAGGTCCATTCAACAGCTATTGCTACTCTGCATTGTACCGTGCATTCATGCAAGAAAGTCACCCTATGGAGCTGGGGGGATATAGCTCAGTTGGTAGAATTCTTGCCTCACACATACAAAGCCCTGGGTTCAATCTCCAGCACCACACACACAAGAAAAAAAAAAAAAAAAAAAAAAGGAAGGAAGGAAGAAAGGAAGAAAGTAAGTAAGTCACCCTGTGTCTTGTAACCCTTCTAGGCTCTTTGGCCTTGACATTAAAGGCCGAGACTGTGGTGATGAGGCTGCTCAGTGGTTCACCAACTACTTGAAAACAGAAGCATATAGGTTGGTTCAATTTGAAACAAACATGAAAGGAAGAGCATCAAAGAAAATTTTCTCTTTTGTACAGGATTACCAGGTGAGCTCACAGATCCCCTTCATGTCCACGCACCACACTTCTCTTTCCAGCTTCCTTCTTAGCCCACAAGAGCCTCTCTGGTGGCCCCAATTAGGAAACCATGACAGTGGCCAAGTGGGTCATCCTAAAAGGCACAACCTGGGTAGAGATACCACGGACAGGGAGGAAAGTGGAATGAGAGCTGTGTCAACACGCGTGGAGACAGAACAGGGGAGATGTTGCTGAGGGTGGAGCCAGAGGTGACTTCCAGGTAGATGGAGACTTAGGAGAACACCAGAGAAGCAAAAGGGAGAAGGTTGGGCCTAAATCCAAGTTTCCTGCAATAGCAGAAGCAGGCTTTCTCCAGGCTTCCTGTTGCAGTCTGCGCAGCATGGTTATTTCGGGGGCTGGGAAGGGGCCTCCTCCCAAGGAAAACTATCATCTGTGTCAGCCGTGGTCCAAAGACAAAGGCCTTTGAATCTACAGTGAACCAGGGCTTAAAATGCAAGTACCCTGGGAAATTGCTCCCTGTAGCTTTGGAACTACAAGTTCGTTGAGGGTAGCGTTTTTTTTTTTTTTTTTTTATCTGCTTTGTTCACTGCTATTTCCCCATCTAGAACAGTGCCTGTTCCCCATAGGTGCTTAATAAATGTATTCTAAGTGAATGGGTGTTGTTGAACTAATTCTTACGTATCTCTGATGAGGAAGTGGGAAGGGCTGCTGCCGGGGACAGGGGTGAGGAACATGGGAGAGTAATGTTAGCCAGGAGCCAGTCCAGGCTGCTGCCCTGTCACTGTGTGTGGACAGGAACCATGTTCCAGTGCTGACCTGGCTAGTTTCGAAGCCCACAGTCCCCTCTGCCTCCTGAATACCACTCCCCTCTTCCACACTTGAATGGTTTTGATTCTGGACTTGGCTTAGCTTTGCGGTTGGTCTAAGCAACTTCCTGGTGTCGAGAGGTCTGACTGTGTTGTGTTCTTGGACAGGTGGCTTATCCAGACTGCAGCCCAATCCTGATCCTCTCAGAAGCCTCCCTGGAAGATTTGAATACCAGACTGGAGAAGAAAGTGAAAATGGAGTACTTCAGGCCAAATATCGTGGTGACAGGCTGTGATGCTTTTGAGGAGGTAAGTGACCTGCAAACTTGTGCTTGGGTATGCTTAGGGATCTGCATCGACTCAGATCCTCTACCGCTCACAGTGGGGAGACCCTCCTTCCTTCCAGTTCACCAACTTTGTGGAGTTGCTCTCTTATTACTAGTGCCATCAGCTCCCTGGCCTCAGGAGGGCGCTGTTCACTCTTTAATACACTGGCTCCAGGGTATAGAAGACTCCAAATTATAGCAATTCTGAGACTGGAATATGTAATCACAGCTCAGGGATAACTAAAGGGAAATAAATGAAGACAAAGAGACCAGCCATTTCCTACTTTCCTGCACCACCCAGAAGTGCTCTCAAAGATTTGAGTCCTGGGCCTCACAGTGAAGGCTGGGAAAATAGAGGAAATTTGCCTGTGAACTGTCCCCTGGAGACACTGCTTGCTGTGGCCTGAGTTTTCTCCCAGAACACCCACATGCTCTCATATGTAACTGACAGCAGAAATTTCCACCCTCTTCAAGCACACCCCATCGTGGCCTTAAAGAGATAACTGCATCAAAAGCCAATAGTGATCCATGCAATCTGTACAGGACATCCACATAGCTGGGGTGTTGCGTGGTCCTAGGAACCATCATCAGTCAGACATTAAGCATGGGAAGGGGAGGCTAAACATTTTGAGTATGGGAAGCAACAATGACAGATAGTATTAATTGAACGAATTAGTCATTTTGTGTAATTATTGGATCCTCAGGTCGGCCCTGTGCAGGGGACTGTATTATTATCCTCTTTTTATAAGGAAACAGAGGCTCTGAAATGTTATATTACTTTGTACAACAGGTAAGTAGTGGTGCTGGCATTAGAGCCCAAGGGTCGCAGCCCCAGAATCTGTAGAATGGGGGTGGTGATTCCAGTGTAAAGACCCTAGTAGTGAACTCTGAGAAGAAAAGCTCTTAAATACCCAAATTATTTGCTCCTGTGGATGACTGCACTTCCTTTGATGTGAATATAATGTCCTCTCATTCGTTGGCAAATATTGTCCTTTAGGATAAACCTTTGCACAGAGCCTAGTATAAATCTTTAGATATGTGCAAGAGATGTTTGATAATTATTATATTATTTGATAATTTTAAAATATCAGCATATACAGAAGTTGTCTACTTAATGATTTTATCTTGTCGTTTGCTCTCTATTTATTTATTTTGCAGTGCTGGCTGGGAACTGAACTAGGGCTTTGCATGTGCTAAGCTTGTGCTCTACCACTGAACTACACCCCAACGTTGTTACATTTTTAACAAATTTATGCTCTATTATGGGCAAGGCATGGTGTCTGGGATCCCTGGATATAGAGATGAAAAGATGGGGCTTTTCCCCTTTAGGATGTTCCAGTCTAGGAGACATAGCTATGAGAAATGACAGCCCAGCCTGAGAAGTGCCTTAGTGCACATACTTACAATATACCAGGGATGCCTAGAGGTGGAAAGTGCTTAAATCTGCCTGAGGAAGGGAGGCATGAGAGGGGGGAGGTGACAGATCAAGCCACCCAGGAGTAGTGCTGTGCATCTGTGTATTTGTGTATTCTGTGGTTTAGGCCAGGGAAGATGGAAGGTCATTGTGGGTAAAGGAAGCACCCAGTTGGAAGAGACCATGAACAAAGGGGTGCCGTGGGATATCTCAGAATCACAGGAATACCAGAGGGAAAGAGGAACAGCAGGGGGATGCTGGGTGGGGGCTGGAGGCCACCACACCAAGGAACGTGGATTTTAAACTGTGAATATAGAGGAGCTGGTAATGATTATGAACAAGGAAGTCATGGCTGGCATTCCTCCAAAATTATCTGCTGAATGCCTACAGCGTGCCAGGTGCAATGTTACTCTGGCAAGTGCTTGAAAGGAGGAAAACCTGAGACAAATGCCATGTTCAATCACCAGATGGTCTCTTTTCTAAAATGCACATTAGCAGGCCTTACCTGAAACCTACAGCAGCATCAAGATAAGGCCTGTGATTCTGCATTGGCAGCACTAGGCCAGATGAATTTCATGCTGATAGTACCTGGAGAGGCACTGAGTTAGGAGGTATAGGAATAGTGAAGGCAAGAAATGAGGGGGCTGTGGAGGATATTGGAGAGGAAGAGGCCCTGAGGGACTCAGGCACTCAGCTCTCTTTCTTTCTCCTCCAATAATAAATCCAGGTTAGATAAAACCTGAAATATATACAATCTGGGGATGCTTTAAGAAAAAAAAAAAGTAACATCAAGCTTCATTTGATTCCGGGAAAATGACTAGTAGAGTGTATATAAGAATGGAAGCTGGGCACCTGGTGCACGCTTGTAATCCCAGCGGCTCTGGAGGCTGAGGCAGGAGGATAGCAAGTTCAAAGCCAGCCTTAGCAACTTAGTGAGGCCCTAAGCAACTCAGAGAGACCCGGTCTCTAAATAAAATATTAAAAAGATTAAAAAGGACTGGGGATGTGGCTCAGTGGTTAAGTGCTCCTGGGTTTAATCCCTGATACAAAAAAAAAAAAAAAAAGAATAGTCATAAAGATTGGATTAAAATTAGTTCATGAAGCAAAAGTTCTTTCTTAGGGTTCTATAAATTTGTCCATTATTTTCTGAAATGCTTTCTTTTAGGAAATATGCTTTTTCTTGATTTGTCTCCACTGAAGGGTAAATTGTTTTGGTATTAATTTTGTGTTAAGATCTTGAGTCAAGAAAATAAGGAAGTTGCTTTCATCCCTGGCTGAAGAATATTTGCTCTACTATACCTTAAACTTAACCTAAGGTTAATGTAACCCTTCTCCTGTTCTCAGGCAATATGAATGGGTAGAGTCTTTTTAAAAAATAACAAAATGTTATCTCAAGTTCACTTGTTTTATTCCTGCATTGGGGTTGGCTTACAGAAATGGCAAATAATGTAGGACACTGTAAATTTTCTGGAAAGTCCTCTGGCTATGCACATTAAAAACAAAACAAAACAAAAAACTCCTTAGTATGAAATGATGCTAGTATTGCTGATTTATTCTGCCTTAAAATTAGGAAGCCCCATAGTTAAGAGCCTGATGCATTAACCTGTCTACTTGGTGCCCTTACAAGACTATAACCTTTTCAATTAGTGGTACTCTGTTAAATATTAATGCAAAATGATAATGCACATAAATGTTTAATAGATCAACTTATGATAAAAAATAGCAAACCTAAGCATGGTACAAAAATTCAGGCCATTATTATTATTATTATTATTGCAAAAATATAGAGCAATAGGAGAACGTATTGTGCAATATTTACTCTTTGTGGCCCAAAGTACTTTTTTTAAATTTTTTCATGTAACTCAGAATATTCAGCAGATTTCAAAAGGCTTGGGCCAGTGTGGTGTGTTTGAGTTCTGGGAATGCAGAGCAATGAAGTTTAAAAATAAAGACATCGACCAGTACTTCTTATCTTTGTGGTTAACCATTGTGGGGGTTGTTGCTGTTTCTTGAACTTTGCTCACTGTCCTCCTGAGCTGGACTTGACATTTTCTATGGGATGTCTTGTTTGTGTCAGTCCTTGCTCCACATCATGAAAGAACTGTGGAAAAGGTTGCAGAAAACTCATCATGTTGTCTGTCACACAGGAAGTGGTTCTCCAAGAAACTTCTAGAGCCGGGTACTGTGGCGCATGCCTATAACCCAGCGACTTGGGAGGCTGAGGCAGGCGGATCACAAGTTCAAAGCCAGCCTCAGCAACTTAGTGAGGCCCTAAGCAACTCAGCAAGGCCCTGTCTCTAAATAAAATATTTAAAAAGGGCTGGGGATGTGGCTCAGGGGTTAGGTGCCCCTGGGTTCAATCCCCAGTACCAAAAAGTAAATAAATTAATTAATTCTTAAAAAAGAAACTTCTAGAGAAGGAGTCTGCTTCTATTCCATAACTACTTTTGAAGTCAGGCAGTTGTGGTTTGAATCCCAGCTCCACCACTCACTGGCTGTGTGAATTGGCTCTTCCCAGTCAGATCCTTTCTAGCTGGTTAAATACATAATTTTGGCAAGCCATCATTAACCAGATTTTTCAGTTCCTGATGACCTGAGATGGGACTGATCAAGGTTTTATTTAGCTGCTTAGATGACACTTTTCTCCTGGTAAAAGGACAGTTATTTCTACCTGGCTTCAGGGATTTGAGGTATTAATAATGATAACTATATATAACATATAATATGCATATATAAACACTTTTTGAGGTTTTTTTTTGGTACTAGGGATTAAACCCAGGAGCACTTTACCATGGAACTACATCCCCAGTACTTTTTATTTTGAGACAGTCTCACTAAGTTGCTTAGGCCAACCTTGAACTTGCGATCCTTCTGCCTCAGCCTCTGGAGTTGCTGGGATTACAGGTGTGCCCCATTGCACCCACAGTAACACTATGGCTCACATTGTTGAACAAGGTAGCAGGCACTGGGCCAAACCCTTGGTATGCATTATTTCATTTAATTCTTCTTGATATGCTTTCCAGACTGAATCACAATCCATTGTTGAATTATAGTATGTATCACTTTAGTGGGTCCAGACCAACATAAAAAAAAAAAAAGGAATAGAATGTAGTAAAAGGTATTAAACAATATGTAGAAGGGTTAAGAGCCGTTTGGCATGACTTTTGTTTGTTGTGTGCTGTGTGTGAATGAGAGAGAGGATTAGTAAACAATATAAAATGTAATTTTCACTGTAGGTCATATTGGAAGATGCTTGATAGTCAGTGAGGCAGGTGGTATTTTTTTGTTTTTGTTTTTCCCTAGGTAGGTCACCAAAACACAGTCTTTTTTTTCTTTGTTCTTTTTAGTTATATATCACAGTAAAATGTATTTTGACATGTCTTATATACATGGAGTATAACTTCCCACTTTTGGGGTTATACATGATGTGGAGTTACACTGGTCATGTATTCATATATTAACATAGGAAAGTTATGTCCAATGCATTCTACTATCCTTTCCATTCCCATTCCCCTTCCCTTCCTGTGACTCTGCCCTGTCCAATCTGGTAAACCTCCCCTTCTCCCTCTCCTCACCCTGCCTATTGTGAGTCAGCATCTGCATATTGGAGGGAACATTTAGCCTTTGGTTTTTTGGAATTGGCTTATTTCACTTAGCATGATAGTCTCCAGTTCCATCCATTTACCAGCAAATGCCATGATTTCATTCTTTCTTATGGCTGAGTAATATTCCATTATATATACCTACCACATTTTCTTGATCCATTCATCTGTTGAATGGCACCTATGTTGGTATTGTGAATTGAACTGCTATAAACATTGATATGACTGTGTCACTATAGTATGCTGATTTTAAGTCTTTTGGGTATATGCCAAGGAGTGGGATAACTGGGTGAAATGGTGGTTCCATTCCTAGTTTTCTGAGGAATCTCCATACTGTTAGAAGCCAAAATGATTAAAACAGGGGACAGGGATTTCTTAAGAATTTGTTGACACAGTTCCTTTACTTAAGGAGATCGCCTATGGTTTCTTTTTGGTTCACATCTCAGTAACTTGAAATATTTGCCAAAGTGACTTTTCGGTGCTGGGAAAGAGGAGCTGAGGCATGTCAAGCCCCTTTTCTATCAAGAAGAGAAGAGGCTGCTTCTGGGGGCTCTCCCCCACCTCCTTCAGCATTTCCCACTGCACTCCCTGAGTGAAAGAGGCACCCCCCACACACACCCAGGAAGCCCAGGGCCAGGATGCTGAGTGGAAGATAAAGTAAGAAGAGATGCACAGAGGTCCCCTGCCAGTGTATCTCATGCCGGCTGCACACTGATCACCAGGGAACCTCAAGCAACGCTGACACTTCTGTCTAAAGTGTAGCCTGAGCAGAAGAAGCTTTTAAAGCTCCCCCAGGTGATTCTAGCATGAAAACTGCTGTCCTAGGGTTTTCTTGGTGTAGCCACACTGAGGGTTGTCCTTTACTGGAAAAAGCGTATACCTCCTTGAGCTCACAGCCCTGGCTAATCATTTATAAACAGCACAAGGTCGATTCACCCAAAACTTCTGCACTTCTCCCCTCCCCCTTCAAGACTGATACAGATCAACAGATTACCAGCCACCAGATTTCCTAAAGATACAAGGAATTTAAACCTGGGCAAAGATGGTCTTTCTGCAAGCTGGTCCACCATCTCCCGGGTCTTGCAGGCTTACTGAATAAATCTTGTTCCTTGTCCCAAAATGTGTCCTCCATTCATGGGGCCCTTTTGTGAGTGGCGAGTAAATGGACTTTGATTCAGTCACACTGGGAGTGAGACTGCAATCAGCAGGAGCTACATTTGTGCCTGAAACCAGGTTCTTCCCTGGTGAGTTTGTTCTTAACTTCCCTGAGCATTACTTTTTGATCTTAAAAGTTAGCAGGTTCTACTAAAAGATTTTAAAGGTTTTTTGCAGGCCTGGAATTATATAATTCCCTGGGCATTTTCTTCTCTCTGTTGGGGTGTGTGTGTGTGTGTGTGTGTGTGTGTGTGTGTGTGTGTGTGTTCACCTTCCTGAACACTTTAAACCATTTATAGATTACTTACCATACCAAATGCAATGTACATGCCGTGCAAATAGTTATTATACTGTGTTGCTTCAGGAATAATGACAAAAGAATCTGTCCGTGTTCAGTACAGTTGCTATTTTTTTCCCCAAGTACTTCTGATCTGCAGTTGGTTGAACCTGAGAATACCCGAGGGCTGACTGAACTATATGTTCCAGCTTTTTTGTAAATGAACTCATTTAATCCTCAAATTGCTTAAGATCCATTTCTCAAGATTTCTTTCACAACACCTTTTCTAGTTTACCCCTGGCCCTGTGTGAACAGAGATTTCATGTGAGACCTTGTTGAACTGAATTAGAGGCAAGGATTTGCTTTTTGAATTGATCACAACTCACCCATCTCTAAATGTTGTCATCTCTGATTGAGGTGGGCCTAAGTCTTTGATGACAATCGTACATGAGTATTCCTTTTGAGTAATATCATACATGAACACACGTTTGTAAATCACAACTGAGGAATAGTCATTTGCTTTACCATGTTACCCAAGAGACAAGCCCATCAAATATGGATGTTGATGTAGAGATGGCTAGGAGTCATCTTGTGGGAACCCTACTACCCACACCTTTCCATCCCTGCCCTCTGGAGTGCTGTGACTCACAACGTGGACCAAAGGTGTGAAAGAGCAGCCAGTGCATCCCAGGTTGCTGCTGTTTGAGATCTAGGTTGGTAGCTGCACACCCCCCACCCACTGACTCCACTGTTGCAGTGTGGGGCCCCTTAGCATCTCTGGCAATCAGGAGCCAAGCCCCAAGGGAGGACAAGGATGTCTTTGGTCCATTTGGGCACCCAAATCCTCGTGGTTTCAACTTCCCTTGGTATGCGCGTGGTACATGTACAACCACATCGGCTCCAGAAAATGTCCCAATCAGCGCGTACACATCAGAGGTCAACAGCCGTGACGCAGGATCTCTTCTTTCCTTCGTGTAGCTTGCTGCTGGTGTTCCTAAAAGCAGGTGGTGTCCCAGGAATGGAAGTCAGCTAGCTTTAAAGAAAGTCTTAGGCTTTTATCCTGTCCTCTCCCCAAGATTTTCCAGGCCCAAGTGTCCCAAACAACAATTTTCTCCTGGCAATTTGTTATGCAATTCAGGGCAATATTATAAAATTATAAAATTGCAAGTCAGGTGCAAAATTAGAAACATGTCTCTTGTGTTTCTGTAGGTGTGTATGCCTGCTATTGTGTAACATGAGGATACTTGTAATTTAAGGATAAAATATACTACTTCTCTACACAGTGCTCTTCACACATGGGATTGCAAAAAAGCCTCAGGGAGTCTGGAACCAGGGCCATGGGAAGCATTTTAATGATTCAATTCAAGAAACTTTTCAGATAAAGTTAATTTTTTGGGGGGGGGGGGTACTGGGGATTGAACTCAGGGGCACTCAACCACTGGGCCACATCCCCAGCCCTTTTTTGTGTTTTTATTAGAGACAGGGTCTCACTGAGTTGCTAAGTGCCTTGCCATTGCTGAGGCTGGCTTTGAAATCATGATCCTCTTGCCTCAGCCTCCCAAGTGCTGGGATTACAGGCGTGCACCAATGTGCCCGGCTGATAAAGTTAATTTTTTTTCTGAGTATAAAAGTAATTTTTAAAGTAACACATCCTGGATGGGGGTGAAACTCAATGGTAGAGCCCTTGCCTAGCATGCACAAGGCTCTGGGTTCCATCCCTAGTACTGCAAAAAAACAAAACAAAACAAAACAGAAAGAAACCAGTAATACAACCTCTGTGTCTTCTGTGTGTAGTTTGAAAAATTAAGTGAAGTTTAAAGGAAGGAAAAAGAAAATCATCACCACTCTACTATCCAAGGTGGCCAAAGATAACATTGTGTTGTGTTTCCAATATCATGGATATAATATTGTGTAGAGAATCTTAAATTCCACCATTTTCACATTATTTATTTATTTATTTATTTATTGTGTTGCTGGGGATTGAAACCAGGACCTTGCACATTCTAGGCAAGTACTTGACCACAGAGCTTCATCCCCAAGCCCCCATCATTTCACTTAATGGAATATGGCAAACATTCTGCTTTGCAAATTTGTCATTAGCATGGTTTTAGAGCTTCCTATTAGTGCATCATGTGATTCTGCAATAACTTACTTAACTATTCCCTTGTTATTGAGCATGTAGTAGTTTTCCATTTTCTCTTACATAATTAATGTTTTGTACAACAGTCTTCATCTACATTTCTAAATTTATTTAAAAAATACTAAATCAGCATTTTTAAGGTTTTGCATGTGTATGACCAGATTGCTTTCCAGAAACCTCCTACCAATTCACATTCCCACAAACTGAGCCTTTTCATTGTAACCTTTGCCAGCAATCTATGATCTATTATAATTTTAAAATATTTTTTCTTTTTTTAGTTGTTGATAGACCTTTATTTTATTTATTTATATGCAATGCTAAGAATCAAACCCAGTGCCTCACACCTGCCAGGTAAGTGTGCAACCGCTGAGCCATAGTCCCAGCCCAAAAGATTATAAGTTGATAACTGGAAAGTAATGTCTCATTTAAGTTGGTAAAGATTGGTGTGTGGCCTCCTGCCTCATTCAGTCTCTGAAGAAAATCTTGCCATGTAATATACTAGTTTTACTTCAGCTGAGGAAACTTATTTCCTGCAAGTTCTTACTATCAATGTCAAAGTTCTGAAACATTTATGTTTGCAGAATGAACTTCCTGGGTGCTGAGCTGTGAGGCAGATGTTAAGATTACAGAAGTGAACTCAGTGTGTCTGCTTGCCAGTGTCTCTGCATCAAGGGGGACGGAGGCATTGCAGTACTGATGACATCTGAGATGAGACTTCACTCTTCCCAGAGCTCAGGAGAAAGGAGCCCTCAGGGCAGGCTATGTTGTGTAGGGTGTACTGAAGATTTGGTAGGAACTGGATCCAAGTGCAGGAAAAATGTCACTGGGTTTTTTGTAGGGAGAATGATTAAATTTTGGATTAGGATATTAAAGAATACTCATTCACTTTTATGCTTTAAAAGTAGAGAAACCATCTCTGAGACAGTTCAGCTATATGGTACAATGGGAAATATATATTTGGTCTTTGTCAATGGTTGCTGGCACAGAGCTCCTGATTCTTGGAATTGGTTGAGTGAGAGGGGTGATATGAACATCTTTTGTTATTCACAATGAGCCCCTTCCAATCATACCTGAATTTATGGTAAGGAAGCAGCTCTTGAGGGGAGCGGAAGGACAGCTTCAGGATGGGGTTGATCACCTGAAAAGCCAAGCCATGATTAGAAGGATGGGACTTTCAGGCGCTGCCTTGCCCTTGATAAAAGGGAGAGGGTCCAGAAGTTTTGTTCAGTCATCAGTGACCAATTATTTAATCAATCATGCCTGAGAGATTTGTGACAGATACAAGTGGTAGGAATATGAGGTGAAAGGTAATTCTATAAACTGGGCGCACTGTACTGATCCCCCACGTGCTTTTTTTTTTTTTTTTTTTTTTAAGCAATTTACCTGTGGTCATGCCTGGCTTAAGTCAATAGGACAAGCTACATTCCTCAGTGAACAACCTGCTACTTGCAAGAGAAATGCAGACTTAAAAGGCTCCTTCTTGCCTATGAGAACACACCCTGAAAGGGAGGACTTTTGTGACCTTTTTAACAGACCAAATTCCAGAACTCAGCAGGATAATTAAATCAAAACCCTCTAACCATAAAATCTGTAATAACAAGTTCAATTAGCATGGCCAAAGTGATCCAGCATTGCTTGGATCTGTAACATGTCATTGTAATGGCAAAATCTTCCCTCCGTGGGGTAAGATCATGCACAGTGGGCATTTGGAAGTCTTAATGCAACCCTTCCATCAGTCAGAAGTCCAGAGGAGGACCTTGCTGGACTCTCTGGAAACTTCCCTGGGACCCCCAATGAAACTGGAGGGCAGGAGGGGTGCAACATTCCTCTCCTCTCTGATACAACCTGCTGTCTCCCTTGAGAGTGTCCCTTTTCCTATCCCTTCTAATAAACTCATGCCTGCTACCCTGAGCGACATGTCTGAACTCTTTCTGGCATAATCATCAGAAGACATCTGTGGTCACTTTGACTCCTTCATGGCCTTGCTGTGCAACAAAATGAAACCTCTGTAAAACCGCTGAAAGATGGGGTTCAGAGAGCTTCTGAGCTGGCAAACATGGAGGTGCTGGGGAGGTGGTGCACCTGAGAGTGCCCAGAGGCTTGGTCCTACAACTTGCTCTATGCAGCTCTTCCATTTGGCTGTTTCTGAGTTAAATTCCTTGTTAATAGGACGATAACAGTAAAGTGCTTTCCTGAATTCTGGGAGTCATTCTGGTAAATTGTCAAAACCTTTAGAGGGGTTAGGCACGGTGGTGCACGCCTGTAATCCCAGTGACTTGGAAGGCTGAGGCAGGAGGATCATATGTTTGAGGCCAACCTCAGTGATTTAGCAAGCCCTTCAGCAACTCAGTGAGGCCTTGTCTCAAGATAATAAAAAAAACTGGGGATATAGCTCAGTGGTAAAGCATCCCTGGGTTAAATCCTCAGTACAAAAATAAAACAAAATAACCTGAAGAAGGGATGTGGGAACATCTGAGCATTTGATAAGAAGCAAGGGCAGCCTGGACTTCACAGTGGCATCTGAAGTGGGGACACTCTTGTGGGACTGAGCCCTCAACCTGTAGGGTCTGTGCTGACTTTGGGGAGTTAGTGTTAGAATTGAACTGGATTGTGGGATGCCCAGTTGGTGTCACAAAGTTGCAGGAAGTGTTAGAAAAGAGTGGATATTTGGAGTCAGAAAAATCTGAGACTAGACTACCTAGACTAGAATTATTTTTTAAAATTTTTATTCTAATTTGTTATACATGTTTGCAGAGTGCACTTCATTTCATATTACACGTAAAGAGCACAATTTTTCAAGTTGCTGGTTTTATATAAAGTATTTTTACAACAATTGTGTCTTCATACATGTACTTAGGGTAATGATGGCTAACTCATTCTACCATTATTCCTATCCTCTTGCCCATCCTCTCCCTCTCCCCTCTTTGTTCTATTTAAAATTCTTTCATCCCCCAACCCTTGCCTTTATGAGTCAGTACCTTCATAACAAGGAGATCATTCCACCTTTGGTTTTTTGGGATTGGCTAACTTCACTTAGCATTATTTTCTCCAACTCCATCCATTTACCTGCAAATGTCATGATTTCATTATCTTTTAGTGCTGAGTAGTGTTCCATTGTGTATATACACCAGAGTTTCCCTATCCATTCATCTGCTGATGGGCATCAGGGTTGGTTCCACAATCTAGCTATTGTGAATTGTGCTGCTATAAACATTGATGTGGCTGTGTCCCTGTAGTAAGCTGTTTTTAAGTCCTTTGGGAATAGACCAAGGAGTGGGATAGCTGGGTCAAATGGTGGTTCCATTCCAAGTTTTCCTATGAATCTCCATACTACTTTCCAGATTGGCTTCATCAATTTGCAGTTCCACCAGCAATGTAAGAGTGTGCCTTTTCCCCCACATCCTCGCCAGCATTTATTTTTTTGTTTGTTTTTTTGATAGCTGACATTCTGACTGGAGTAAGATGAAATCTTAGAGTTGTTTTGATTTGCATTTCTCTAATCGCTAGAGATGTTGAACATTTTTTCATATATTTGTTGATTGATTATATATCATCTTCTGAGAAGTGTCTATTTAATTCCTTGGCCCACTTATTGATTGGGTTTTTTTTTTTTTTTTGTTAAGGCATTTGAGAGCTTTATATATCCTTGAGGTTAGTGTTCTATCTGATGGGCTTGTGGTAAAGATTTGCTCCCATTCTGTAGGTTCTCTATTCACCTCACTAATTGTTTCTTTTGCTGAGAAGAAGCTTTTTAGTTTGAATCCATCCCATTTAATGATTGTTGGTTTTAATTCTTGCACTATAGGGGTCTTATTGAGGAAGTTGGGGAAGGCATTGACAAATTTCTAGAGACATATGATATGCCCAAACTAAATCAGGCTGATATACACAATTTAAATAGGTCAATTTCAAGCAAAGAAATAGAGGATGCCATAAAAAAACCTACCAACCAAGAAAAGCTCAGAACCAGATGGATACACAGCTGAGTTCTACAAGACCTTTAAAGAAGAACTAACATCAATACTTCTCAAACTATTTCATGAAATAGAAAAAGAGGGAACACTCCCAGACTCATTCTATGAGGCCAATATCACCCTGATTCCAAAACCAGACAGAGACAAATCAAAGAAAGAAAACTTCAGACCAATATCTCTAATGAATATAGATGCAAAAATTCTCAATAAAATTCTGGCAAATTGAATACAAAAACATATCAAAAAGATAGTGCACCACGATCAAGTGGGCTTCATTCCCGGGATGCAAGATTGGTTCAATATAAGGAAATCAATAAATGTAATTCATCACATCAATAGGCTCAAAGATAAAAATCATATGATCATCTCAATAGATGCAGAGAAAGCATTTGACAAAATACAACATCCCTTCATGTTCAAAATGCTAGAAAAAATAGGGATAACAGGAACATACCTCAACATCGTAAAGGCCATCTATGCTAAGCCCAGGCCAACATCATCCTAAATCGAGAAAACTTGAATGCATTCCCTCTAAAAACTGGAACAAGACAGGGATGCCCTCTTTCACCACTCCTATTTAACATAGTTCTTGAAGCCCTAGCCAGAGCAATTAGACAGATGAAAGAAATTAAAGGGATACAGATAGGAAAAGAAGAACTCAAATTATCACTATTTGCAGATGATACGATTCTATACATAGAAGATCCAAAAAATTCCACCAGAAATCTTCTAGAACTAATAAATGAATTCAGCAAAGTAGCTGGATATAAAATTAATACCCATAAATCAAAGGCATTTTTGTACATCAGCGACAAATCCTCAGAAAGAGAAACTAGGAAATCCACCCCATTTACTATAGCCTCAAAAAAAAAATAAAATACTTGGGAATCAACTTAACAAAAGAAGTAAAAGACCTCTACAATGAAAACTACAACACGTTAAAGAAAGAAATTAATGAAGATCTTAGAAGGTGGAAAGATCTACCTTGTTCATAAACAGGCAGAATTAATATTGTCAAAATGACCATTCTCCCAAAAGCACTATACAGTTTCAATGCAATACCAATCAAAATCCCAATATCATTCTTCATAGAAATAGAAAAAGCAATCATGAAATTCATCTGGAAAAATAAGAGACCCAGAATAGCCAAAGCAATTCTTAGCAAGAAGAGTGAAGCTGGTGGCATTACTATTCCAGATCTTAAATTGTATTACAAAGCAATTGTAACAAATACAGCATGGTATTGGCACCAAAATAGACCAGCTGACCAATGGTACAGAATAGAAGACACAGAGATGAACCCACACACCTACAGTTATCTTATATTAGACAAAGGTGCCAAAAACGTTCATTGGAGAAAAGACAGCCTCTTCAACAAATGGTGTTGGGAAAACTGGAAATCCTCATGCAATAAAATGAAATTAAATCTATTTCTCTCACCATGCACAAAACTTAACTCAAAGTGGATCAAGGACCTAGGAATTAAACCAGAGACTTTGCACCTAATAGAAGAAAAAGTAGGCCCAAATCTCCATCATGTTGGATTAGGCCCCAACTTCCTCAATAGAATGATTTTTTTTAAATGCATGGTTGACATTATATTGCTTCTTTTAAATAAAAAAGAAGAAAATAAAGAATTGTCCTAAAAAGCCAGGTAATTTAAAAATCTTGGGTGGAAGCTTTGCATATATATTTCTATAAATGATACACAGTTATATATACAGATTTAATGTTTGGTCAACAACGGATGGTGTATGCAGGTATGACCAAGGTCCCATAGATTAGAAGGAACCTGAAAAGTTCCTATTGCCTAGTGACATTGTAGTTATCATAATGTTGTAGGGCAAAGCATTATTCATCTGTTCTTGGTAATGCTGGCGTAAAGAAACCTACTGGGCTGACAGTTGTAGAAAAGTATAGCACATACAATTAAAAGATTGTGCTGCTGGTTTATGTATTATACTGTAATTTTTATTGTTATTGTAAGTGTATTTCTTCCACGTATTAAAAAAGTTTATTGTAAAACCGGATACTGTGTTACACTAGCAGCAGCCTCATACATCTCTGTTTACCACATATCTTGATTACACTGGATGCAATTAATGGTGCCTAAGTATACAAGATGCATGCACTGCTAATGTCGCCATTAAGAGGCCATACAGCCTAGTGGTGGAGTAGGCTATTCCACATATGTTTGATGACAATATTGCCTAATGACACTTTCTCAGAATGTATCCCTGTTAAAAAATACATGACTCTGTGAGTATGTATGTGTGTATAATGCACAATTTTCACTCAGCAACATCTGAACATTATTCAGTGTTAATACAGATTTGCATCCTTCTGTCTGTTGCCTGCATAGTAATTGTTGTCTATACACCCCATGTGTATTTAGCCAGTCGCTAGTTGGTGACTTTCTGAACTTACTGTAACCATTTAGGCTCATCAATAATAATCAGGAAAATTGCTGTGGATTTCAACAAATCAAAAAGTTTTGTTTATTTACTTCTTCATTCCCTCAATTTATGCCACAATGGTTTAAAATTGCTTCTAATAATTGTACGTACAATAGAGAAAGTTTTGTTTCTGTTGGTACTGAGGATTGAACCCAGGGGCACTTTATCACTGAGCCACATCCCCAGCCATTATTTATTTGTGGTACTAGGGATTGAACCCAAGACCTTGTGCATGTGAGGCAAGCACTCTACCAACTGAACTATATCCCCAGCCTTTTTATTTATTATTTTAAAACAGAGTCTCGCTAAGTTGCTGAGCCTGGTCTTGAACTTGTGATCCTCCATCCTTAGCCTCCCCAGCCGCTGAGATTATAGGCATGTGTCACCACACCCCACATACAATAGAGTAACTTTTGAGTAGTTATTAGAAAGCCAGGAGCTGGAAAAGGGACTCGCCAATCCTGGGACTGAGATTAGGAGGAAAGAGGGGGCCAGGATGGTGGCAGTAGATGGCCTCCCAAAGGCTGGAGCTCTGATTTGAATGGATGATCTGATCTGGACTCTAAGGGATAATCCCTTTCATAGCCCATTGCCAAAGCAGGCCATTCATTCTGGCTTGTGCTGTCTTTCCATCTTATTCTCAGATATCTTTTGTAAAGATGAATTCCATAGGATGGATTCCACACCAGCTGAGGCCCTGATGTATAACATTTCCCCCATTTACCTAGAAGATTCTCATATTCCATTTCAAAAACTCCATGATTTTCTCTCTTGGCTCTAGTTGTCCCAGGGGCCTGGATTTTGTCAGACTGCAGATTGGCTGTTAACCAACAGGGGGCGCACTACCTTCCTCCAGCGTTTTTATGTTTGGAGAGGACCTTGGGACCTTGCTGGATAGTATAACTCAGTAAATTATGTGGTCTAGTAGAACACAATAGAAAGTTAAAGCTCAAATATTTTTTCAGTCATTTAAAATTTGTTTTCCTTTGAGAACTGCATTAATTACATTTAAACGTAATTAGCTCAGTTTTTCCCTGTAAATAATGTTTTACACCAAGATGTGAAAAATGATCAGGTTAGGAGGAATGATGTTAGTGATTAATATTGCAGGAAGTAATCAGAGATGGCTGATTATTGGGGGTGGTGCAGACAATTCTTAGGAATCCAGACCAATTGCTATTCTAAGCAGTCTACAGCGTAAAAGCAGATGACCTGAATCTGTCTTGTTGAGCTTGGAAATCTAACTACACTTTACAGACTTCCCTGCTTTCTATCATAGTCACGATGCAGAATATCCACAGATATGTGACTTTGAAATATTAAATTCGTCCTCACTTGAAAAAGAGAATTGAACATAAGGTGCTGGGGGGTGGGGTGGGGGCGCGTGGGATTCCTTCAGCCCTGCCTGGTTGTGCTGTTGCTTCCATTCCTGTTGCCGCAGCGCCCCCGTGTGGTGAAACGCGTTCAGCCCTTCACTTTCCTGAACTGAAGCTGTATAACTCTGTCATACCCCTTGGGAGAGGGCATGGTCCACCAGGAGTTCTGTTCGCTGTTTTGAACCCTGAGTGTAATAAGTCTTGACTTGTACACGGAGATTCCATTCGGCACATGCTGTGTCCTTGACTTTTACAAAGGTTACATAGTTCATCTGCCAACGGGTTGTTTGGAAGGTGAAACTCATTTCCACCCAGAAACAGTTTCCTAAAGCATGGCTGGGAACCCAGGGCTGTGGTCATATCAGGTGAGAGATTTCTGAATTTTGAAGACACAAGTAGATATCAGAGTACTTTCTGTGCATACGGGCCAGGCCGGGAGTTTGCCCTTGAAAGAGGACCAGGGCAGAATTTGGTCATCAGCAGCAGAGTGGGAAATGGAGAGGTGTTAACTCCTACGCCATGCTCTACTCTGCCTCCTGCAGCGGGAGGCTTCAGCCTTCTCTCATGCACCCTAAGGGGAAGCAAAGCAACAGGTACTTCGGGATAGACTTACTTTCCTTAGACTGATTTCTCGTCAAATCCTGTCTAGACTCAGGGTCTTCAGAAACTCACCTGTTTTGATACTGCTACTGGCAGCCAAACCCAGGGACCCTGCCTGGATCCTGATTGGCTGGATTTAGCTGACTACTTGCATTAAGAAACAGGAAAAAGAAAAAGTGAGTTTTATGCTGTTTGATCAAACTGGGGTGAAACAGCTAGATTGCTTGTCATCCAGTCCCACAAAAGCAGTCACAATTTATAAAGAAAAAAAAAAAAAAAAAAAAAAGCCAGGTGATACACAGATGCAGATTTAGTTCACTTGTGCTAGACAGGCCAGGGCAGGGCAGGCTCACTTGCAGCTTCTGTGGCCAACCCAGGGGCCAGGTCGGGGGCAGGCATAGCCCCTGAGGTTTTATTTTCAGCATGAGGAAATTGCTCTCAATTTTAGAGGGGCCTCCAAAGTCAGTCTGTTTCAGTATCAGGAAACAGCTTCTCAAGAACATTATTTGCTCCAATTGTAGATGGTGGTGTTGGTCAAGGAGCCTGTAGTGAGCCCCATCCCCCATGACTCCTGCCTGTCAACTGGAGGCAAGGACAACAGATTGTCATGTGAAGTTCAAACTTTAAATCAATAGGTCTTAGCAGAGATGGCATGGGTGCCTTAAAGATGAAGAATCCAGATGGCTTCCCAGTTAGCAAGAGAGGCCTGTGGCCTTTATATAGCTCTACATGCCCCATCCCACATGGATGTAATGTCATATTAAGAGTTAAGAACACCAAAACATGTTGCTCTCTCATATTGACTATTTTGAGGTAAAGACCATTGAAAACAGCAGGTGCAAGGGGATCTCAGTGACCATCCTCCTGTTCCTTAAAAGCAGTAGGTGAAGTTCCTTCGAGAAAGATGCCTTCCCAGAAGGATATGAAAAAAGTATCCTTCTTATCAGGGATGGGAAGCTGAGGCTGGGGGAAGTCTGTACAAACTAGCCTTGGGAAGCTAACCTCTTCCTAGTCACTTCTCTACCCCACTGGCTGCCCTTGCCTAGTCCCTGTCATGTTTTCATAATTTTACTACTCTTTGTCCCATTCAGTATATGTGTTCAACTCTGTATCTTTGGGTTTTAATTTCATTATGAAGACTCCTGTGTAAAGTGAATTGCATTAAATAAATTTGTATGCCTTTCTTCTATCAATCTGTTTTATATCAATTTAATCCTCAAGCTGAGCTGAAAATCCCTAAGAGAATGGAGGTAATATTTTGCCTCCTCTACAATATTATCCATATAACCTCCATGATTGGGTTCATGTGTCTAGGTGTATGGATGTACACAACCAGCCCTCCACACTTGCAAATTCAGCCAACTGCAGATCAAAGATATTCAGAAAAAATTGCAATGTGGACAGACTTTTGTCATTATTTCCTAAACAACTATTTACATAGCATTTACATTATATTAGGTTATATAAGTAATCCAGGGATTATTTAAAGTATAGGGGAAGATGTGCCTAGATTATGAGAAAATACTAGGCTGTTTTATATAAGGGACGTAAGCATTACAGATTTTGATATCCAAAGAGGGTCCTGAAAGCAATTTCCCTGGATACCAAAGGATTACTGTATGTGTATGAGTGTCTATATATGAAGATAAAAAATTATATGTGTATATGTAAGTAGTCCATCTTTCTCATATGTGTATGTATAGATGTTCTTATGTGTGTTTCTGTATATGTGCCTGTGTGTATGTTTATATATGTGTATGTGTGCACATGTTTCTGTGTGTGTGTGTGTATTTTTGTGTATGTATCTGTGTGTATGTGCTTGTGTATGAATATGTATGGGGGGGTTAGAAGCTGGGTAGTTAAGAGTCCTGCTTTCATAATCAGATTTTCTTTCTTAGCTGCCCTACATCCTCTTTGTGTGACGCTAAGAAAAATTTTGTAATCTCTCTAGGCTTCTGTCTCTCGGGGTAAAATGGGGATCATAATAGTAGCTCCCTTGGAGGTGTGAGGATTACTTAAAGACTGAGGCAAAGGTTGGTGGTGCTGGCTGTTCAAGCAAGACACAGCTGGTGGCTGTGGGATGCCAGTGCTGAGGACAGGAGGTGGCAGTGTTGGAATGTGACTCATGACTGACTTCCCTTGGGTGATGTCCCATTCACCAAAGAACCTCAGTTTTAGCTTCCCTTCCATAGTTTAGCCATGAGGCAAGAGTGGGCTTATCTTGCAAGTTACAGATCTCGTTATGTATCAATAAATTTGTCTTCTAGTGAATTCTGATGATTATGGCAAACTGCCACTATAGAAAGTCTGTCCTTGCTGTGCTGACAGAATCAGGGTTCTGAGTCTGAGTCAAGAGGTGGACCCCTGAGGCTGGGGTCATAGCTCAGTGGTAGAGCACTAGCCTAGCATGCATGAGGCCCTGGGTTCAATCACCAGTATGGAGGAGCGGGGAACAAGTGGACCCTGGCCCATCCATATGTGACAGTTCTTGGTGTCTTCTTGTGCTGTTTTCTTCTGCTTGATTCCTAGTTGGTACCAGCCAAAAAATGAACTGACTTAAAGACCAAAGAAGACTTACTCTTTTTTTTTTTTTTTTGGCACCGGGGATTGAACTCAGGGGCACTCGACCACTGGGCCACACCCCCAGCCCTTTTTTGTATTTTATTAGAGACAGGGTCTCACTGAGTTGCTAAGTGCCTCGCCATTGCTGAGGCTAGCTTTGAACTCGCGATCCTCCTGCCTCAGCCTCCCAAGTGCTGGGAATACAGGTGTGCGCCACCGCGCCCGGCTCTCAAGACTTACTCTTAAAATATACCTTTCCCTTCCTTCTAGGATTGCTGGGATGAACTCTGCATTGGTGATGTAGAAATGAAGAAGGTCTTGTCTTGCCCCAGGTAAGGATTCTCACTAGATTTCACCTTTGGGGTGTGGAATGCCCATTGGTTCTTGAACATCACCTAACCCGTGGTTATTGTGTGACAGGTGCATTATGACCACAGTGGACCCAGATACTGGAATCATAGACAGGAAGGAGCCGCTGGAAACCCTGAAGAGGTAGAACACCAAGTCCAGTGTGTTTTTAATATTATCCAAATCCCATATTGACCTGAGGGTCAGGTGCTGTGTCAGCCACAAGGTGCATGTGATCTTTTGATCCGAAGCCCCTGCCACTCTGTGTGCCGATTGGTTTGTGTCTATCAGTTATTATAAATGAGTACTTATTGCTTCCTCTTTGTTTTCCCCTCTGGTGCTTTTGATAAGTTTTTAGTTATATAATATTCCATTCTGAAATTCAAATGTCTCTCATATCAGTTTTTGTTTTGTTTTGGTTTTGTAGTACTGAGTAACAGTAAAGTGCTTTCCTGAATTTTGGGAGTCATTCTGGTAAATTGTTCTACCACTGAGCTATATCCCCAGCCCTTTTAAAATTTTTATTTTGAGACACAGACTAAGTTACTGAGGCTGGCCTTGAATTTGTAATCCTCCTGCTTTGGCCTCCTGAGTTGCTGGGATTACAGGGCTGTACCACCATGCCCAGCTTCTTTTTTTTTGTGTTGGGGGGATAGTAGGCATTCTTTTTATTAATTAATTAATTTATTTATTACTGGGGTTGAACCCAGGGGAGCTTGCCCACTGAGCCATATTCTTAGCCCTTTTTATTTTTATTTTGAGACAGGGCCTTGCTAAATTGCTGAGATTAACTTGCCATCCTCCTGGCTCAGCCTCCTGAGTTGCTGGGATTATAGGTCTGTGCCACCATGCACAGCTTAAGTTGTAGACGTTCTTTATTCAGAGGTGGCAGTAGCCCCCAGCTGCCGGCTGCAGCCCCGTTTTGTCCCTTGAGTCTTTCCATAGGCCTTTCTTATATATGCAGGCCAGAAAAAGAAGGCATACTGCCAACAGGTTACATAACCACATAACCGGGTGCATGCTCACAAGCAAACGTTTATGACCTTTAGTACATATGCTGAATCAGGGTGTTTATGACTTTGGTTACATACTAAAAACATAGCCTGCCAGAAGCCTGGGCGAGGGAGCCTGACTATAGCCATCTTGAACCTGCTCTACAACCCACCTGCTTAGGATTCCTCAGCACACATCTATGTGTTGGAGGTCTTCCATGATGATCCTTTAGTGAGGAGGGCAGACCCTGCGTCCATAGACCATAACAATAATATAAGCTACAACAAAATAGAATCAGAAAACAAGTCCCATCATCTAGGATTACTAAAAACCATTGCCAGTTTCATCCCATATTGAGGTGGCAATAAAAGTCTTTCCTAGTCACATCCAGTTGTCCAGGGACATAGTCGGATCCACCAGGGCGTCTGGCAGTAGAACTCACAGGTACTTTGGTGCAAACTCAGTAGGCAGATGTGTTTGCTACTCTGGTGTGGGTGTGTGTCCAGTCCACAATGGTGTTGACAAGGTCACACCTATGGATGAAAGAACAAAACAGTTATGGGCACAAGTACAGGTAAATCACGTCCACCTGGGAGAATGCATGTCGGCTTTGAGTCCTGGGAAAGCACGGTGGCTGCCTAGGGCAGCACCCAGGTACTCCCACACTCATACAGCTTGATCCTGAACTCCGGCAGGTTCTGGGTACACTAGCCCTCGGGAAGGAATTCATAATTGGCTGAAGGAAAATAATAAACATTATTTATTTATTTTTTAAAAATTTATACCTTTATTTTATTTGTTTATTTTTTATGCAGTGCCAAGGATCGAACCCACTGCCTCACACATGCTAGGCAAGCGCTCTACCACTGAGCCACAACCCCAGCCCCATAAATATGCCCTTTAAAATCTGTGTCCCAGCCACAGAACCTGGCCAAGTCACATGCATGGGGGGCATTCACTAGTCACTTATGGTATCACAAGGAGATTACGCTCTAAACTTTTTCCCCATGGGGCTAACAGGGATACCCAAGAAACATCGGGTCCTTTATTGTCCAGGCCATGTCCCCTCCACAGTTTTCCCCTGATTCAATCCAGTGGGAGCAAGCAAATGAACATTCCCTTGCTGCTCAAACACAGGCCTAAGTACAATGTCCTTTGTTGTCACCTGGACCTGTATTGGTGCTGCTGTGTGGTGTAGCAAAGCCTCCACAGGAGCTGGTGCCTCTCATGCGACCATTCACACTTATTCAGAGCACTCACAATTGCCCACCAGTGCTGTGCCTACCCCTTCATGGAAGGTGTGTCGACTGCAGTCCTAAGTCCCTGCTGAAGCAGGTTGTTATATCACTCTATTATGCCTGCAGCCTGTGGGTGATAATGGGATGTGCAGCTTCCACTGAATCTGTAACCGAGGTCCCATCGTACATCCTGACCCTCGGTCACTCTGTATTGTGATGGGCCAGCTGTACAGGCTGTTAACACAGTCAGGGTGTGAATCACAGTGCTGTGGTTTGACCACTGGGCCAGGAAAACAACAAGCCTGTAGCTGTATAAACTGCCATCAAGGTGAACATGGCCCACTTTAACCTCAGTAAAGGGCCAGTGTAGTCAGCCTGTCATCCTGTCAGGGGGACGCTTCCACTAACATTACTTGACTGTCTGTGGCTTCAAGGTGTCAATATTTTTGAGCACAAACAACACATGCCTGGAAGGCCTCTACCAGGGCATCCCACGTTAAAGGCAGGCCCCGTTGTTTGACATACAGTTTTCACAGCTGTATGCTGTAGGTGGAGCTGCATCCAAGTTGCCAGGTTTGTGGGCGGGGCCTGCTCTAACCACCACGCCCTAGCCAAAGCATCTGCTTCATAAGTCCCTGGGCATGGCCAGTAACATGCCCTATAGTCACCTGTTCCTGGTGGCTTAGCTCCTACAGCTCTTGCCACAGAACTTGCACCCAATACATAGCACAGTTGTCGGTACATATTGCCATGGGGGATGCTTCATTTGCTGTCATCCTCCAGACAGTGTTTAGCTCAGCTCACTGGCTACTTTGTCCTGCACTGGTATCAAACCAGACAGTGTCTGTCTGTTTCTGGCTCCACAGCTACTGCCATCCACACAGTCAGTTGTCCATGGCTGGAGCCATCAGGGTAACAAGGACTGGACAGTATAGGTGCCTTACCTCCAAGATGTGGGCTTCTTCCTAGTTCACTGACATAGTAACAGGCCCTAGCACTTCCTGAAGTCTCTTGTCCCTGCCAGATCCCAGCACATCTAAGCTTTCATGGCCCCTGCCAGCTCCTAACACATCTGTATTCTCTTGGCCCCTGCTGACTTCTGTCCCAAATTATTTTCCCAAGTTCACCACATTCTACTTGACCAGTGGAATGTGGTGAACTCGGTTCCCTGACTGACCTTGCTGGTGGCTGCCCATTGGAGCCATCAGTGGCTGTTTCATTGTATGCATTATCACTGGCTGGGCTTGCTGAGTCCACCAGCACAATGGCGGAGGCCAAGAGGTATTCCCAAGGTACTGAGATCCTTCTCCAGTGACCATACTCTGGCTTCCAAGGCCTCGTCCTTATCTTGCAACTCCCTCACCTTGTAAAACTGCATCAGTTTTTGCTCTTAATCTGTAAGAAACACCCACCCCACAGCCCCACTAGATGTTTATGCACCTCTTCAGGCCCTCTCTCAGCCCCATCTGCATTGCTGCTACCACCTTTCTTCTTGGCCATGGCTGGCACCTGGTCTCTGCCACACATCACAGTCTGTCTTGCCAGGTCATGTTCACCACAGGGTAATCGGATGTCTTCTCCATGCTTACAGGGACTCTATCCACTGTATCCCAATTTCAAGCCCACCTTCTTATCAGTTTTTAATATTTGTATTAATTAATAATATTTGTATGTGCATTTCCAAATGGAGGCCTCAAGTACTTATTTAATTATGTTTATTACAATTCAAATTCCTTTATTAGAATCAACAGCAAGATATATGAGAATAATTTGAATTACATGATGAAATGTTAGAAAAAAATGGAATGGAATGGGTTGTCAGTTTATATACCTGGGAGATTCTTTTTTGCGGGGGGATTACCAGTGATAAACTCTGGGGCACTTGACCACTGAGCCATATCACCAGCCCTATTTTGTATTTTATTTAGAGACAGGGTCTTGCTGAGTTCTTAGCCCCTGCCTTACTTTTGCTGAGGCTGGCTTTGAACTTTTCTATCCTCCTGCCTCAGCCTCCCAAGCTGCATTCCCCACCAGGCCCAGAGGAGCTTCTTTTATGTCAGCATTTTTTCTTTTGTTATTTAAAGAAGTTTCAATGACTTTGTTCTCAATAGAATGTGTTTTTAGACCTAAGTCAAGAGCTGGGAGTGTAGTTCAGTGGTAGAACACTTGGCTAAGCATGTACAAGGCCCTGAGTTTGATTACCTGCTGCAAAAAAAAAAAAACAAAAAACCAAACAAAACAAAAAAAGAAAAAAACCTAAATTAACATTTTTTAGTGTTGTATTTTGTGTTTTTTTTTTTTTTCCACTTTGTTTTGTTGTTTGTTTCCATTGGATATTTGAGAAAAGGTTATTTGATGAAGTCTTTGGAGGTACTATTCTGTTTTGTTTTTGTCCTTTGCTGTGTAAGATGCAGTAAAGTTAATTTTCTTTAGATGGACCTTTGGGGGGAAAAAATTAATTTCAACCACAAGCCAGACCGCCTGCATCTGTGCCTTAATTTTTGTTCACCAACAAACTCCAGCTTTAGCTTGTAAACTTGGAAGGGGTGGAAAGCAAAGTGTTCAAGTGCATTAAACAGAAGGTTTAGAGATCAGGGAAGTTCATTTTGAGATTTCATGAGCATTTGTTTCAGTGAGTTATAAAGTTGAAGATACTCATGCAAGCAAAATATTTATATTATGCTTACATGTGTGTTTTTTTCTTTTTAGCTTCAAACTGAAGGCATGAAAAATTTGTTCAGACACTCAGGTTACTTCTAGAAAAACCAGGATTATTTGCAGTTGGATTAATTATCCACAGATTTCTCTGTTACCATTTTAGAAAAGGGCTTGTTATTGATTTATAAATAATCAGAGTGAACCCTTTGACTCTATGGAGAACACCTAGATTGTTATTTCCTTTTTGTGCCTGATGAGGAATGTTTGCTCTTTTCAGCTACCGCCTGTGTGATCCATCTGAGAAACAAATATACAAGTCATCCCCACTTTTTGGAATTTATTATTCAGTGGAAAAAGTTGGAAACCTGAAAGTTGGTGACCCTGTGTATCAGATGGTAGAGTGATGGATCTTCTGGGGTGACATGGTGAAAGGTCAGTTTTGCTGTCTCAAAGCCAATGATGGATTTTCCTGTATTGATGTAATTTTTTTTTTTTAATTGTGCTGCCTTAATTTTGGGGAGAATGTTTTATATTCTGGTCTTTGGAATTGGAAAATGCCCTTCATTTCTATTCCCCTCAGTAATCATGTACTTCCACCTAGCTTTCTCCATCCTTCCTTCCCATTCAATTATAAAATGCTGATTGAGGAACCCTGGCAGAGACAGGTATATGTTCCCAGTTCATTAAGGAATATCCTTAAGGAATAAGGAAGTGAAGGTGAGCCATTCTCCAGAGTTATGTATTTATTTTTTCTGCCTCAGGTAGAAAAGTGAAGGGGAAGTGTGTAAATTATTCAAAATCAACTTGGGAAAAATATTTAAATCAAATGCTTTTTATCAAACAGTTTTTTAAAAATGTGGTTTGAGTTAGAAAAAAAAAAAAATCAGTGCCTCAAGGTGACTGCATTCTGAAGCATGAGGTAGAAAACAATGTGCTCACATTGATTTCATTGGACCAGAAAAACCCTGAATCCTGGAGGTGTATGCCCGACCCTCATATTATAGGAATAAGAAAGTCAGTTGAAAGACCTCACATTGAAGTTTTGCATTAACTCCTCTCATAAGATCTATGACCCTCTTAAAATGTCTTCATTTCTAAAACCCTTGACCATCCTTCTCTCTAATTTTGGCCTGACCTTCTCACTACTGAGTATTGATGCCCCCCACCCACCTGACTGATGATGTACAAAGGTGGTCCAGACAGCCTAGATTGAGCATTAGACAGCCTTGGATTTGTAGTTCTAGCATCTTCCTAACTTGGTTGAGTTATTTAGGCTAAGTATTAGTACCCTTTTCTGCACAGTGAGAAAAATGCTAGTTGTTACCAAAACAACCAATAAAAGTTATTTTGAGCATTAATTCATATAAAATTACAGCATTGCAGCAGGCACATAGAAAGTGCTTAGTAAATAATAGTTATGATTTTTATTGTCATCATTGCATCATGACTAAGTCTGAGGTGCTGTAAGGGGTATAAAGGTGAGATGGGCTTTACCCTTGAGGTAGGCAAAAAGGAAATAAACTGTTCATTGGCTACCTATTATGAGTAGGTATTTAAGTAACCATACTTCTAACCATATTTCATCAGCTCTAAGATGCCTGTTTTAACATCTTTAAAATCAGACAGCTTCTTATCACATTCAGAATACTTTTAAAAAATCTTCATGATGAGCCGGGCGCAGTGGCGCACGCCTGTAATCCCAGCACTTAGGAGGCTGAGGCAGGAGGATTGTGAGTTCAAAGCCAGCCTCAGCAATGGCAAGGCACTTAGCAACTTAGTGAAACCCTGTCTCTAATAAAATACCAAAAAGGGCTGGGGATGTGGCCCAGTGGTCGAGTGCCCCTGAGTTCAATCCCTGGTACAAAAAAAAAAAAAAAAAAAAAAAAAAAAATCTTCATGATGCATAAAATAATGGTATATCTTACATTTGGTGTATCTTGAGTTTGATGAAATTTGGTGAATACTAGAAAGGAAATTGAAATCTCTAAGTGCCTGCCATTACTAACATCCCCTATTTGCAGGGAGAGTGAACCCACACCTAAACCATCTAACATAAGTGGGACTGATCCATTGTCCTGCTGTTCCAGTGATGATTGACTGGACCTGGATCAAAGCCTGAGTCAAGTGGTCTCTGAGAGACCTTAACAATTAGAGATCCTCCAGGTCACTTGGTCACAGACTCACCCAATCCCCTTAACAGTTAGGGGTACTCCAGGTGACCCAGTCAGATGCTCTCTTGCAGTGGAGGGAAGGCAAGAATCATCTAAGGTTGATTCAAATGACCTCCAATTTCTCAGCTCCCCAGAATACCTTTCATATTAAAGATCCTAAGATAATGTGTCATTCTTTATCATCCTTATAGAGTCTGTATGACTTAGAAATGAAAATAGGCAATTTATGGACAAGAAACAAAGGCTCAGATAGTCAACTAACCTGTGCCACAGAGGTGATAAGACATAGAGCTTAGGAGGCATGCTCGTCACCCAACGTAGTGACATACATTTGTATGTATAAAGAAATAGCTATAACTTAGGCAAAGACATGGTTCTCTGTGGGTTCAGAGGAGAAAGACATTCTTTCTGGGTGGGATGATAAAGGAAAGCTTGAGGATAGAGATACAGCCTGAACTTGCTGAGGAAGGATGACCAGAGAGTGCTCTGGGGGTCTACTGGAATGGAAGCTCCTACAAGTTCTTACCTTGGTAGGGACTCAGGAGGACACTGGGGCAAGGACTAAGGGAGATGAGGATGGAGAGGAGGAATGAAGCCAGGTATGGTAGGTTCTTGAAAGTAAGTTTGCAATAAAGGTTGGTGTGGAACATGTTTAAATCCAAATATGATCAAAGCTATGCTTTTGGCAGATGGTCCTGAAAGCGATGGGTATGACGGCGTGGAGGGATGTGAGAGGAGAGGTGGAAGGTCAGGCAGGGGAGATTGCATGTGATTGAAGGAGGGAGGAAGTTCTGGACAAGGAGAGGGAGGTGCAGAATGCCCAGGTAGATCCTCAGTGTGTCACAGATGCTGTTTGGCATGGGGCCCTAAACTCCCTGCCAGCTTTATCATCCTTCACTCCTCACACAAATCCTGGGCGCTTCCAAATGTACTCTTCTGCTTCCTGGCTCTGAATATTGCTTCCTCCGTGTACCTCACAGAAGAGAAGAAGTTTGGAGGAGGTCTTCCTGCTGCCCACCCCCCACCCCACAGTCACTGAGAGGTTTCTTTGCTGGTTATGACACTTGCTTTGGGGGTTTTAAAGATAACAGCAGTGTTGCTTATTTATTTTAAGTACAAGCCTACTACGGTTTCTGCATATTGGAGGACCAGCTTTATAGGATAAGTTAAAAGACAATCTAAAGCCTTAAAAAGCAAAATCAGTTAATACATGCACTTGAGTTAATACATGTAACTCGAGTTGTCTATCTACTTCAAATTTAAATACACTAAAGTTTATATGTTTTATTATAATGGTGGCATATGTTCACCATGGCAAATTTATAAAATGCCAGAAAAGTAAAAGAAAGAAATCACCTTTGATCACTGTTTATAAACTTCATTCTGGTAGGAATTTTTGTTTTTGTAATGTAGCCATTACACACACACACACACACACACACACACACACACACACACACCTCTCCAATCTATTCAAATTCATCTTTGATGGTTTCATAACACTGAATTATATAAATGTATGGCACTCTTTAAAAACAATTTTTCAGTATTTGACGCTTGGATTGTGTCAATTTTTGTTATAAATAATATTATACTGGATATCTCTGTAGAAAGAACATTTTAAAATTAAAGGATTGTTTTGTAAGTGGATTCCTAACAGTGGAATTTTTGGCCCGTGGGGTGCAGGTATATTATTTAGCATATTGACCAATTGTTTTCCCAGGGGTTGTTTCCATTCTGCATTCCCCACATCTTTTGTGATTAGTACATTTTCTGATGCTATAACAAAATAGCCCGGATACTTTATAATGAAGAGAAGTTTCTTTAGCTTAGTTTGAAGGCTGAAAGTCCAAGATTGAGTGGTCCCCCTCAGTTTGGCCTCTGGTAAGGGTCTCCTTGGTTATGTCACAATATGTGGATGGCATCATGGCAGAAGCATGTGCAGAGAGATCATACGGTGAAACAAGAAGCCAGAGAGTAGGCAGGGGCCAGTCTCGTTTGCTTATTAACAACTTACTCTTGAAGTAACTGGGATTCCATAAGAACTACCTCAAGGTTCTTCAAGGACACACCCTTTAATGACCTAACCACTTCCCTGTAGGCCCTACTTCTTGAAGCTCCCTTTACCTGTCACATCACTACACTGGGGACCACACCTGAACATGAGAACCCCTGGGAACACACTCAAACCATAGCATCATGTAAGAAAGACCTCTTGCTCTGGGACCTTGCCAGAACTCAATGTTTTGTTTGTTTGTTTGTTTTTTTTAGTTTTTAGATATACATGACAGTAGAGTGTATTTTATACCACTCCTTGGTTTATACCTAAAGGACTTAAAATCAGCATACTACAGTGATGCAGCCACATCAGTGTTTATAGCAGCTCAATTCACAATAGCTAAGCTATGGAACCAACCTAGGTGCCCTTCAACAGATGAATGGATAAAGAAAATGTTGTTTATATATAGAACTCAAGCTTAACAGGCTGCTTTATTCCATTATGGTAACTTAGGCACAATGTGGTTTATATTGCCTACATTGTAACCTCAATAAGTGTTGTGTGGGTGTTTTAAATTATTTATGGTCAGTAGACTAAATAACCAAATAATCAGAATTTCTTGTTATTTATCCAGCTTTTAGCATCCAGGAGGCATCGATCAGGATTTTACCAACAGCATCAATAATACCTCAGCAAATCCCTATTACCCAGCCTTGAACCATTTTTCTCCTGGAATTGAATCTCTATTTTTTTGACTTTTCAGAGAGTTATGTATGCTCTGAGTTAATGCAGGAAAAGTATTTGGAGGTAATTTGGAAATATGAGGGTACATAAATTTTAGGTAATGAAAGGCTTTTAAATAAACAAAATTGTCTATAAAATTATTTTGAATGTTACTATAACTGTCACATTTTCTAATCCCTGACTCTAATACTGATGAATTTAAAGAAAGTTTAAAGTCAGTTAAAAACAAACAAACAACAAGAAGAAAACAAACTACAAGAAAATATTTTAAATGTGTACACTTTTTGCCTATCGTTCTTCATTTTAGGAGAAATGCAAGCAACAAATTGTTTCCTGATGCTCCTTTACATGTTAACATGCTCAAGTGCCTAACAGTTGTTCTTGAGCTCCTTGAGCCCTATTAATGTTTCACTCATCTATTTTTTTAAAATCCTATCATTGTGGAATCAGGGTCATATTTGAGTATAGAAATTATTTTCTAGGCCTCCTTGTTTTTACATTTGATTATGTCTCTCTTAAGCTATATAAAAATAATTTGCTTATGTCTGCCAATACACCCCATGGAATTCCCAAGAAGATAAAGAGGAGAATGGAATTTAGAAGAAAGAATGGAAAGAAGAAAGCATGGACACATTTTTAAAATTACATGTGTATTTTTTATAACAAAGAAAAATGAACTGTTTTGATGACCAAGCCTCCGCCCCAAAATACTCACTGAACTAATATACAAGTGATTAACCTACTTATAATCTTCTGGTTTCTTTATGATTAATAAATGTGACTCTCAGTCCTACTTTGTCTTTGATATTTCTGAGTCTTCCAGGGCTTTTCTGATTGTATCTTAGAACTTCAGTCACTGTCATTCATTTTTCTTGACCCTTTCTGAACACACTCTGAATCCACAGACATTACTTCCTGTCACTGGTGGGTGTGGGTGTCAGGAACTGCAGGTATACAGATGGCTGGTCTGAGATGAGGACAGTTCCTCACCTGGTCAGAGTATGTGAGGACACTTCCTAGTGGTCAATAAGGAGCAGGTACTTCTTTCTTCTCCATTTTTCTTCTTCATTTTCTTTCACAAGGTTCTGGGACTGAAGTTAACCTTCAACTCTGGCACCCTGTGAGGTGAGAGTAGTAAGCAACCAGCAAAAAAGCTGGTACTTTTTTGGAAGTGATGAAATGAGAAAGTTATGCTAATTTTAAAGTCAACCACTAAAATAAAAAAGCCATATTTTTCCTTTTAACTTTCCAAAGAGATTAAGGAGGGAGACAGAAACACAGAGGAGTCAGTGCCTCAGAGCTGTCTTTCTGTGAAGAACACAGAACTCAAGTCCTGTGTCATACTGATGAGTCACACTTCACCCCCTTCCTCAGTGGCACATCACAATCAATCAACACTTCTTTCAGGAAGGAAAGATTTACCCAACCTCCTTCTCCCCCCAGCCAACTCTGGAAGAGTCTAGATCATTAATGCATCACAACAGCTGGAGAAACAGTGACCTCTGTACTTTGAACATAATTTCTGGACTTCACAGGAGTGGGGAGAGGGTGAAGGTGATCTGGGATTGGAAGAGAAAAGGATAGAATCTCTTTGGGCCTATACCTCTATGATGAGGAACAACATTCTAGAAGGATCCTTTCTGAGTACTGAAGGGCCCTGAAATGAGTTACCTGCTAAGGGAAAAGGGTCTACTCCCCTTTAAGAATTCTCCCTTCTCTGATCCCAGACATGTTCCATCTGCATGGACAGTTGTGGACCAAGGGACTGGTGGTTTACCTGAGCCTGACAAAGACTCCTTGACCAAACTTCACTTTAGGTCCCTTTCTTGACTAGGCCTCAACCTTGGCTCCACTCCCCAATCCCCCACCCCTCCTAGTCTCTGCAGAATCCAGGTTCTTAGCAAGAATCTTGCTAAGTCAGTTTAGATAGAATTCCCCCATCATTCTGCATATTGGCTCAGGTCCCTAATCTCTCACCTTGCCCTGATATGAAACTGCACCTTAAACTGGTTTAGCAAGAGTCTCACTCCCCTCTATGTCTCCTGGTAGTGATTTTCTATTTACTGACCCCTATGTCCCTTGCCTATAAATCCCCAGTTATCTGTGCTCTAATACAGAATTGAGCCCAATCTCTATCTCCTATTGTAATACCCCTGTTAGAATACTCATTTTTCACCCCCTTGGTGCTGGGGATGGAACTCAGGACCTCATGCATGCTACCCGAGTGCTCTACCACTGAGCTGTACACCCAATAACTTGAATAGACTTCTTTAACATTTTAATAAGTGTGGAAGTAATTTTTTCCTGTAACACAGCTCAACCTCCTAAATCACTCTGATAGTGGTGGCTTTGTTGTTAACTCATTAAATCCCAAGTTTTCAATTCTGTGACTATTTGAACAAAATTGACACAGGTGCATTGAAATAGGTTGGAAATAATAATCAAGAGCTTATATATCATATATATATTCCATCTCTACACACCTTTTACATATTTTTCATATATATGGATATATCTATAGATCTCATAAACTGTGATCATTCACCTATTTTTTTCAAAAGACTAGACCTCTAAAAATATAATAATTATTTCAAAATTACCATAAGTGGTATATTTGTTGCCCAATTTAAGTTTGTATAGCTGTTCCACATCAGGGAGGGTGGGACAAAATGGGTTAAAATAATGACCTCGTTTGTAAGTGCCAGGTGACTGAGGTCACTGAACTCAGGGTGGAAGAAGTCTGGAGGCCTTGTCCTAGGACCAACCTTCCCAGCCAGAGCCCCAGCCTTGCACAGTCCGAACGAAGGCCCTTCCAGTTCTGAGGCTTCGCTGCCTGATTTCTAATTTCAAAATCACGCAATTTTTATCTATTTTGGGTCAAGTAAACAACCTCACAAATACGTTAATAAACTAGACAGTTGCAGGAACATGGGAGAAGGGCACATTGCCTTGACGCCATAGGCAGCGGGAAATGGGGAAGGCAGGGCAAAAACTGGAAGCTGCGCTACCACCTCCCATCCCAGCTCCCAGCAGAAGGACGCGCTGCTCTGATTGGCCCGTCAGGGGCTCAGGAGCTGCACGCCCTTTGGGCTGCCAGCCTAGGGCCGTACGTTCCCAGTGGC
The DNA here is from genome assembly GCA_025594165.1 of Tamias sibiricus. Taxonomy (NCBI): domain Eukaryota; kingdom Metazoa; phylum Chordata; class Mammalia; order Rodentia; family Sciuridae; genus Tamias; species Tamias sibiricus. Next base: position 53,237,259 of record CM046669.1, read on the forward strand.
CTGGGGCTTCTGCCGCGCTCCGGCCGCAGCCGCCTAGTGTCCGTCCACCTAGGCTTTCCCGCCGCACCGGGCATCTTGGGCCATGGGCACTGCCGGTTCCTCAGCGCTGGCCCGCCTCGGCCTCCCGGCGCAGCCTCGACCTTGGCTCAGCGTCGCTGCCCTGGGTCTGGCCACGGTGGCCCTGGGGGCTGTCGCCTGGCGCCGAGCGCGACCCAGGAAGCGCCGGCGGCTGCAGCAGGTGGGCACCGTGGCGCAGCTCTGGATCTACCCGATCAAGTCCTGCAAAGGGATGTCGGTGAGCGAGGCGGAGTGCACCGCCTTGGGGCTGCGATGCGGGAACCTGCGGGACAGGTAAGCAGAGCCCCGGAGCCGCTGACCCGTGTTGGGAGGCTGAGGGCAGCTGGGAAGGTCTGCAGAGTCCGCTAACAGGTCCTTTCTTCCCTTACAAAGAAACTGGGAGAGGAGTGAGAGAAGGAGAGAGAGAGAGAGAGAGAGAGAGAGAGAGAGAGAGAGAGAGAGAGAGAGAGAGAGAAGGAAATAAATAACCTCACACACAACAGCAGACCCCGAGGGTCTGGGACCCTAAGCCTCTGCGTTTTCCGGATTTCCTGCTTTTTTGTCACATGTTCCTTATGAGGTGTGGTATCCATCCCTGGGTGTCTGCTAAATTGCAAGCAAATTATTAAAGCTCCATCTAGCATCTTCAAGGGATTGGTTCAGGTGGTTTTTTTATTTTTAGTGACTGTACCTTCAAATTTGGGGGGAAACTTGGAGCTGTAAAGCCCAGTCCTCCAAGATCCCACCAAGGCCAAGCACATAATGATGACAGCAGTTGAATACTTTCTGGCAGCTTAAAAAATGCTGTTGCATTTTATTTTTCCCGATTTTCTCAAACACCCTTTTGTAGATAAAGAAATTGAGATTCGTAGTTACACAGCAGCCAAAACAGGACTCCTTCCTGTTTTCATTAGCACACTGGGGCTTTGTAAACAGTGGCTTTATTAATGCCCTCCCTGCATGGTGACAGCTGGAGTTCAAAGAAGGTTGCAAAACCTCCAAGCCAACATCTTTGTCCTCTTTTGGGTCTGGCCTCAAGCCCACTCTGGGCCTTATTGGAAGGCTGCACTTCAAACTTCTTCCTAGATCAGCCTCAAAGATTCAGCAAGTAACAGAGGACTGAGATGGGTTGTAACCTCCCCCTTGCCAACTCCGCAAAGGGCCATTCACTTCAAAGATGAACCATGCACCTTTGCTTCAGGAAAAAGGCCCTGAATCCTAAATGTTCCATGGTTTGTACAGTGGACTCTGAAGATGGTAGAATTTATTTAATGATTTTTTTTTTGTAAATTAATTAAAAAATTTTTGTTTTAATTAGTTATACGTGACAGTAGAATGCATTTAGGCACTTTGACATATCATACATAAATCAGGTATAATTTCTCATTTTTATGAATCACATAGGTCATGCAGTCATATGTGTACATAAGGAAATAATGTCTATTTCATTCTACTATTCTTCCTATCCCCTCCCCTCCCTTTACTCCCCTCTACCCAATCTAAAGTAACTCTATTCTTCCCTAGTGCCCCACACCCTATTGTGAATTAGCATCCACATATCAGAGAAAACATTCGGCCTTTGTGTTTTGGAAATTGGCTTATTTCACTTAGCAAGATATTCTCCAACTCCATCCATTTACTGGCAAGTGCCATAATTTCATTCTTCTTTAAAGCTGAATAATATTCTATCAAATATATATACCACTTTTTTTATCCATTTATCTATTGAAGGATACCTAGGTTGGTTCCATAGTTTAGCTATTGTGAGTTGAGCTGCTATAAACACAGACATGGCTGTAGTATGCTGATTTTAAGTCCTTTGTATATAAACTGAGGAGTGGGATAGCTGGGTCAAATGGTGGTTCCATTCTGAGTTTTCCATAGTGGTTGCACCAACTTGAAGTCCCACCAGCAATGTATGAGTGTACCTTTTCCCCCCACATCCATGCCAACATTTATTGTTGCCTGTATAAAACAGCCTGGTATTGGCACCAAAACAGACACATAGACCAATGGTTCAGAATAGAAGACACAGAGACAAACCTACACAAATACATTCACTGGAGAAAAGATAGCCTATTCAACAAATGGTGCTGGGAAAAGCCACTTGTAACAAAATGGAATTAAACCTCTATCCTTCATCCTGCAGGAAACATGACTCAAGTGGATCAAAGATTTAGGCACTAGAACAGAGACCCTGTACCTACTAGAAGAAAAAGTAGGCCCAAATCTTCACCATGTTGGCCTAGGATCTGACTTCCTTAACAAGGCCCCTAAAGAGTAAGAAGTAAAATCAAGAATCAATAAATGGGATGGATTTAAACTAAAATGCTTCTTCTCAGCAAAAGAAACAATGAATAACATGAAGAGAAAGCCTACAGATTGGGAGAAAATAACTTTAACACATGCACCTCAGAAACAGCATTAATCTCTAGGATATATAATGAACTCAAAAAACTTAACACCAAATAACCTAATCAATCAATGAGCTAAGGAACTGAGTAGACACTTCACAGAAGAAGAAATATAATAGATCAACAAATATATGAAAAAATGTTCAACATCTCTAGCAATTAGAGAATGGCAAATCAAAACTACTCTAATATTTCATCTCACTCCAGTCAGAATGACAATCATCAAGAACACAGGCAAAGCCGGGCGCGGTGGCACATGCCTGTAATCCCAGCACTTGGGAGGCTGAGGCAGGAGGATTGCAAGTTCAAAGTAAGCCTCAGCAATGGCGAGGCTCTTAGCAACTCAGTGAGACCCTGTCTCTAATAAAATACAAAAAAGGGCTGGGGATGTGGCCCAGTGGTCGAGTGCCCCTGAGTTCAACCCCTGGTACCAAACAAACAAACAAACAACCCACAGGCAATAATTAATTTGTTTTTGTTGACCCCAGAGTCAAAGGGCATTATAATTTGACTACTGCATCTATTAAGAAAAACATTTAAGCTCATATTATGACAGAAGACAATAAGAGCTGGCATTTTGTACCAGACACTATGGTAAATTCTTTATATTCCCTATCATTCCTCCCAGAAAGTATGATCAAGAAAACACAACAAAAGCTTATAGTCCTAGGTGACAACTGACTCAGTGGGGTTTGTGACAAGTGTAAGGGAACACACAGGAAGGAGCTGTTGGAGGTGCACCTGAGGACTTCACAGAGTAAAGAATGTCTTAAGCTGAAAATTAGAAAATGATTAGGAACTTTCCATGCAAGTAAGTTAGGAGAAGAATAATTTAGAGGGAGGGAATAAAAACAAAATTCTGGACTTGAGAGGACATGCTGGGGTAAGACTGGCATACTCTGAGGTATTTGCCCAAAGGAATTGAAAATAGAGATTAGAACATGACAAAATTTTCTAGAACATTGAATGTTGAATGTCCATAGTAGCATTATTAACATAGCTAAAAGTGGAAACAACCCAAGTGTCTGTCGATGGATGGATGGGTAAATGAAATGTGGCTTATACATCCAGTAGAATATCAATCAAGCCACAACAAGGAGTGTTCTGTTACATGCTATGACACAGATAGATATTGAAGACATAATGCTAATTCAGATAAGCATGACATGAAAGCACAAATATTGCATGATTCCAGTTGTATGAAACATCTAGAATAGTCATAGAGGCAGAAAGGGGATTAGAGTTTACTGGAGAGTGAGGGAGGGGAAGAATGGAGAGCTCTTACATTAGTGGGTACAGAATTTCTGTTTGGGATGATGAAAAGGTTTTGGAAACAGTTGTAATGGTTACACAACATTATGAATATATTTAATGCCACTAAATTATGCACTTCAACATGGTTGGGATAGTCAAAATGGTTAGAATCACGTTTTAAAAAAATTTTTTTCCCATTGATGGAGACTGGAGTTGTTAATACCTTGTGGCATTGGAATACTGCTACGATGGACAGCCATGAGCAAGTGTCTGTGTGATGCCCTGTTTTCAATTCTTATGGGTCTGTACATAGGAATATGATGGGTATTTATGCCATATGTGTTTCACTGCCATTAAAAGCATATTTTAAAAATACCAGTGTCTGTAAATGCATGGGGAGGTAAGAACAGCTTGGAAAGCAGTTGGATTATAAGGACTTGCATGCTTTACTTAAGAGTTTTATCCTTAAAGTAAGAACCATGGAAGGATTTTGGCTGAGAGGATACAAAAATCAGACTTGCACTTTAGAATGATCAAACTGTTGCTACTAACAGAAAGGATTACTAGAGAGAATACTCATGTGTTGTCCCAAGGATTTGAGGCAGGGCAGGGTTCAGACTGTGTAGGAAAAAAGGCTGATTAAAAAGCAGTTAGGGAAAGGGCTTATGCTGACCATATTTCCTGGTGTAGTTGAATAGTTCAACCATGATAGCCTGCTGGAGGCGATGCAGGAAATATTTTCAATGATCTAAAATATTTTGCTATATTTTCCCCATGTCTGGGGACTCCAAAGCACAAGCTCAATTCCGTAATTGTAATCAGTTGATCAGTGCATGCTGAAATGACCAAAATACCAATAGGTTTTGCTTCCTTAGTAGTGAACCTACACAAATGTGTTCTTTTTTTTCTGGAAATAGTATTTTGTATTGCTCTTATTTCTCCATTTATCTTTTTTCTAGAAAGTACTTAAAAACTAGGAGTACTGAGCCAGGAAAGATATTGTCCAGATCGACAATAGACCTTTTAGCAAATTGGAGAATTCAAAGCTCTGAATATTGAAACTTAAGTTAAAAAAAAAAAGAAAAGAAAAGATTGGGGGTGGAATTGGCAAGGTAAACTGCAAGTGCTCAGCTGAACTCTACACGCTGTAAACAATACTAGTGATGGTCTTGTTATTTCCATTGCCGAGAGCCCATTTCCTACTGGGTGCCAGCACAGTACTTCCTTGTTCCCTTCCAATCTGTTTGTGAAATAGATTCCCATCATCTCCTTGGGGCATGCTTAATGAAAGTGATCAGCAATTGAGATGACAATTGAGATGAAAATACAATTAGCATCTTTGATTTTTGTGCCATCAAGGAGCTCAAAATGTTCTGCATACTATACTTTGAAATTGAGCTGATAAGCTCAGTCCTGATTGCTGCTGAGTTGGTTACAGGCAGACAGACACATGCAAATTCACACACACCAGATTTACAGGGAGGAAATCAACATTGCAGCTCTCATAGAGACTGGCTCCCTATCCTGGTAATCCACAGATACCCTGTGTTTTGAAAATGTCAGGTTTTGGCTTGTTATCAACGAGGATGGGAACATGGTTACTGCTCGACAGGAACCTCGCTTGGTCCTGATTTCCTTGACCTGTGACGGTGACACCCTGACTCTGAGTGCAGCCTGTATGAAGGATCTGCTGATGCCCATCAAAATTCGTACCACAAATGCTGTGCGCAAGTGCAGGTAAGGACAGGGGAGGTCTCAGCCCTTGCCTTAATAAATATTCCTGCAATTTTGGGAAAATGTAAGCTAGATAGGGAATCTTAAAAAATGTTATTAATAATTAACCATTGATTGCTGCTGTAATATATGCAGGGCTAAGTCCTCAGCATCATGTAAATCTAACAGGAGAAGCATGGAGACAGCTTCAGAAGTTTGTGTTGGGTTGAGAGATATGAAAGTTCCATGCAGAAAACAATGGGAGCAAACACATGCTAATGAGTCACCAAGAGAAGACTAACATCACCAAAAGATCACTGACATAGTTGGGCATGGTGGCGCACTCCTGTAATCCCAGCACTTGGGAGGCTGAGGCAGGAGGATCACGAGTTCAAAGCCAGCCTCAGCAATGGTGAGGCACTTAGCAACTCAGTGAGACCCTGTCTCTAATAAAATACAAAAAAGGGCTGGGGATGTGGCCCAGTGGTCGAGTGCCCCTGAGTTCAATCCCTGGTACCAAAAAAAAAAAAAAAAAAAAAAAAAAAAAAAAAAAATCACAGACAGGAATGGGGTGAGGGTGGTTGGAGAGAGAGTCCTGGAAAAGGTGAGGTTGAGATCTAGCTGTGTATTGTCTTAAGACTCTCCTTACTTGGTTTGGAAAATCTGGATACCTTGCAAACTGAGTACAGAAAGAAATTGCAAGTGATCATGATAATACACTATCATATTAGAACTATGATGTTTAGTTCTAATGAAAGGGAGTTCTAAAATAGAAAAGAACAGCTGCAACCAGAAGAGTGATCTGGCATTAATTCCCTGTGGTCAGTGTCGGAACGGAGTTGGGGTGGAGATTCAGTCTAGGATCATGTTCTATATAGATGTCCTGTTCTCAATATCAAAGGGCTGGAAGGAAGCAATCATCCTAGGAAAATTGGATTTGTCTCTAAGAGATCATATCTAGAGTTTTTCATCCCATTATGGGAAAATTAAAATTTACTTCAATTATACTACTATTATAGTTTCTGCATCTCAAATTCAAATGTAATGTTCATAAAATGCAACACTGATATAACTTCTATAATATCTTAGTCTTAAACATAGCAACATGTTTTTATTGTATGGCTTTTCTGATTATAAAATACACATTTGTTGTTGGCAAATTGGAAAATGCAAAAAAAAATAAAGAGGAAGAGAACAAAAACTATGTGAGATAACCATAATTAATATTTTTAGCATATTTTCTTTCTGGTCCCCTTGGCTACTACTTTTAAAACCATATTGGCATAATATCATAAAACCAGTCTTGAATTCTGTTTATATATTTGACATATTGAGTATTTTTTCATATCACTAAAAAAATCTTCAAAAAATGCTATTTTTCATGTTGTCATACTGTTTTATTCTGTGGGTGTTCTCTAATGCATTTTAACATGTCCCATGTTTAACCATTTAAATGGTTTCCCAATTTTTTTCCAGGTATAAAGAAGAATGTGAGGAATACTTTGGTATAAGACTTTGTTCATATTTACTTAGGGAATAACTGCTAGCAGTAGTTTTGTTTGGAACAAGAGTATGGATCCTACAGATTTTTGATACATGTTGCTAAGCTGGTTTTGCAGAAAGGTTTTACTAACTTGTTTAAACATCAATTTATGAGCATATCTAATTGTATTCTCTCTCTCTCTCTCTCTCTCTTTTTTTTTTTTTTTTTTTTTTTTTTTTTTTTTGGTATTGGGGATTGAACCCAGGGTGCTCAACCATTGAGCCACATCTTCATCCCTTTTTTGTATTTTATTTAGATACAGGGTCTTGCTAAGTTGCAGAGGGCCTCGTTAAGTGGCTGAGTCTTGCTTTAAATTCAGGGTCCTCCTGCCTCAGCCTCCGGAGTCACTGGAATTATAGGCATATAATTAGAATGCAATTAGAGGCCACTGCACCCGGCCTCTAATTGCATTCTAATCAATATGTTTAGAAACATTGTTACTTTTTAAAAAAAAATTATTTGTTCTTTTTAGTTACACATGTCAGTAGAATATACTTTGACATATCATACATACATGGAGTATAACTTCTCATTCTTGTGGTTGTACTTGATGTGGAGTTACACTGGTTGTGTATTCATATAAAACATAGGAAAGTAATGTGTGCTTCCTTCTATTGCCTTTCCTATTCTCATTCCCCCTTCCTTCCCTTCATTTCCCTTTGTCTAATCCAATGAACTTCTATTCTTCCCTTCCCCCCACTTACTGTGAGTTAGCGTCTGCTTATCAGAGAACCTTGTGAGAAGGGGGGGGGGGGGGGGGGGGGGGGGTGACATTTTTATGGACAAAAATGATAATTTCTTCTTGGTTTGATTTGCAGTTTTGATTGCATGAGGTAAACTTTTTAATAGGCCTGTTGCAATTTGTATCCCCTATGTATTCATATCTGTTCATGTTTTTTTGCCATGGTTAGATATTTACCCATACTTTCTTGTAGTTAAATTTTTTTGGGGGGGAGTGGTGTTACTGGGGATTGAACTCAGTAGTTGACCACTGAGCCACATCCTCAGCCCTATTTTGTATTTTATTTAGAGACAGGGTCTCACTGAGTTGCTTAGTGCCTTGCTTTTGCCAAGGCTGGCTTTGAACTCAAGATCCTCCTGCCTCAGCCTCCTGAGCTGCTGGGATTACAGGCATGCACCACTGTGCCTGGCTCTTGTAAATTTGATTTTAAAAATTTGGTGTTTAATTCATTTGGCATTGTGTGGAAACTTTTTTACAATACCATATAGGCTTTTTGGTCCATGGTCCAAAGACTAGACAAGAACATGTTGAAAAAGAAAAAAAAAATTGAGAATTGAGAATGCTCAGACACACCACTTAGTGTACATTCTTCCAGCAAAGATCTCAAGCACCCCCTGGGCTCAGGTTTCTTTCCTTGTGAAGGAGTTGTAATCACAGCCCTAAATTTTCCTAAAGATTTCTAATGAGTTCTTGGGGCCTTAGGTTCACCTTCAAAAAGATCATGGTCATAACTTGTACACCTTTTTTCCATGGGTGAGGTTTTTACTTAATCTCAGAAACCGTGCCTGCCACTAGTGGAATACAGAGAATTGCCCTTATGTGGGTGCCCCCCCCCCCCCCCCCCCCACAGGCCTCAAACTCTGCCTAGATTATCTTTGTCAAAGGTTTTAGGAACATTTGGAACTTTTCTCTTTGTTTAATTGCTTGGATTCTCTGAGAGAACGTGTGAATGGGAACGCTGAGTCCAGTAGCACAATTGTGGCTGCTTACAACCAAGAAGAAATGTGATAAGCAGGAAGAAGACAACAGATTCTGCCCAAGTTTTGAATATTATGAACCAGAACCCAGGACCTATACATAGAAATTGCAATGGAAATAAGTGTGGAGTTATGAGATGAGGTGTTTACAAAATGACCCAAAATAGGGCTGGGGATGTAGCTCAGTTGGTAGAGTGCTTGCCTTGCATGCACTAGGCCCTGGGTTCGATCCCCAGCACCACAAAAAAAAAAAAAAAAAAAAAAAAGACCCAAAATATATGCAAATGCTCTAACTCAGTATGAATATAACTATTGCCAACTAAGCCCAAGGAGTCTAAGCAGCTGTTTTAATCAGTTTTTGCATTTTCTGTGACCAAAATACCCCACAAGAACAAATTAGAAGAGGAAAAGTTCATTTGGGGCTCACGGTTTCAGCCCATAGGAGGGTTGACTCCATTGTTCTGGGCCCAAGGTGAAGCAGCACATCACAGTGGAAGGGTTCTGTGGAGGAAAGTTGGTTATCTCTTGGTGGTGGGGTTAGGAAGCAGAAAGGGAGTGGGGAAGGGGCCACAGGGAAGATGAGCCCATCCAGAGCATGTCCCCAGGGTCCACCTCCTCCAGCTATGCCCCATGTGTCTACAGTTACCACTTAGTCATTCAAACTAGAATGGACCGATTAGGTTACAACTCTCACAATCCAACACTTTACCTCTGAACATTCCTGAATAAACACAAGACACCTCACATCCAAACTATAACTGCATCCTCTGCTGCCTACCCCTCCACACACCTGTAAATGCAACAGAGGAAAGCCCTGGGCTTGGCTTCTGAATGGCAGGACCAAGAGGAAGCTTTGGTGGTGGTGGTGTGGAGGTCTGGTAAGGTTTGACTTTGGGGAAGCAGGCTGACATTTTTGGCACAGACACCAACAAAGAGGCATCCAACAAGGAAGTGACCTTCAAGGAATGTCTATATATACAGTTTTGGGTAGAATGGCCATTATTCAAGATGCTTTTGAAATTTACATTTTATACATTAAACCACATACATATGCACATGTTGTGCCCTGCGGCTTGGGACCCCCAAGAAGACCACCAGAGTCCTTGGTCAATGCAAGCAACAAAGGGTCATTTATTAGCAAGCTTGAGCTTGGTCCTCTGCGCACTCGGTAACCGGTGACTCTAAGAGGCCCCTAGCTCAGATTTAGCAGGGTTTTTATGATGAAATACAAACAGGTTAAGGGGGGGTTTACAGCGTTCTTCTGATTGGTTGACATGTAAAGTTTCATACAAAGCATTTTATTTTTATGTTTTGGGTCAGCCTGACCGCAAGGGGTCAGGTGGTCGGCCACCCGGCTTTTGCAAAATAGACAAAATAAAGAGCAGGAACATTCTGCGGTTTTTCTAAGGGTGACATGGTAAGGACTTGTGTTTACACAAGTATTTACATTTTCTCATTTTTCATTCCCCCCTTTCCAAGAACATCTTGAGAGCCAATCTTGGGTCTCTATAGCTCTGACTTTTGTTGTTTGGGGTTGACGGGCTGGTATTGGGCCTTCAGCACCATCAGCTGTACCATATTTATTTTATCTTTAACAAAAGTAACTAACCTATTAATTATACAAGCTCTTACTCTTTTTAAGAAAAGATAAATGTACAGAGTTAGTCTGGATCTAAATAATTGAAATAGTGATACCTGGTGGCCATATATGTGAATAAAGAACTGAACAGCAAGTAAATAGAAGAACTTACGCAGTCAAAGTTAACTCTTTTAGCACCATGATATCTTTTATGAAAAGAGAGAGCTTTATCAACAGAAAGATTATAGGGAAGCATAGGGAATACAAGCAGATCACATTGGAGTAACAGCCATTAGTTTATCCTTGTGGTGGTTTGATTTTTTTGTCATACGTCAGGGCAACACCCTGGGCTAGGCCAAGTCCATATATCAAACTGACGTGTTCTCAATGTCTTCAACATTTTCCCCCTTTTCTGTTGATGGGAGTCCACCCTACTCGAGAGTGCGTCTGTCTTAGGTTGCCCCCCCCGGGGGGTCTACCCGTCACTGACTGCCACTCTAGCACTTCAGGTGGACTTACCCAAGGCCAGCAAGCCGCGGTGGCTGGGGGGAAGACATGGGACAGAACAGTCACCTTTGGGAAGGCTTCCCATGGATGATTTAGACTTCCACATCTTGTCAAGGGCCATGGCCTAGTTCATAGGGCTCCCGGCCATCATTGCTGAGGGCAGCATATTGTTGGCGGACCACCATAGGCTGTACTGATTTTGCCCTGTCCTTAAGGAAGATGCCATGAGGGAAGTGATCTCTGCAGATGTAGCTCTGATTTTTATCTAGAAAAGTCTGAAGAAGACTGGAAGAATAAAGCACAAAAGTATTATAAACAGGACAGCAAAACCAAGATTTATAATGTATGACCACTAAGAGCTATTAAAATGGCATGAAGAGTATTTATATAAGTCTTGATATTAAAAGCCTTAGGTGTTGAGCCAGGTCTAATTAATAAAACTAAATTAGTAGCTGTGATTAGCCAAAGTAGATCTAGAAAATAGGCTGTTTTTCTATTAGGTAATTTACTCTTAAAAATGGGAGTGATATACCTAGAAAAGAACCATCTATGAATGGGAGCATCAGTAAGAATTTCTTTAGTCTGAATAAATTTGTTAGTAATAGATTACAAATGACTTTTATAATTAGAATCTAGAGATGAAGCTGACCAATTAAATGTATTAGCCTTAGATGACATAGGTTGAAAAACTTGTCTTTGTTTTAAAACTATACTTCAATCAATGAGGAAATTTTTCTTAAGGATTAATTATATTATTGTAATAAAAATATTTTTTACTAGTTTTTAGCTCATATGGGTTAATAGCCTTAGGCAGAGTTTTATTAACATAAATAGCAAGAAACACTTTTTTAGGGGTTAAATGGTAACCTCTGAGCAGCAACCAGGTGCTATAAATTTTCTATTTGACTCCAAGAAGGCAGCGTCGATGTTTGTGCCTTGCTCCTGCGTTTGGGGTGTCCTCTGCGGGTATGGCTGGTGTTGAAACCTCCGTCCGTGCCAGGGCTGGTTTATGATGTCTCATAAGATGATCAGGGATCCACTGAGGTGTTGAAGTTTCTGTAGAAAAATATAAGCACAGCCTCCACTGACCGGATGTCAAAAGGACATCAGGCTTTTTTTTTACTGACTTGTTAAAAGGTCTTTTTATTTTATTAGAGGCTTGTTAGTTATTGCCAATTTAATCACAAACTTTTTTGAAATTTCTCTTTTACTTATATAGACTTTCTTATTAGTTCATTTACTCAGACCCTCTTATCACTCAGACCTTTTTATCATTTACTCAGACCCTCTTATCACTTATTTAGACCCTCTTATCACTTACTTAGACTTTCTTTTTTTTTTATTTTACATACTAAATCTCACTATAAACCTTTTAACCTTTTCTATAAACCTTATATCTAATTCCCCATCATAAACCCCATGTCTAACTTCCTATCACAAACCCTTTCATTTACTTCATCATACAAAGACTTTCTTAAAACATTTTCTTTTCTCTTTATTAAATATGGTTTTTATATCTATAACTTTTTGATATCTTTCTCTTATGTGTTAATCTCTATATCTGTTTATCTTTAGAAATAATTTTGTTTGTACAGTGGAATAATAAAGAAACAGTTTTGTAAATTAATAATAATTTTGTTAATTGCTCTGATTGTTCTTAAATCTTGTAGAAGCCTGGCAGGCACGATTGAAATGCCCTAATTGCCCGCAAGAAAAGCATTAAGAACAGGAGTTTAATCATACTTTTCTAAACATTGTGAGTAAGGCTGGCTCTTTAAAGCAGCAGCAGCAGTTGCTATGCCTTGGATATGAGCTGGAGTAGAATTTAGAAAGAAAAGTTTGTTTTGTAGTAGCTTATCTTAGAGCAGCTTTTGGCAGGGAGAGTTGGACTTGCGGCGTAAATCAAGTTTTATTTTTTATCAACATAGAAAAGGTCAAGCCTTGTTGCCAATTAAAAAGAGTTATCTATTTTGCAGCAATAGAATCAACTAGTTTGTAAAGTATAAGGAGAAGTTGAGCTGAAATCTTTGATGGCAGTTTTTAACTCTTTAACCAATTTAAAGGAAAGCGGTTCCCAGGCTGGGGGAGTGGGAATGAAAAGGTAAGAGTGGTGACAGACTGAAACAACGATGAGACGAACACGAAAACAAAAGACCATACGGCACAATACATGAACAGACGAATGGCGCGCAAAATCAAAATTTTCTAGTTGGTATTTTGTTGACAGAAAAAATCCCGAGGGCAGTCTGCCCAGCAGACCTCAAGAGGTCTCCCGAATGCGACAAACAGTCACCCAGATGGGTCAGGGGGACGTCTCCCGCAATCCTGCTGGGGGTCCTATAGCACGTCTGCCAGGACTCCACCAGCCCAGAACCAGAACCTGCAGGCAATTCAGACAAAACAGAAAAATGTGGCAATGCCTTTACTCACCGGCTGTTGGTGTTGCTAATGACTCTATGATCAGGCATCTGGGTGGGCTTGGGGGATCCTGGACGAGCCCCCAAGATGTTGTGCCCCGCGGCTTGGGACCCCCAAGAAAACCACCAGAGTCCTTGGTCAATGCAAGCAACAAAGAGTCATTTATTAGCAAGCTTGAGCTTGGTCCTCTGCGCACTCGGTAACCGGCGATGCTAAGAGGCCTCTAGCTTAGATTTAGCAGGGTTTTTATGATGAAATATAAACAGGCTAAGGGGGGTTTACAGCGTTCTTCTGATTGGTTGACATGTAAAGTTTCATACAAAGCATTTTATTTTTATGTTTTGGGTCAGCCTGAGCGCAAGGGGTTGGGTGGTTGGCCACCCGGCTTTTGCAAAATAGACAAAATAAAGAGCAGGAACATTCTGCGGTTTTTCTAAAGGCGATATGGTAAGGACTTGTGTTTATACAAGTATTTACATTTTCTCATCTTTCACATACACTAACCCTTTCACACTCAGTAGTAAAAATCTTCACCCTATTACTGTGAATTCAATTTTTGGAAAAATCAGAAAAGTCATTTAGAGCTGAGTCCTATGAATAAGAAAGTCATCAACCCAGGTAGGGTTAGTGCTCAGTTTAAACAATGAAGTAGACTTAAAAGAACTAGTAAGGTATGATTAATTTTAGTTTGGAATGATTATGCTACTTCCCAAGGTGATTACTTTAAAAAGGTAATGACCGTTTGGATATATGAGTTTTGGTATGTTTACTTTATTTATTATATTTCTTCTTCATCTTGATCCAGAAAAGAGTCAGGCAGACACTCCTGGTCTTTGCTGATAAAAAAAAAGTCTCATTCTTCATAGGGCCTAAGTGCATACTCAGCCCTCTGAATCTAGGAGGTCAGTTAAGGACAGGTGTAATAGGAGTGTGTGAAAAGGCATCAAGCCACATGGAATGGCAGTGCCTATCTCTATATGGATATTACACTTCAATTAAAAAAATCTTTTAAAAATTTATGCAAATTCTAAATACAACTAATCTCATTGTTGTAGAGAATAGATGCTTTTGATTAAATATTTATTTCATGATATAAGTATATAAGAAATCAAAATAACTGAGGGGGAGTGCTAGAATAAATATTACCATCTACTGAGCACATTCTAAACCTAAGAATTGTTTTGGGGCCTTCTTTTAGATTGTCCTTAATCTCCACAACTAAGTTGTTCTTTTATCCCCATTTTATAGGTGAAAAAATTGGGTTGAAGGATAAGTAAATATCACCAAGGTCCTGGAGCAAGTCATTTGTGGAGAGAGGATTTACCTAATTAGATCTACCTGACTTCCCCGTGCTTTCCCAAACTTTAGGCATTTGCAGAATATGGTCATGATTTAGGCTAGACAACAAATTATCTATACTTATATTTCCTTAATAGTTCTCTTTACATCGATTCATGTTTTTTTTTTTTTTTTTAACTATTCATCTGGGCATGGTGGTACATGCCTGTGATTCTAGCAACTTGGGAAGCTGAGGCAGGTGGTTTGCAATTTCAAAGTCAGCCTTGGCAACTTAGCAAGTCCTTATCTCAAAATTTAAAAATAAAAATAAAAGAGGCTGGAGATGTGACTCAGTGGTAGAGTATCCTTGGATTCAATCACCAGTTTCCCAGAAACAAAACAAAACAAAAAAAACTTAGATATATTTATTTCAAAAGGAAGCAAATAGCTACCTATATAATTTTCCAGATATGGAAGCAAAAAAAATTTTTTTTTGTACCAGGGATTGAACTCAGGGGTGCTTAACCACTGAGCCACATCCCCAGCCCTTTATATATTTTATTTAAGGACAGGATCTTGCTAAAGTTGCTTAGGGCCTCACTAAGTTGTTGAGGCTGTATTTGAACTTGCAATTCTGCTGCCTTAGCCTCCCAAGCCACTGGGATTACCGGCATGTGTCACTATATCTGGCTGGAAGCCAATCTTAAATTACTATAGCTAATAAGGAACAAGCAAATATTACTAAATTCTAGCTAGAAACCATTGCTAATAGAAGTCTCTGGACCTGCAATTTGTTCTTTCTTCATTAAATGAGATGATTATCAAGTGTTACTAAAAGTTACAGACATCACTAAGCTAAAGAGAATTGCTTTCTGTCTGTGCAGTTCACCATTAATTTAAGGATCTTCCCAGGTGGCACCTATGGTTATCTTGAACTCCTACAACAGTTATTATTGGTGCCTCACTTTGGGAAGCCTGGCCTATACTATAGCATTTATTTCCTCTGGACAGCTGAGAAATTTATATAGCTCCACACAGTCCTGTGCACAGCTATGCATTAAGGATGAAATCCTTCAAATCCTTCAAAGTTATTGCTGGCAACAAATCCAAGTTGATTTTTAATGTTATCAATAATTTTTTTTTATTTTATAGACTATTTTCATATATGTTGCTACATCTAGTTTTATTATCATGTACTGGCCAAGTATTGCTATTAGCAATGAATGTTAATAGATATTTTTGGTTGCTCTTCAGCTGGGTGAACCAGCAATTATATATTTACAGCAATTATAAATTTACTTTATACTGATACACTAGTTTTCTTCTGGGGAACTCAGTACAATTAGTATACTTTTTTTTTTTTTTGGTAGTACTGAGGATTAAACCCAGGGATGCTCTCCTACTGAGTCACATCCACAGCCCTGTTTATTTTTATAAATTGCATAAGCTGGCCTCAAACTTGTGATCCCCTTGCCTCACCTCTTGAGTCACTAGGATGACCGTGTATACTGCTGCACCCAGCTTAGTACATTTTAATTACTACCTGATTTCCTCCTCCTTGCATTCCTTTCAGGTAGGAAGATACAAGTATGCATCAGTCAGTTTTAAAATCAGGAAAAGCAAGGTTTACAATGTGCTTTCTTTTTCATTTAGGCTTACACAATGGCAAGGCAGGGCTGGGCTAAAAGGACATTCTGTGACAGTGAAAGAACTATAGCAATCCTGCAGCAGGGACACTGCAGCTCTTTTGGTGTATCTTGGACATATGCATCAGGATGCTCAAATCTTCAAATCTATGCCCGCCCTTTGCCCTGTCCCCTGTGCAGAGTGCATGGCCTGGAGATCCAGGGCAGAGACTGTGGGGATGCCGCAGCTCAATGGATAACCAGTTTCCTGAAGACACAGTCCTACCGCCTGGTGCACTTCGAGCCCCACATGCAACCAAGAAACTCTCACCAAATTGAAGACCCATTCCGACCCACAGACCAGGTGAAAGGCCTTGTGGATGGAGAGCAGCTGCTCATCCCTTTAGACACTGGTGGCATCTTTGATGGACTAAGCATTGTCATTTTACCAGGCATACTCTAGGCTGCTCAGATCCCAACCAAAAGGCAGAAAGATAGCCCTTCCTGTGGGAACAGTATTCTGTTTCTTGTTTTGGAGGACTCTTACACTTTTGCCCATAAGCATCTACTTTCCTATTTGTATAAGCATCTGATGCCAGTAGTGGTTCAAAATGTTCTCCATCAGTATCTTTTCCATTTATTCTGTAACTTCTCATAGAGTCCAAAATTTTATTGTTTGTAACAATATGTCATATTACAGTCATGCAAGTTGGTGTAGGTATGGGGAATCTGCAGACTTCAAATTATCAGACAGGTCCTCAAGAGAATAAGGCTGTAGGGATTCATTATGAAAGTAGGGTTGGTAGCATCACATACTGTTCTCACCATTAAAAAATCTTTAACATTAATTTGCAGGTTGCATGAAACACGGGTATCCATGCGATCAGTGACCATTTTGTCAAATGTAACGAAGCCTACCTAATAAACACTGGAAATATTGGAGGCTTGGAAGGTGAAGTGATGTCCTTCATGGTATATGCCTAATGGCAGTTCTAGGATTCCAAAGGCCATGCTTTCTTTAGGCCACCATGCAATACTGCAAGGCTAGTTGAGGTTTTGCATTGTTGTGACTTTTCTATGAAAAGAACTAGGAAAACACTTGGAAAGATTGTGCATGTGTGTGATTATGTGTGTGTACATGTGTAGGTAAAGGGGTTTCCAGGCACTAGACACTGGTAACTTCTGAGATGCTTCTGTGCCACATATTATAAGAATGTCTGTTTCCTTTTCAGGTTGCCTACTCAGATACCAGCCCTTTCTTGGTCCTCTCTGAGGCATCTCTGGAGGATCTCAACTCCAGGCTGGAGAAGAAAGTTAAAGCATCTAACTTCAGGCCCAATATCGTAATTTCAGGATGTGGTATCTATGCAGAGGTAATGCTTTGCCTTACCTCTTTCCTTGGATTTAACTTTTTTTTTTTTTTTTAAGATATGAGAGTCTTTGGCATCGTATTAGATTATTCTAAAAGATGCATTATTTTTTGACTATACGATAATTCAGTGTTTAGATTTATCGAGCACCTAATAAGTTCAGACTCTTATGGAAGCTATGAGTATAGGTGAGGCAGAGGCACTGTTCACAAGGAGGCCTTTGAGAATTATTACTCCCTTGGGGATGATGAGCATTCATAGCATGGCTGCTAGGTAGGGAGCTGGAGGGATTGTTGCTCTTGAACTTGATGGCACTGCCCTAAAACCCTTCCAGTGCCACCTCTTGTTGGCCCAAAGATGTCTGCATTAGATATGAAGAACACCATCACCCTGCCCTTTGAAACCTGGCTGCTGCTTCTAGGGACTTCTCTCCCTTGGCTGCACTGCTTTTGCTTTAGTGCTATTTGTCCTCCTGCTTCTTGCTCAAGCCCAGGGCTACCAAAAGTTCCAGCCAGCCCGGACTATCTTCTGTCTCTGCATTCCTCAGTGTCATGCTATCACCTACAGTGTCACCAGCAGGACCAACCCTCAGCTCCTCTGCAGTGCTGGGCTCTGTTGACATAGCAGGTGCTTATATGTTCCCAGATACCCAGCACCCACCCATGCTCCTCCTCTTGACCTTGCAATTTCTGTCAAGGGTGCCACATTCTTTCTTTTACTCAGATTTGGAGCTTAAGAGTTGCCCTTGGAGGCTTCCTCTGCACTGTCACTCCTAGCCCCTGTTGCCACAGCCAGGCCTCCCACAGCACCAGTATGAGCTCTCACTCTCTAATAGTTTGTGACAAATCATCACAAAAGCCTCCATTGCTCCAGAGCCTCCAGTGGCTCCCCATTTCTCAAAAGTTCCAAACTTCTCATTGCTCTTTGATAATTTCACCACAATTTGCTTTCCTGACTTTATTTCCAATAAAAATCTCCAAAATGCAAACTGGACCTAGAACCTAATATGCATTCTCCTGACTTTTGGTCACCTAGACTCTTGTCCCCAGCCCCTTTAAAACGCCTGACCTCCTAGCCCAGTCAAGCTACTTCTCCTGTGAAAATCTCACCTGGTGGCCAGGCCCAGACCATGCTCTGCTGTGTCTCCACCTCTCCCATACTGGGACTTTTCCTGTTTGAACTGATCACCTCAGTAGTGTGACCTGGCAGAAGACTCGTGGCTATAGTGTGAGTTCAACAGACTAGTTTTCTTCTTTTCCTCACATTAGGTAAGTAGGTAATTTGCTTACAGTGGAATTTTTACCTTATTTTTCTGTGTATCAATCCCCAATGTTTTTTATTTCTTGTAGAGGGTGCCCTGGAAATATTTTTCTAATTTATAGTTAAATCCCTAAAAATGCTCCTCATTTCTCTCCTTTAAAAAAAAAAAAAAAAAAAAAAAAAAAAAAAATGTGTTTTATGACCACAGTGCCCCCTGGTGGATAAATAATCACAAGACAGGCTGTGGCTGCTCTAAGCCTCTGTGCCATTTTCCAGTCTGTTCAAAGCATATTAAGAAACCCATTTTATGATTTAAAATGAAGCAAAGCAAAACAAAGTCTACAATACACATATCATGAATAATACACACTATCAGAAATAAAATTTTGAGTTCGTAACTCTGCCTCTCGGGTCATGGTCAACAAAGCACCAGGGAGTCTGCTTTAACACAGATCTTGTCCCCAGCCCTCAGGAGACTAGCACTTCTCTCCAAGGGTAAGAAGGTCAGGACTATAATCCCATGTCCTTGGGCTCCTCAGTGTCCTTCTTTCTGCTACTGCTCTTGCTGGCTGGAGTCCCCTCCCTTTTCCTCCCTCTAAAACTCAGATCCCATTTCACCTAGTTCATAAAACTTCTCCCTGACCAGATCAGCCTGGAGTGTCTTCCTCTAAACTCCCAGAATGATCGTTGCCTGTACATTGAAATCAATACATAGCACACTGCCTTATCGTGCTTTTTCTTGAGTTTTCTGGAAATTTTAAAAAGAATATTTATTGATCTTTAACTTTTCATGTTAGGTATGTTCTATCTCCTTGATGGATTTGAAGAGCTCAGTCCATTGACTTGATTTGTCTTGGAAATTGGACTTCACTTGCCAAGTCCACAGGCCAGTGTCTGAGGAGCTACCTCAGCTGGCAGGAGTAGCTGGAGCACTTTATAAATGTGCCAGTGGAGATCAATGAGAAATAAGGCTATTGGTCCTGCCTTTGATATCTTCCTATCTACTCAGGAGAAATACAGGATAATATATGCTGTGACTTAAGGGGCTTTATTCACATAGCCTTAAGCATGCATAAAAGATTTAGAGTAATTGGTAGTTCCCCCTCAACATACATAGCTCAGTCTCTGAACCCCCAAGAGTCAAGTGAGAATGGTTGGAGAGGTCTCAAGGAGGTGAATTTCCATGTCAGTTTTATAAGTGAGTCAAGAGAAACATTTCTTTTCAGGTGAATGAACTGACATCAAAGGCAGAGGGAGAAGGAACATAAAACTGTGTGGGTAGCAGTTGGCTTCTCAGGACTGAGATAAAAGTCAGCATTTTTTTATATCAATGATGTCATTAGGGGTCAACACCTAGGAAGTCTCTGTGCAGTCTTTCTGGGTGAGGGCTTATAGAAATTGTGCTTTTTCTCCTAGGATTCTTGGAATGAACTTCTTATTGGGGATGTGGAACTGAAAAGGGTGATGGCTTGCTCCAGGTAAGGCTCTTTCCTATCCTATTGGGATAGGGAGGGACTTCTTTGGGTGATGGCCTACTTTTCTTTGTCCCCTGTATGATTCTGTGTGTGTCTGTGTCCAGGTGCATGTTAACCACAGTGGACCCGGACACTGGCATCATGAGCAGGAAGGAGCCGCTGGAAACGCTCAAGAGGTAGAACTGGGCAGATAGGGTCTCATCCGTGGGTTTAGGTGCCTGGGGCAGAGGTGATATCTATTGCTTAATATTTATAAGAGGAATCAGTGAGAACACCACATGCAGCCTTGAAGCTATAGGGTCCTGATGACTAGGCACATAAGAAGCATTCCTGGGCGCTCTGGTTACAGGATGTGTGTGTGTAGGAATCATCTTATTATTATTTTTTTTGTTTAGAAATTCATGATTCAAATTAACATTTTGGCAAACTTTATTATGGACCAATTATTACATAACATCAAACAGTTTATTAGGTGCTTGTGTAAGAATGTTAATATATTTTATTTGTTTGTTTATGGTGCTGCAGTTGGAACCCAGGGTCTTGTGCATGCTAGGCAAGTGCTCAATCACTGAGCTACACCTCCAACCCAAATGTTAATATAATTTAGAGAAGTCTGTTGAAGTGTATATGTAGAAGTGAAGTAAACTAATGCTCTATTTTATTTTAACTAATAATAATAATAATAATAATAATAATAATAATAATAATATAGATGACGATATGAAAAAAATCTCAAAATTTGGATGAAAAGAATTTGGGTGAATTATGTGGGGGTTCATTGCATTATCCTTTCTACTTTAATGTTTATTTTGGTATTTCAGAAAAAAAAATTTTAAGTGAAAGACACAATTACAGAGAATAATTTTAAATTGTATACAAAGACCAAGATAACATTAATTTTGCAAAGCTGATAATAAAATTGCATACATATCATTTACTTTTTTGGTTTTGTTTATTTGATTTTACTTTTCAAAAGTATATCAATGTACGTGAGTAGATACAAGGCGGAAAGGGTGTAAAACCAAATGGCAGTGGGGGGTGTTCTTTTAGTAATAGAACTATGGAAAAATTATTCTTCTATGTGGTCTCTAAATCTATTTTTGCAAAAACAACAACAACAATAACAGTTCAGGATCCACACACTACCATGCTGTTATCTGCCAACTCTGGGATCCAGGAAATCGCTGAAACTCTGAAAGTGAACTAATTATGCTCATTTTGATTGGTCCCTTCCATGTTATATGTAGCCATGAGCAAGCCACATCTCTACAGCCCCAACACCCTTGGCTTTGGGCCAAGTGTCCCAGGTGTCACTTATAGAGGGGAGGCTGGGGGGAGGCAGGGACTGCTTTGGGTGAAGGCCTGGAAGACTTGAGGAAGGCCTACCATTGACATACACCATTGTGCGTGAAAATCCATCATGAAAGAAGACATGAAGGAGAGCTTATGCTTGAGGTGTGCACAGTAGACTCATTCCCTGGAATGAGTCCTGGAATGAGTCCTCCTGCCTCCCCTTTCTGCCTCCTTACACCAAACTCTTGGCCCCTTCTGGGTCAATGATTTAGTTCTCTTGCTCAGTACCCACTGCTCTCTTGCGCATTCTACTATCCAGAAGCTACTATTTTGTCCATCCCTGAGCAAGCTGAAGCTCTGTGCTGGGATGTTATTGCTCTAGCTTGGGTATTGCCCCTAAGCATAAGGCTCTGGTCAGCACCTATATCTACGAGATGTGTTCTAGTGTGCAGGCCAGGCTAAAGCAAGGTAGAGAGATGGTAGGCCTAAGCTACCTAGCACAACGAGGAAGGTCAGGATTCAAACAAGGTAGATTTAGGGAAGTTAAGGAAAATAAGGAGAAAGGGGGTTTGTGGGACTAGAGGAAGTCTTGGGGTGAGTAACAAATAGATTTTTTTAAAAATTTATTTTTAGTTTTTTTGCAGTGCTTAGGGATGAAACCCAGGGTCTTGCACATGCTGGACAAGCACTTTACCACTAATCTATACCTTTGGCATCCAAATGGCTGCTTTTACCTTGTTCTTTTAACACTGGCCTTGAATTTTCAGGAACATTCAAAGAGGGGCATATAGACCAACCTAAGGCAAATGCCATCATGTTGAGAGATGTTACATATTTTTCAACATTTAAGCAACATTAATTAACTTTTATGTAAAAAGTTAATACTATGGAACATTTAAGATTGATACATTTCATTCCATGTACATTTTGCCAACAAAACAAAACAGTAAATGAATGCTCATGCAAGCTGAACTATTTAAAAGTTAAGTTTACTGATATTTGCAACATTTGGAAATGCAAAAAAAAAAATCCAATGGATTGATGGATAAACATGTGACAGAGGAGATATAATAAAATGTTAAGTGTAGAATCCACATAGTTAGCAAATAGTGTTCATTGTAAACATTAACTTGTTTGCCTGTTTGAGAATTCTTCTAATACCCTTATTTACAGTTTTGCTTTCTATGGTTTTAGTTACCCATGGTCAACTGTGGCATGAAAACATTAAATGGAAAATTCCAGAAATAAGCAATTCATAAGTTTTAATTAACTCTTACTATGGCATATTGTTTTAATTGTTCTATTATTTTTGTTACTCTCTTATTGTACCTAACTTGTAAATTAACTTTATCTTAGATATGTGTGTATGAGAAAAAAACAGTGTATGTGGGGTTCAGTACTATGCACATTTACAGGAATCCACTGGGGGTCTTAGGATGTATCTCCAGAGGACAAGGGGGGACAATTATAAAACATTTGTGGGAGAAGGAGCAGGATTTTGGAAAGCCATGATGATGGACTACAGCTATTATTAGAAATGTGCTCACTCAGTGTCAGGACAAACCAGAATTGAGTCTTCCTATTTCCTGTGGCCATGGAAGAGCTCCAGGGAGGAAAGGGACAGGGTAGGGCAATGGAAAGAGCCCTGGCAGGGGAATGAGGAGAGCAGGCTATGGTTGTCATCAGCACGTCCCCTTCAGCCAGGCCCCAGCCGTTCTTTATAAAATAAGGGAGACAGGGTGGAACTGGATGATTCTGTGTGTGAATCAGCCAAGTGACTTGGGGAATTGGTTGTGAGCCTGTTTTATACATCTTGTTCTCTCCCTCCCTAACATGTTGCTTGGCATCAGACGTCCTTTCCCTCTGGATTTAGAGAGTTTATGTGTTTGCAGAAATGGCCTTCTCAAAGCACTCCATGCATTTGGGCTGCATCTCTGAATCTTTAGTGCCCTTCCCTCGATAGGGAGGCTGTGTTTATAGAAGGAGAATAATTGACCCTAAACACAGATTGAGAGCAGGAAGACGGGGGTCATGAGGAGCCCATATGCCCCCTGATCTTCTGCAGGCTCTATATGCAGTCCAGCAATCTGGCCCTAATTGCTTCTAATACCCCAGGAGACAGTGCAGCCAGCCTAGGTGTCTTCTCCTATCTCTTACTGAGATTTAAATTGCCATGGCTGTAGTAATTTATATTCTTCTCAGGACAGGTGGTCATAAATTGGGAAGAAAAAGGCCCTACCACGTCACATAAATCTTGGGAAGGGAAGCACATGGTGGTGTCCACAGCAGCCTCTCAGCCACACTACTGTCTTCCTCAGTCTCTGTGTGCTGCTGATGCCCAGGGATGGGTGCTGCTTGCTGCTAGATTACCAACGCTCAGCAGAAAGAGCTGTCTGTCTCTGCCTGGCCTGACCTACTGATGTTCATGCTCACAGCCAGCCCAGCAGGCAAAGCAAGGCAAGAGAGTGAAATACACCTTGCATTGCTGAATGAACATAGGTTAAAGGAACGGGGAAGCTTGTCTGCTCACAGGAAAATATGAGAATGGAATTATGCTTTTCTTTCTTAAGGGAAAGTGATATACACCCGGATTCCCAGGACTTAGGGAATAGCTAGAGTCTGTTGTTGTTGCTTTTACAACATCTTGCTCCTAGTAGAAAAAATATAGCACATTTGCTGCAAAGTGCTCAAAAGAAGTTTTGCTGCATGCATGAGTCTACTGACAGTAATAACGTGTGCCATTAGGCATTTGTGTTGGGCTGTGCTGTGCTGAGCTAAAGGCAAAAGGTGATACTTCCATGGTAGAGACAGGTCCCCCTTTCATCTACTAATTTGTGATATTGAAAAGTTGATTAGGTTCTTGAAGGCTCAGTTGGTTTATTTGCAACAACTGGACTTATACTTCTTTTGGTAACCGAAATAACACAACAAATACAATTTTTAAATAGATAACAAAATGCTATCCGAAATGACTATGCACATTAGGATCATTGCTAGTCTTAGTTTGTAAAATTGACACCTGCTGAGAGCAGAAGACCCCTGAAGATGCTTCTCTTCATCTTGGAAGCTGCTTTAAAGGAAACTTAACCTAATCCTGTTCCGCCGCCAGCCTCTAGGTGGCAGTGTTGATGCAGCACCTCTCCAGGAGCCTTTATAACACTGATTCATTCTGAACTGGCCATTGTAGGTCATGAGTCCTCAGAAGTGGCCTGTGCCCAGAGTGACTTGTGGCCTTCTGATCTTCAGGAAGGGTACTAAACGGTGACTAGAGACCCTGTCTGTGGTCATAGCCTGGTCATTGACTAGTAATGAGGAAACCAGGCATGTGACCAATGAGCAGCTCTCACTGGTGCATAGCACTTTACCAGTAACAAGATGTTTCCATTCACACTACTCCCTGTGAGTATGAAGACTTTTTTCCCCTTTTTTTCAGTGCTGGAGCTGGAAACCAAGACCTCACACATGCTAGGCAAAGCCCCACCATTGAGCTACATAATAAGGGTGGACTGTATTAGAAGAATTCTCAAACAGGCAAACAAGTTAATGTTTACAATGAACACCATTTACTAACTGTGTGGATTCTACACTTAACATTTTATTATATTTCCTCTGTCACATGTTTATCCATCAATCCATTGGATTTTTTTTTTTTTTTGCATTTCCAAATACGTTGTAAATATCAGTATACTTAACTTTTAAATAGTTCAGCTTGCATGAGCTTTCATTTACTGTTTTGTTTTGTTGGCAAAATGTACATGTATCAATCTTAAATGTTCCATAGTATTAACTTTTTATAAAAAAGTTAATTAGTGTCTCTTAAATGTTGAAAAATATATATAGCATCTCTCAACATGATGGCATTTGCCTTAGGTTGGTCTATATGCCCCTCTTTGAATGTTCCTGAAAACTCAAGGCCAGTGTTAAAAGAACAAGGTAAAAGCAGCCATTTGGATGCCAAAGACATCTGTTTAAGTAACATCTCTTAGCTTAGGCCTTCTGCTAATTAATGTAATTGTATGTTTTACATTCCTTGAAAGAGAAAGCATACATATATATTTTTCTTTCTTTCTTTCTTTTTTTTGAAAAATTTTTTATTATATATATATATTTTTTATTCCAATTTGTTATACATGCTTGCAGAGTGCAATTCATTTAGTATTACATATAAAGAGCACAATTTTTCAAGTCACTGGTTTTACATAAAGTATTTTCATATCATTTGTGTTTTTATACATGTACTTAGGGCATTGATATCTAATTGGTTCTGTCGTTATTCTTTATTTATATTTAAATAAAAGTCACAGAAGATCCATGTATGAGACATGACAGTTTTCAGTCTGTTGAACAATGCTTCCGCTTGCAGTACCTCCCCATCCACACAAGGCGTCGCTAGTGACCTCAGTTAGTCTCCCCACATCCGGGGCAGCCTCAGCAGCCACTGAGGGTGGTACAGGAGGAGGTGAGAGCCAGCAACGCAGCCGCCCAGCAGCCCTGCCTGCCACTGAGGTGTGGGGAAGCCCTGGCAGGCTGCACCAGCCAAGAACCAGCTTTCCATTCCTGTAGCTCTTCCTGTTTCTTTTCCCAGACGGAAGAATGGACTGCCACCTGTCAACTAGATGAACAAAGCTTTACTTTTACACCCCTCCCCTTCATCCCACCCCTCACAGTTTCAGGGGACTGGGCTGGGAGCATCAGTGGCTCTTTTTGGACTTCCACTCTCAGTTTCCTGGAGGGGGAGTGAGTGTGCCCTGTGTGGTTGATGGGGAGAGGCAGATGAAACGGACAAGTGGCTAAATCTTAGGGTAGATGAGCATCTTAACAGACTCCTCAGTTCTTCTCAGGCCTGTGGGGGTACTCAGGAGGAATATGGTGACCAGGGATTATATCTGGGTATCAAGAGTCCTCACTGTGGTGTCAGTCAGACCTGAGCTCTGGCCCCAGCCTAACACTGGGGTCTTGGGTAAGTCTCAAGTCTGAGACACATCTGTAAACTAGGAACACAAATTTCTATGTAGGTAAAGAGAAAGCAAAGAGATAATATATGTGGAGTGTTTCACACATACATGTAAAGAATATGTGGCTCTCAGAACACTGATAAGCAGAGCCCAGGATCACAGACTACAGAGATCCAAAACAAGAATTTCTAAGCTGTAAAAGTGACTGTTCAGCGCTGATCCTGAAGATGCCACTCTCAGACAGGCACAGATCCCAAAATGTCCCTGGGGTTGCCTGCTGACCAAAGAGAGGCAGGCCAGGAGAGAGGCCTGGAGTTTCAAGGTCTTAGGCCATGGCAGGTTATGGGGTGAGGGAATACTCTTGGCAAGGCAGGGCAACTTGGATCAGCAACTCTCTGTAATAATTCATTTATTTATTTATTCATTCATTCATTTGTACAGCCAACAATTTTCTGAGTGCTTACAATGTACCAGGCACTGTGCCAGGACTCCAAAACAGACATGGTGCCCACTGGCATGTTGTTTACAGCCTGGGGGAGGAGCTGAGGAGCTCCAGAGGAGCTTCTAGTTTTGACTCTGAGTTCTCACTAGCCATTCCTGCTTCGGGGGTGGGGGGGTAGAAAAAAATAAAAGAAAGAAAAGAAAACACAATAGACCCAAATCGTTGTGGTAGATTTTTTTAAAGCAAGGCAGAATAATATGGTTGCAATAATAATGTTTTAAATATAAAAATGATGCAAATAAGAAAGTGAAGGAAATCTTTCTCCTGGTGGAGGGATGTGGGGAAAGTCTTGTTTACACACATCTGCTCATGTATATTCTGCCTGGGCTTCTTGAGTTTTTTTTTGCCTGACAAAGATGTTCATATTCTCTTTAATAGAGATGATCACTGATACACTTATTGCTTCAACAAATAATTGTGGGTGACATACAAAGCCCAGCATTGGGTATCATCAGGATCAGGGAGTGGGACATAGTTCCTGCTCCCCAGAGACTCTGCAGAAGAGACAGACTGATGCCCTGACACTTGAGCCTCAGACTTGAGAGGGCTCAAGGGGCAGAGAAATCAAGGAGGGTGAAATTATTCTTAGCTTGGGGTTTTGTGGGATTCCTGCCTGTGAGATGTGGTGGCATTTAAGTTAGGCCTGGAGGAAAAGGTACTATTCTAATGCATGGAGAAGTGAAGGAGGGAAATCCCACAGGGATCATTGAGGGACACTGAGTCGTGAAACACAAAGCAAAGGGAAAGTGCATTGAGGAATCTGCTAGCAGAGTGCTAGTAGGTGCACATAAGAAGCTGTGGGTTTGAAAAAACTGGGGCCAGGTAAAGGGTCTTGCATACCAGGCTAAAGAGTTGGAATGTTATTCTTTGGGCACAGGGGAGTCATTGAAAGTTTTGGAACCTAGGAGTGATAAGACCAGAGCAAAATTAAAACAGTTATATAGTGTAGTGTTAACTATAGATTAAAGCTGGGGGAAGAAAAAGAGAGGTTGGTGAAGAATTTATTGCGCCTATGGCTTTAGGAGGCTAAAGGAGGAGGATTGCAAGTTCAAAGCCAGCCTCAGCAACTTAGTAAGGTCCTAAGCAACTTAGCGAGACCCTGTCTCAAAATAAAAAACAAAAAATGGCTGGCGTTGTGGCTCAGTGATTAAGTCCCCCTGTGTTCAATCCCTGGCATCAAAAAAAAAAAAAAAAAAAAAAAGTTTGCTCTTTTAATGTAATCTGAGTTTGCTGGAAGCAAGATTGGATGTTGTGGGTGTTGTGTAGGAAGAACCTCAGGACTGGGCAGCTACAGACATAGAAAGGAGGAGAAAAGAGGGCTCCAGAGCTCCAAGGGACCGTCAGGATCATAGTTCAAGTGATAGACATGGAGTCGGGAAGAAAGAAGCCTAGGGAAATGGAAAGTGATAAATTATGTTTAGACATATGGAGTATTTAATCTCTTAATGCTGAAAAAGGAAACATTAATGCAGAGGAGAGCTGAGGGGAGATCTTGGCTGCTGGCTCTGCTTCTGTAGTTGTGCACTGGGCTGGCTGCCCACTTCCCAACACCAGGAGGCGCTGTCCTGTTAGACCTGATGAGAATGGCGGTCTTTCTGTGGGGCAAAGGGGCAGGTCTGTGTGGAGCTAATACTTCAGTCTGGAAGGAGCCATGTGCTGTTTGGGCACATGCTTCTGTTTGGCTGTGACTCATCATAATTTTGTTTTTATTGCAGTTATCGCCAGTGTGACCCTTCCGAACAAAAGCTGTATGGAAAATCACCCCTCTTTGGACAGTATTTTGCGCTGGACAATCCAGGGACAGTCAAAGTGGGAGATCCTGTATACCTGCTGGGCGAGTAATGGAAATCACATGTTTTGGAATATCTGGTGTCTTTAAAAAAAAAAAAAGTCCTGAAAAATGACAACTCTTGACTTATATAGTGCTTCAGAAATGACACCTCAGAAGTGTTTTCTCTGATCTGTGATTTCAAAGTTTTTCTTTCTTTTTTATTCCTTTTTTTTTTTGGGGGGGGGGGGGGTGACTTCCTTGCATCTCAATGTTTACAGGACCCAGTGCACAAAAAAAGAAATATGGTCTTGTTATTTTAGTAGGATTTCAGTAAGTCACTTATGAATGATGGGATTCCGAGAACTCCTGTGTAACCCTAATTATTGAATAGTTCTTTCTGCTTCTTCTCAACTCACCTACCAAGAGTGCTAACCTCCATTATCTTGCCTTCAGTCTTTAGGAAAAGAGAAGAGAAAGAGGAAGAGTGGGTGAGCCAGAAGAATGTTCTGGAATGTTTTGTTTACCCAGCACATGGGGCATGTGGTGGAAGTTGAATAGTTCCTCAAATAAGGCCTGAAATGTAACTTTACTTTTCTTCTTGAGTCCTTCTTGAGCCTTTTCTTCTCAGGCTGGGTTTTGAAGAATGTAAAGAAGCTCACTGCAGCAAGCACTCAGGACACTGGTTTTCCATAGATCTTCTTGGATGTGGCATTACTGCTTCTGAGACAGTGTCTATGATGATTTGATGGATCTTTCAACACACGTGGTGGCTTTGGCTGCAGGATAGCAGAAACATTAGGGTAGAAAACTAATTCACTAGAGCTGCCAGGCTCTGGTCTAAATCATGTGAAAAGCAAGATGAACAAAAAATTTTTTTTGCCATTAAACAACACATCGAATACATCCCGCTCATGATTTGAAATCTTTCCCAACATAAACAAGTGAATAGTGTCACCAGAGGGAAGGACATCTGGCTTAACACTGTCTAAGATGTGGTTTGACCTTGCCCGGGGAAATCATAATGCCCTTCTTAATGTAATAGCAAAAATAAATGACCCTAAAAGGAGAGGGTACCACTTAGTGGTGTTCAATGAGAGCTCAGGCTATGTTGGAAAGATTGTGAATTTCATTTAGTTTTCTATACTAGAAATATTTCTTTGTAAAGGAAGTAGGGTAACTTCCAAGTACCCCTTGATTCTCTGCTGTAGGAGTTTGACTTCCTGAAAGCCACTCAGGAATATGGCTGGGGGACTCTGATTTGAGATCTCTTGGATCTCAAATCCTAACTGGATTTTCCTCCTCAAATTCAGGGTGAGAAAGTTCTGAAGTCAGAGAAGAGAAAGAAAAATGATTGTGTGATTTGAAATAAATCACTGAAAACCTTCAAATGGAGAAAAAGAACACATATTTATGTGTTTTGTTTAAAATACAATTTTTCTGCTGATGTAATTATATAATTCTAAGATCTGATGGAGTATATCTGTCATTGTCATTGAGTCCTTTGATTGTATTAGGAAGTTGAATAAATCATGAGAAATGTTCCATAAACTGTAAATAAATGGAAGCTACTTTGACTGGATTCAGATCTTACTAACTTTTTGGCCCAAAATCAGACTTTGAAAGCTGACTGACATGAACCAGCAAAGCCAATGATTCTGATGCTTGGCCAGAGCTGGGTCTCCTACAGAATGGACTTGCTCAAAATCTGCATCCAAGGAGAACATCCATCTTGGAAGGATTGTTGAGTAAACATGTTTTTTACCAAAAGCTATGCATTTTTCACTTTGCTTTTATAAACGAGGTCAGTAATCACTGTAGTCTAACTGAACTGTAAGGTGAAGTTACAAGTTAAGTGGTGTGTGTGTGTGTGTGTGTGTGTGTGTGTATTTTCTTTTTCTAAAATTTTTAAATTTGTTTTAATTAGTTATACATGACAGTAGAATGCATTTATGCACTGTGATATATCATACATAGATGGGATATAATTTCTCATTTTTCTAAGTGTACATGTTGCAGAATCATATTGGTCATGTAGTCACATATATACATATAGTAATAATATCTGTTTCATTCCACTATTTTCCCATCCCCACATCCTCCCCCTCCCCTCCCTTCACTTCCCTCTACCTAATCTAAGGTAACACTATTTTTTCCTAATCCCCCCCACCTTATTGTGAATTAGCATCTGCATATTAAATAAAACTTTCAGCCTTTGGTTTTGTGGGATTGGCTTATTTTGCTTAGCATGATATTCTCCAACTCCAATCATTTACTGGCAAATGCCATAATTTCACTTTTCTTTAAAGCTGAGTAATATTCCATTCAGTATATATACCACATTTTCTTTATCCATTCATCTATTGAGGGACACCTAGGTTGGTTCCTTAGTCTAGCTATTGTGAATTGAGCTGCTATAAACATTGATGTGGCTGTGTCACTATAGAATGCTGATTTTAAGTCCTTTAGGTATAAACCAAGGAGTGGGATAAACCAAGGAGTGGGATAGCTGGGTCAAATGGTGGTTCCATTCCCAGTTTTCTGAGGACTCTCCATACTGCTTTCCATAGTGGTCGCACTAATTTGCAGTCCCACCAGTGTACCTTTTTCTCCACATCCTTGCCAACATTTATTTTTGCCTGTATTCTTGATGATTGCCATTCTGACTGGCGTGAGATGAAATCTTAGAGTAGTTTTGATTTGCATTTCTCTAATTGCTAGAGATGTTGAACACTTTCTCATACATTTGTTGATCAGTTCTATAGCTCAGTTGGTAGAGTGCTTGCTTTGCATGCACAAGGCCCTGAGTTCAATCCCCAGCACTCCCCCCCCCAAAAAAAAATTAAAAAAACAAAAGGGTTGGGGATATAACTCAGTGGTATAGTGTGTGTGTATTTTCTGATGGTCAAATTGTTGCAATTTTGTTTTTGCACACTTCAGCTTGAAGTAAGAGAATTAAAAGAATTATCCACATAACCTGCCCCATCACCTTCCCCAGTAAATCCTCTTTATGCTGAAACTACAGATAGACTGAGACAAAGAGAAGGGGCCTTGACATCCCATGGCAGAATGTACACAGGATTTAGGGAGTTATGTGGATACTGGCTCTCTGAGAGTAGCCAATAGCAAGGGACCAATCAGAAACCTAAGCTTTGTTTGGTGGCTATTTCTAGGTATTTATAAGCATGGTCAGCTGAATGCATTAGACCTGAATTTTTAACACCTTGTAAGGAGTAACATCCACTTCTCTACACCTAACCACTTTAGGCAGAATTCATCATTTCTATGGACAGGGCCTTGGGTGAGTAGCTGGCATGGCAGGGCAACCCTCAAATCGAAGGTAGTACCCAGAATCTCTTCTCACTTAGTGGGAGTCTCCTTGGAGTCCCCAAAGAGGAAAATGCCTGTTTGAAGAGAGAGGTTCCAATGACCTTCAGAATCTCAGAGCAGTTGCCAAGCTTTTTGTCAGTGAGATTTAAAAGCCATTTACTTGTGTTTATTTTATATTTAATGAGTTGGTTAATGCCAAAGGCAAAACTGATGTCCCATTTATTTTGGATACTGAACATTTGCACACAATTCCACTTAAAATACAGGATCAGGAATGTAGGCCATCACAAACCCTGAGAAAGAGCTTACAATAGCAGGTGATGGACATTTAAGGTCAGGTCAAAATATCCACCCTCAATGGACATTTCATCCTGTGAGGCAACTTTATGGGGCAATCACTGCAGAGAGTTACAAACTCTGGAGCTGGAGATCTTGAAAAGAACGTGTGGGAAAGACTCTGGGTGGGCTGCCTTAGAGCTCACTTTCATGCCACTCCTTAGAAAACAGTTGCAACCCTCCTGGTTGCAAGCTTGCAACCAGGAGATCAAAGTAGCATTTTTTTTTTTTTTTTTTTTTTTGTGGTGGTGCTGGGGACTGAATTCAGAGCCTCACACATGCTAGGCAAGTGCTCTACCATTGCGCTGCACCTCCAGCCCCCCAAAGTAGCAACTTAGGCACAGGATAGGGGAAAAAAATAATAATAAAGTGTGCCTGATGGAAATCAGGCAGAGAAACACCCTTCCCCTCCTCCCCCCTACTGATAATGGGGCAGGGTGAGAAGAAGAGCTTGTGGGAAGGCTGCCAATTTGGTGAAAGTGTGTGTGGGTGGTCAGGTGAGCTAGACTAGTTCGGGAAACCATCTGTGAGGCTGCCACCAACAGTGATGGCAGGCTGATGCTCCAATCAGGTGCCCCCAGAATTTCAAAGAGTGACAAATTAAAGTAATCCATGATGGCAGAAAATAGATACAGAGATGCTCTTCAACTTACGTGAGGGTTACAACCAGATAAGACCACTATAAGTTGAAAATACTGTAAGTCAAAAATGCATTTAATACAGCTAACCTACTGAAAATCCTAGCTTAGCAACACAGAGCACTGTGACATTGGTTGTCATGGCAGACTGGGAGTTGGGGCAGAGACACAATCAGACCACATGTTGCTAGTCCAGGATAAGATAAAAATTCAACAATGTCTGCTGAATGCCCATCATTTTCTCATCACCATAAAGTAAAAAAAAAAAAAAAATCATAAATTGAGACATTTTTAAGTCAGAGGTCATCTGTATTACAGTCTCTTGAAAGTGACCAGAGTGGCTGTCAACCTTGATTCCAGGTCTGATAAGAGTGTTGTCAGTACCACAGCTGAACACTGCATTTCCCAAAGTCGTATTGGTCTGTGGAATTCTGAAGATTCGCCTGGAGGGATGCTCCTAACAAATAATTCCATTGGGCCAATAAATTTGGGAAGTCCAGCGTGCTTCACTCCTCTTTAAAGACAGAACAGCCTGTTGAAGGCTCTAAAGGGACCTGCACAAAGACGACTGTTTGTGTATAAATCTTCCCTACCCTCGGGTCGCTTTTTGACTGTCTTCTGAGAAAGGCTCCTCTGACTCTAGAAGGAGCACCAGCCAGGGACCAGGAATCCCAGTGCATTCATGGGAAGATTGGAGGAGTGAAAGTGTCCCCCACCACAGGGAGGAGGGCTCTCTTGGAGTGTTCCCTCTCATCTTCCCTCTCTTCCCCTTGACCAGGGCAGAAGGATGGGAAGTATCTTAGATCAGCTCTCCAATTGTGGGCTTTAGAGAAAAGCATTCCCTTTGCTTGGGCTCATTTTCCAAGCCAGCGTGCATGGCTGACAGGGTGAGAGAGGAACCCAGGTTCTCACCAGTCCTGACCTAACAACAATGCCCGATGATGAGCGTGCTCCTGGGTGCTTCATGCACCAGACAGCTGCCTGCTAGCTTTACTTCTCTGTTGTAACCCCTCTCAGCTAGAGTTACTTCTCACTCCATGAAGCAAAATTACCCCAAGGGTCCTTGGGTTTGAACCGTACACATATGTGCTCTTTAAAATGTGCTCTCAAATCAGCAAGAACAGACATTGTTTGTTCCTACCACTTTCCCAGACCTGGACCAGTAAGTTGTGATAGCATCTTAAGTTACACAATTTTAAGTAAGAGGAAGAATCTGTCTTGGTACCACAGTGTTCTTGGAATTGTCTGCTCTGACTGCACTTTCTTCAGAGGAAGAAATCTAGGCCATAGCTTTGACTGTAACCTTATGGTCCCTCAAAACACAGCTGATGGGGGCCCAATGTGGCCATCAGCTCCCAAGGTCTGTGGCCATGTTCAGAGATAGAAGCTGCCTTAATCACATTATTTGTCTTCCTGGACAGCCTGTAAGTTACGTTAAGTAACAACAAGGGCTGAGAAGTGGCTTCCCATTCACCTCCTTCCAAGGCCATTTTTGATGGGTGGATCAAGTTCACTTGTATTAGGCTCCTGACCAATTTAATGCATTCACTTTTGGTGGTCCTCAGTCACACTCTCTTACCTTCACAGAACATTCTAGACTGTTCTCCCTTCTCTCTCCCTCATGAAACTCACAGCCCCTGGTTCTTTCCCTTCATTCTCTTTTCTTTATGCTCCTCACCAGTTCCTGACCTGTGTCCATCATAGTCTAGTCCAGGTAAAGCCTAGTTGGAGCTACATCAAATCTAACATCAATCTCCCTCTTTCAGGTTTCCTGAGAGTACTATAAATAAAGTATTGTCATAATTATTTCCACTTAATATTTTTACACCCAATAAAGAGATTGAGTCTATGTGGGCTAGGGGAGGGGCATCTTCCAGATGACTTGTCCAGCAATTAAAGCGGCTTGTTAGTCGGAGGCCTGGGATGGCTGAGGACAGATGGAGAGCTCTTCTTTGCAAGCAGCTCTGGTTAACATCAACTGGGAAAGCTCTTTGTAAACACATGAATAATTGATCGTCTAGTGCTCACATAGCTACCGCGGATCTGAACCCGTATGACTCATTTGCGAGCCATTCCTGTCGTCTGGATGCCATAACATTGGAGGAATGATGATAGTTTCTTGGAGGTTCTTCTGTGGCCAGAGTTGCCAAGACCAAGGCTGTAATGGTTTGTTATGATGACCTTTGTTATTCCATCAGGCTCAATTGCTTTAAAAAATGATGTGTGCATACTTTAGGAACATTTTTACCCTTTACGTTGACCTGACATCATAGTTTATATTACAAAATGTATTAATGACAGAGGAGTGTTTTCATGTCCCAAGGACAAGTTTTAACAACCATAATCTGCCCTTAGTCATCATAAATATAAATGTATTGGTCAAACAGATCTCGTTAATGTGGCCAAGATAAATGCAAGTCTATATTTTAAGGCAGTTGAAGTCCTAGAGAAGATATTTGGAGCTTTTTGTGGGGGCTAAGAGATCTTGTATATGTGCTATCAAAAGATGGAGAAAATTAAAATGTTCCCCCCTCGGGTTTTGTGCTCGACAGATATAAACGTCTCAAGGATGTTGAGTAGATTGTTCACATAGTTTCTGGACACCATTAATGGCTGATGGGGTGAATCTTAGTTCTTAAAGCTGTATTCTTCTCATCATACTCACAGGGTTTTGAAGAGAAAACAAAATACAGATTTCCAGGCTTAGCAATGTGCAGCCCAACCCACATTTTTGTAAATGACACTGTGCCTTAAATTTTTAATGATATCATCCTCCCCACCCCCAATAGCTTGCTTCCTGTGGATTGAGTCCCTTTTCTGTGCTCTGTGCATGTGCATCTGACCTTTTGTGTCAATCCAGTTGTCGAGCCACAGGGCAGCAGGCAGGGTTCCAGGCACGATCCGCAGGACAGGGTGGACACTTTATTTTCCTCTTTGTTACACCACACTCAGAAGTAATGGTCTTTATTAGCAGTGTCCACATTTTAAGTTTCTTGGGCAGGAAATAAATCCTGTTTAAAAACTTTGTAATTGTGTTTTTTATTTTGGAATGCCAAAATATGTTTAAGGCAGTCATGTCTTAAGTGTTGCTTTCTGAGAAAGTAGAGTGCTCTCAGTGGTGAGTTCATCTCTCCAGGCATGGTAAACAAGGTGCCATAATTAATTTCTACAAGGATTAAGGTCACTTGCTTATAAGTGACCAGCTCTCCAGTTAAAACCAGTTGCCCTTAGAAGAGTCTTCTAAGGGAGATCTCCCATTCTGAACCTGTTATAGCTTTTGGGAATACCACCGGTCTTTAGGAACATGATTTTGCCTAAATCACTTCTCTGGGACTGGGGATCGGATTATTCTCTAAATTGTGCTGTGCTAATCTCCTATGCTGTTCAGACTTTTGATAGCTTAAAAAGTGAGACACAGAGACCCATGTTCATAGCAGCATTATTCACAATGGTCAGAAGATAGAACAACCCATGTCCACTGACAGATGAAGGGATAAATGAAGTGTGGCATTTGCATACAATGGACTATCATTCAGCTTTAAAAAAGAAGGGAATTCTGGCACATGCTACAACATATATGAACATTGAAGAAATTATGCTAAGTGAAATAAATCAGGCACACAAGGATGAATAGCTCATGATCACACTTACATGGCATAATTAGAGTAGTCAAACTCATGGAAATATAAGGGTATTTTTCAGAGGCTGGGGAAATAGGGAGTGGGGTGTCATTGTTTCATGGGTACAGATTTTCAGTTTTACAAGATGAAAAGAATTCTAGAGATTGGTTGCACAATGATGTAAACATACTTAATATTATGAACTGTATACTTGAAAATGGTTATGATGGTAAATTTTTAAGAGTATCTTGCCACAATTTAAAAAAAATAATAATAAAGGAGAAGAAAATGAAGCACATGAGAGACTTGGAGCTGAATTACTCTGAACTCTAAAGCCACTTCCTGGAAAGACATCCTAAACGGTAACCACGGAAAAAGCCACACCCCCACCCAGGCGGTTAAGAAATCTTGCTGAGATTAAAGAGAATGGAAATTGAAATTGGGTGTCTTTGAAACTGTATCTTGATTGAGAGTGGGATGTTTCACTTCAGATTTTAATTGCTTGTATTATCTTTTCTGAACTTATTTGAATTAGTAAGGAGATTTAATTTTGGACCTCGGACTCCCTGGTAAGTGGATGTGGACAAGAGTTTGTATTGTTATTGTTTGGCATCTGACTGGAGTGCCTTTGTGATGTCCTTTGATTTTTCTGGATAACCTCTGGTAGGTTACTTTGGTCAATGTGGTGGGAAGTAACTTGAGGTGGAAAACAGAAGATGTTCTCTGTTTTCTGTCATAACTACAGAAAGGCCATATTGAACTATATGGACCCATTTCAGAAACATGGAGCCCAAACCCCCTCTGCCTGTCCAGGATGGTCAACAGTGGAGAAGTGCCTTGTGTTGGGGTGGGAGGTGACCACCCTTTCTGAGGAGCCATCCCCATTTTTGCCTTACTCTGGGCATAATGGTTAAGCACAGTGGATTCACAGCATTAAAGATTGAGGAATTCTGGAGCAGAGCTGATAACAACACTATGAGCTGCCTCAGCATTATAATCACGTTATCCCTCATGTATCTGAATGAAGGAACATTACTTAGTCTTGGCCTCCTCACATTCTCCTCCTCATGGGAGGTTAGATTGGTAAATGTGGGAGCAGCAAATTTAAGCTGTGCTTTTTATTCCCCTTTCTCCTTTGGCTCTGCTAGCCTTCAGGGTGCAGGGATTCTGGTCCCTTTGGTCCAAGTGGTGATCCTGACTGAAAAGACCCCATCCTGGCTGAGAGAGGACTTTTGGTGTTCAGTGTTGCCTCAGGTTGGTGGATAAAGTTGATACTGAAATTAGTATTAAAAATTCCCTTGTTTCTTAGCTTTTATTAGGAATAAAGCAGATATTTCAATCCCAAAACCAAAACACCACCATCACCACCAAAACCCCAAGCAAAAACCAATATGACTACATTCTAATTGTCCCTTGCATTTGTAAAGTGCCCTGAAGTCTGCAGAGCCCTGTCACCCACCATGTGCCATTTGATCTTCCTGACAGTCCAGTGAGTGAGGGGGGATGTCAGTCTTTGGCAGCTGCTTCAGTATTACACTCACACCTCTCTTAATGCATGACTCACAGCTGTGAGGTTCAAGAAGGTAAAGTAACCTGCCCACTCGATAGGTAAGGAGCTAGAACTCAAGGATTTTGTCTTTGGGATATAAGTTGCTAAAAACAAGTTGGCATGAATTTGTTTGAAGGGTGGAAGTATCCTCAACTGGAAACTGGTTTGATCCCACAATCTTACTTTGAAATATTTGCTTTCAATGTAACAAAAGGGACTATAGAGTGATGTAAAGTTTAGTGTGAATTTGAATCACCTGAGAACCTTGTTGAAAGTAGATATTCCTGTATCTGGCTCCCAGATATCTCTGATACCAAGTCTGGTTTCTGCTAGTGGGACCTATGA
Source organism: Tamias sibiricus (assembly GCA_025594165.1). Lineage (NCBI taxonomy): Eukaryota > Metazoa > Chordata > Mammalia > Rodentia > Sciuridae > Tamias > Tamias sibiricus. The sequence goes on from CM046669.1 coordinate 53,275,807, forward strand.
ATTCACATGTTTATAAGGACCCAAATTGTTCTAAATTCTTACCTGATTTTCTAAATACCAGTTTCCTGCTTTCTCCCCAATCACCCCACATCAATGTAGACATTATTTAAACAAATACACCAGAGCGACCAATCCTGGCTTTCTGAGAACAATGGAACACGTTTTCTGGAAATACATCATGGCCAAGCAGGGATGTGCCCATTTTAGGTGATAGGCTCATACCAATCCAAACACACCTCCCTCAGCCCTCTGGGGACCACAGTGCTCACTTTGGGATGCCATCAAAGACCATCTGTGTCCAGAAAGACAGCAAAACTCTGAAGGCACCATACCTACAACCTGGGTAGTTGCAAAGAAGTCAGCTATCACATCATTGCCCTGATTAACTTAGCCAGCAGGGCAGTGCTTGGGGCTTAACATTTATGTACAAATTGGGTAATGAATGCCTTGCCTTCACTCCTCTTCCTGCATGTGTGCACATCTGTGTAGGGTAATGCATGAGAAAGTATATTTTGTAAGAATATTTTAAAAAATCAGTTAGTGCCTTTTAATGAATCAATAAATAAGAAGGTGGCTCACAATACAGCATTGACAATTTGGAAAGCATGGGAGACAATGACATAGGTCTTGCTTTATCTTTCTTTTTTTTAGAAGACAAGGTAAGGCTTAGGAACATGGGTGAACAATTGCCACCTTCCCTGAGAGCTCAGGGAGAGGCCGTGTGCCACCTGCTTGTCGTCTTTCTGCCTCCCAGCCAAAGCTACAGAGCTGATCACCAAAACTCTTTTCATGCAAACTGGAAAAGATGAATTTCAAGCTTCATCGAGAGCATTAAAACCTTAAATCCTTCTTAAAAATAACCTGCCTCTCAGGAATCTTAGGTCCCAAAGAATTATAAAGCTTTTCCTTGGGCTGTGGAATGGCGGGATTATTAACTATGATTACTTAAGTCTCTGAATAGAAGGATGTAATAAATCTGAAAGTATTTGTTCTGGTTTGTGACTAAGCAAAACTGTATAATATTAAATCAGATGTTGTTATAAACATATATAATGGCACATTTTTTTCCCAAGTTGGGGCACTGTGGCATCAAGCTTCTAAAAAAAAAAATAGTTTTTACATTCCTGGATACCAAGTCTGGTTTCTGCTAGGTTTTCTTTCTGAGCATGAATGTTAAATGAAAGTGCTTCTGTTCAGCTCTCTGTGTTTTCCCATAGAATTCACAAAGCTGAGTAGAGCTGCTCTTATTCTTTGCCTGCCCTTCTGCAGAGTAGAACTGAGACTTGGGCTGTGTGTGTGTGTGTGTGTGTGTGTGTGTGTGTGTGTGTGTGTGTGTCTATCTATTGGGGGAAGAATGGTGTTCTAGCACCCTGTACTAATTGGGTTAGAAGAGACACAAGCCAGTTAACCAACCTCTTTGCTACCTGGATCATGTTTTCAAACTTGAGCTCAAATGTGTGTGTGCGAGAGGAAATTGTAAACATCTTGCTACAGTGTATCTTGAATATTCTGAAGTAATCCTAGTGGAAGGAAGTTGGGTCATTGGGGTAGTGCTGTTGAAGAGGATATGGGGACCTCTGCCCCTTTGTCTCCTCTCTCTCTCTCTCTCTCTCTCTCTCTCTGTTTCCTGGCCACCACGAGGTGGACAGCTTCCTCCAACAACACTCCCACCACGATGTGCTCCCTGGCTACAGGCCCAAAAGCACCAGATCGCCTGACCATGGACTAACTTCCCAAACTGGGAGTCAAAAAAATCCCGTCCTCTTTTCAAGCTGATCTATCTCTGCTATTTTGATGGAAAGCTAACACAGAGCTGGAGGCTGGAAAGAATTTTGAAAGAACAGTGAATTCATCCCTTGCCTTCATTCCTCTTCCTATCTGAGTCCTCAAGGAAAAGGACATTTCCCTCCTTTTAGAGATTCCCTGAGGGGGAGAGAGAGAGTTTTCACGGCCACCCCGATGAGCACCAGGGAAGATGTGCTGGCCATGTCAGTGGAGTGACCATGAAGAGGAGCAAATGTTTGACCGTTCTGGATTTATTTTCCACAAGGCTCTGGTTCCACTGGTCACAAAGAAAGGACTGACTATGGCCCCTAAAACTGCCAGAGCTGCTCCCCTGATTCCCTGTGAGTCCAAGTGTCTGAGTTGGTCTCTGCAACCTCCTGCTTTGCTAGAAAATTGCTGATGGGGCAGAAGGGTTGCCAGGCCACAGGACAACCCTGCAGCTGTTCTCAGAGATCACTCCACATGGCCCTGTGTGCTGACACACAATCATGTCCCTTTGGAAAGCTACTCTTTGTCTCTGGGTGAATGGCCAGGTGGGACTTCAGTTTTTCACCCCAAAGCGGGAGGAAAAACCACTAGATGAAGCACACAATGTGGGAAACACACTACCAAGACGTACGACATACCAAGAGCAAAAGGTGATAGCTTTTCTTGTATTGATGTTTGTGCAAAATTTTTATGTCTATAATTTCCAAATATATTGCTTTTATAATTAAGACAATATATATTTACACTCAAAAACCTTGGAATCCTTGTGTACTTAATAATCACCTTTTAAAGAGATGATTTAGCACATTGATAGCCTTCTACTGTTCAGAGCCACATGGTCCAGTTCCATAGTCATTGGCACTTGTGACCATTGGGTACTGGAAATGTATGAAATATACAACAGATTTCAAAGGCTTCGTATGAATGAAAGAGTATAAGATAGCTCAGTCATCTTTTTAATAACATATTAAAATGATAATAGTTTGGACATATTAGATTAAATGAATTATTAGAATTAACTTCATCTTTTTTAGTTATTAAGAGTTAATTTCTACCTTTTTAATGTGATTACTAGAAAAAATTAAGCTACATATGTGAGTGCTGTATAAGAAAATTTTAGCATTTTCCTTGACAAGGACAGAGGAGACCCTCAGGTCTATACAAGGCACCTTTAGCTAAAGCCTTCCACCTGCTTCCAACCATGGTTTTGAAAACAGAATCAACTATGTGATGGGTACAGGGTTTCCTTTTGGGGTGATGGAAATGTTCTAGATAGTAGTGTTGGTCACATCATATTATGAATGTATAAAATGTCAAGATATTAACAGTAAATTTGGTGTTATATCTATTTTGCCACAATAAAAAAAATTCTACTTGTGTCTCACTTCTGTGCAATGCTCATTTAAGAGGTAGAGGGTGTGGTTTTGCTTAAAATAGTGTCTTCAGAAATGGGGGAAATATGAAGAGACATGCTGGGATGAAGACTGCTGGAAGAGACTGGAGATGTTTTCTCTCCCTTTGGGGAAAATAGTAACATGTGTTTAAGCTCCCTGCCATTTTTGCAGTCCATCCCTGGAGGCCCTGGCTTCTCGTAGCTCCTAGCTCTTCACAATGCCTTCGTCTTGTTTATCTCATTTCACTTTTCCTCCACGCTTGGCATTTTGCCCACTGCTATGCTTCTTCCTAAGATAATTATTTCTCTAAAATCCCTCATAGTTTATGTGGTGTTAAGGAGTTAGTGATCTTGATGGTTGAAAATAAGTAGACACCTTTATCAGGCTCCATGAGGCTCCCCCTACCCTACCATCCTGGATACTGTTGATTAAGGAAAACCAGTCTTTTCTGTGCATTTCTGGAACCTAGCTTCTTAAAAGTAAACTCCATGAGGCAGAGCTGATGTGTCAGGACTGTTACCTTGGGTGGGGAGTGACTGGGTTGGAGTGTAGGACAGGGCTTCTGAGTGTGGGAAAGATTCTGTTATTAAGCTGGGTGCTGATTGACCTGATCACATCTACTTTGGAAAAACGTATTGACCTGGTGAATTGTGTACTTTTCTGAATATATGTGACACATCAATAAGAAGTTAAAAGAAGAACACCGCACCCTGAGAGGGCATATATATATATATATATATATATATATATATATTTATATATTATTTTTTTTTTTTTTGAGTGAAAATCCAACAGTCCTAGGGTGTAGCCCCAGAGTAAGTGAACATTCTGGGGTGGGGACATGTTTCATGAGAATGGCCACCAAGAGGCACTGCATCCCCTCCAAGGGGGTCGTGGATTGGCAAGGTCTGTCCAAGAAACACTTTCCCACAATCCTCAGAGTAGATAGACCTTAAGCAGTTCACCTCAGTGCATCTTACGTGTCTTGGATCTCCATTTGGGTCACCCACAGATGAAGACCAAGACAAAACAGATCAGATTTTTATTTTATTTAAAATCAAGATCCACAGCACTCAGGGAGGAAGGGACAGAGAGTGAAGAGTTGTGTTCCAAGAGATTTGCTCAGTTGTTGGGTGTAGGGAAGACACTGAAGGGATACCATATTCTTGGGAGAAATTAAGATTCTTCCCTTGCTGTAAATAGACACCCTCAGAGAGAGGAGGGATAGCTCTGGCACTACCAGACCCTGCCACTGTTATCATCTACGGAAATCCTGTGTGGTGGTAAATACAGTCCTCAGCAGGGCCTGGAGAAGAGATTACTAGGAGCAGAGAGGGGCTGAGAATGCTAATGTGGGAGGTTGTTGGCCAGATAATGGCCGGGAAACCAGAGACTGGGGGAAGCTGGGTTGAAGGAGCATAAGAGGAAATGGGGAAGGAAAAATAAATAAATGAGATAAGCAATTTCATTTGCTTCCTCCCTTATTACCCCTTTGTTTTGTGTCCAGGACTTTGGTCTCCCCCGAGATCTCCTCTTCTGGGGACAACAGCCTGGAGGCTGATTTTGACGCCCATGCCCAGCTCCTTCCTCCCTGGACCCACCCCACCCTGCATATCCATTCTACTGCAGTGAACTTCCACATGACCTCTGGATGTGTTTCCCAAAGCCAGTTCCTGGACAGGGTTTCCACAAGCTCTTGCCTCTTGTGCAAAGGCACAAGGCAACTTGCCTATCTTCCCCTTGTGTGTGTGTGTGTGTGTGTGTGTGCGCGCACACACACACACACACACACACACAGAGCCTGCAGAGACCAAGTGTTAGGTCCCTGGAGCGGGTGAGTCAAGAGAGCTCAATAACAATGTCAGGGGTTGGGAGTGTGGCTCAGTGGTAGAACACATGCACAGCATGCTCCAGGCCCTGGTTTTAATCCTCTGCACCAATAAATTAAAGAAATAAAAAACAATAACAACAACAACAAGGAGACCACAATATTGGCGTATGGGGAGCTTTTCTTTTCTTGCTTCCCAACTGGAAATTATGGGACTGCTCCCAGGGTAATGTGCTAATGTCCAGGGCTGGCTGCATGCTGGGAGGCAATGATCCAGGTTCCAACATCAACATCAACTGTTTCTGTTGAAAAACCTCTGGCCCTCACGGGATAAGCAAGAGGGACTGGCAGGTGGCAGAGACTGCAGCCTGTCCGTACCCTGGCACTGCTCTGCTGACTCTGTGAGCACAGGCAGGTTTCCCAATCTTTGTGGAGTCTATTTGGACATCCATAAAGCAGGTAGGATGACAAAGCTTACCCTCAGTATTGTGGGGATCTAGTAGCATTATGTAAGTAAAAACACTCTACAGACTGCATCTAAGTGCCTGAATATTAGTTATTTGGCAGGGGTCATCAGCCTGTGTGCCATGAGATGTGTTTGAAGTAAGTTGTTACCAATAACTCAAAATTCATGTTTGCAAATGGTTTACTTTTTCTTTAGGAAATCTTTCACGGAGAATTGTTGCTCTGATTAAATCAATTTACCCCACCACTGCAAAGAGTTTATGCTATAGCACCATCCAAGACAGAAGCGGTGCCACAGAAAACCAAATCATGCAATTTGGAGTTCCTGTCCTTGGGATATCACTTTGGGGTTCCTATCTGAAATCTCTTTGCTCCACCCACAGGGAATTTCCATCCTGTTCAGCCATGCGTCCACACCTGTGTGGGGAACAGTGAGCTGAATTCACTTCTTCCAAGCAGTCAATGCCTTTAGAAATTATGTCTAGATTGCTTGTTCAAACCCAGGCCAATCAATCCTCTCTATGCTAGACCTCTTCAAGCACAGTCCCCTGCGGGAAGATGAGATGATCCAAGATAATATTTGGGGGCAGAAGAGGCAAGAGTAGCCTTGTTGAAAGCTTCTTGACTGTTCAGCTGCCCTCTCAGCAGTCTCCACAAAAGTTGTGAGGTATAGAGGCAGAGATGACATCTAACTGTCATTCACTAAATGCTTATTGAGCAACTACTGTGGGCCAGACACTGTGCTAGTCATGAGCCAAACTGACCCAGGCCTCACTGTCACTCATGGAGCTTACTAGGCAGCAGGAAGCCTGGTGTTAAGCAGCCAATTACACAAATGAGTAATTAGAAGTGAGGGGAGGCAAAAGTGCAGGGGGTCCAGGGAGCATTTTCTCTGAACCCTGAAGGTAACTGCTTTAGCCAGTGAAAGTGTGGTGAACAGTTAGGGTTAGAAGTGGGGAATAGCATTCCAAGCAAAGGGAACAGAGTATACGTATGTCCTACATGGGAAGGCGCATGATGCCACAAGCAGTCTACTTACATCCAGCTCGGTCCTACTGTCACCCCAACACCCTCTTCCTCAGGAACTCTCTAGACAGTTTCTTGACTGAGGTATCAATGTGATCAGGCTATGCCTGATTATGAAATGATCCAATCAGCACACATTCTTGGTACAATTGTAGAGCTTTCCAAGTCCTTTTATAGCTTCCCTCTTCCTATCCTAAAAATTAAACTCTAGGAAAACACACACTCTGAGTTTATTATAGTTGTTATGACTCACACAGATTTGAAGAAGAATTTAATGAAGGTTTTCTTAAGATTCCTTGGGGACATGAAGGATATTTCCCCCACCAGTCATAGAAGTAGGATTATTAAAACACATTTCCTTATTTAAAGAAAAAAAGAAAAAAAACTTCTGGGGCTGGGGATATAGCTCAGTTGGTAGAGTCCAGTGCTTGCCTCACATGCACAAGGCTCTGGGTTCAATCCCTAGCACCACACATGCAGAAAAAAAAAAAAAAAAAAAAAGAAAGAAAGAAAGAAAAGAAACCCGAATTCAAAGTTCTGACTTGTAAAAGCAGAACACTTGTTTCATAATTTCATATTGTTTCTCCACAACTGCCTTTTCTCCCTCATTTTCTTTTTCTTTTTTCCTCTGGTAGAGTAATAGGCCAGATAGAGAAGGAGTTTTTTTCAGTTTTGACTCTTGTCCTTGCTGTGTGACCTTGGCCAGCACACCTTCCCTTTCTTAGCCTCAGTTTTCTTAAATGTAAAAGGAGGGGTTGGGTCACAGGACTTGGGCTTCCTTACAGCTCCAACATTTATGTTTTTCCTGGGTGGACCACAACAAAGAGGCTGTTAGGCAAGTTTCAAGTTCCATATGAAAATCCAGGGTTGCACTTTTTTACAAATCTCTGGTTGTATGCAAAGTATATTCACACCATTTGTGACTTCATACATGCACTTAGGGTAATGATATCCATCTCATTCTACGATCTTTTTTTTTTTTTTTTTCATTCACCCTTTTGCCCCCCTCCCTACCTCTCCCTCCCCATTGGCCATTCTAGTGTTCCTCTAATCCTCCTATGCTCCCCATCCCAACCCCACTGTGAATTGGCCTCCTTATGTCAGAGAAAACATTTGGCATTTGGCTTTTTGGGATTGGCTAACTTCACTTAGCATTATATTCTCTAACTCCATCTATTTTCCTGCAAAAGCCATGATTTTATTCTCTCTTATTGCTGAGTAATATTCCATTGTGTGTATATACCACATTTTCTTTATCTATTCATCTACTGAAGGGCATCTAGGTTGGTTCCACAGTTTAGCTATTGTGAATTGTGCTGCTATAAACATTGATGTGGCTGTGTCCCTGTAGTATGCTCTTTTCAGGTCTTTTGGGTAAAGACCAAGGAGTGGGATAGTTGGGTCATAAGGTGGTTCCATTCCAAGTTTTCCAAGGTATCTCCATACTGCTTTCCATATTGGCTGCACCATTTTGCAGTCCCACCAACAATGTATGAATGTGCCTTTTTCCCCACATCCTCTCCAACATTTATTGTTGTTTGTGTTCTTAATAGCTGCCATTCTGACTGGTGTGAGATGAAATCTTAGAGTGGTTTTGATTTGCATTTCTCTAATTGCCAGAGATGTGTAATATGAAATGTAATGCATTCTGCTGTCATTTATAACATCTTAGAATAAAAAATAAATAAAATTTTTTTAAAAGTCCAGGGTTGATTGGAAATCTCCTTTCCCAGCAGGAAAACTGAAGAGAAAGCCTTCCTCATCCTCAGAGACCGCCGTGGCTGGAGCCAACTGAGGCATCAGTAAAGAATCTCATCTCCTCCAGGCCGAACTCCTTCTCTTCAGCTTGGCTCAATCCTGTGTTCAGGATTCATTCACTCACACATAGGCCCTTAGAACTCCATACACCCTTCCCTGATTTTCCCAGGCATGCCTGCGCTTCTCTACAAGGACCTCCTGTGGCATCTAGACCAAGAATTCAATGTACCAAGATCAATAATGCAAACAAAAGAAGATGTGGGGTGTATGTAGGCCCATGTGACCAGAAGGACCATGGACCCCACATGATAAAAGGGGATTTGTGTTCAAAAGCTTTCTTCAGAGATACAGAACCAATGAGATGTATACATAAGGAGATTCATGATGGGAATTGCTCAATCCCAGAAGGTCCATCATCTGCTGTCTGCAAGCCAGAGGACCAGGAAAGCCAGGGGTTCAATGAGTCTGAGTCTGGAGGCCTGAGAACCAAGCCGATGTCTGAGGGCAGGAGAAGATGGATGTCCCAGCTTAAGAAAAGAGAGAGAAAGAGAATTCCCCCTTCCTCTCTCTGTTCTGTTGGAGCCCTCAGTAGATTAGATGATGCTGCCCACACTGGTAGGATGGATCTTCTTTACTTGATCTACCAGTTCAAATACTAACCCCTTCCAGAAACACATTCACACACACCCAAATGTGATGTTTTCCCAGCTGTCTGGGCAGCCCTGAGCTCAGTCAAGTTAACAGACCAAAATTAGTTATCACAGGATCTAAGCTCCACTTAGCTCTAACCAGTCAGATCATTCTGGAATAAGCACACAATGTTGCCAGCTATTCTGCTCTTACAAGAGAAGCTGGAAGTAAGTGTTTTAAAGCAAGATGTAGTGCAATTAAAAGAAAGAAAGAAAGAACACAAGACATGTCCAAAGACAAAAGTCTGTGGATCAGATGTTTTCTGTAGCTGCTAGTGAGCTACCCACAGGTGTAGGCAAAGTATCTGGACCTTTATTCCTTCTACTGTGTATCTAAAACCTATAACACTTAGCTATGTGTTCCTTCATCAACAACTTCTGAACAGGTATTATGTAGGGTGCTGGGGAGAATGGGTAACTAATACCCAACACACTCATAACTAAGGAACTGGGCCTGGTGTCTTTCTCCTTTGCTTCCACAGCACCTACACATACCTCCATCTTGGCCTTTGGCACACTGGCCAGAAGGTCATGATTTCTTGGGCTGTCTTCTCAGTTTCCTGGAAATATATCCTTTAGATCTGAATGTCCAGTATCTTACACAGTCTGACACATCACAGTGGCTCCAGAAAAGCACATTGACAACTGAGTGAATCACCCATTGACAGTCATTCAGAGCTGTGAAAGCAGAGGACGGTGTCCCTGGCCTCTATCTGTAGCTGTCCCTCAGTTCTGGTTTTATAAGATCCTTTCATCAAAAAAGCTAATGCCAACTTTTCAATTCAGGCTTCTTCATTTATACCCTCTACCCAACATCACTACCAATAAAAAAAATCATTTAAAGAAGTCAATCATAGAACTAAATAAGAAACAAAAGCCCTTTCTCTGAAAGCCAGGACATTCATTCAAAAAAATGTCCATAGGAGTAGCATACCCCATTTAACACAGGAGAGCCTTAAAGGACAGATTTTAAAAGCCAGGATTCATGTGAAGTCTTGGTGTTGTGCAGAGACCACACTGCCACACCTGACTGACCTTGAACAAACTATGGACTCCACCTGGGCCACTCTTTCCCCACTGTAAAACGAGGGGTCATTAGAGGGTTTCCAGAGTTACCACTGGCTTTCATGGTCTGTGCTTCCCGACAACCAGTTGCCTCTTTTGAGACCACCTTGTCTTGCAGGAAATAAACATGTGAGACAATCTAAGCATGCGTCCCTCTGTGAGAGTAGCCCAACCACTGCTCTCCATGCGACAAATGAATAAATAATGATGCAGTTGGAAATTTCACTTCCTTCTCTCTTTCCTCAAAAACTTTGGGGTGGCTCACACATACTGAAATACAAAGTCAAATACAAATAGATCATACCAGATCCCAGGTCTAGGTTTTAATAGCACTTTGGTATCTGGCATATTTATCTGAATTTCAGGATTTTTTTTTTTTTTTTTTTTTTTTTTTTTTTTTTTTTTTTTTTTGGTACTGGGGATTGAACTCAGGGGCACTCTACCACTGAGCCACTTCCCCAGCCCTATTTTGTATTTTATTTAGATACAGGGTCTCACTGAATTGCTTAGCTCCTCACTGTTGCTGAGGCTGGTTTTGAATTCACGATCCTCTTGCCTCAGCTCTCCTCATTTAAGGTCAAAATTCTGTGCCTTTCCATTCACCCTGCAGCCCTTTCTAAATGGGGTTTTGAAGACATTCACTAGGTAAAGGAGCAGAGTGGGGAGGGAAAAGGGAGGTTTCAAAGGAAGGCTAGGAAACACTCCCTCAAGGGATGGGAAATCTGGCACTGTCAATAACATTAATCCCATGAAATTATTTTCCTTTGGAATTAAAAGCTCACTTGAAATACAATATTTATCACTCAGTGAATCTCCTTAATTGTCTTATATAAAATTTTCACTTCTCTATAGTTGACTTCTTTTGGTCCACGACTTGTTGTATTTCTTACGACTAGGATAATCAAATTTCAACTATTAGAACTCATTTATTAAAAACAAAACACACTCTCACAAAAACCCATACAAATAAAACTTGATAAATAGCAAGTCTGTTGTGGCCACATCAATATTCATAACAGCTCAATTCACAACCTTGGTGCCTTTCAACAGATGAATGGGTCAAGAAAATGTGACACATATACACAATGGAATATTACTCAGCCACAAAGAATGAAATTATGGCATTAGCTGTTAAATGGATAGAACTGGAGACTGTCGTGCTAAGTGAAATAAGCCAATCCCCCAAAACCAAAGGCTGAATGTTCTCTCTGATATGCATATGCTGACTCAAAATAGGTGAGATGGGGGGTGGGGGAAAGGGAGGGAGGATGGGAATGGGAAAAACAGTAGAATGAATTAGACTTAACTTTCCTACGTTCATATATGAAGACACGACTAGTATAACTCCACATCACATACAACCACAAGAATGTCAAGAATGGGAAGTTATACTCCATGTATGTATGATATGTCAAAATGCAGTCTACTGTCATGTATAACTAAAATTTAAAAAATAGCAAGTCTGTGTTGTGAACAAGGACCCCCCACACCACTTAAAGAAATGTGATCCCACAATTTAGGGGTTTCCTAAGTAAGGTAGAATTTAAATATTTTGAAAATTTTCAGTTTCACAAAAGATGGTGAGCTAGATCAGGGTGCTGGCTTCCTCTCAAAGCCCAGTCCTGAAGGAGTGCGAGGGAGTTGCTGGTCCTGAAAGTAGGGATTGTGGTGACAGTGGGGGGACAGCAAAACAGAATGGAAGAGAACAAAACATCTCTTAATTTTACGTGCTTAATTTTACGTGTCAACTTGATTGGGCCCTGGGATGCCCAGATATTTGATTGAACATTCAACTGGCTGTGTCTGTGAGGGTGTTTCTGGATGAGATTAACTTTTGAAGACAAGTTAAAGCAGAGTGCCTTCCCCAATGTGGGTGGGGCTCGTGTATTCGGTTGAAGGTCTGGATAGAACAAAATGATTCAGTAAGAAGAGACTCCTTCTGCATGACTGCTTCAGCTGGAAAATCAGTTTCTTCCTGCCTTCAGAGTCACATATAAATATCAGTTCTTCTTGGGTCCTGAGCCTGCTGGCTTTCAGCCTGGAACCTACACCATCAGCTTTCCTGGTTCTCAGGCCTTTGGATTCAGACAGAAATTACACATCAACTTTCCTGGATCTCCAGCTTGCCAACCTTAGACCTTCTAATCCCTCAGTCTCCATAATCTTGTGAGCCAATTTACATACAACACACACACACACACACACACACACACACACACACACACACACACACTTCCAGTTGGGTTCCTTTTCTTCTTTCATGTTTACTTACGTAGATCACTTTCTATAGCATGGATCTTACAGAACAGGGAAATAATTATACATCTCAAAGGCAGAGTAAAATCCTAGATCTTGACTTTGGTTGTAAGTGGAGGCTGCTTAGATAGCCCTCTCTGAGTACCTCTCACCAAAACACCATGTTGATGTGTTGAGCTTGAAAATTACCTTAGAGAAAAATAGTGTCTGAAAATGAGCAGCCAACGTGGGGGTTCTGGGCATTTCCTTAAGAAGTGGGTTCCCATGGGTGGTAAAGACAATATCACCTGCAGTGCTTTGAGGCAGGCCCCCATTCCCAACACACTTGGAGGCCATAAAATCTCAAATATAGGCTTTTGTCCCTCCTCCAAAGTATGTACTACCAGTAAAGGTAGTTAACAATCTCCAGTGACTATGTTTAGAAGAAAAAAAGTGAGAACTCCAGGGAACACCAGGATCATGAAAGAAAGGCCAAAACCAGAGGAAGCAGAATTAATGGACTGAGAAGGCCAGGATTGTAAATTAAATTTAATAACTATCTTCAAAGCCTGAATAAAGGATATTGAAAATGTGAAGTGGGGAATAACTTTTGAGTTTGAGCCAAATGGAAATAGTGGATATGAAAAATAAAGTAGTTGAAATAAAGAACTCAGTGGTTGAGTTGAAACTACTTTTCTCTAGTTTCTTTAAAACACATGACAATTTAAAGCAAAAATTAGAGTATTCTCTTTGGGATTTATAACATATAGAGAAAATATGCAACAATAGCACAAAAGCTGAAGGTATATAACGGAAAGTACACATTGCACTGTTCTTATATTACATGCAATACTAACTCTGAGTGACAAGGATAATTATGCAATCCCTAGAATAACTACAGTACTAAATATAAATAAATAAATGCAAACAGGTAAATCTAAAATCCAGGAGAGGAAATAAAAAGAAATGCTAAAGAAATTAGATCAAAGCAGAAGAAAAGAGAAACAGAAAACAAATGGGAGAAATTCAAAACAAAGAGCAAATGGTGTAAGAGCAAATGTATGTAACACAGCATTCATAATGACATTAAATATTAATAGGTAAATTTCATAGGCAGCATTAGTCACAGTGGATAAAAAAGCAAAAACAAACTACCTGCTGTCTACGAGAGAGGTGCATTAAGTATAGGACACCAACTGGAAGTAAACAAAGGACCGTGATATACAATGCAAACAATAAACACAAGAAATCAATATTAACTATATATTGATTATTACTGTATTAGTATCAGGCAAAATAGGCTTCAATGAATGATACAATGCCAGAGAATAGATAAAATTCATCATAATAAAGTGTGAATTCACCAGGAAAACATAACAACCCTAAGCATGTACACATATAATAATGGCTACAAAATTGATAAAACTAATGAGCAAAAAAATAATTCCACAGTCACAACTAGAGATCTTTTGACCTTTTTCTCAGAAATTAATAGAACAACTAGACAAAAATAGTAAAAGTATGGGAGATCTGACTAGTAATATTTTAACTGACCTAAGTGACATTTATAGAACATGACTACCTACATCTGTAGATTACACATTCTTTTCAAGTGCACATGGAAATTTACTAAAGTAGACAGCAGGATGGACTATATAGTAGTCTGAATAAATAAATTTCAGAAGTTTAAAACATTTTACTACAAAAGACTTAGATTAAAAAAATCATTAACAACAAATTATGTAGAGATATAAATATGGATATATAAATAGATAGCTATTGGTATTAAAACTATAGTTTTTAAATAGCTATGGGTTTTAAAACTATAATTTTAATGCTTACATTGGGAAAAAATACCTAATATACAAATCTGAGTTCTCACTTTATGAAACTAGAAAAAGAAGTGCAATTAAACTAAAGGCAAATGTTAGGAAAGAAATAATAGAGATAAGAGAAGAAATCAATGACACAGAAAATCAAAAAACAATAGACAGCAAAACAAAACAAAAAATGGCTCTTTCAAAAGGTTAATGAAAGGAAACATATGTCCACAAAAAGACTTTTTACCAGAATGTTTTAAACAGCTTTGTTCATAATAGACAACAACTGGAAACAACTCAACATCTATGAATAGATTAATAGATAAATCAATTGTGGTATAGTCATAATAGAACAATTAAAAGGAAGAACCGCTAAAACATGTAACAACATGGATCAATTTCTTAAACATGCTGAGCAAGAGAAATAACAACAAAAAAAGAGTAGGTACCACATTATTCTATTCATATGGGGTCAAATAGACAAAAATTTATGGTGAAAAAAAATTTTTAAATTAAAAATGGTTACTATTGGTGGGAAGGTGGTTATGACCTTTCAGGTAAGATAGAAATATTTCATATCTTCATAATTGTGTGAGCTGGATAAGTGTATTCATTTACCACTAACATTGACTTGTACACTTAAAATTTGTGCATTTTGCTTCTGAAAATTTTATATATATATATAAAATGGAGCTGGGCATGGTGGCACACACCTGTAATCCCAGTGGCTCAGGAGGCTGAGGCTGAAAGATCACAAGTTTAAAGCCAGCCTCAGAAACTTAGTGAGACCCTGTCTCAAAATACAAAAATGAAAACAGGCTGGGAAGGTGGCTCAGTAGTTAAGCACCCCTGCATTCAAACCCTGGTATTAAAAACAAATTTAAAGACCTGGAAGTACAAATTTAAGTAAGTTTGCTCACTAAAGTGGTATGGGTTAGCAAAAGCATAAATATATTGGGGATAATGGGAGCCAGATTTCCCATTGTTGGGGTTGCAAATGCAGCAAAAAAAAGTGAAGAATGTACCCTGTGTTATGAATTAAGATTAGAGGTATTGGTCTGAACATCATACTCATAATTTCTGAGCCCCTGTCCTCCCAGAGGGCTTAAAAGCCCATTAGTAGCAATAATTCTAAACAGTTTTCATATCTTGGTTCTATATGCCACTTTTCATTAGAGCAAATCAGGGCTTCTTAGAGGGAAGGCTGATTCTGGGACTGAGAAAGAAGTCTAAGGTGAGCCCAGAATATCTTGTACCAGAATAGAAAGCCAGGAATTCCTTGACCTATAAATGGGACTATATCAAAACTATATTGACACTAGAGTGAAGTGGCTGTGACTGGCCACATCTGTGATAATTTTATAATCAAATAGTAATAGTAATGAATTAAACTCATTTAGACAAAAATCCATCAATCCATATTGATAGTAATAGATAAGTAAAAAAATAGAAAATTCTGAGTGAAGAGAAGGCTCTTCTTTATGATAAAAGGAATCATGTAGTAAGAAAATAATTCATGGGGGCTGGGGCTATGGCTCAGGGGTAGAGTGCTTGTCTCGCATGTGTGAGGCCCTGGGTTTGATCCTCAGCACCACATAAATAAAATAAAGGTATTGTATCCACCTACAACTAAAAAATAAAAAAAAAAAAAATAAGAAAGTAATTCATGGATGGATGCTAAAACTGAAAAGTGAAACTTGGGGAAGGATCAGAATATTTATGTAGACTCAAAAAATCTCCCAAGATATTTTTTATAAAGGAAAAATACTGCCATTATATGGTAGACACTACCTGATTCCAAAACACTTTAGAGAAATCAAAATAGAAGGTCTGTTATGGTTTGGATCTTAAATATCCCTCAAAACCTCCTGTGTTGAAAGCATGGCCCCCAGCTGGTGGTGCTGTGGGGAGGTGGTGGGAACCAGCAGGGGAGGCCCAGCTGGAGGAAGCGGTCAATGCGGGCCTGTCTTGAAGTTTGTATTTTGTCACCAGCCTCTCTCTCCCCCCCCACCCCTCTCTGCTGCCTATCCAACATGAGGTGAGCATTTCTACTCTACTCCATGTTCCCCACCATGATGTTCTGCCTTTCCACAAGCCCACAGTGATGGATCCAAGTAACTATGGACTGAAACCTCTGAAACCACGAGCCAAAGCAAATCTTTCCTGCTTTAAGTTGTTTTTTTGCAAGAATTTTGTCAGGGTGACAGAAAACTGACTGACACAAGAACATTCTGCAGAATAATTGGCCTGTACTCTTCAAAGGTGTCAAGGTTGAGAAAAAAGGCTGAGGAACTATTCTAAATAAAAGGAGAGTAAAAGAGGCCGGGTGTGCTGCTGCACACCTGTAATCCCAGCAGCTCAGGAGGCTGAGGCAGGAGGATCTAGTTCAAAGCCAGCCTCAGCAATTTAGCAAGGCCCTAAGTGACTCAGAGAGACACTGTCTCTAAATTAAAAAAAAAAAAAAATGTTGGGGATATGGTTGAGTGGTTAAGTACCCCTGAGTGCAATTCCTGGTGCCAAAGAGAGAGAGAGAGAGAGAGAGAGAGAGAGAAAAGAGACATGTCAGATGTAGAAACATCACATTATTAGGCATAATTTTTATGTTTTTCTGTTTCAGTTAAAGATAAAATTTTAAAAATTGAGAGAGAGAGAGAGAAAAAGAGAGAGAGAGAGAGAGGGAGAGACCAATACAACACAATGCACAATCCTGGATTGGGAATTTTTTTTTCTTTTTTTTTTTTTTTTTTTTTTTTGGTATCAGGGATTGAACCCAGGGCCACTTGGCCACTAAGCCACATGCCCAACCCTTTTTATTTTTTATTTTGAGACAAGGTCTCACTAAATTGCTCAGCCTGTCTTTGAACCTGTGATCCTCTTGTCTCAGCCTCCTAAGCCATTGAGATTATTGACATGTGCTATTGTGCCTGGCTTTATATACATATTGGGACAAACAATGGAATTGGAATACACACTGTAAATTAGATAACGGTATTATATCAGTGCTAAATATTCTTATTTTAATAACGAAATTACTATGTAAGAGGGTGTTTTCATTCTTAAGGAAATAAACCACTGAGATATTTAGGGATAAAAGGTCTAATGATATCTCCAACTTACTCTCAAATGATAAAGAATGCATACATATAAAGATAAATAGATAAGGCTGAAGCAATTGTAGCAAAATGTAAATAATTGGTAAATCTGGGTAGACAATATGTAGAAATACCTTGCACAAATTATTTAAACTTTTCTGGTTTTGAAATTGAATCAAAATTGAAAGTTACCAACAAAATCAATAGGAAAAGAATTGATTACCCAAGAAGGGCAATTGAAATAGTAAAGAGTTAGAGGCAACCATGTGTCGATGACATAAGATGACATGGAAAAATAATGGAATAGGATGCAGTAGTCAGAATTCACACACACACACACACACACACGCACACACACACACACACACACACACACAGTCACACACCACGTAACAGTATTGTTTTGGTCAATGATAACATAAACAGTGGTGATCCCACTAAGATTATAGTGGAGTTGAAAAATGCCTATCATCTGGTACATTTACTGTACCTTTGCTTGTCTAGATACACAAATACTCTCATATTGCAATTGCCTACAGTAGTCAGTACAGTACCATGCTGCACAGGTTTGTAACTTTGGAGCAAAAAGCTAAACTATATAGCATAAATCTGTAGTAGGATATACAATCCAAGTTTGTATAAGTATACTTTATGATGTTTGCACAATCACAAAATTGCCTAGTGATTTGCTTCTCAGAATGTATCTCTATTGTTAAGTGGTGCATGGCTGCATATATGTGTATGTAAATACACATATATGTTTATTTTATATATGACAACATGACTAAGATCTTTTTTCATGAAAAAGGTAAGGAATGGAATGGGGTCTACAGCTACATTCTCTGGAATGGGTGCTGATGAGAGAGAAAAAGAGGAATGAAAGGCTAGAGGAATAAGAAGAGGAAATAATAAAGTAAAATAAAATTAGAAAGAGCAGATGATTATGTGATATGAACAACAATGTGATTAATTCAAACATTTGCCAGTGATGTCTACAAAAAAGGGAGTTGAAGGAGGAAAAGAAAGGAAATGCCAATTTCCTTATGGAAAATGAGCCTTAAACTCAGGATTTTATTCCTTAATTCATTCCTAAAATGCAGATATAACAGTGTACCAGGCATCTTGCTAGATGCTAGGTAGACAGTTTGAACAAGAAAGGAACATTCCTTGCTCTCACTTGATAGTTCAGGGAACTGACCTGGATGAAGGGGTATTAATATGTCACAAAAGAAGGCCAAGAATGTTGACTGAGATGGAAAGAGTCTAGAATAACCACTTTTGCTAAATTTGCACTATTTTGCTTTGTATAAATTTATACTTCCTTGCCATTTGCAGTATTCTTTTTAATTGCTGGTCTCTATAATGTGTTCTCAATTCTGTCCTGATGAATTTGTTCTGTTAAACTAACCCAATGGGCCATGTAGAGTAATTCTTAGAATTGTTAGGCCCAAGTTGAGAAGGTCTTAAATTCATAAATTCACTGGAATTATATACTCATTGTCCATACCATTCATTGGGCCCTGGTTGCTGTCCTTTGCTAGAGTGCCTAATAGATATGTCAGTGCCTTCCTATGAAAATGTAGGCAATCTCCTCAGGTCTATCATAATATTTAACATACAATAAACTCTCAGTTATACTGAACTAATAATTACATAAACGTATGCTAAGATTAACTCTGGAATAATCTAGTAGTGACATTTTGACCCTTGGTTTCTACTGTTATCTTCCATGAGATCTAATTAGTTACTGTTGTATTCTATTTAGAAAATAATTTAAAGCATTTTTATAAACCTTAGCACAAATTACATCTTTTTGTCAGTCATCAGCAGCTCAGGATCAACTAATGAGTAATTTATTTTCCCACAGATGGTCTACGATGCAAACCACATTGTTCATACTTTTGAAGAAAAAAAAAAAAAAAAAAGAAACAATAAAAATAAGACATTGTGGGAGCTTTGAAGTGCGTGGGGCACAATGGCAGTTTCCTTAGTTGAACAGCGGATTTTCCTAATGCCACTCGGCTAGATTGTTATCAAACATTTCTGAGCAGGAGACAATGAAAATGACCCAGCATGAATAAAAGAACAGATGAGAAATGTGTGTGATAAAGGCTGAGAGGGAGGCGGCCAGTGCCCTGGTCCTCATTGAAAACAAATAGCCCGAGGTGGGGAGAGAGGGATACTTTATCTTCAGCATTCTTTTTATAGCTGTGATCGGAATTGTTTTCCCTTGAAAATGAATGGAGTGCGAGGAAAGCTGCTGGGCTGAGTTCTCTGGACTTTTCATTGCACTGCGTAGCCATGTTAATGAATTATTTCTCACAGTTGCCCTACCAAGCGGTTCATCATCAATATCTCCGCCTTTTAGGCAGAACATAAGTAAGGCAAGGTCTGAGGGGTGACTCAGTAATGGGCCTTAAATATGCAAGATTCATGTGGCTGAGGATGGCCAGCAGCTGTCCAGGGCAGGTGCCCGAGGTCAGAGGAGAAGGTGTAAGCACAGCTGGAGCAGAGGGAGATTGACATTAGAGCAAAAAGGAGTCCCGGTCTAGGAGGAGTGTTGGCCGCCATATCATGAAGCTTTCATTTTTTTGGATGGGGGTACTGGGGACTGAACTCAGGGATACTCAATCACTGAGCCACATCCCCAGCCTCATTTTGTATTTTATTTAGAGACAGGGTCTCACTGAGTTGTCTACCTCGCTGTTGCTGAGGCTGGCTTTGAGCTTGTGATTCTCCTGCCTCAGTCTCCTGAGCTGCTGAGATTACAGGCATGCGCCACTGCACCTGGCTGGCTATGAAGATTTCTCGGGGCAGGAATCTGTCTCCTGCCTGTTGGTTTGCACCACTGAAGTATCTACTAGATGAATACATGCCTGGAAAATAAATATCTGGTAGTTTGACATCCTGATATGGATATCCTGCTATGTAGGGATAGTTCAAACAAGACTGCAGATGCATTGACTTGGGCCGATTTAACCAGAATGAAGGACCAAATGATCTCACCAGGTCACTGCCATTTCTTGGGTGCATAGGTAGTATCTGATATTGGCTCTGTTCAATTCAAAATTCAATAAGTCAATACTTCTTGATCATTTACTATGTGGAAGGGAAATGGCTGGGGCTCTGGGTGGATGGCAGAAATGCATCAGTCACGGATTCCTTTCTCTTAAAGCAAAAGATGGAATGGGACAGAAAGAAATGTATATACCTTCTTACAACGCAGATATTTGAGACGATGAGCAGCGCTGTCTTAGAAATCCAATCAAAGTTCATGAGATAATGGAGGAGGAAGTGATGGATTTCAATTTGGGAATTGGGAGTAGAGGCATAATAATAGCACAAAGTAGCATTACCATGTGCCGTGCAGATGACAAATGCTTTACTTGGATTATTTTAATACTTACAACAGCCATATACAATAAGCAACGATGCTATTTTTTGTACTATTATGATAAAATGGGGACAGAGAAAAGTTAAAGTAACTTACTACTAAGCAGAACAGAGACAATGAACCCAGGCAGGCCAACAGAGTTTCAAGTTAAGTCTCAAAGAAAATTTACATATTTAGCACATACTATATTCCAGTCCCCGGGCAAGGTGTTTCACACAGATTATTCATTTAATTCTTGAGATAACTCTAAAAAGTTTTACTGTCTCCATTTAAAAAGTCTGAGATTCCAAGAGAGTAAATGAATTGACCAAGTTACATGGCTAATAAATATCAAAAGGGACTCAGGGGGTTGGGATTGTGGCTCAGCGGTAGAACACTCGCCTAGCAAGTGTGCGGCCCAGGTTCAATCCTCAGCACCGTGTAAAAATAAACACATTGTGTACAACTAAAAGCAAATAAACAATTTTTTTTTTTTAAAAAAAAGGGACTCAGACTCAAGCTTGTGCAGTCTCAAAAATGTGTCATTTCTACTATATATAAAAAAAAGGGGTCAGTGGTCCTTCTGGGTTTCAGGAACCCTGGGAAGCCAGCTGCCATGTCCAGCTGAGGGCTACTGGGAGACCTGAGGCGTTGACTCTGAAAAATTTCTAGCCCACTGGAGGTCATCCCCCAAGAGGTGCTGCCAGCGGCAGACCTACAGCAACAGCAGATTTCAGGCAGAGCCTCCATCATTTCAGAAATGGTCAAGTTGTCCAGAGGTGGTTTTCATAGTCCCAAAGGTTGATGGCTTAAAATAACTTGGAACTATGTCACAGATTCTTTGATCGGGAGACTAGGCATGGCTCAGCAGGGTCCTCAGCTCAAGATGTAAAGTGTTGACCAGCTGCACGCTCATTTGGAGGGTCACTTCCAAATTCATTCAGGTTGTTGGAGAATATAGTTCCTCACAATGATAGAACTAAAATCATTAATTCCTAGATGCTGCCCCTCTCCATAGGCAGTTGACAACTTGGCTCTTTGTTTCGTCAAAGTCCCCAAAAGAGTGGGTGTTATGAACGGAATGTTTATGACACCCACCAAACTTACATAATAAAGTTCCAACTCCCAGAGGGATGATAGGATGCGTGCCTTTGGGGAGGTAATTAGGTCATGAGGGTGGAGCCTTCATGAATGGGAAAAATGCCCTTATCAAAGGGACCCCAGAAAGCTCTCTAGCTCTCTTTCTACCACATGAAGACTCAGCAATAAGGTAGTCATCTGCCAACCAGGAAGATAACCCTGACTAAACTTCACTATAGTGGTACCTGACCTTCATGTATTCTCACTTGATTAAATCAGACCCAAACAAGAGAACATTCTTTTTGGTTCACTAAAAACCAATTGATTCGGGACCTCAGTTACAGCTGCAAAAATCTCTTCATTGTTTTTCTTTTTTAATACATAATGTAACTAATCAGAGGAGCGATGTCCTGCCCCATTCATTGGACTCAGCCACACTCATAAGGAGGGGAATGAATGCGTACAGCATGTACACTGGAGGCTGGCCTTTGGGGTCATCTTAGAATTCTGCCTGCCATATGGAACTTATTCCTACTGTGGCTGGATGCCTTGTTCTCCTTCAGGTTAAAAGAGGACCACATTGCCTAGGAAGAACCAGAAAAGCCTGAACACGAGCTGCATACATTTTGGAATTCATGTCTGCTTCCCCTTGTGCAGGACTCACACGCCACCCCATTTATTAGCTTTCATGATGGGTCAGCATTTTTGATGAAAGATTTCATGAAAAAAGGGCAATATTCATGTCTAAATTTGATTGGGTAGTTAGCTTTAGTGGCTATCTTTTTAAATTTTTTTGTTTTTTAGTTGTAGTTGGACACGATACCTTTATTTTATTTATTTATTTTTATGTGGTGCTGAGGAACGAACCCGGCACCTCGCACATGCTAGGCGAGCACTCTACCGCTGAGCCACAACCCCAGCCCTAGTGGCTATCTTTTAATTGTCTCTGCTTCCCCTCTCTCCATCATTGTCATTGACAGTCAAGACTTAATTTTACATATTATTTATTGACAGAACTAAAGAGGTAAAGGCCAAGTCTAACACCTCATAATTGAAAGGAGACAAGTCTGAAGACATCTAAATGTCAATTGATGGACTTGAAGATTTTATCCTTGAACAGTCTTGGAAAACAGCATTTTAACTCAACCAAGGGACTCTTAGAAATGAATTTGATTGCTTTTTTAAGGGTTGTCTATTGAACCCCACCTTGGCTTTTTTTTTGTTTTGTTCTGTTTATCATTTTTTTCACAGACACACAGACTTGGCCCAGAAGGGGTTGGACAATAAGAGATGACCAAACCTGTGACACTAAATTAATTTGTAAGGAACCAAGTTACGGATTTCAATCTTGTTTAAAAGACACCCAGCATTTCAATATCCTTAGACAGTTCTTGTTATAATTATGCCAAAATAGAGACACTTTTGCTCTGAAGTCAAACTCTGATGATGATCAAGTTTTTATCAAACCCACAGGCCAAACAATCCCCCTACCATGCTGATCAAATGTTGATACTCAGAATGTCCCCAAGTCTAAAGAGGGTTTTTATTTCCAACACGCTCCACTGCTTCTGTGAACAGCTTCGCTCAGAATACAACCAGCTCGCAAAACTCAGCTCCTAGAACTGTTTTGACTCAAGAGAAAGACAGAAAGAGTTTTGTAGACTTGACATCTGGGGCCCAGATTGGAACCAGTGTGATTCTGGAATATTCTTCTTCTCCCTTCTCACCCACCCATGCCACAGAACCTCAACCTGAAAGGACTTGATGGCTTTAAATATCTTCCTGGGTCTGTAATGAAGATGCTTATAAATATTACTAGAGATTTATCACTTTAGTGTGAAATTCTCTGATACCAGCAGGGAGTTTTTAAACACAACTGGCAACAAGAAGCATATGGTCAGGGATTCAAGTTACTGCTTTCTTTCTTTTCTTTTTTTTTTTAATTGTTGTCTGCCAAGGACAATATATTTTTTTCCCTTCTTCAAAATAAACATTGTGCAGGAATGTGCCTCAGCAAATGGCTGGGGCTCTATTATATTTCATGCAGCTTTCTAAACAATTTCCAGCCCTGGGCTGGCCTGGTGTCAAACAGAAGGCAACCAACAATAGCAAAATCCCATTAAAGCCAAGAAGGTTTCCTTCCTGAGGTGAGCCTGGCCAGAAATAGTCATCTTGGCTCATTCTCCAGTTTGGCACCAGGGACTAATAATGCACGGTCTCCTAATGGAAATTGTCTAATTTCATCCAACGGCTCCTCCAGAGAGAGCCGGGCTGACGCACTAACAGTCAATATAACAACATTCTTCTTGAAGTGCTGAACAATGGGCCTTTGGAGAGACTGTGATAAACCACGTCAGACTCCGGACAAACATGAGTGTAAAAATAGGCATCAGAAGCATTGACACAGCCACCTAATTTCTCAGGAGGAAGGCCTACACAGGGGAGGGTTTGCTCAGGCTGCATCAGGTGTGGTGGGAGAAGGACAGTAGAAAAAGAAAGGAAAGAGAAAGGAAAGGATAAATGATAAATGAACAAGAATGGTACACTGCATGTGGTTAGATAACACAAATCATGCTTTGGGTGTGATTTCATTAACATCATGGGGCTGTTTTTCAAATGCTCCATGCAAGGAATAGCCAGGAGGAAATAATTCTCTCACTCAACCTAGCTATCTCTGTATGTCCTTCTCTGTATATTGGGTTCTGTGAATTATTGCAATAGTACTTTTGTGAGACTAACAGAATTATCCAAGGCATATGCTTGTATGCCTGGTTTTATTTTTCTTGCTATTACTTACTTGTTTTGTAAATATTTTTTTTAGCCCTATCTAAATTTGATATATCCCAAGGGTCAAAAGTAGGAACTGGCTTGTGTCTACAATGATTATCCATGTCAAGACAGTAAACATCAGTTACAACTGTTGATTGATTATTTGGTTGATCCCAATAGTCTTAAAACATCAAAAGGCCTTTCATGAGTGAGCATTTCAGATATAAAACTGAAAAAATGTCTTCGAGATGGGTTATCTCAGGACTATGTCAACACTTCCCTGATTCCACGTCTATTTGCCTCCCTGTTTCCCATCCCCACCAACAAGCTAGAAATGCCAGACGTACTGAAATATGAATGGTTTTCATAGACCACAGGCCCTGAGATAGACACACCATGAGAAATTCTCTTTGGTTTGAACATGAGAATTTGCCAGGGAATGCACCCTAGCTGCATCCATGTCACTGATACCATATTCAGAGTCTGAATCAGGTGGCAGCTCAAACAAGTAAGTCTGCCTTCCCTGCTCAATCCCAAATTCAGACATATATTTAATACACTGATAGTGTCTGCATGTGGGAAGGGAAAATCTGGCTAGGGGAATACCAGAGTGAAAGAGAAACATCTCTGAATATGTTTTTGAGTCTTTTCAAGGTTCAGCCATGTAAATATAACACTACTCAAAAATGCAAAATTAAATTTAAATACACTAGCATGAGAATATTAATGGGAATAAAACATAGAATTCAAGTCCAAATGCACTACAAGGAAAAAAAAAGACCTATTCATATTGATTGGAACACAGGCCAGCAAGAAGTTGTTAACCAACCAGAAGAGTGAGAAGTTGTACTCCACTTACGTATGTTGTGTCAAAATGCATTCTACTGTCATGTATAACTAATTAGAAACACACACAAAAAAAAGAAGTTGTTAACCTCATGCATCTAATAACAACTTCAAAATATACATAACACAACTAACAGAAATACAAAGAGAAACTGATAGATACATAAAAATAAAATTAAACACAAAAATTAATGATATAGTGATAGCATTTGAATAATGTACACACATCTAATAAGTATATGTAAAACTTGATGTTCAACAGAGACACTACCACCACCACATATTTTTTAAAAACATACAGAAGCTCACAAAATTAGGCCACTTATTGATACACAAGGAAAATACCAACAAATTCCAAAGTGAACGGGTTCCACAAGTTGCATTTCCTGAATACAATGCAATAAATATAGAAATTAACAAAATGATGGCTATACTAGCCACACACACACACACACACACACACACACACACCCTTCTTTACTTGGAAATTTTAAAATATCTTAAGTTCTTGGATGTAAAATCGAGGCAAAACTATTTAAAAATAAACTGTAAGACTTTTATCAAAACAAGTGGCATAGAGCCAAAGCAATACTCAGAGGAAATTTTGTAGTTTTAAAATGCATGTGTCTTTGAAAATGAAAGGTTAAAAAATAAACCAAAGTATTCGACTCAGCAATAACAATAACAAGCAAAATTAATAAAGATAGGAGAAAATAATAAAATAGGAAACACTGATGTTCATATACATTAAACCATTTTAAAAGGAACATTATCAGGCTGTCTTTTGCAGAATGCATTGAAATGAATGTTGTCAAATAGCTTTTTAAAGAAAGTATCAGTAAAGATTAATTCTGGTGTATTATGCATAAAAGATTACTAGGATCAAATGACACAATGCAAATAAAAGCTTCCATGCAGTACCTGAAACAAGTGCTATTTAGCTGCTGCTATTAGCATTAAATATTTTTTTTGTGACAGTGAAATCATAAAGAGGCTCACTTTAGTGTTCTTACTTTTTAAAAAGTTTGCTGGACTGAAATCTGCTTTTGGATGACTATTCTTTCATTATTTCTATCAATGGTTACCTCTTCGCCCTGTGCCCACTCCTCCAACCACAAAAGTTTACTACCAGTATACTATCTTTGCATGGAACATATTTTTAAATATATGATCAAGTAGGGTGAACATCATGCCTGAGCACGGTTTTCATTTCTCCTATCAGACAAAATATGCCCAGTTGTTTATCTTTTCCTTATGTGAGGTGCACTATAGTTATTCAACTTTTCATGTTTCCTGAGTCCTTCATTATTTGTTGTTGCTACTCCTTTTTTCTAGGATTCTATCTGATGGTTTGGTCAGCATTCAGTTCAAGGAATCATTTCTTCACTTGATATTTTTAATGCAGTCAATGTTTTTTATTTCTTTTGTGTCAATTTCATTATCATTTTGGTAGGTCCAGGAACTCATAAGTCATTATGCCTCACTTTTTTTTTTTTTTTTTTAATTTGCAGAGTTGGGTATTGAACCCAGGACCTGGCACATGCTGGGAAAGTGCTCTGCCATTTATCCATATCCCCAGCCCTCAATTAGTCATTGAAAAACCATTTGCTGAGCATTTACTATTTGTCAGTCTATCTACTATGTGTGGAGGATACAGAAAGAACAAGTGTCTGTGTCCAGAAAATACTCTCGCCTAGGAATGTGTATGTAGGAGCAATGACAACATAGCATGCTAGAGACTGAGCCTGTGGTAAGTCTAGATTGCTTGGGAACTCAGGAGAACAGTTCCCAGCGTAAATTAAATAAAGAGTGGGAATGAGATCAGGGAAGGCTTCCAGGAAGTGATGTCAGGTAGGATGAACTCTGAGGACAAGCAGGAGCCATCCAGGAACATGGAGTGCAGGGTGGAGTGAGTAAAGGGTGTCCCAGAGAATACAGTCTGTACCAGGGAAATAAAATAAGGAGAAATATGTTTTTAGGGGTGTCAAGTAGTTGTATCACTGTGGTTTTGATTTGCATTTCCCTAGTGACTAATGATGTTGAACATCTATCCACATACTTATTGACTGTATCTGTATTCTTGGAAAATGTCACATTCTCTTTGTCCATTTTGAAATTTATGTTTTTGTTAAATTGTAATCATTTTTCACATATTCTTTATATAAGTCCTTTATCTGACATATAATTTCAAAATATTTTCTTCCATTCCATGGGTTGCCTTTTATGTAATTAATAGTTTTCTTAGAAAAACAGGAGTTTTAATTTTGATTAAGTCTAATTTGTTTATACTTTTGATTGTACTTTATTGTCATATCTAAGAAGTCATTGCTTATACAAGATCACAAAAATTTACTCTTATTTTTTTTCTGAGTTTTATGGCTTTATCTCACATTTAGGCCAATGATCCATTTTGAGTTAATTACAGTACATGGTGTGAGGTACAACCACAGCTTCACACTTTGTGAATGTCTAGTTATCACACATTGTTAAAAGAACTACTCTCTCTTCATTAAATCTACTTGTCACAATTGCCTCCACTTTGTCACAAGATCTTTTTTTTAAAAACATTTATTTATTTGCTTTAGTTGTACACTATGCCTTTATTTATTTTTTTCAAATTTATGTTTTATTCTAAGTTGTTAGAAGTGACAGCAGAATGTATTACATTTCATATTATACTTATAGAGCACATTTTTACATATCTCTGGTTGTATATAAAGTATATTTACACCATTCGTGACTTCATACATGCACTTAGGGTAATGATATCCATCTCATTCTACCATCTTGTTTTGTTCTTCACCCTTTTGCCCCCTCCCATCCCCTCCCTCCCCATTGGCCATTCTAGTCTTCCTCTAATCCTCCTATGCTCCCCATCCCAACCCCACTGTGAATCGGCCTCCTTATATATAACATTAGGCATTTGGCTTTTTGGGATTGGCTGACTTCACTTAGCATTATATTCTCTAACTTCATCCATTTACCTGTGAATGCCATGATTTTATTCTCTCTTATTGCTGAGTAATACTCCATTGTGTATATATATATATACCACATTTTCTTTATCCATTAATCTACTGAAGGGCATCTAGATTGGTTCCACAGTTTAGCTATTGTGAATTGTGCTGCTATAAACATTGATGTGGCTGTGTCCCTGTAGTATGCTGTTTTTAAGTCTTGGGTATAGACCGAGGAGTGGGATAGCTGGGTCATAAGGTGGTTCCATTCCAAGTTTTCCAAGGAATCTTCATACTGCTTTCCATACTGGCTGCACCATTTTGCAGTCCCACCAACAATGTATGAGCGTGCTTTTTTCTGCACATCCTCGCCATCATTTATTGTTGTTGTGTTCTTAATAGCTGCCATTCTGACTGGTGTGTCACAAGATCTTTGTGGAAAGTTTTCTGACGTTTCAAAAATCTATTGATCAGTGTAAGGATTTATTTCTGTACTATCATTTCTCTTCATCTTCATGCCAGTACCATACTATCTTTTTATTTTTGGTGGCACTTGGGGATTGAACCCAGGGCCTTGTGCATGCGAGGCAAGCACTCTACCAACAGAGCCATATCCCAGCCCCTGAATACTATCTTAATTACTGTAGCTTTGTAATAAGATCTAAAGTCAATCGGCAAGTGTGAGCTTTCCAATTTGGTTCTTTTTAAGACTTTTTATTATTGAGGTAATCATGGTTTCTTATTTTGTCTTATTTTGTTTTGTTTTACCTTTACTAATAGGGTGCTACCTTGTTTGACTTTAGTATGTTGTACCAATCTTATATTCCTGAGATAAGTCTTGGTCATAGTATATAATCCTATTTATACATTGCTGGATTGTTTGCTAATATTTTGTTGAGAATTTTTGCATCTATATTCATATGGGATATTGTTATGTAGTTTTCTTTTCAAGTGATATCTTTGTTCAATTTTTATATCAAGGCAATATTGACCCCATAGAATAAATGGAGTGTTGGGGAGTGTTACCTCTCCTTCATTTTTTGGAAGAGTTTGTGAAGGACTTGTGTTAATGCTTTTTAAACATTCAGTAGCATTTACCAGTGAGCCTTCTGGACCTCAACTTTGTCACAGAATTTTTGTGGAAAAAATTGATTACTAATTCAATCTCTCTACTCATTATATGTCTGTTTGAATCTCAGTGAAGTACAAACAGGATTGTCAGTTTCAAAATTTCTACTTTGTTCTTCCTATTGGTATTCTTTATTTGGTGGTACAACATTCTTATATATTTTCTTTTAGTTCTTTGCACCTATTAATTAACTGAGTTTAAATCTTTGTATAGTATTATGTCCAAAGTATGGACTTCCTCTGGCACATTTTCTTTTGACCACTTTTTTTTTTTTTTTGAGTAAAGGGCATGCTTTCTAGTTTATTTGTATGCCTTGTATGTGTGTGTTAAAAGCCACATCTTAAGCACTAAACTGTATCTTTCTAGGAATCTCTTCATTTCACTTATTTTTGTCTAATTTGTTGACATATTGAAGTTCATAGTGTTCTCTTAAAATTCCTCTTATTCTATAAGTTCAGTAATAATGTTGCCTCTTTCAATCCTAATTTCAGTCTCTCTCTCATGTATAGATATAAGGATATATCTTTATAGATAGATAAAACCTTTTTCAAAATTTTTCAAAATTTTTCGTCAGTCTAGCTAAAGAGTTGTCAATGTTATCAATCATTTCATCAAGCCAGATTTTTGTTTCATTCGTTTTCTCTCTTATTTTCTATATTTCTGCTCTAATCTTTATTATTTCTTGGCTTCTGCTTGCTTTGGATGTATCCTGCTCTTCTATTTCCAGTGTTTTTTAGGTGGGAAGTTAATGTGTGTGTGTGTGTGTGTGTGTGTGTGTGTGTGTGTGTGTGTGTGTATGGGCGCACACATGCATGCTTGTAATGTTAAGATCCAAACTGGGAGCAAAGTGCTCCACTATTGAGCCCCATCCCA
The DNA here is from genome assembly GCA_025594165.1 of Tamias sibiricus. Classification (NCBI taxonomy): domain Eukaryota; kingdom Metazoa; phylum Chordata; class Mammalia; order Rodentia; family Sciuridae; genus Tamias; species Tamias sibiricus. The sequence goes on from CM046669.1 coordinate 53,305,979, forward strand.
GCCCCTGCAAGGTTAGCTTATTGAGATGTCTCATTTTTAAAAAATAGGCATTTACCTATCATTTCACTCCAAGCACTGCTTTGGCTACATCTCATAAGTTTTGGTTTGTTATTTTCAGTTTTACTTTTTTTTTTTACTAGTGGGAATTGAACCAGGGGTGCTTAACCACTGAGCCACATCCCCAAGTCCTTTATGTATTTTATTTAGAGACAGGGTCTCACTGACTTGGCTAGGGTCTAGCTAAATTGCTGAAGCTGGCTTTGAACTCATGACCCTACTGCCTCTTCCTGAACCACTGGGATTACAGGTGTGTGCCACTTTGCCTGGCTCCTTGTCATTACTTTTTTGACATATTGGGATAGTTTGCACTCCTATCTCTTCCTCCACTACTGCTTTCTTCTGTTTTGTATATTTTCTAGTGCACCATTTTAGTTCTCTTGTCTTTTTTGTTTCTCTTGTCATTTCGTAAATTTAATTATATTATTAGTGTTTGCCTTGTAATTATAATTAAGTTTTAATTTATAACAATATAATTTGGATTTATAACATAATTTTCATTAGCATATAAAAGCTTCCCTCTTATATAACTCTTCTTTATGGCATTATTATATAAATTACATCTTTATACAGTCTAAGCCCTCAACACAGAGTTTTGGTGTTCCCCTGCCAACCCTGGCACTGAGAATTGAACCCAGAGGCACTTTACCACTGAGCAACATCCCTAACCATTTTGATTTTTTATTTTGAGACAGGAACTCACTAAGTTGCAATGCTGGCTTTGAACTTGTGAACCTCCTGCCTTAGTCTCCTGAGTTGCTAGGATTACAGGTGTGGGCCACTATGCCTAACCTTCAATATAGTTTATACTCATTGCTTTATGCAGTTATCTTTTAAATGATATAGAAGAGTTACAAACCAAAATTACATTTATGCTATATTGTCTTTTATATTTGTGTACTCATTCTTTCACGTGGATCCAGGTTATTAACTAGCGTCCTTTTATTTCAGCCTGAAGGACTTCCTTTAGTGTTTTTTTTTTTTTTTTTAAATAGGGCACATCTTCTAGTAATGATGTTTTTCAGGTTTTGTTGATCCAGGAATGTCTTAATTTCTGCATTGTTTTCCAAAGAGTATATTTTGTTGTATATAGTGCTTTACATTGATCATAATATTCTTTTGGCACATAGACTATGTTATCCCACTTCCTCTAGCATCCATTGCTTCTAGTGAGAGGTTCACTGTTTCTCTGACTGAGAATTCCTCATGTGTGATGAGTTGCTTCTGTCTTGCTGCTTTCTTTTTGTTTTTGTCTTTCAACATTTTGATTATGGCATGTTTAGGTGTAAGACTCTTTTAAGTTTAATCTGTTTGTACTTCACTGAGATTAGGGATGGGTAAATGTATTATTTGTTTTTGTGATGATGGGGACTAACCTAGAGTTTTGGTGTTCCCCTAGATCATGCTAGGCAAGTGTTCTAATACTGAATTATGTACCTTTAGCTAACCCAATGTGTTTTCACAAAATCAAATTTGGGAAGTTTCCAATCATTTTTTACATACCTTCTGCTATTTCTTTCCTCTCTTTCTGGGATTCTCATGCACATATTGGTACAAATGGTGATGGTCCACACGTCTCTGAGTCTCTTCTTTATTCTTCATTAATTTTCATTTCTGTTCTGCAGACTGAATAAGTTCTGCTGACCTACCTGCAAGTTCATTATTTCCTTATTCTGTCAACTTAAATATGCTATTGAATTCCTCTAGTGAACATCATATTTCACTTATAGTACTTGTCAGTTTCAAAATTTCTACTTTGTTCTTCCTATTGGTATTCTTTCTTTGGTGGTACAACATTCTTATATTTTCCTTTAGTTCTTTGCACATATTAATTAACTGATTTTAAATCTTTGTATAGTATTATGTCCAAAGTATGGACTTCCTCTGGCACATTTTCTTTTGACCAGTTTTTTTTTTTTTTTTTTTTTTTTTTGCTTGAGTAAAGGGCATGCTTTCCAGTTTATTTGTATGCCTTGTATGTGTGTGTTAAATGCCACATCTTAAGCACTAAACTGTGGCAACTCTGGAAATCAGATCCCACCTCTTTATAGGATTTGCTGGGGTTTTTTTAATGTTTGTATAGTAGCAATTGTTTGTTTAGTGACTGTGCTGAATTGATTATGTAGAGTCTTTATTTTTTTTAATATTTATTTATTTGTTTTAGTTGTACACAATGCCTTTATTTTTACATGGTGCTGAGGATCGAACCTGGGCCACGCACGTGCTAGGCGAGAGCTCTACTGCTGAACGACCACAACCCCAGCCCCAAAGTCATTATTCTTCATAGTAACATGTAGCCACTGACGTTTGCTTGGTTAGTTTAGTGTTCAACTAATTATTGAACCTAGAGTTTCTTCTATGCCTTGCACTAGTAACTTTCCCCACCTTTGTTAAGTGACTCTGTGTATGCCTTGGAGCTGTAACCTTAATGCTTTTGCAGAGAGTTTACAATTATACCTGAGTCTTAAATTTCCTGCTTTTGCAGAACCTCAAGTTCAGCCAAAGGTGAGTGATTAGTGCCTCTTTAGTTATTTTCATGCTTTTGAACAGTTCTGCATATGCACATGACCTTCCAGAGTCCCAGAAATATGTGAGAGCTTTTCAAAGCCCTCTATGGACAGCTTATTTCCTAGCCTTTCCTTTTTAACTATTTTTGGTCAACATTTTATTTGCCTGCCAACTGTTATTGCAGCTTCAGGCAGCTGAGATATTAAGTAATTGTTGTTGATTGTTTGCCCTATATTCCTGAGAAAGGCTGCTCACATCAGTGAGCTCAGAGTTAGAAGAAATAAAGGTCATCTCTTCAGGTGGAGGTTTCTAGAGCATTGCTAGACAGGTCAAACAGTGGCAGCTCTCTGGGGATGGAACTTCCGGGGAGCTTCTTCCCACTATGGTGACTGCTAGACTGCTGGTTTTTATCATACCATAATGGCCAAGCTGTTGGTTTCCAAAGCTATCTACGTGACTGAGGAGCAAAGGATCAGCACCCCCAGAAAGCACAAGATCCACAGAGCTTGCAGTCTTACCAACATTTAGCAATTTTTTTTCTTGTATAAATGCTACTCTAATTGTTTCAATGTTTTAGCTAGTTTCCAGAGTTCTGAAAAAGATTATTTTTACTTATATTTTCCATTGCTGTTGCTATTAGAGAGGAATGGATTTTCAGAGATCCTTTATACCAACATTTTGCCCTTTTTGGTTTTCTCTGTTGGTTTTGTGCCATTGGTCCTCTTAGATTTGTTGCCCTGCACATCTGGTATGATGCCTTCCCACGTCTCCGTCTAAATTATAAATACCAGTGTTAATCAAGACTGGACCAGAAACAATCTGATGCACATTCCTGAATCCAACCATTTGGTTCCATGTCAATTATTGAGTGTCAGGGTTGAAGAATTCAATTGAACAACATTACATTATCAATCTACATTTCATCATGTTGCCCAAAAATATATTATGCAGATGAGATAGAATAGAAGAAATAAGGGGCTGGGGTGGCTCAGTGGTAGAGCTCTAGCCTATCACGAGCATGGCCCTGGTCGATCCTCAGCACCATGTAAAAATAAATAAATAAAATAAAGGCATTGTGTACAACTAAAAATAAATAAATAAATATTTTTTTTAAAAAAAAGAATAGAAGAAATAAGAGGTGGAAAAGAAACAACAGGAGGGAAAAAGAGACTATGACTTCAATCTCAAAGATTTGTGCTAAACTTCCTCACACCTACATTCCCCAAGCCAGTATTTTCCCCAGGCTTGTCACTCTCCCAAATTTCTGGGAAATCTCCACATATTCACTTAAAGTTACTGGAAATTCACCCACTTACGAAAATTTCCCTGTGCACTGTTAGCCCACTAATATATGTATTTTAAGAACAGATAGAGCAAAGGGGGGAAAGAAATCTATAATACAGGGTAGTTTCTCATGTTCTTTATTGATCAGATAATGGAGAAGATGTTAACCTAAGGATCATGAGAATTACCAGACCATCATAAACCATCCTGGGATCACCAGACTGATGTCATCCCCACATACATTCCCCCTACCAAGTCTCCTTTAAAAGAAGAGTCCAGGACCCCCAAAGGACCTCCCCCCCCCCAATATCCTGCATTGTCACTTGAATTTGTGTTGCTTGCTTTCCTAAATAAATCTATTTGTGCTTCTTCTGAAATGTCTTGAAATTCCTTTCTGAGATGTTTGTCAAGGGCCCTATTGTCCTGAGTCGAGAACCCCGTCCTTAGATCTGCTTCAGTGACACAGTCATTTAGAATGTTTTGCTTATAACAAAATGTAGCTTTTCAGTGTTAGTCCTCTTATTTATATCCTCTTCTCTTGCTTTATTTGTTATTACAGAATTCCTAACCATGAACATATCATATATCTATTCACTTTTTGTCTGATTCACCATTAACTTTCATGCTTCTTGAAAGCAAGAAAGTTTTGTTCATTTTGTTCTACGTTTCCAGTGTCTAGAAAAGTTCTTAGCATATAGCACCTGGTTCAATAAATTACTTGTGGACTGGGGGTGTAGCTCAAAGTTAGATTGTTTGCCTAGCATGCCTGAAGCCCTAGGTTCCATCCCTGGTGCCCTCCCCATAGAAAATTATTTGTGAATGTAATAAGTGAATTACTTGATCAATTTAGTAATCTTTCCTTTGATGGGGTGGGGGATACTGGGGATTGATCCCAGGGGTGCTTTACCACTGAAAGATGTCCCCAGTCCTGTACTTTTCTTTCCTTTCCTCCTTAGATAGGGTCTCACTATGTTGCTAGGACCTTACTAAAAGGCTGAGGCTACCCTCAAACTTGAAATCTTCCTGCCTCAGCCTCCTGGGTCACTTGGATTATAGGTGTGTGCCACCAGACCCAGGTACATAATAAGTTTTTAGGAAAAAATAAATGTGATTAGCTTGATATAACTTGTTCTTAAGAAAAAAACCACATTGCTTTGGTAGAATACTATTAACTTTTCAAAATGCAAACAACTGATTGACTTGTAATTTCAGTCAATTTTCAGGGACCAATATCATATTTATTAGTCTGAAATTTACAACCTTTTAAAAATTTGGCCTATTTTTTGCCTTTAAATTTTGGCATCTTTCCCATTCTTCATAAATTCCCAAAAGTATAGTTAACAATGAATCTAAGATGATATCAGAATGCTTTTAAGCACTTTGGGATAAAAAAAAAAATAGTGAATCTGAGCTTAAGAACCAAATTAATTTAAAACAACCACTTTTACTTTTAAGTAGCTTCAGGATTGTACTGGGTTGGAACTCCAAATTTACATTGCTTGTTATAATATTGTTTGTAACTTGAAAACCATTCTCCCTAATGGAGAAAACTTGAGTAAAATAAGCATGGGGCAATTCTTATTTCCTTTTATTATTAGCTCATATAACCCCCTTTTCACTGAAGTCTGGTGCTTTTCACCACCCCCACCCCCACCCTTTTTTTTTCCAGTTGTAGATTTAAATGTCCTGTTTATTACCATTCTTATCTGTTAGAAGTTTAACTTCATTCTGGACTCTAGCCTTTCTGCAAATACTCTTTGAAATTCCTGTTACTCTCTTGGACTTCTCTGTAAGTTTCAGGTTTGACCTATGCTTTTTAAAAAAAGACTGAATATTGCAAAAGAGTCCCCTGTATAGCTATTTTGGCTTCTTTAGATGTTGCCCCTTGTTCCAGTAAGATCATGTAAAATTGTTAGGTCTGGCATTTAGTTTGAGAATATTTTTAGCCCCATCTAAGACAAATTTCACATTATAGACATTGGCTATAGAATGAAAATTACATTGTTCAGATGATAGCTCTATAAACACCCACATTTTTCTCTTGTTCTTAGGTAATGTCAAAATTATAAAGAAAATGTGGTATATATACACAATGGAATTTTACTCAACAATAAAAGAGAATAAAATAATTAAATTTGCAGGTAAATGGAAGAAGTTGGAGAATATAATGCTAAGTGAAATCAGTCAATCTCTAAAATCCAAATACCGAATGTTTCCTCTGATATAAGGAAGCCGGTTCACAGTATTGTTGGGTCGGGGTACATAGGAGGATTAGAGGAACACTATAATGGTCAAAGGGAAGGGAGGGTAAGGGAGGGAGCAAGGGGGAAAGGGGAAAAAAAAGAAAAAGTGGTTGAATAAGATGGATATCATTATTCTAAATGCATGATTGAAGACTTGAATGCTGCGAATATAATTTGTATACAAACTGTTTTGTGTAAAATGATGCTCTATATGTATAGTATGAACTGTAATACATACTACTATAAATAAAAATTTTAAAAAATTAGCAGAACAATGATACAGTCCTGCTTAATGGAAGACTTATCTTCATAATGGAGCTTAAGATGAAAGCATTAGAAGAACACCAGAAATAAGAGTAATACTACAATCAAGCTTATTAAACATGTTTCAAAGCAAATTACAATGAATTGTAACATCCCTACTCATTATGGAATTAATCATAGGTTTCTGATAGGGAGTAGGTTAGGTTAAATGTTACTGTCCCCTTCTTCTTCCTCCCATTTTCTTTTTTTTTTTTTTTTTTAAATTTTGCCATCTTCAGTCTTGAGAGGGTTATCTGGCAATAACTAAAACTAGAACTAAGAAGAGTAAAATTTCATCTCCTAGGAAAGCTAGTCAGTAGATGTAGCAGTCTACTGCTATAAGCAGAAACTGTGTGATCTCCATGTGTAGATTACAGCACAAGAAATCAGAGCCCAGGAGGGGTCTAGCGAGAAGTAAAGGAGTTGCCCCATAACAATGGCTATGAGGATAATATGGACATTTTGACTTCTAGTCATGTATAACAAGGCCCAACTTCTCATGGAAGTTGAGGAATGAAGTGGAAACAAAGCACAGACAAGGAAAAAAATATGACAGCACCATAATACACCTCTAGTATACAAAATTTTATAGTGACTGTGTTAGTCAGCTTTATGTCACTCTAACAAAATACCCAAGGAAATTAACTTATAAAGAGAAATTTTTTATTTTGGCCTACTGTTTTGGAGGTTCCAGTTCATGATCTCTTGGCTCCATAGCTTTGAGCCTGTTGTGAGGCAGCACATCATGGTGGCAGTGTGTGGTGGAACAAAGCACCTCATCTCGGAAGAAAAGAGAAGGAGATAGAGGAAAGAGCTAGGGCCCCACAATTCCTTTGGAGACCCCAGTGATCTAAAAACCTCATAAGAGATCTTCCTCCTAAAGTCTACCACCTTCCAATAGTGCCACCCTGGGGACCAAGCCTTTAACATATGGACCTCTGGGGGACATTCAACTCCCAAACTATAGCACTGACATCTATGAGGAGGACATGGACACTTTGACTTCCAGCCCTATATAGCAAGGCCAGCTCTCCAGGAAGTTTGGATAGAGTTAAAGCAAGGGGGAAAACCACCAATTGAGAAAAGAAACTATGACAGTTGTCATACACCTCTAATATATAGAAGTCAACAGCTACTAGTAAGGAAAAAAAGGCTTCTCAGAGAGAGATGAGTGAAGAAGAAAAGACAACTAAAACAACTAAGAAGCGTATGAAAATGTTGATTTCACAAAAGAAATATAGAATGAAAACAGTAGCCTGGAGAAACATCTCAGCCTAATAACACATGTTGTTTTAAACCACTAAAATTTGTGGTAATTTATTAAATCCTATAGAAAACTGATACACCATAGGTTTGAAACAAATTCTAATTCGATTCTGGGCAACTATAGGGGGAAAATCAGATTGGTCTTTCATGAATTAATGTTTATGATTGAATCAATGACCTCACCAAAATGAGAAACACACTGACAAGTCCTATAAATTGGTTCTTCTGTGCCACTGAGCCTAGATTAAACTCTGTGTAACCATGTCCTCCTCATTCTCAATCCTGTGAGGGTACTTAAAATTGATCTCCAGAGGATACTGAGAGTTCATATAACTGTTGACTATTGGTGACATAAAGCAGATTAAAGGGGCAAAGCTTTCTTCCCCAGTGTGTTGCTAACTCAATAAAATTGCTTAGAGTTTGGTGTCACCTGCTATTGACTCCGATTATGATGCAGAACTAATAACATGTAGACTTTACATTTTCTAAGCATCTAACACCAAAGGTGGAGAAGGTGGAGAATCATAGACATAATAGAACATGGGGGCATGACAAAGCCCTTGAGACCAACTCATACTCCATTGCCTTCCTTTTCCTTTTTCTTTCTTTCTTTATTTTTGGTACGGGGAATTGAACCCAGGGGAATGTAACCAGTGAGCCACACCCCCATCCCTTTTTAAAAATAGTTTATTTGGAGACAGGGTTTTGCTAAGTTGCTTAGGGCCTTGCTAAATTGCTGAGGCTAGCTTTGAACTTGCAATCTTCCTGCCTCAGACTCCTGAGCCACTGGGATTACAGTTGTGTGCCACCATACGTGGTCATTGCCTTTATTTTTTAAATGAAGAACTGAAGCTTACAGAATTTCTTGAAATTTAGACAATATTTTTTTGGTGACTACACCTATATTTCCCTTTTAAATTACCTGCTGTATCACATCTTCTTGGAATTTTTAAGAAAGAAGCAGGTTGTATGAAACTTGTCCCTAAATAGTGGCACATTTGGAATGGCATCCAAATAGTGGTTTGTAGTCAGGCACAGTGGCTTGTTCCTGTAGTCCCAGCTACCCAGGATGCTTGAGTCCACGTGTTGGAGTCCAGCTCCAGCAACAGCAAAACCCTGTCTAAAACAGAAACAGAAAGGAAAGTTAAAAAAATTAAAAATGTGTGCAGGAAAAATGAGTACAGAATAAGAGAATTTTTGTAGATTTTTATAAAAAAGATATGGAAGGGAAGTCAGGAATGATACCAGCCAAGATGATCTACAGAGCATGTTTAGATTATGAAAGAAAGAGTGAATGTATATTTGGGAGGATGAAGCTATTGCAAGAGGATGACAAGAGTGAGCAAGACACTGACATCCTGGTTGTTGTCAACTAACAAATCTTCACTGAACACTTAGTGTGTGCCTGGTGCTATTTATGAGAGAAACAGTGGTGAGCCTGCAGAAGCTGTTTTCCTGGTGTTTGGCTCAGTGGTGATAGACAAAATAAGTATGTGTTAAAAATAAACAAGATTGTTTTAAGTATTCACAAATGTGCTAGGGAAAAATGAAATAAGGTAGTGATACAGAAAGTGAGGAGTAGTTTCAGGGAAGGCCTCTTTCACAGCAGTTGAGTTGAACTCTGAGTCACACATAGAAGATAGTCATGCCAAATTCTGGTGTTCTAAGTAGAGGAAACAAAACAGAAGTGCTAAGTTTCTGAAGTGAGCATGTTGTAGAGACAGAAAGATGACCAGTGGTGCTGAAGCCTAGGGGATGAGGAAGAATGAAGGGAGGGAGGTGAAGTCAGAGGACTGGCTAAAGTGGGGTCCTATATTTCAAGGCATCTCAAGGGGCATTCTCAACTCTTGCGCTGGAAAGAGGCAGAAGAACAGCGGGGCGTGGTGGCACATGCCTGTAATCCCAGCATTTGGGTGGCTGAGGCAGGAGGATCTTGAGTTCAAAGACAGCCTCAGCAATGGCGAGGCACTTAGCAACTCAGTGAGACCCTGTCTCTAATAAAATACAAAAAAGGGCTGGGTATGTGGCCCAGTGGTCGAGTGCCCCTGAGTTCAATCCCCTATACAAAAACAAAAACAAAAACAAAAACAAAAACAAAAACAAAAACAAAAAAATCAAGAGGCAGAAGAGCATAGTAGAAGATGTGATTGGGTAGAGAAAGTAAGGCTCAGTCAGTGGACTGAGAATTTCATGTACAAATACCAGTCAAGATTCTCGAACAGCACATGCTGAAAGCTTGTTTCCCAGTATTGTGGTGTGCTAGGAGGTGGTTGAACATTTAGAAGTGGGGCTTATAGGAAGGTAATTAGGCCCCACCCTCATGAATAGATTAATGCTATATTCTGGAAGTTCTAGCTTTCATAGGACCAGGTTAATACTGCAAGAGTGGGTTCTTTAAAAATGAGATCACCCCACATATTTGATCTGTTCTGCAAGTAACCTTTTCCCGTTTCATTTCCCTGTGTAGTGACATAGCCAAGAGGGGCCTCAAAATAAGCTGAACAGTTAAAGCCACTCAGTCCTATGTTTTCAGCCTTTAAAACTGTGAGCTAAATAAATTCCTTTGTAAAGTTAAAAAAAAAAAAAAGAGAGAGAGAGTGAGAGAGAGAGATTCTTGAAAAGGGTATTACGAGGGGGTATTGGTATCTGGTAGAGAAAATTCCAGCCCATTATCTTTAGAAAGAAGAAAAACAAGGAGAAACTGGAGAAGAAATGAGCATATTAGGGTTCTTTAGAGAAACAGAATTAATAACTTATCTATCCATCATCCATCCATCCATACTATCTAGCTATCTATTTAAGTGGCTTATGCAATTATGGAGGCCAATGAGTCTCATGACCTTCCAGCCGCAATTGGGGAGGAGAGCTGGTGTTGTAGTTGCAGTTTGAGATTGAAGACCTAATAATCAGGAGAACCAATGGTATTAGTGCAGGTAAAGACCAACATCCCATCTTGAAAACCATCAGTCAGAGAGGGTGAACTCTTTGCTCATGTAGATTTTTGTTCTAGTCAGGTCTCCAAAAGATGACATAAAGCCCATCCACACGGGGAAGTGCAGTGTGCTTTACTTAGTCTATGATTCAAATGTTAATCTCGAGCAGAAACACCCCTACAGACACTCTCAGAATAATGTTTAACTAAATATCTGGGCATTCCATGGTCCAGTCAAGTTGACACATCATATTAACATCAACAATGAACAAGAAGGCTAGTGCCCAAAAATGCATGTTCAAATGGAATGTGCACTACTTACTGTGATCTTTGGCAAGTTACTTAATCATCCTAAACTTCCCTTTCCCTGGGCGAAATGGAAAAACTAAGGATAGCTCCTTCTTGAGCTTGATTTTAAGAATCAAGTGAGATAATGTCTACAGAATGCTTAACAGCATACATGCCCCAAGTTTGGGAGATGTGGAGCTTGATGGGCAAAAGAGACAAGTGAATTTTGAGTGGGTAGCTAGATACAATGAGAATCAAGGAATCATGTGGATTTGTAACACCAAACCCACTTTTCCTGACTTTGAATCTGAATCGCATGGATCATTGTCAACCATTCACTCTGTTTCACATGTCAAGGGAACCAGTGTGTACCAGCCCAATTTTTGAGTTAGTCTCCTGCTCACATGAAGATGAGAAGCAACACAAGATCTCATTTGAAATGTTAGAATTCATGAAACAAAACTAACTTTGTAGATGCTGAAGAATCACTGAGTGAAAAACAAAGTGGGTTAAAATGTTGGGTGTTATGTTATAAGGTGCTCCGCCTACAAATTTATGGTGGAATATAGTTACAGCAGTCTCCCCTTACTCATGGGGGGGATAAGTGCCATGACCCCAAGGGGATGCCAAAAACAATGGATAGTGGTAAACCCTACATATATATGGTTTTTCTATACATAGGTACTTATATTAAAGTTTAATTTATAAACGAGGGACAATAAGAGGCTAATAAAATAGAACTAATAAAATAGAACAATTATAACAATATGCTGTAATAAAGTCTCTCTCTCAAAATATCTATTGTGCTGCCCTCACCCTTCTTCCTGTGATGCTATGAGATGATACAATGCCTACGTGATGAGAAGTAAATGTGACTGACCTAGGTACTGTGACATAATGTTAAGTTACTATGTATATCTATGTATGTGCTGGGTGCACAAACACTATCATACTGCAACAGTCCATCTGTTAACTGAGATTAAGTGACTAAAAGACAGGTTGTCTAAATAGCATGGATAATTCACATCCCAGGCAAGATGGAGTTGGACAATGTGAGATTTAATCATGCTTCTAAGAATAGCACACAAAATTCATGAACTCTTTATTTCTGGAATCTCCCCTTTCATATTTTTTGGACAGTGGTTGATGGTGGGTAACTGAAACTTTGGAAAGCAGAACTGCAAACAAGGAGGAGTACTGTGTATACCTATTCAACACTGTGTGTTCTCTCATAGGGACTGGTTAAGGATTGATACACTGAATATACTGCCAATATACCTTTTGAATGTCTCAAATTCTTCTCCTCATCTCCATTCATACCCACCACTCCTGCTTTAGTTGAAGTCATCCTCATATCTCTTGGGTACAGTTTTGTAACCAGGCACTGGGTGCTGATTCAGTGCTATGAAGGCTTTTCTATTTTTTTTTTCCCCCTTCCAGTGCTGAAGATTGAACCAGAGGTCTCATACATGCTAGGCAAACATTTAATCACTAAGCTACTTTTCCATCCCTTTTTATTTTATTTTGAGGTAGTATCTCACAAGGTTACTCAGGCTAGCCTTGAGCTTGCAGTCTTCCTACCTCAGCCTCCTGAGTAGCTGGGCTTATAGGAATGCATCACTGCATCTAGCTAAACTGAAACCTTTTGTGACACTGGGTCTGCCATTCTACTTCTTTGCAACTTTGATTCTCTTTCAAGACCCATGAAGACAAATACTGTGGGCATTTTAATACCTAAGAGTAATATGCATATAGGCTGTGAAATATGCTGGGCTGTAACTATGAGGTTCAAAAGTGAATGACTATTTTTCTTGTGTTTTCAGAAGGCAGTTATATCCTACAAAACTATTCAGTGCTGGTCAATATGAATAGCAGAGCTACAGGGTTTGGGGTAGACGTCTTTGCTTCCCTCTTGTCATTTAGAGTAATTGTGGATTAAGAGGACTGAATCTGGAAAAACTCTAAAGTGCCATCCTTCAATCTCCTTCTTCAGTGCCCTGCAAGAAGACCATGCCTTAAGAGTCCCACACTGTTGCCTCTGTACCCCCAAAAGGCTTGTCCCCTTGGCTGGAACTTATGCTCCGAACTTCCTCAGAAGATAGAAATCTTCTCCCTGTTCTCCTTCTTCCTTTCCCTCAGGTATTTGCACAACAAAAAGGGTCAGATAAACAAAACAATAGCACAGTGCCTCATCTCAAAGAAAGAATTCTCCTGAAGTATAATTTTATATATTCTGGACGAAGGGGAAGATGAGCTGGGAGAGTAGCTCAGCTGTAGAGTGCTTGCCTAGCATGCATGAGGTCCTGGGTTTCATTCCCAGAGTGTGTGGGGTATGGGGTGGGGGGGGTGTGGCGGAGAGTGTGCACAGGCAAGCACATTTGGGGTGGGAAAGTGAGAGAAATTCTTTTTTTTTTTTAAATTAGAGCATCATAATTATACATAGTATTTGAGTTCATTTGACAATCATATATTCAAGAAATTTGATTTCAATCCCCATTTCACCCTTTCCCTTCCCTCCTCCTATTCTCTCTCCTCTCTTCTATTGATCTTTCACTCCTCCTCTATTTAGTATTGATTAGTATTATGCATGTATGTATATGTGTCTATGCATATGTGAATTTTTTTGTTTATATATGTATATGATGTGCTGTTGTTAAATTCATTCCATATTTTAATCCCTTTCCCTTATTTCCTCCTTCCCTCTCATTCTCCTTTTTCTACTCTACTGATCAACTTTATGTCTTTATAATATCCAGTCTCCTTCCCTTCCACATTCTTTCCCTTATTTTGATCTAGCTTCCACATACAAGAGAAAACATTCAGCTCTTGATTTGCTGAGTCTGGCTTAATTCACTCAGCACGATTTCCTCCATTTGCATCCATTTCCCAGCAAATGTCATTATTTGATTATTCTTAATGGCTGAGTAAAACTCCACTGTGTATATATACCACATTTTCTTGATCCATTCATCTGTTGATGGGCATCTAGGTTGATTCCATAATTTGGCTATTGTGAATTGTGTTCCTATAAACATTGAAGTGGCTCTAGCACTATAATATGCTGATTTTAGTTCTTTTGGATATATACAGAAGAGTGGGATCACTGGTCACATGGTGGTTCCATTCCTAATTTTTTTGAGGAGTTCTACACTGCTTTCCATAGTGGTTAGAGAAAAGAATTCTAAAGCCAAGGGTCTTCCTATACCTCTGATCATATATTAATTGTGTGGCCACTAATCTGGCTTTGCTTAACAGTGATGTATGTTTAATTTAAAAAGAACAAGAAGAAGAAATTCTCTGTCTAAAACAATTCTCCATCCCATTGATTAAAATCAATGCACATTCTGATTGAGGGCAGAGTTTTTGCTCTGAATAAACTGCTTCCTCTAAAGAGATTGACCTGGTGGCATAGCACTGGCCAATGAGTCAGAAAACCTAGCCTTTGCCCTGTGCAACACCATTTCCTAACTATGTACCCTTTGGCAAGCCACTTAACCTCTCTGAGGATCTACTTCCTAAACCCAACATAATTTCTCCTCCGCATCTTAGAAGTGGTTATTTTGAAGAATAAGTGAGATAATAAAATGAGAACTGGCCTTGAGATATTTAAAACATACAGTGAAGGATGAGCACTTCCCCCACCCTACCTAGTGATTTTAACACATAATATATATTCCATATTGTTGGAAATATGGAAGGAAATGGCTGCTGGTCAAAGCCAATTTTAGAAACATGCATTTTTGCAAAAGGAAGAGTAAACTTTCATAACAACAATGTTGCTGGTACAGGATGGGCCTGATGAGAAAACAGTGTGAAGATAGTCCAGCAGGTGTCAGCAGAGAACCAACTTTCCTTACTTCATGGGCCCACTTGAGAGGTAGGCTGTGCTCAGGCCTGGTGGGCTGGGACGGGGCTGACAAGATTCTGCCATAAATTCCAAGGCTATCCTAATTCTGGTGTGGTGCGAGTAGGCACATTGGATCCACTGAGATGGGGACAACCGTTGGACTTTATCTACTAAGTCCTTCTCATTGGCTCCAGGATCCTTAATCCTCAGAAGATCTCTCCCCATTCTGGTCTTCCATTCTGGGCTGAGTCCCTCCTCTGCCCTCAGACCTTTGCTCCAGCTTGGAAAACCTATCTCAATTCTCTTTGCTTTATTTGGTTAGAGAAGTATTGCTTCGGGAGTGACTCCCTCTGAAATCTAGGGTTATTGTGAATGTATAATTTTTTAAACCTGCAGTTAGTTCGGGCAACAAATCTAACTTCACCAAAGTACATGGCTAATGCATTGGGAGCAGGAGAACAGTTTCCAGCAACCAAATAGTAGCCTATGGAATGAAGTATTCAATTTTGTATATGTTACAGATGATCTTTCATATTTCACTCTTGTGAGAACATGAATTCATCACAAATACATATACATTTATGTTATAATGTGCCATGTCACAATAGATCTATTGTGGGTACTTTAAGGTCTTGAGGAAAAGAGTTGAGGCCTACTTAGAAAAATCCAAGCACTGTGTTTGTGGAAGGGAGGGGTGTTTATGGGGGTCCCTAGGGTTCTAAATCCTAGTATCTAGAACCCACAAAGAACAGAAATCCTGTATCCACCACTAAACATCAATGCAGGGCCCAGTGGTCTATAAATCTCCACCTGATAGAATGATAGGCAAAATGTACACAGATTCCTACCATGCTACAAATCTCTCAGATTCTTAAATAGCCGAGTAAGCTGTGTTTCCTTTTCTTTTTGACTGGGAATATTTACTTCCAACTCTTTTTTTTTTTTTTTTTTTTTAACCAGTAGGCTCCATATTTTAAATAATATTTAAATTTAAGGTGGGTGGTAATCTAAGTGCACAGAGCAACTACCTTGCACATTGTTTTTTCCAGGTCTATAAGAAAACATTTTTAAAATGCAGATGGCAGAGCTGGGGTGTTTAAACCCATCCAGAATTACTTTGCACTCCTGTAATAAACAAAACCCAGCATTCACTTTCATTGATTTTTTTTTTTTTTAATGTCCCTAGGTTTAGGACAAAATTTTGCACTGATGATTTAAGTGTGAAGGCTCTGAAAACAAGGGAGAATCAATGGATGATGAGACCCATGGCTTCCTAACTTACAGCATAAGTTCCTGATTCAGGTCCCTGCCTTTCAAAGCTAAATCCCTGTAAACCATGTTGTTAAATTATAAAGGGACCTTCTCTGTGTCCATTTCAGTACAAAATAGTCTTTGGCTCTGTCTACCCAGGAGAAGAAAAGGGGAGAGTTGCAAGTGTAGAGACAATAGTCAGAAATTATCTGAAACCCTCGCTAAAATGCGCTTTCTTAAAAAAAAAAAAAATGCGGCCACATGTGGGGTCAGGCTGCGTGGACCAAGTTCAAGTTAACTGGGTTTCTTTTCCTCGCAGTTACCAGGCCCCAGGGAGCCTTCGCCTCCTTACCCCTCTCAAATAGATCTGGGCCAGTTCATTTTGCCACAGCCCGGAGCCGCTCGGAAAGCAAAGATTAAAGGGGAAAGTCGCAGCTGTATATTTATATTTTCATTGCTAGAAGGGAATTGATTTCCGCGCATTTATTTTGGTAGTTGTAATACACAAGGGCGGATTTGCGTCACCCGAGCAACTTGCCGGTGGAGATAAAGTTGCACAAATATTGAAAGGGGAAGTGCTAGGAGTCATTATAGAGTTTTTCTCCGGAAGAAATAAGGATTTCTGCAGTATCCTAAAATACTAAGGCTGCTTCTATTTTGAGACCAATCTCGCAGGCACATCCGCTCATTTAGTCCGAGTTTGAGTCCATCAAAAAAACAGGAGATGACCTGAACTCAGGCGAGCCCTGGGCTTCCTGCTGCTTTCTTGGTTCTGAGGGGTAGGGAACAGGCAAGAGGAAAGAAACTAAAGGCTCAGACCAGGGCGAGCGGCCTATCGGGGCGAGGCCCGGGACTGTGTAGGGATCTCCCCAAAAGCCTCCGGGAGCTAGTTGTAGGCCCTGGGTGGCGCTTATGGGGTTGTAGTGAAGCCTAAGGCCTGGGAAAGCAGAGAGGCACACAGGCCAAGTTGCAATTTGCTATACTGCCGCGGACCTTGCCGAGAAAGAGAGGCGCGCCGCGGAACGAGGAGTCGGTCGGGAAATTAGACCGCCTGTCCTCCCTTTTCGGGTGTTTGCCGGCGCTTCAAGGCTAGAAGCACGGCTGATGCGGGTCATGGACCCCGAAGGGAACTTGAGGGCGTGTGTGGCATTGAGAGCTCGCCCTGGAGGGTTTCAAGATTTGGAAAGTGTGAAAAGGGGCGGGGAGTCTTACTTCTAGGCGAGGAGGTGAAGGTATGGCGCCGCTTGGGGTGAAGCATAAATGGACTTATTTTAGAGCCCAGAGTTTGGGCTTAGGCCACGGTGTGAAAATTTACAGTCACACTGGAAGAGCAACCGAATTGGAAGTGGCACTAGAAAAGAAAGGAGACCCCTACATACATTGGCTAGTGACTTTTCCTGGGACCTGTGAAATTGCAGAAAAGCTGTCCTCCTAACCAGAGCACACCAGAAACCTTGGCCAATGCCTCAAATGGCCTAAGTACTTGTTACTTCTTTACCTCCAGCTAGACAGGACTGTTTGGCTCTGTCGCCTCAGGTGCCTCTGCCCTCAACTGACCACATTCCTCCTTTGTGGAAATATCACCTTGGCCCTGTCTGCGAAAGAGCAGGGCTAGAAAACCTTTTAATAAGAAAGAGAAGAAGGGACGGGAGAGGAAGAAAAAGTGAAAGAAACATGGAATGAATGTTAGTGCAGTGGATAGTAAGTGATTAGTTATTGATTACTTTTCAGGAGAAAGTCTAAAGCTTGAAATGAAAGCCTCTGTGACAAGGGGCAAGAAGCCACTAGAAATTAATGAGACCACGCAAATCCTGAATTTGAGATAGGAATGGCAAGTTCACTTGTATTTTGGGGTTCGTTTTGTGTTTTTAAAAGAAAATAAAAATGCTGAAGAACCTCTGTTAGGAGATGTTTATTAGGGCAATCGAAAACAAAAGATTTCGTGGTTTCATTATTGTTATTATTTTATTTTCTTCCTGAAAATGTGCAAGAACAGCTCATCTGGGTGGCCTGTGGTTTGTTTGGGAGAGGGGTGGGGAAATCCATTCTGACTATAATTTAAACGAGAACGAATTCTTAAAATAGAGATGTTGATGTTGCAGAAACCCTCCCCCTACGTCTACCCACCCTGTGTTCTAAAGACCCAAAGCGCGAATCAAAGGCATTGGCCACCACTGCAGCTCCTCCGGCAACCAGGCCAAAGGGGATCTTGGGAGAAACTGTCACTGAATTGAAAGTAAAGTTTAACCCCAAGGAAATCTGCTCTTGAGGGCACTTGCAAAACAACACACCCCACGTGACCCGAGGATGTGGCGGTGAAGGGAGGGTGGCATTTTCTACAAGGTGCAGCAGAGGAGGGGACGTGCTTGCTGTTGTCCCGGGTTTCGGAGGTCGTTTGTTGTCTCAGGCTCCAGGGAAGCGTTGGCTGCGTCTATGGGAGTCGTTCAGAGCCATCCATCTTATTTTGTTTGAAAAGTCACTAGTTCAAGTTGTCATTAGTGTGACAGCTCAAAATAAAACTAATTCGCGGCCGCCCCTCCTCCTCGTTTCTCTAAGGACTCCCCGGAGGCAGCGAGGCGGACGCATTGCTGAGTTGGGCCGGGACTCAGAGCCGCAGTATCCGGGCAGGGGCCCAGGAAAGATGGCTGTTGGGATAAAAACAGAGTGAAGGAAAATCCGACAAGAGTGAGGTAAAAAAGGGGGAAATCCAAGGGGCCGCCAGTGCGCTCAGTTCTCCACTGGGAGACACACCGTGCACCGGATAAGGTGCGGAAGCACCAGCTCTCCCCATTCCGGGCCGGCGGTCGAGCGCTCCAGTTATCAACTCTCCTCGCCCGGTGGCGGTCGGAGCTGCAGAAGTTAAAATTAGTTGCCGCAGGAGCCGCCGCCCAGGCTCTACGCAGCTGAGAGACTTGCAGGACCCAGCTCAGCCCACGCGGCTGCCGAAAACACTTTGGCGTGGCCGGGGCGTGGCTGAGGTCTGGCCACGCCCCCTCTTTCCCAATTCCCCTCCACGCTCGTGTCCCATTGGCCACGAAGATGGCCAATGAGCTCTTGGATCGAGGTCCTACCCCGGGTCTGACTCGAAAGCTCCTGCCAAAACTTTGGGAGTTTTTAGAGAGGAGTTTTTTTTTTTTTTTTTTTTTTTTTTGGTCCCCCCCACAACCCTTAATACTTTTTTTTTTTTTTTTAAACTAACGGATTATTTTTGTTGTTTTAAATTTAGCTCTTAGGCTTAGCTGTTCGGGTTTTTCTTTCGGTCACCGGCCCCTGTCTCCCGGCTTCTCCCGCGTGTACGGAGCCGCGGCCCCCGCCCGCCCGGTAGCTCCAGCGCTCCGCGTTCGCCTCTATCCCGCGAGGAGCGCCGGCGCCACGCCGCCTTTAACATAAGGCCAGGGGCCGAGACGGTGACCGGCCAAAATCTGGCCCTCGCCTCCTCCGTCCGTGGCGCTAGGGCTCCCGGCCTCTCTTCTTCAGTGCGGGCGGAGAAGCGAAAGCGGATCGTCCTCCACTGGGCCGCTGCCCCTCCCCGGGCACTCACCCATTTACCCACTCTCTCGGTCCGGCCAGACAGCGGCCGCCTCGAGTCTCACCCGGCTAGGATGTTCGCGGCCGGGCTGGCTCCTTTTTATGCCTCCAATTTTAGCCTCTGGTCGGCCGCTTACTGTTCCTCGGCCGGCCCGGGTGGTTGCTCCTTCCCCCTGGACCCTGCCGCCGTCAAGAAACCCTCCTTCTGCATCGCAGACATCCTACACGCCGGCGTGGGGGATCCAGGGACGGCTCCAGAGGGACTGGTGGGGGCTTCAGCTGCCGCCCTCACCGCGCACTTGGGCTCGGTTCACCCGCACGCCTCCTTTCAAGCTGCCGCCAGATCCCCTCTCCGTCCCACCCCGGTGGTGGCGCCCTCCGAAGTGCCGGCTGGCTTCCCGCAGAGGCTGTCTCCACTTTCAGCTGCCTACCACCACCATCACCCACAGCAGCAGCAACAACCTCAGCAACAACCTCAGCAACAGCCGCAACAGCAACAGCCTGCACCTCCGACCCGGGCCGGCTCTTTGCAGACCCCTGCCTCGGGGACCCGGGTGATCCCGCACCATAGTGGCTCGACACCGGCCCCCTCCAGCAAAGACCTCAAATTTGGAATTGATCGTATTTTGTCTGCAGAATTTGACCCAAAAGTCAAAGAAGGCAACACGCTGAGAGGTAGGTCTTGAGTGGAAAACTGCAGGCGTCCCTGATCACAACCTTACCCCACTCCCGGGACCTCAGGCCGGTTTCGGAGGGGGTGGGGTTCAGTGTGTTTACAATTAAGGACGACTCGGTAAAACGGGGGAGAAGAAAACGAATCATAAAAAACTTACAAAACATTAAGTCCAAAACTCACCTACTCTATGGTTAAAAAAAATACTGGGGTGCTTTAAAATCACAAGATACAGAATGAATATTCATATAATGGATGGTATAAATGTTTGCAAAAATTACTGTACTTTGTCTCTTGAATTATTTGAAGAAAGAACTGTATTTTTCCAGACTGGGAGAGCCCTGTTGGGGAAGAACTTTCCTTTCCATTTATCTGATTTCATCCCCAGCACCACACACACACACACACACACACAAATCCATTTATCTGATTTCTAGTAATATTCTACCCAAGCAATGTAGATAAATAAAACTGACCCTTGAGTGTAGACAGCAGAGTGGGGGCTCTTAGGGATGGAAATTTGGGGTCTGTAAAATTCCTGGAAGGCTCCTGAAAGTGACTTCTGTTTTCAAGGAAAGCTTATATATGGGTGTGGACATGAGGGACACACAGTTACATTCCCAGCATTGCTCTTTGGGGACTGTGTGGGGAGGGAAGGTTTGCTCATGGAGAGAGGGGGTCTCCTTGGACTTGCTGTAGTGAATCCAGGGCTTGGGGAAGAACAGGAACAAATCTCTGAGAGAGCCTGCATTTGCCTACTGCCTAACCAGCTATTTTCCTTGTTCCCAGATCTCACTTCTCTGCTGACTGGTGGACGACCTGCAGGAGTGCACCTCCCAGGCCTGCAGCCCTCCGCTGGCCAGTTCTTCACATCTCTAGATCCCATTAATGAGGCTTCTGCCATCCTCAGTCCTCTAAGCTCCAACCCGAGAAATTCAGTTCAGCATCAGTTCCAAGACACGTTTCCAGGTACGGAAAACATTTAAATTACAGCCCAAGGAGCAGGTCGTGTGACTGTCAGAAATCTCAGGACTGATTCCTCAAGTGGCAGAGACAGTGTTGCAATTCTATAGTTGGGGTGGGAGAGGCCACCAACTCTGGAGAAAGAAATGGGGAAGATTGCTCTCCTCAAGCTAGGGCTAGCGCTTCCTTCAGAGGCTGGGAGTGGAGGAGGATGGAGGCAAAGGGGATGACAGGGTGGCCAAGAAAGTGTGTGCAATGACGGGTCACTTGGGTGAGGGTTTTACTATAGTTTTTTAGAAGGATAGAGAGGCTTGTAAATGAAGCCTCAAAAGACATTGCTTATTAAAATACACACATTTGGGGGATAACTTCAAACACTCTTGCTTGGTGAGGTTTTGACTGAGTGTGCGGGCATGTGAGGGAGTACACAGACAAAGTAAAATTTAGGGCTGTCATCCTTAGATCCTTGACACCTCAGGGACGTTTTAATCTACTCTTTGCATGCCTGATGGTCAAGTATTAGGTTTATTTTTCTCTTGGGGTTGATTGACAAGCTACTTGGTTTTCCTGCTCTACACTTACTTTAGGCTTTCTATCATTCTAAAAGCTGTAAAATTCTTCCTTAGGAAAGGCCATTCAGTGTGTGTGGAGCCAACTGTTAACACAAAAACTTTTTAAGCAGCCCAGTGAGCCGTTCCTACAAGCCTCGGCCTGGGTATCCACTCAGCTCTGATGTCTCTCTTCCCTCTCTTACCTTCTGCTCCTGCTCTGTGGCAGGTCCCTATGCTGTGCTTACAAAGGACACCATGCCACAGACATACAAGAGGAAGCGTTCATGGTCGCGTGCAGTTTTTTCCAACCTGCAGAGGAAAGGCCTGGAGAAAAGATTTGAGATTCAGAAGTACGTGACCAAGCCAGACAGAAAGCAGCTGGCAGCAATGCTGGGCCTCACAGATGCACAGGTAAGTCAGCCAGGGCTCCAGCACACAGTGCCCTAGCCGGGGAGGGAAGCAGCGGTGTCCTATCCCCTCAGGCCCTTTTAGTCCCCCACCGACTCACCTTTTGAAATCAAAACACAGTGTCTTGAATTTAACAAGGTTTTGTGAACTTGCAAATTGAGGCTGGAGGAGAGGAGGGTGGGGTAGGGGTGAGGGAGAAGTAGGAAGAGAATAGTTCATCCCCAAAGATGTCAACAAGCAGTGCGTGTTTATTTTGGCCAACAGGCAAAAGAACCACTGGAAAGCAAATAGGCTGCGGGAGATGATAATTATGTACTCAACTGGAGTGCAGTTCGCTGTAGGAGGCAGTTTATTTCAGAAGAGATAAAAACTCAAAGTCAAGAGATTGTTGTTGGTTTACTTTTGATTTTTTTTCTTCCTCTGCCCTTCCTCCTCCTCTGCTGCTGCTGGATTGTGAAATCCCTAGTTGTGAGGAAGTGAAAATATCATTTCAAACGGAATTACTTAGCTCCAGTAGGGCGAGGAGTCCGCTTACAGCGGCCACAGGTCCAAGTTCTAACGGCTTTAGCTCTGTAGAAGGTCTCTGTGGTGGGGGCTGGGGTGTCAAGAAAGAATGGGTTTCTTAGAATGCCCAAGAGCATTTCATCGGGTTCTACCTACTTGATTTTTCCCCCCAGTACAATAGGAAACCTATTGTACCTGAATTAGTTTTCTTTTTCTTCAATTCAAAAACTGTCCTTTCCTTTCTCCTCCTCTCTTCTTTTAGCTTTGACTAGAGGAAAGACACCTTGTTCTACCTACCTCAGCAGTAGTCCTGGCTACCTTGGTGTTCACTGTCCCCAGCAGGGCACAAGCTAAAGTCAGCCTTCTTTTTCTTAGATCCCTGATGGTCCCCTGACTTATCTCTGTGTCTTTCTGTTCTCCACTACACAACTTGTCTCCCCAGTGTGCACACACGCACCCCCCCACACACACACACACACTGGAGGAGCCCAGCCGTTTTCCACCAGCTGTGGATGTTATTTTTAAAAGGGAAGCTGGAACTTGTGTGGACGGGTTGAGTCCCCCAGGGAATCGTATATATTTATATAGATTCTCTACTCCATCTCTACCCTCTTCTTCCACTTTGCTCATGTTAATTTCAGCATTTTCTGATCCCTAAGAATGATTAGTTTATCCATGGCAGAGGCAGGGTCCTTATCAACTCTTGAGTCAAAATATGCCCCAAATTCTCTTTTATTCAAAGCCTGGCAGTACCTTTACTCGACTAGGATTAACTCTTTACACCCCTTTTCTCATTTGCATCCCACTTTTATTCTTTAAAATAATAGCTTTTGCAGTGATTTGCGTTGGGTGATGATAGTACAGGATAGGACCATGTGGAGAGGAAATGTTTAACATTGTCTCATCAAAAACTTGAAATTGTGTGTCTCATCATGGGGACATATGCATTTTTCTGGGTCAGCAGTCCACAACTTTAATCCGATTCTTACAGGAGTCCTGACTCAAGTGAGGTCAAGAAGCACAGATTTAGAGTACAGAGCTTTAGTAGATTCAGGGCCAGTTGAAGGAATCTGCCTTTTCAACAAACTAGGTCATTTCAAATCTGAGGTCTAGGGGCCACATTTTGAGAATGGTCCTCGTGGATTCAGTGGTCCAGGATCCCTAGACTCATTTTAGCCCTTGGCTGCCTCTGGGTCCCTTGTGCGTATACCAGTGTCTGGCTTTTGGTAGCAGCACCTAGTACAGTGCTTTCACCCTTAGAGGGTGATTGGCAGGTGCAAGAGAGTCAGAAGGAACCTGTTATTCTTCTTGACTTCCTGTCCTGCTCAGGTGAAGGTGTGGTTCCAGAACCGGCGAATGAAGTGGCGCCACTCCAAGGAGGCCCAAGCACAGAAGGATAAGGACAAGGAGGCCGGAGAGAAGCCTTCAGGCGGAGCCCCGGTTGCCGAGGGCGAACAGGAGGAGAGGAGCCCCAGTCGCTCAGAGGGCGAGGCCGAGAGCGAGAGCAGCGACTCTGAGTCCCTGGACATGGTCCCCAGCGACACCGAGCGGACTGAGGGAGCTGAGCGATCTCTTCACCAAACAACAGTTATCAAGGCCTCGGCCGCAGGCACCCTCATCGCAGCCAGCAGCGGTGGGAGTGGCGGAGGTAGCGGCGGCAGCAGTTTCAGCTTCGGCAGCGCTAGCAGCCTTAGTAGCAACTGCACCAGCACGGGGAGCGCCAGCAGTCTGGGCGGCGGAGGCAGTAGCAACTCAGAGCTGCTCCCTGCGCCCCAGCCCACCGTCAGCAGTGCTCCGAAAAGCCCCGAGCCTCCCCAGGCTCCAATGGGCAGCTTATAGACTTCAGGAGGACTCAGGGGACTGTACGTGCAGCCTCCCAGATGCGGGCTGGATTTTGAGTTGGCGTTGGGCTGGGGCCAAAGATGCAGTAAAGACTATATTTTACTCACTCCATGCCCCTTGGTGCTCAGAGCCCAGAGGCCAGAAGTGTGTCCCCCACCAAAGACTCCTATGGAACTCTTCTCTGGACACGTGCAGCCCACACTGTGAAGTGTTTGAACTGTTCCTGCTCACCAGGGATCGTGGCATAAAGACATGCTGCACTTAGGAAGCCTTAAACTTGTAAATAAAATGTTTACTATGGTTTGTAAAAGGCCACTTGGCTTGTTGGAGGGATCTCCAAGGATCTCCAAACCAAATGTTAGGCCTGGACAAGGATCGTAGGTGGGGAGATGGAACTTTTGGGGAAAGAGGTTTAACCTGAGAGCCATCTTGTTGCAGAGATCTGTCTCAGAGTTAGAGGATTCACCTAATTCAGAGCAAGGAGCAGGCCATAGAATCTGTTAGACCTGTTCAGCAGATGGCCTCCCCATTCAGAGGCTGTTGCAATGAGTGTGTGTACCGTGCTTTCCCTGTTCCACAGTGTGCAGATGGAACGGAGAAGGCTGTGCTTCTGGTGGGGGTCAATTTAAGGCACTACAAAACTCTTTTAGGTGGCCACTCAGGGCCCTGGCAGAAACCTTGACTCTCCCAATGCAAACTGCTCTTTGCTCAGGGATGGGGTAGAGACAGGGCAGGTCTGCAGTGTCTATTGGAGGAAAGGACAGGAATGCTACAGTAGTTAGGACTGTAAGCCTGAGTCTTAAGAGTGCTGGGGTCCTGGTTTTAAAGACGCTAAGACAATTTACAGCCAAGGAAGTGCCTTGTTAAAGGTTATGCATAGCCCAAATCAGAAACTTAGACTTCTTGGTTCACATTTTGTTAGTAATGAATCTATAAAATTGAACCCACCACCTTTCATACTACATTGCACAAAATCTTCCTTCTCATTCCTCTGGGACAGGCACACAGTTGAGTTCTTTCTCTGCCCCATCCCTGCCCCAGCTTCCCTACAGTTTAGACAGTTTTTCCACCCCACTGCAGCTACCAAATAGACCTAAATCTGTTTCACCTTGCTGCTGGTGGTAGGTTCAGTTTTTATTGTTTTGCTGAAGGAGGGTCAAACTTTTCCCAAGACCTGTTCTCTTCTACTGTCCTTCCCTGGAAACTTATGAAATGTTTAGAGATGGGCAAAAACAATCCTCTGAAAATTTTTGAAACAAAGAGATGACCCTAAAAAATTTTGGCACTGAAAGTTGGGGGTGGTAACTAGGTCTCTCACAAATCCAGCATCCTATCACAGGAACTATTTGTCCAACGCTCAGCAGGGGGGAGAGGTGCTGAGATCAGAGAGCCTATGATGTGCTCCAGTCTCCTCACCAAGTGAGAAGATTCCCAGAAGCTCCAGGGGTCTTGCTTATTTTCTGCCCCATCTTGACTCATTCCCTGGAGTTCATTCCAGGACCTTTGTACTAGACCTATTGCCCACCCAGGGACAGAGCTGTGCCACAGATATAGCCTTCTCTCCCTAGGCAAAGCCAAATGCCTAAACTCATCTCAGAGCCAGTACACACAGCGATGCAGGGCTAACTATTCCCTGTTCCAGCCAACTCCCAAGTCCCCAAATGGAGCTGAATTCCTGGAGGAAAGAGCCAAGTGAAAAAGGGGGAAGGAGCAACCAGGGTCTTTAAGAGTAGGGAAGAGTAAATTAAACCCGACCTTGGACTAGCTATTATCCCTAATTGTTCCACAAGAGTTTTGGGGCCAACAGCAGCCTCCCAATCTGCTATGGGCTTCAAGCACCCTGGGAAAGGAATAGAGGCTCTGGTACCTCAGTTTTGCCTTCATTATAAAGATTAATGAATCTTTGACTCCCCAAATGTTGAAATTCTGGAACCGAACAAACCAAAGACCATTGAATTTTGAGGCATTTAGACCCAGTTTTGGCGTTAAGGAGATTAGCATGGGGGCGAATGTGTGTATATTAACTGAGGAGCAGAGCGGGGCTGGGGAGGAGAGACTGGGAAGGGTTGGGGCTTTATTGCTAACGGTACCTACCTCTGCCGCCCGCTTGCAGTGCTATTCAGGAGCTCGCTGCTCTCAAAATCCCTGCCGCGTTGCTTCGTCGTTCCGGGGTTTAGAAATTGGAGAAACTAATTACCCGGGGAGCGTCATGTTGTGATTTCAAGTAGAATTTCGGGCCTTACCTCAACAAGGCTGCACAAGACCAAAGGGCGCAGGGAAACTGGGATGGAAAACAAGCCTGGCGGCGGCAGGAACCTAAAAATCTAGATGGTCCTCTAGTGCTTGCGGGAGGCACCCCAGCCTCTGTCACTCTCACCCCTGGTCCCTGAATATTTATCTTGTGAAACTCTTGAAGGGCTTTTCCCGGGTAGAGGAGCTTTTCACATTTTCATCAGAAACGGCATATAACAACCTCTGGGGAAGTTTAAAGTTTATTTGGATGAAGAGCAGCTGCAGGGCTTAGGCTCCTTTCTGGGAGGAAAGGCCAGGCGGAAAGGCAGCTTTTTGGGCGGATTGTTTTTTCTCGGGGCTGCTCTTTAGGGCATCAACTATTGGAATCTTTCTGGCAGCACTCGATCCTGCCTAAGCAACTAGAACTGAGGGTTCTGAGACACGAAAGAGAAGGCTGAGCCTGGTAAATCTGCAGACGCCAGACTTCTGGGCTAGAGCCCGGAGGAGGCGGGTGCGCATCGGAGAGCTGAGCAGAGCTGAGGCCCGTGTCTTTCACATGCCACACAGGACTCGAGCTTTTCTCCAAGCAGTGATAACTCGTTTCTCGGAGCAGGGCTCTTGTTTGCATAGTCCCAGAAGTTCCCGCAGCACCAAGCCCTCTGAGCGTTTTTTCCAAGGTGCGCGGAGCACAGGGAGGCAAAACAAAAAAACTGAACCGACCAGCGCGTTATTTCGCTGGGAGTGGGGATGGGTAAGAATCCAATACTTAGTCCCCTCTCCCCGCAGCACTTACACACACAGATACACACAACCGAAACACAGACACGAAGATTCATATAAAAACTAGAGAGACAGGTACTCTACTATTTCAGCATGTTGTGGATGAAACCACACAAACTTCCCCATTCTCCTCCATATGGCAAAGCAACGTGATGAGCTTCAGGCCGTCTTATTCTGCCTGCGTGGGTGGATGGGATGCTAGTCTCAGTAGAAAAGTTCCCTTGCCCAAGTTCCGCATACCAAACCACCAAAAGCCAGGATACATACCCCTACATTTTCTGGCCTCATTGGAGAGTGGGCAGGGACTTAGTGTGTTACTCTCCCTGAAGTCCCTACCAAGATCGCTACCAAGGACAAAGCACCAGGTCCAGAGAGACATCAAAGCCTTTATGGGAGACTCCTATTGGTACACCAGCCAAGGAAAAAATTCCTTGTCCTTCTTGTACTCCACCCTTTTCAAGTACTGGTGTCTTGTGTGTGTGTGTGTGTGTGTTTGCTCAGACTCTGGTTGTCAAAAATCCCTCTGACCTCTCTGAACCTTCAGAGAGGACCATAAAGAAAGTCCAGTAGCTCTGGGGTGTTTTCTACAACTGCTCTCCCTGCCAGGGTCTGGGTCTGGTGTGGGATGTTGGCGGGGCTTGGCTGTGGCCTGCCTAAAGTCGGCTACACCAGGCAGAATAAGATTGTACATCTCTTCCAAATCTTTTCTTTGGGGTATCAGAGGTCAAAGTAACCTGAGAGTGAACCCAGCTTCTTCTGCATGGACTCACAGCCACCTTCTGGAGCTTAGGGGTCTTAAGGAGGGTTGGGCAGGAACCTAGACGTGCAGCAGTGTATTTTCTGAGGGTGTTTTAGACTTTCAGTTTAATCTGTGAAGCTTTAATCTACTCTGGGATGTAATCATAACTCACCCCATGCTGAAGCCAATTGCAAAAAAATTCCAGATTGGTGGGATGGGCTCAGGGAAGTTCTGGAGTTAGTAACAGTGGAGGAGAGGGCAGAGGCTGAAGTTTCCTCCCTCTTCTCTGTTTTTTTGTATGCTGAGTCTCCCCTCCAGCATTTTTTTTTTTTTTTAAGTAAAAGGTGATAGAGGATCTAGGAGCTTGTTTCTCCAAATAAAACTTAGCGGCATTGCATTGAAGGTGTCCAAGACCCTAAATGCTGGAGGGACACAACAACACTTCTCTTTCTTTAGCCTCTGGGGAGTGGGGACAGTGCACATTCCAAGGTCTTTGTGAAGATGCAAGTATTGGGTTTAAAGGAGAACTTTAACTGTAGATATTTGGGCGAGGAATAAAAACCTCAATATAACACGACTTGCTTCCAGCTTCCACGTTTGATGTTGTGATGGGATTGGCCAGCAACTCAAGACTAATGGAGGTCTTTCAGGGCATCTCTTCACTGAAGTAGATATTAAAGCTGTGCTGCAGCTGCTCTTGGGGAATCCAGATAATTTACACAAGGCAGAATGCACTTTCTAAGATATCTCCACAATTGGTTTCCAACAGAGCAGCAACATCTGCTGGGACCTTTGCCTCATATGTGACAGGCTGGCTTGGAGAACTGCTGGCCCTTGGATCCCTTTGCTGTCCCCAGGAGAATGAGTACCAGGAGGAGGATGGGCCTTGGGGTCAGTGCCTACTGAGGACCACAAGAAAGTGAAGGCTCCTCCTGGACACACTGAACCAACCAGATTCCAGTCGGAATTGCTAAAATCTATGGCTTCTAAAAATAGGATAAGAGATTCTACTGTGGCCATGGGACTTTGAGCTCCTGTTAGCTCCTCCCCTTCCCCTTGGTGGTCCCTGAGGGACGTCCCTTTGGGAGTCAGGCTTGGTTCTCCTCTAGTTGACACCCTGTCCTCCAACTTGTGCAGCCTCAGGAGCAGGTAAAATTTTATTAACAGTGTGTAGGGTGCCAGTCACACCTTACACTGGGACCCTGGCGCTCTCAAGGTGCTTTTCGGTTTTTGTTGGTGGACTCTGACTCTTGGGGTTCTGGGCGGGACACAGAGCTCTTAGAGGCCCTATAGTGCCTAAAGCATGAAGGCGCTGCTTCCTTCTCTCTCTCCTTAGCCTCGGACTTGCCTAGAGGTTGGGGGTACCAAGCCTCCCACTCTCTGGCAGTCCACAGCACCCTACAGACAAAGAACAAGAGAGAGAGAGAGAGAGAGAGAGAGAGAGAGAGAGGAGAGAGAGAGAGAGAGAGAGAGAGAAGGAGAGAGAGGGGAAGGGGGGGAGAGGGCATAAGCGCATGAGCGCTTGGCTTCAGGGGCTGCAGCAGCTGCACCTCTTGCAGTGTTCCTGGATCTGGTGACTTGCAGTGACTCTGGATAGGGGAAGGTATGGCCAAGAGGCCAGCGGGTGGGGCTGGGAGCAGAGTGAATTGGAAGGAGTGTACCCAATCCCAACCCAGGATAGAGGGACCCAAACTAGCTCCAGAGGCATTCATTCATTCATTCATTCCGTGACCAATAACTGGCCCTGTGACCTTGGGAAATTCATCTAACCATTTGGCTTCACTATCCTCACTGTAGGGATACAATCAAAGGTGTCTAATTCATAAATTGCTGAGGCTGGATTATATTTTTTTAAAAAGTGATAAAAAAGCAATGTTAGTATACAGTTAGAAGTATAGGCTTATTTAAATTCCTTCGTGTATTCATTTAGTCACTGCAGTATTTATTGAGTTCTTCGTTAATGTCCACACAGTAAGAAAAAATAATAATAAAAAAGTGTGACTATCCTAACTCTCCAAGATATTAAATCATTAGATGGAGACCAGTGAATGGGTGCCTCCTGCCCGGTGTCTCTGGGAAACCATTTAAAGACTGGTGTAGAATGTTTGGACGCTATTGCTGCCAGTGAGGCCAGGGGTTGTATGGTATTTCCACTGACTCCATTAGATGCTCATTGGCACATCCTTCCCAGTACACATATCAGGTTTTCAATGCAACCTTTGTAGGTGTGTTTGGGAGTTAACCTTAGATTTAGAAAGTGTAAGAAGCTAGGGTTTTCTGACACTTAGGTTTGAAGGAAGCTTAAGCAACTGTTTGGGGGTCCCAGGAGAGAAAATTTGCTCAGGCTGTTGAAAGTATGTCAGGACAAATGGCACTTTGGGAGGGAGTTTTAAATTCTCAACTAATAGCAATGAGGGAGGGTCTTCAAAACGGAAACAGGAAATTAACAATCCCTTTGAAAGACACAGGCACCCTCAGTTTCTTAAGGGAAGGACCAGTCTCTGGTGTGTGGTTGAAGAAACTCTAGCAACTGGTACAAGGCTCCCACTTGGTACAGGGAAGGTGCTCCCAAAAGTGTTTACTGAATAAACGAATAACGTAATTGTGGTTGCCCTTGTAGTTATTTATAGTAGCAATGAGTCCTCAAAAACAATAAAATTGCGTGGTTAGCATTATAAACACAGGAGTAAGCTGAACAAACACAGCTACCACGTAGTGACCCTGGAAGTGGAGTAGGAGCAGAGAATCGTCTGGCCGAAGATTCACGAAAATCCCGGATTCTAAGGCTATCGTAAAGCAGCAAGAGAACGAGTTCACAAGTGGGACGCAATGTAGACATTGGAAATGCTCCTTCGCGCACGCTCACCTGTAGTGGAATGTGCAGGCGTTATGGGCCTCATCATGTAGGTGGAAGGGCACTAGCAAAGTGGTTGAATGATTTGCCCACTGTCATCTCTCAAAGTAAGAAGGAAAATAAAGCCAGAAACATTCTGTGCTTTGTCCGGACCTCGGACCTCCACTCGGACCTTGGCGGCACAGTGAGCTGGGATCTTCCACCCTGTGTCGGAATAGGGAAGCGCAGCGCAGCCAGAGAGAATGGGTTGGCTTCAGGGGCCCGAAACTGGCTTTCTCCACCCTAGGCTCCAAAGCATAGGTTTGTTTCACAAAGTTCCAGAGTCACCCTTAACTTCTACTTGCCGCGGGAAGGAATTTCCCGATCTGCAAGTTTCGGCTTCGCTTTGATTTGACAGGGTTGTTTTTGTTTCTCAGAATCCGGGTGAGGAGTGCACCCACCTCAGCTCCCAGCACGTGGTGGTAGCTCCTGAAATGAGTGAATAAATGAATGAACAAAAGAACGAACTAGTGAGTGAATTGGATTATTTATCTAGGATCTCCCCACGTGCATCTGCCCACGCATAGATCCATTTTCAGGATTCCACTTTGTGGAATAGTGCGGCCGCACGCACGCTCCAAAGGAGTGCCTCTGAGGCTAGGCGTTGACGAGTTCTGACCCAGGGCATACTTCCCGCCTGGAGCCTCAGCTCCGAGGGTTGCCTGGCTTCTCCTGGTTGGAGTCCAGTGGAGAGTCCCGAGTTATCTGCAGGCGCCCCCACTCTGCCCGCCAACCAGGTGGTCCACAATCAGCACTGGACGCTCTTGTGTCAACTTAGCCCTATTTGATCCCCACACCAGTCTTCGCTGATCTATAGTGCCACGTCCCCTTGAGATCGCCCTGTTCACCTGAAGCTATCTAAGTCCCCTTTCCCTCCTGCAGGCTCCCTGAAGATAGTGCTAACTAATCTTTTAGGCCAGGAGAGTGCAGTTTATAGCTGGGGGGGGGGGGACGGGATGAAAAGTTATAAAGAGTCAAACTAAAGACTCATTTTCTGCATACAAATTAAAAATTAAATGCCGACTATAATTTCCCCCATTTCCTTCCGTCCTCACTCTCTTTGGTCCTATTCCTTGATTTCACATGTCCATCTTTACCCACTTTTGATACTCCTTTTTTTCCTTTTGGAATCATCTAAAGTTTCCCACAAGACTTTAAGTTGACCCTCCACCCCTACTCATTTCTGGAATGACCACAGTTGAGGCTATAGACTGGGTGTGTGTCTGGAGAGATATATAAATGGGTCAGCTGGGATGCTCCAGCCATGCTGGAAGGTAGTTTATGAATCAATATATAATGACAGGGGAAGAAGAAGGGGGGTGGGAGGAGGAGGAGGAGAAGGAGGAGGAGGAAGAAAAACTAAGGAGGAAGGAGGAATAAGGAGGAGGAGGAGGTGGGGAGGAACTGGGGAAAAAAGAATGCATCTGCATGATTAAAAAGAAGAAGAAGGAGGAGGAGGAAGAGGAGGAGGAGGAGGAGGAGGGGAGGAGGAGGAAGTCACCCCCCTCACCCCAAGGTGCTATCCTTCCCAAGGGCATTATTCAGGAGGCAAAGGAGATATGCTAGTAACACACAGGCTACCTATAACCTTGGTGTCATCCATCCCTACATGCATGCACTATTTGAACTCCAGCATGTGCTGGCTACTTTCTGGGTTAGGAACTGTCAGAATCTGGGGTTGGAGAAATCTGAAAGTGCTCTTAGGTATGTCCTCTCAAACTAAAGTTTTAGGAAACCTTTCCTTCTATTTTCTCCTTGTTTTTCCCACATCTCTATAAAGATTGTGAGAAGATACCTCTCTCCATCCCAGTGCCATACTTTCCCACCATGCCCTTCTATTTTCTTCCTCTGTTTGTTCTGCAACCTGAAGGCACTTCACATTCCCGCCAGATATCTGATGCTGAGCGGTGTCACAGACAGATACAGTTCTTTTGGCAAACAGAAGGTGCTCAGCCAGAGGAAACTGCTATTAAACTACCATCACCACTGCCAACTTTACACCCAGAGTGTCCATACTGGAGGTTGGAAATTACCTGACTGTGGGCACATGTAGAGTGGTGGTGGGGTGGGGTGGGGGCAGGTGGAGGAAAGACTTTACCACTCTAAACAAGAGATGCAAGTCTTGAATCTTATTTAGCCTTCTCAGCAACTCAGAAGAAAACGTATTATTATTCTTCTTTTACAGAGAAAGCAGAGAGAACCGTTTTGAGAAGCCAATAGTTTGAATAATTCAACGAAGGTACAGAGCTGGTAAGGGGTATTGTGGTAGAGCCTCTGAATCAGAAATCTGCAAGATTCTTGCTTTAATCCTGGAATGGGGTGGGGGTGAGGCTTTTGATGATTCTTTTAAGTCAAGGAAAAAAAAATAAAAGTTTAAAAAGAAGTTTTGTTCTCTTTTCTTTCTGACTTATTCTAACATCCACCTTGCAATATGAGTATAGATGCAAACTCAGAGATTTTATTTTTGTTTTTACAAAACTGGGGATGGAACCCAGGGCATACTACTTAAGGCGCCACCACGGAGCTACACCCCCAGCCCCACAAATCCTTACTAAATGATCAACTCACTGCACTCCTAGGAAATGCTCATTCATGGTTTGCGTTGTACAGCCCAATGAGGCACGAACTCATCGCAAAAAACATCTTTGGGTAAACAGTCGCCACGTGCACTTTCTGCATGCCCCAATTTAGATTTCTGGGTATAACCCATACAAATGGGTTTAAAAGTAGCAGAAGGGGCTGGGGTTGTGGCTCAGCGTTAGAGCGCTGCTTAGCACGTGTGCGGCCTGGGTTCGGTCCTGAGCACCACGTAAACATAAATGCATTGCATTGTGTACAACTAAAGCAAATAAATAAATATATTTTTTTAAAGTAGCAGAAGCTTCTTCCTCCTTGTTCCTAGCCATCCCCTTCTTCCATTTTCACCTTGCTTCCCCCAAACCTCGCCTCCTTCCCTCTTTATTGTACTTCCCAAACCCCCAGCATCCCAGGCTGCTCAGGGAATTTCTTGCAATCTTATGGTGCTTGCAGCAGTGGCGGGGCGATAGGACCTGGCCAGTCATTGCTGTGAGGACAATCAGCGCTTGGCCGACGCTGCAGTTACCAGGTCGCGAATGAGGGGCCTGCGAGAGGAGCCAGCTGGAGGCAAGCAGACCCTGTCCTCCCAGCGCAGCGCGGGGTGAGGCGGGAAATTTACGGTCTGTGTACCCTCTCCGGCTCCAGAGCCCCGCGCACCAGAAGCGGGGGGGGGGGGGGGGGGGGAGAAGGGGGGATGTTGGTGGAGCTGAGAGCCTGAGGCCGCCCGAGAGCTGGGGCCGCAGACGCCGCGGCCTTCTATGGTGCCTGGATCTCTGTTCTGCGGTACTCTGGTCTCCCGTAGGGCGCGGCTAAAAAACGAAAAGTCCAGGCTAGAGATGGGTATAGGCTTCGCAGTCCCAACCCGGCATGCCAGGAACCCTATGAAACCCTCTCTGATGTATATTTTGGGGCGTGTCTATACTGCTTGGAATTGCGCGCAGTACTTTCAGGGTGGAATTCCAGGCCCAGAGACTGACCGCAAGGCCCAAAGTGTGGACAGGTCACGAGGCTTGTCCCGACCATGGTGATTCCTACTGGGGGTCACACGGAGAACCAGTCTCCAGTCTTTGCCCTTAAGGGTCAGATTTGATTCACCTATGTCGCGTAAGTCCGTATCAGATAAAACGGCCAACCAAGAAGCAGGGGCAAATGAGAGAACCCTGTGGGCCTCCAGTGCCAGCGGAGGTGGGAAGATGGTCCTGGAATCGCGCCTGGAGCAGAAGGCCCAGTGCTGGTAGAGACCAGCGGTCGGGTCCGGATGTTCCCGCTTTGTTCCCGCTAGATTAGCACGAAGCAAGTCTACACTGTTTCCTCCTTCCCTCTCCCCCACTCGGGCCACACCTAAGCCAAGGAGCTGTGAGGGTAGCTGGGCGGTCACTCACATTGTTACTTTATTCACATTGTTATCAAAACTGTTACAATAAATACCAGGCACAACATTGCAATTTATACGCAATAAACGGCTGCGTGCCTATATGCCATACTGCTCCAAAAACTTTATATTAGTTCATTTGCTTTCTATCAAATTCCAGTTATGCCATTTTGACGTCTTTATTTTTACAGATAAGTACATTGTGGTAAGAGTTGATTTAACTTGCCTGAATACACTACTAGTTTAGCGAGTAGAATTGGGAACAACTCACATCTCCCTCTCTTACATTTTCTGAGTCATCTATAGTACTGACGAAACAAATACTTACTTCTAGACTTATTAAGAGTCACGCAGGCAAGAGAGGGCTGAATTCCCGCATAAGTCAGGATCGGTTCAGCCATTCTTAATTCTTCTCCAGAAGGGGCGCACTCGGAGACTCTGGAGCTGTGAGCCGCCCTCAGTGAGAGTCACCTGAACTAGGTGGCTTCCAAGTAGAACAGGGGCCATTTAGCAATTACCTCTTGAGCGTGCTATTATGCCTCTCATACACCAATTTCTCACCCTTCTCTTTAAAAAAAAATATTATTGTTGTTATTATTATTATTTGCTGTTGGGGCCAGGTCCTTGCGACCAAACGCTCTACTGTTAGAACCTAGGTTTGGGTTAAAGCGCACATCGAGGACGCGCAGAGTCACTTGGGCAAGGGGTGCAGAAACTGTACTTTCACCTTCTCTCCAAGGCCATCTATTTTTTTTTTTTTTTTATTGCTGTTTTCCTTTGCACCGGCATGGTGGGGATTGGTACTTCTGAAGTTTTAGCAACTGTAACTGGGTGCCCTCGGAGATCCTCCCCGCCCCCGCCCCGGGGTAGGGACGTGCCGCTGAGTTGGCGATTTATTGGAAAACAGAAGAGGTAGGTGTAGAAGGAGCAGGGTGGAGTACGGAGAAAACAGAGAGGAAAAAAGGAAGGAAAACTAAGAAGGGGGAAGATGAAAATAGTGGGATTTTGAAGCATTTCTCACATTTTTTAAAAAGAGTGGGCGGAGTTGACACAACTCGTTTGGGGTTGGGCCATAAATTAATAGAAGATTTATCCCTCAATCAGGAAAAAGCCATTAAGATATTCTTGGCTTCGTCTGTGGGAAAATAATTTCTTTGATTGAGTTGCCCCAGAAGACCCTGTGAAGCCCTCTCTTCTCTGCCTTGAACGGTCTCCTCTTTCCTGCCTGCCGGAAGGAGCAGAGAATTGGGAGACTCCAGGGAGAAGAGGCCTTTCCATCTTTTCTAGCAGCTTGAATTTCACTTTGTTCGTTTCTATTTCTTGGTTTGATCCCCCTGCTTTGGAAGCTCAGAGGGAAGATTCTCCCGCAGCAAGCCCGGCCGCGGTCCCTGCTCTCCTTCCCTAGGGTGGGCTGCTTTGACGGAAAGCAAGCCCTCAGCGCCCCAGCGATCGAGGAGCCCAACTGCAAGGGGTGGAGGCGGGGGCGGTGTAGAAGCCTCAAAAATGGAAGGAAGGAGCCTCAGAGTAGGGTGGATGAGGAATCTCCCTCCTGAGCCTGGAGGAGTTGGGCCCTTAGCCCCTTAAGACTCAAAGTGTGGTCCCAAGCCCCGTAAGGGTCCTTTCAGAGGCTCCCCAGGTCAAAACTATTTTCACAATAAAAGGTTATTGCCTTTTTCACAAGTGTACAATGGAGTTTCCCAGAGGCCACATTGCATGTGGTGACATCATGACTCTGATGGCTTTTGGAATGTTGAATGCATTTGTAATGTTTTACAAATGTTTCAGTTTTATATTTTGCTTAGGAAAAAAATGTTTTCAAAAATATGTTATGGTTTTATAGCCAAACCTGTGCTGTGTGACTATTCAATTTACATTAATTAATATGAAATGAAATGAAAAAGATTATTTCCTCAGTCACAGCAACCACATTTGAATGGTTCAATAGCCACATGTGGCTAGTGGCTGTCAAATTGGACAGTGAGGATATGGACTACTTCCACTATCATAGAAAGTTCTATTGGTGAATGCTAATTATGCAGTGAATATAAATAGGCATAATTACACGAATGCCCTTTAGTGTTCTCAATAATTTTCAAATTATAAAATAATTCAGAGGCCTATAATGCTTGAGTTTATCCCTTTAGAGCATTCTTTAGATTACACCTCGAACCCAGGCATTCATCCTGCAGAGGCTGTGTGTCTGGACTCTGCTCTTGCTATCTTTATAATCTTGGACCCATAAGAAAACAAAACAAAACTCTGAACTTTGTTTTTTGCTTCTAAAATGAGGATAATAATTCCTGATAATAAACTATGGAGAGGTAGTATAGCTTTTTTTTTTTGAAGAACATGAACTCTAGTTCTTCAGTCTTAGTCCAGCTCAGATGACTTTGGGCTCACTTCAAAACCTCTCTGCAGCCCAGTTTCCTTACCAGTAAGTTGGAATTACAATAATTGTAATAATCTCCCTCAGGATTTTTGTGATGGCTAAATGAGTTAATAATAAAAGGTACTTAGACAATAACTAGCACATTGAAACTCCTACTATGCATGGTAGGTATTACTGCATATATAAAGTTCAAACCTCATTGGTTGACAATAAAATTTAAATGTTTAATTCAGTATTGTTAAGGTATCCACAATGTTGTACAATGTTGTACAACAAATATCCAGAACATTTTTATTTTGTAAAGCTCAAACTCTGTACCCATTTAAAACTCCCCTTAAGTAATATTTTTAAGTGCTAATTTATTTATTTCTAATCAGTTATAGATGACAGTAGGAAGCTCTTTAATTCATTGTACACAAATGGAGCAGAATTTTTCACTTCTCTGGTTGTACATGAAGTAGAGTCATACCAATTGTGCCATCATACATGTACCTAGGGTAATGATGTTTGTCTCATTCCACCATTTTCCCCACCTCTTTGCCTCCTTCCCTCCCTCCCCTTTGCCCTATCCAAACTTCCTCCACTCATCCCACGCACCCCCCTCCATTATGCATTAGCATCTACTTATCAGAGAAAACATTTGGCCCCTCTTTTTTTGAGATTGGCTTATTTCACTTAGCATGGTATTCTTCAACTCCATCCATTTACCTGCCAATGCCATAATTTTATTCTCTTTTAATGCTGAGTAATATTCTATTGTGTATATGTACCAGTTTGTTTGTTTCTTTCTTTTTTGGTACTGGGGATTGAACTCAGGGGCACTCAACCACTGAGCCACATCCCCAGCTTTTTTTTTTGTATTTTATGAGAGACAGAGTCTCACTGAGTTGCTAAGTGCCTCTCGATTGCTGAGACTGGCTTTGAACTTGCGATCCTCCCGCCTCAGCCTCCCAAGTACTAGGATTACAGGCATACACCACTCTGCCCAGCTGTACCACAGTTTCTTTATCCGTTCATCTATTGAAGGGTATCTAGGTTGGTTCCTCAGTTTAGCAATTGTGAATTGTGCTGCTATAAATGCTGGCTGCGTCACTGTAGTATGCTGTTTTAAAAATTTTTAGAGTATAGACCGAGGAGTGGGATACCTGGGTCAAATTTTTACATTGATGTGATTCAGACTCTAGGACTTCGAGCAGAAACATCAACTAAAATCTAAGCATTCCAGTTCCGAAATCAATGTCAATCATTCAAAATAGCCGAAGTGGTTGGGACAGGATGACCAGAGTACCAACAATGAAATCAGATTCCATTGAATACACAATTTCCATTGATTCCTCAGGATCCTG
This sequence comes from Tamias sibiricus, assembly GCA_025594165.1. Taxonomy (NCBI): domain Eukaryota; kingdom Metazoa; phylum Chordata; class Mammalia; order Rodentia; family Sciuridae; genus Tamias; species Tamias sibiricus. The sequence goes on from CM046669.1 coordinate 53,344,755, forward strand.
ACAGCTCCCTCCCAACCAAGTGCTGTATATGCTATTGGGTTGAAGATGATGTTGTTCAAATGACTGTTGATCCTAGATATAGGGAGTCAATGATGGCTAATGAGGAGGGTCATTGAAATATCTTTGAAATGATATATACTTTTTTTTTTTTTTTTTCTGGGAAGTGCCTGAAAGGTTGGTGGCACATTAACAGATAAAGAAAAATAAGCTTAAGATTAGTCTCTGGTTGCATGGAAAGTCCTGATGATGATTAGCCATCAGGAGGAAAAAAATCAGAATTAGTCACTCATGCTCCTCATTCAACAATCCTTTTAGTATAGTGGACAGAAGAAAGAGAAAAAATTTTCCTAAAATATCAGTAGTTAATAAAAAAGATTCAATTTTTTTGGTTGAGGTTTGTACCTCTTCAAGCATTTAATTTTCTGTTATTTTCCCTAAAGGTAGAGTTTCAGTTGAAAACATTAGGTAAATACAAAAGGAATACTGTATGGGATGCTTTTAGATGCAACTTAAGCTTGTGTCCCAATAAAGGAAATTTTTTGTTTCACATGATTTAAAAAGTGTAGTGGTGGCGTGAGTTTCATGAATGTTTGGACTGGGGCTCTAACTCCATTTTTTTGAGGGGTTCTCATCCCTGTGATTTTCTTGGTATTCATTTTATTCTCAGCCTGACCTCTGTTTTAGTTAATTTTTGCATTACTATGACCAAAATAGTCAATAAGAACAATTTAGGGGAGGGTTAAGTTTATTTTGGCACATGGTATCAGAGGTCTCAGATGACCAAGTCCCAATTACATTGCTCTAGGTCCAATGTGAGGCAACACATAAGGGTAGAATAGCATGGTGGAGGGAAGTTGCTTCCCTCATGGCAACAAGGAGGCAGAGAGAGAGGGAAGGGAGAAAGGGGTCACAGGAAAGATGCACCCTTCCAGAGTAAGATCCAGTCTCCTCCAGCCATGCCCCACCTGCCTATAGTTATCATCCAGACTGCCATTCAAACTAGGACGGACTGATTAGGTTACAGCTCTCACAATCCAATCATTTTACCTCTGAATATTCCTTTATTACAAAAGACATTTTTTTGGGAGACCTTATATGAGAACCACAACAGCTTCTTTCCCACTATAAAAGCCTCATATCTGTATGTGTTATAACCATCTAGAATAAGAAACTTCCTATAACCAAAATTCCACAAAAAGGTCTGATTGAATTGGTGTAGGTCACATACCCCTCCTTGCTCTCATCATTGTGGTCAAGGGAATAAAACAACCTGCTTGCATGAGTTCAGTTTGCCTCTTTAACCCTGACCACAGGTATCCTCAAAAGTATGTTGGGCAGCTATCTGGAAAGGGAAACAGGGAATAGAAACTGAAGAGGGAATGCAGGAATCCACTACAGTATGTATCTTTACTTAGGGAATAGTTAAATTGTAATCTTATTTTTCATGATGAGAACACTTCTTTTTTCTTTTTTTTTGTACCAGGAATTGAACCCATGGGCCCTTAACCACTGAGTCACATCCCCTGCCCTTTTTTATGTTTATTTTTAGACAGGTCTTGCTGAGTTGCTTAGGGCCTTTGCTAAGTTGCTGAAGCTGGCTTTGAACTCCCAATCCTCCTGCCTCACCCACCAAGCCACTGGGATTAAAGGCATGTACCACTGTGCCTGAATTTTTTGTCATTGTATGGTAAAGCTGTACTGGATGAGTGTTGGAGACACAGCTTCACCCCAGGTAGAAGGGTACTTAATTGTGTCATCTTTCCAGTCTTGAGATGATACCTTATTTTCATATCATTAACATTGTTCCCCTTATGAACAATCCTCATGTTATTTTCTTATCTTATAGATTTCATGACTTGTCTAATTCATCTTGGATATTTATTAAAATTCAGATTCTTTTATTTTATGACATCTGCTGGTAAATGGATGAATCTCGAGAATACCATGCTAAGTGAAATAAGCCAGTCCCAAAAAATCAATGGTTGAATGTTCTTTCTGATATGTGGAAGCTAACCCACGATGAGTGGGTGGTGGATAGAGGGGAAGAATAGATGTTCAGTGGATTAGACAAAGGGGAATGAAGGGAAGGGAGAAGAGGGACAGGAACAGGAAAGATAGTGAAGTGAATCTGACATAACTTTCCTACACTGTGGTGTATTCATAGATGTACACACAGTGACTCTCAACATTGTGGACATCCATAAGACTGGGATACTAATTAGAACAAGATATATTCCATGTTTGCACAAATATATCAAATAGATTCTACTATCATGTATAATTAAAAAGAACAAACAAAAATTTTTAAAAATTCAGATTCTTACGACTTCCCTACCAGATTCTGATTTGGCAGATTTTGGATGAAGTGATAACTGGGTATTTGGATGTTTTGCAGAGTATCGTGATTCTTCTTATCAGAGTAGTTTGGGAAATAGTATACTAAAATGCTTTGTGAGGGCTACTGGGGAGCTTAGAGTTGTATTTGTAGGCTAATTATTTAAAAGTGTTCAGGCCTATAAGGTGTGAATTTTGGATTTGAATATTAGTCTTGACTTCATACTTTATACTCATTTTCTATCTCTCCCTAATTTTTCTCATTGAACACAATTTTATTGTTCCATTTAAAAACTATGCCATCTTTAATTATTTTTGGAATGAAATAAAATATATCAGTTAGGATTCTGGCAGAATATAGAAGACATACTCAGCAGAGATTTTTGAAGACACTTTTCCTGAAGTACCATTTACAGAGGTATGGAAACCACCAAGGGATATTGCCAGTAGCAATGGCAGGCTGGGGAGGGCTACCAACTTCCTAGGATGGTGTCACAAATTAACACTTAGTGAATTAAAACAACAGACTTTATTCCCTTACAGTTCTGGAGGCCAAAAGTCTGAAATGAATTTCCTTGGGCTAACGTCAAAGTGTTGACAGGGCTGGTTCCTTCTGGAGGCTCCAAGGGGAGAATCCATTCCTTGCCCCTTTCAGCTTCTGGTTGCTTCTGGAATTCCTTGGCTTGTGTCCTTGTCATTCCAATCTTGGCTTCTCTGGTCAAATTTCCCTCTGCCTTTCTGTTTTTCTTTCATTTTTGCAGTGAACTTAAGGGCACTCTACCATTGAGTTATATCCCCATCGCTTTTGACTTTTTACTTTGAGACAGTCTCTAAGATGCCAAGACTGTCCTTGAACTTGTGATCCTCCTGCTTCAGCCTCCCAGGTAGCTGGGATTACAGGTGCAACATTGCACCTGGCCCTTCTGTTTTCCTTTTATAAACACACTTGTGGTTGCATTTAGTACTCACTTGTACAACCCAGGATGTTCTCTCATCTCAAGCTCCCTCTCAGGAGGGCCATGGTGCTGCTGTAGTCTGGTGCCGGGGAAGAGAAGGTGCTTAGCTGAGGCTGTGGGCAGTGGGCACAGCCCTTGTCATAATGATGTGCCTTGTCCCTGTAAGGAGGGAGCAGAAGGAAGGAATACTCTGAATTCATTTTCTACCTCCTGTCCCAGTCTCCTACCATTGTATCGCATTGATTAAGACAGAAGATGAGATCCATAAAAAATCAACCTTTGGGTACAATACAGGACAGAAAAATGCAGAAAATGAATGCAGAGAAAAAACAGCCAACAGGTAGGCATCAATATCAACCACTGTCAAGCGATGGGCTTGATCTCAACCCGGGTTGCTGGGGAGTGTTTCTCAGGAGAGGGTTTTATGCTAGAGATAGCTGCTCAGCATGTGGATGAATGCTGTGATCCAGAGTCTTCATATAGTCGGGTCTGGGCCTTTCAAGTCCAGAGGCGACAATATGAGAGATGCGAGGCCAGTTTCCAGTTTGGATTTCTCTTTGTCATCCCTGGTGTCCTAGTCTAAGGCAGAAAAGAACTGTTTGGTTGACATGAAAAGGACTGAGCAGTAATAGGATCCCAGGCATTTGGGAAACTGCACTCTGAAATCAGTACCAGCCCTTGTCTCCATCAGAAAGTTCCGGTCCCTAGCAATTTCACTGTGTATCTTGTCTTCAGGAACCCCATGCTGTTCTTCAGACTTGCAGTGGAATTGTGATATCTTCGATACCTAGCAACCATCTTTATGTAGAAATTTAAAACTGTGCTTGGATCAGCAAGGGACAGGGGTCTAGTCTTGGTATGAGGAGCGAGACCCTGACATTGAAGGCCCAGCCTCAACTGCAGTTCTTCCTCTCTGTCACTTTCTAACAATACCTTCTCCCTCTCTCTGCCAGGGCCCACCTAGCAGCTGTGACTGCAGCCTTCATTTCAGCATTTTATCTTCTCCTTCCCCATCTCTCTCCCAATTGAGTCTTGAGTGATCTCTTCTGGCAAAGAGGCTGGGATTGACATCAGGTGTTTTGGGAAGAGCCCATGTCCAAATTCCTGACTTCTAATGATTGCTCTGATATATTTTTTTTATTGACATTTGAAACTAAAGACAAAACCAGCTGCTCCTTGGGGGGAATAAAAGCAAAACATGAAAAGAATCTCCCATAGAACCCACTGCATCCCCCAAAGCCCAAACCAATAAAATGAGCACAGCCAATAATTCAATCTCTGTGCCTTGCGTTCACTGTGACTAAAACCAGAAGAAGCAGCACAGCAGGGTCCCCTCATTGATGAGGAATTTATCATTAGTAATTTTATTAGCTTTAATGTAGCCAACAGGGGCTGCTGATAGTTTCAGTATTCTTTTTCCTGAGGGATATTTTCCCCCCAAAGGACAAATGTTCTACAGAGCTGACATTTAATTGCCTTTATAATTTAGTATAACTTGGGTGAGTGACAAACTTTCCAAAACACCATCATTGAAAAAGGATTCCCAAGTTTGTAATCTGTATGAATTTGCCACTTGTACCTTTCTTTTAACAATTTCTCAAGGCTTAGAAGCATATCGACTATAATTATTGGGATAAGCCCCTGAAGGGAGAGATGCATCTGTCATGGTTGAAAGCAATTTCTTTATAGTGGGAATACTCTAAAATGTCTTGTTTGGATAGAAATGGCCATCCATTAATTGGTAATTTAAGTAAGTTATTTAAAGTCAGGCAATTAGGTAATGAGACCACTGGCCCTTTGAAGTTGAATGGAAGGAGGGATGAGCTCACCACTCTTTAAAAAGACGTTAAATCAATTTGGTGTAAAAGGTAGAGGAGCATAGTCCTCTCCTACAGTTTCAAGGAAAGATCATGCACACACAGATTTAGCTCCAAGCATGGAAATTAGATGGTGGGCCCCTCAGGAGTTCTGGCAATCACCCTACTATCGAGGAAGAAGCCACAGCTGCCCTAGCTATATCATTGCGAAAGATGACAGGCCTGGATTAGACCTTGCACGGAGGCCAGGAACTCTTGAGGGAGCAACCCAGGCAGACATGACAGAACCACAGACACACAGAGTGCCCCAAACTCAAGCAGATGGAATTGCTGATAAATGAGTTGAAATGGTAGAGGTCCCTTCAGTGGGAGCCAGCTGGATTTACTGAGAGCTGCTCCACAGAGGGGCAATTTCAGGGGGCCAGGCTGCCTTTAGATGTTAATCAGAGGCATTCATATGTTCTGTCCTTCACCCTTCAAAGGAAGGTGTCAAATGTCTTGATGAAATACCTCCCATGCTTATCCAGACAGGAGAATCAGCTACCTTGTTGATAAATGAGTCAGGGAGAATCCATAGAGTGAGGGTCAGGCTTGGCTAGACCTATGGTCACAGGGCAAGAGTAATTATGTCATAAGTGGTCTATGGGGCAGAACCCAGACAAGGCCATGGTCCACATTTGAAGGTAACACCTAGAATTGGAGGGTTGGAGGGTTGTAAGGGGGGTTGGGGGATGAGAAATTCAAAAGCACTGAAGTTCTATGATAGCAGCCAGCTCTTACCAGATTCACTTATTGTGAAAGTCCAGTCACCACATATAGATGTCTGGGTGACAGAAGCTTCAGAACTGCATGATGCTGTCATGTGTACCTGCAAAGCCTGAGTGGTCTAAGAGTTTGGGCTGTCTCCTGGCAGAAATGGTCTTCCTAGGTCATACTAGGATGAAGGAAAAACTATGTCCTGTGGGGAAGTGGCTGAAGTGCAAATTCATATTTCCAAATAAGCAAACTGGATTGAAGTAGGGTATAAAAATATCACATGCCACAGAAACAGGGTTGATTTTGAAGTCTGCTGCTGGGAGATGTCACTATTGTGAGGCTGACTTTTCTGTTGTGTCCCTCTTGCCTGTGACAGAAGAAACTGTTCTGTCTGGGAGAAACCCTCTTGCACCCTCTAGATTTGGGGGCATAGAATTGTTTTCTTCATAATGCTGATAGGAGGGAGACTGGGGTGTAGCCAAAGGAAAACTTCTATCTATATTCAGGATGTTGCTAGGGCTCAGACAGGGGAGGGCCACACGGCTTTCTGCCTTGGGGGTTTTAGAAGCTGCTGTGCTGGGGGAGCAGTCACTTTGGCAGCTGGTGCTAGAAATGCCTGGGACCATGTGGGGTGACCAGGCTGTGCTGCCTGGTCCTGTAGTGTTGGATACACTTTAATCCTTCCCTCCTCCACTTGCCCACTCCTGGATCATCCTGAATTGGAAGTGCCTGTTGTGACTGTCCAGGCTCTGGGCTCTGGGTCCCACTAGGGTTAGTCTTTCCTGCCCAAACCCATTATGGTTCTTTCTTCTTCTTCTTCTTTTTTTTTCTAGGAGTTAGAGAATCAGGGTGAGTTCTTCCCTTATTTAAAGAAATCAAGTCTATGAGAGAATTATATGTGGCCTTGATCTCCTTTGTTCAGCCTTGTGATTAAAGCTACATACACAGTCGCCAAGGCTGTTCAACATGTGGCAGCAAACTCAGAGTGTCTTAGAGGGCGTGCAGTAACTGGAATCCCTGTTAGTTCAGGGCAGGTGGGGATATACTGGCCAAAGCTAGCCAGGTTAAGGTGGTTCTGGATTTGACAACTGCCATGGCCAGCACCAAGAGCATCTTGGAGGTGAGCTTTAGGGCTGCCGAGCTGGGCACTTGTGGAAGGTTTTTATCTCCTGAAATCCTTCATTTCTAGGCAACTCAGAACCACTTGGATTGGGGTTTGGGGGCATTCTGTTAACTTGAACTTGCATTTTTTTAAAATGGACTTTCAGGTATCAGATGCCATGCTAGGTCTTTAGAAAATAGCAACCAATAAGAGAAACATTGTTTCTGCCTTCATAGAAGTTAAGTCAAACACAGAAGCAGGTAAGAGGGTAAGAAATTGTCATATAATAACACATGCTAAAACTTTAAGGGAATTAATTATTTAGTGCTACAGGGGGTCAAAAAACACTTTTTGGAAGATGTCTCAACTGGGACCCTTATAGTATTTTTCAGGCAGATGAAGAAATGACTTTAAAGAAGAAAGAGAGGACATGGTAAGTCCCAGCATGTAGAGTAAGGGGTGCCTAGAGGAGAGGTGAGTAGGAGCTTAGCTGCATAACATGACCTCTGTTCCCTACCAGGTGGGGAAGTTGACTTAGTGACTTCCAGGTACAGGGTCTGACTTAGGTATTGTAGGGGACGGCAAGATGGGCCACAAGCTCAAGCTAGAGATACTGTGCTTTGAACACTCCCAGCTGGCTGTCTGGGAATATGTGCCTGATAGTGGGGGTGACATATACCCAGCTGTCCACATTTTCTCTCCTTGTTCTTCTGTGACCATCAGGCCTAAGGGCTTATTAACAGACTGGGTTGTGCTAAAGGTTCAATTGACATTATTCCTGAGGCCACTAAGACCTTCCTCTTTTGCTCCTAAGATTTTCCTCCAGCTTTGTATAGAAGATGGTTCTTTCTTCTTTCCAGTCCGTCAACATCCTCTTTTCTTTTTTCTTATATTTCAAAATTGAATGTATCTCTTCCAGGAAGTTGGCCTTGATAGACTCTACCCATCATCCTGGGATCTCCAGTGACCTCTCTCCCACACCTATGAATGTATTATATGCATGTGACTTTCTATCATTTCTGAACATTTGTAGTTTTCTCAGTCAGGGCTGTATTTTCACCTTTGCTCTTGCATATGCAGTTTTGAGACCCATACACCAGGTGGTGGTAGTTTCCTCATGCTCCCATTATGCATTCTGAGTCATTTGCAAAGGAGGAAAATGTAAGGAGAATTAATATTTCATTGAGCATTTTTGCACAATAGTTAATTTAATCACAGATTTAAAGAATCTATGTGAGATAGATCCTGCTCTTTTCATTTTGCAGTTAAGGAAACTGAATTTGGAGAGAGGTAGAGTAACTTTTCCAAACTCAGCTTCCTTCACAGTGAAGCTAGAGTTGGTGTCAGGTAGGGACTCTCCAGTTTTGTGTTTAAGATGAAGATGAAGGTTTTTGTTTAAGATGCACATCTTTTGAATGTGGTTATGAAAACAATAATGATGTCAATGACCGTTTCCGAGCTATTGTCCTAACCCTACCTTAGATTTAATTAGGTATATTCCTCACTAATTCTTGGATTGTAATGATCCAAATATTTGGAGATGGTGATGAACTGACTTGGGCATTTCTTGGAAGAGGGAATAAAAATAAAGTTTGAAAGCATCTTAAGTTATCCAAAAGTGTACATGTACTTCTGCATGACCAAGTTTTCTTTCCTTTTCTTTCTTTCCCTTGCCCTGCCCTCCCCTCCCCTCCCTCCCTCCCTCCCTCCCTTCCTTCCTTCCTTCCTTCTTTCCTTCCTTCTTTTTCTCTCACACTCTCATAGTTTTTTTTTCTCTTTCTGTTTGATTAAACCTGAGGCTTAGGTCAAGTATTTCTGTTATGATGGTAGATGGGACAAAATAGATCTATCTTATGAACTTGTTTTATTTTTATTTTTTGTTAAAAGGAATTTCTAAGACCACCCTATAAGAAGATATCAGTCAGAAAAGAAATATTTATTGAGCATGAAATAGCTGTGTTTTCAGGTCCCCTTGCTGGTCCTGGCATAATGTTAAGGGGAAGCGATTCTAGGCAATGAAGCACTGGAGACCAATTTGGCAGTTGTGGCTGAGCTACGACCTCTTGCATGACTTGACTCTTCAATAAGGCTCGTGTCTAACTGTATTTCATACTGACCCACTCTGGGCTTTCTATGGATGCTGAATCAGAGGGCCCACCCTTACTCAAGAGAGTATACTCCAAGAGACTCCTTCAAAGTCATGAGCAATGCCAGGAGCTGAGGGTGTGCAGTGATTGGAAGAGGCTAGAAGGCCCTCGTTCCCAGGGCCATAACATTTAGTAGCCAGGCAGTCATTAGGACTCACTCACAGGTATGTGCTTTATGCAGTTGTACATGAAGGACCGAAGTGTGCAGTAAAGCCCGAGTCCTTCAGGCCCAGCACTTATTACTTCGTCCCTTGGACAAACCACCTATATGTCCTGAGAGATGTTTGCACATCTCTCCCTTGGAGGTTCTTCTCATAGGGTTACAGGAAATAGTGTCTATGCAAGGCACTGTCTTGTGAATATACATATTTTGTCAATTTCATTAACCAAATTTGTTCAGAAAGGCTTATGATTGATGCATTGAAAATATGATTTTTTTGTGAGCACCTGGTCTTTGTAAGGAGTCTGTGTTTGTCAATATGGTAACATGACTAGGAAGTAATGTGTTAGGAATTGAAGTGCTGTTAGGAAAAGCCTTCCTCCGCATATGTGATATTCAGACAAGAGAGCTTGTGATTATTCTTTCCTTTATTCTATTTATTCTTCTTTTCTTTATTCTAGCACATGCGTGCACGTGCGCGTGCACACACACACACACACACACACTCCCTCACTGAGAGCTTGTGATTATTATTTCTTACACAAAGAAAATCTTCTTGATGATGAAAATAATATATGCAATTCATAGAAACAGAAACTTTGGAATAGACAAAAAAGAAAAAAAAGAAAAAAATAAAAGAAAAATTCTGTGTTGCTGCTACCTCACTACTGACTTGCATTCAACATTGAGATACTTGAATTATTTCATGACTTGCTTGTTTTGCTTTTTCACTTAAACCATAATGGAGCATCTCTGAGTACCCACACTTGCTTTGTAAGAACACTGAATAGATAAGCAATCTGCAATGTGACATTTAGTTCAATTCGTTTGAAAAACATAATTACAGATAAGTCTTCATCATATTCTTCTTAGAAGTATTACCTTAGAGTAGATTCTGTAAGATGATAAGACAGTTCAAAGGTTTTCTTTTATTTTTTTTTCCTGTGAATTTTCATTTTCTGATTTCGGGTTCCAAAAGGAAGAAGCTTATGAGCAGCACATTTTTTCTAACCCTCTCTGAAGCACTTGATATTCAAATGAAAAAAAATTGCCAAAAAAAAACAAAGCTTATCTCATTTTATTTTTCTCCCCTCTACCAGGAATAACATCAAATCATGCATACCTAGGCAGGTACTATCATTGAGCTATACCCCTAGCTCCCTCATTTTAGTTAGAATGTCTTTTGTTACTAGTGAGATTTCTTCTATATTTCCATATGTTTATTTATTTCCAATATTTTGTTTTTAGTCAATTTTAAGCTAGTGTACTCTGCACATTATTTTTTGGTGTGTTTTTTTCTTTTGTGATTTCTTATGAGATATCTATACAGATTAAGGCATTCATTTTGTATGTAAAATTTTTTTCCTTTTAATTTTGTTTATGGTTTTTTTAATACTCATAAAACTTACATTTTTATGTAGTCAATATTTTGATTTTCTCCTTTGTGATTCTGCCTTGTAAATTTCTTTGAAAGCCAACATGTAAATATTCATTAATTTATTCTTTGCATATTTTATGTATTTTTAAGAATTCAATAATTAGTTTTGTAGTATAGTAGACTGTCATTCATCTGGGATTTATTTTGGTGTGTATCATTAGGAATCTTATTTAATTTTTTAATATAATTATTAGATTGTTACATTTATTGAATAACTGATTTCAAATGTCTCTTTTAAATGATTTTGTACATAAATTGCAGAAACACATTACTAATCTGTTCACCTTTCTAAAAAATGTTCTTAGTTGTCAAAGTTTATAAAAATAGTAAGAACAGTTCTAGAAAAGAAAGAGTAATGGCAATAGTAATACAGAACCTAGAGGAATATCAAGTATCAGTAAATGTAAAACCCCAAGTTTTATTTCATTGATTTTGACAAGTTCATCACACTAAGGCATATAAGTGTATTTTCCCCCTTCTTTCCTTTATTGTAGCACATGCCCGTGTGCACATGCACACACCCCCATGTACACACCACACACACACACACACACACACACACACACACACACACATAGTTCTAGGCATTGATCCAAGGCCTTTCACACACACAGCAAGCATTCTGCTACTGAGCTATGTCCTATGTGATCACTTCTGGACCAAATTCCAGAGGGACTCAAACACAAATAAAATATTGTCTCTGTCCTTGAGTTTCTCACTATCTGGAGGAGAAGCATATTAGCTGTAAACAAAATGCTCAACTAGAAATGACTTCACCTAGAAATGACTTCAACAAGAAGTGTGGTAATATGCAGTTACTGATGCTAATTTAGCAGCTTAAAGATTTCACAGCTCTGTGTTATCATTGCTTTGGTGTCCTTGATCTTCTCCCTCATTGTTGTCCCAAAGCTGCATCTATGCCAATCGTTATACTGCTATCCTTCCATGGTCAAAATCAGGAGATGATGAGCAATGTAGGGTAAACAAGTTTCCACTCAAGGATTTCCCTTTCATCATAGAGGAAAATCTTCCCAGAAACCACCTATAGACTCCCTCTTTCATCTCATAGATCAGAAATGAGTCACATGCCTGCTCTTTGTCCAGAAGCTGGGTTCACTTTTGGAGACCAATGCATCTAAGGCTAGAACAGAATTCTGGTTCTGTGAATAAGAAAGAAAGGACTCATGACTTTCAAGGAGATAAATGAATATCTTTCACAGGGAGATATCCATTTACACAAATCTGAACACTAACATGAAATAAATACTTAGAGGATTCTAATATCTGCCCTGCTTCCTACTACCTTGGTAAGCCTAATGCCTCTGTGTCTCAGTTTTCTTATCTGTAAAGTAGAGAAGTTAATACTAGTTCCACTCACGCCTATTAGGCCTCATTTTAGATGAGGGCTTTGTAAAACACAAGGCCTTAAGCACCTTACACCTGCCTATTTTTTTTTTTTTTTTTAAAACAAAACCTTGTCTGGGATGACCTATGTGGATCTGTAGTTTGATGTGGTCAATTTGGGCATGGAGGTGGGGTAAAGGACAGGGCTGGGATCAAGGCCAGTTTAGGCATAAAGTGAGGATATGTCAAGAGCTTGGGAGCATGTCATTACATTTCTATGCACCAATCCTGAGCCAGACCAGGAGCTGGGAAGTGAAGGTTTTCCTCTCTGGCTTGTGATCTGTGTATGGGGACAGTACTTTTATACTGTTGGAATTTCTTTGGCTTCCATGAGGGGGAGAAGGCAGATATCTAGGACATATCCCACAGAGAGTACCTCTGGTGGTCGCTGACAAGGAGGAATTGTGGATTCATATCCCTTTACTTGGTGCTTTCTCTCTTGGAAGAACAGGAAATTCCCCAGAGCTAGCCTGAGGCAGATGCTCAGACTCTTCCACAGGCAGAGGACTTGTTTCTCTCAGGCAAAGAGCTGCAGCTCAGCCTTTAAAAAAAAAAAAAAAAAAAAAAACTTGAACAGGAGGAAAATCTGAGTTAGCTGTAATGGGAGGTGGGACAGGGAAGGACTTGAAGGGGACCATGGTGATTAAGTTCAACCGTTTCCTTTTTGTGGGTGTGGGAGAGAAATATTTCTGAATTTGCCCTGACCTTTTAAACTTTAGCCTGCTTGCTGAGCTGGTCGAAGCCCAAGTTCCTCTTCTAACCACAAAAGTCCTTTGCCTTCTTTCTGGAAACGTGGAGCCTTGCCATTACCCACATCTGCCAGAGGCTCCCCTCTCTAAACCTTGCTTGAGCCTTGGTCCACATTTAACCAGCCCACTTCCATTTATCGAAGCAGCTTGGTAAACAGACGGCTCTGGAAGCAGTTAATAATCTTGTCATTTTTACCTTGTGGTCTTTGTATCTACCTCACCCATCCAGTTAAATTAAATTACCATCAGTCTCTTCCCCACCAGGGTGAAGATTAATGAGCCTTCAGCTGTCCCCTTAGTGCACCTGCAATCGTCACGTTCTGAAGAGAAAGGCAGTGGCTAATAAATTATAGGTTGTCATAGAGGATGGTGGGCAACTCAATTCATGGCTTTAAGCTGGGCCTGTGTGGGGCCAGGGATGGGCACCTTGTTGTGGCATTCATTAGTGCTGATGCCTCTGAGAGTGACAGGGGAGGTTGGAACCATGGGAAGTATCAATCAGTGAGCAGTTTCTACAGGCGGGGTTCTGGGAATTTTGGAAGTAGGTGAGTCTATTCCCAAAATGGATGCCATCTGGTTTCTAGAAAACAACCACTTATTGCTTCCGCTATCCCAATGCCTGGAAGAACACAGTTTCATGTGTCCCAAGAACTTAACTTCTGATTCCCTCCAAGGCTGGTCTCCTCTGTCCATATCAATTAATTTCACCCTGAGTCCCTAAATAGCTCCCAGGGCTTTAAAAAAAAATCATCACCCAATGAACTCCTCCTGGCTTGTAAAAGGTGTGGTGGTCTCAGTGTCAACAGGTTCTACCTATACTCACGTATCCCTGCGCTCGACTGCTGACCAGTTGTTGGAGGACTTGCAAAGTCATTGGTGGAAATAGAAATCCAGTTCTATTTTCATGGAATGAGTTCTCTTTGCAGTTGTGCATTCTTCATCCATGGGCAACGTTCTAGAAGGACATAAAATGTTTTAATATAGAAATTGTATTGATACCAAATGTCTTTTCCAATATTCCAAAAGAGTAAAACTCTGTATGCAGTTGAGAAAGCAATTCTCTAATTCCAGTCTCTGGAGCTTAATGCTTCCCTTCATTTCCTCCCAGGATTGTTTGTGGGAAATGCTGCCTGTGGCTGATGCCGTTCTCTCTGATCTGGGAACTATTTCCTCTGCTGGTGGGGTCCCTGTGAAGTGGAAACTGGTTCTTGTAGGGAAGCAGGTTGCATGAACCCAAAGAACCACTAGCTATTATTTTGCTTCTTGCTCATCAGTCAGTAAATAACATTATAAAGCTATAGCATTTTTATTAGGATATACAGAATACTATATTCTAAGGAGCTACGAAACCTTGACCAAGAAATTTCATTTATTTTTGACCTTCAGTATCTTCATATGTAAAATGAAGATACAAATGATCTTATTGCTTCATAGTTCAAAAGCATTATGGTTAATGTTATGCAAAACTTCCTCATCATAGCATTCAGTACTAATGATAAAAACAGGTCTGTGCAGCTGTCTTCAGTTCTGTGGCCGAGTAGCATTTTTTCAGCATGTCACATTGTACAAGGTGCTTAGCATGTATTGTCTAATATTACTTCCTACATTATCTACTTGTTGAAAGCATAATTATTTTATTCCCTTTATAGAAGATAATAACAACAATTAACATTTATTATTTTCTGTGTGCCAGTCCTTAGTTTAAGCAACATGCATATTTCAATTCATTTAATCTTCACATTAACTTTATGAAGTACAGGCAGTATTAATATTCTATTTTTCATATAAATTCATGAAGGCACAGAGAGGTTGAGTGTCTTGCCTACAATTATGTAGTATGTAAGTGGCAGAGCTTGCAATTCAATGCAGGTGGCTCGGATCCAGAGTTCCCACTTGTAAGTTTCTAAATTATTTAATTAGGGTAAACCAGCTAGTAAGTGTTGGACTCAGATCCTTTCTCAAATTCCAAGCCTTTTCTCTACCCATACTACCGTTCGTTTATCCAACATCTAGGGCATTTATGAATAGTTTCAGAAATCGTTTTGGAAACTATATGTATGTACAGTACATAAACACACACTTATCTCCGTGTATTTTAGACAATGTCCCTTAAATGTGTTTGTACTAAGAATCCAGCAGATGCTCCCCATTCTGATTAGAACAGAGGAGAAAATGTTAAAGGACCTCAGGCTGGAGACCTCTCCATCTCAACAGTCACCGTTTATGCTGAAATGTGCACTGTTTTCAGCAAGAAGTATGATCGCCGTTTTCAAAGGTCAAATAAATCACCTTTAAAGTCGTGAAAAGATAAACAAAGTGATGCCTGGGCAGCTTTCCTGAGTTTATGAGGTCTTCTGGCAACAGGGATAGACAAAAGTTCCATCCATCACCCCCGACCCTCGACTCCCAAAGCATTTATTCCTAGGGCAGATCATTCTATCATTCAGGGTAATTTCCCTTAAAACTATTATTAGGGGATATTAAATCAAGTGACAATGGAAAACCCCAGATTCAACATACCTTTATAGAAAAACACTTTCCCTCTAGCCACATTTAAAAGTGGTAGCTGTGATTCAAAGGAGGCTGGGAGGGTGGCTGGAAGTATTGGGGTGGGGAGGGAATTGAGGGGAGAATGTGGGGGTGGGGAGGAGTGGGGAGATATCTAGGGTAGGCCGGTGTGGCATGACATAAACAGTATAGTTGTCACTGATGAAAAATAATTTCACAGTGCACCTAGTGCATGTTTGACTGCCAATCATGTCCTACTTGGCCAGTATCATCTTTTAAGGTCTCTAAAGGGGATCTACAAACCTTCTTTCAGCACGTTCTTAAGTTATGCATGTATAGAAAAAGCTCCCTATAAATCTATAAGTCATCTTGGAAATGACTATTCCATACAAGAAAATAAATGTCTTTTAAAAGGCCTTTTCATCAGAGTGCTTAAATTCTGTGCTATTATTTCACTGTCATGTAATGGGAGCCTGCCTGGTGTAAACAAAAGCCCTTTAAAGAAGTGATTACAGTTGTGCCTTGTGAGCTGCTGAATGGAACCTTGGCCATCCAGCCATATTGAAATCCACGCCAAGAGCCCTGGGAGATGTGGTCTCTCCTCCAGCTTTCCTTCTGGGTGCAGTTACAACCCCAAGTCAGACTCTTCCTCCTGGGAAAAGCTTTTGTAAGCTTACTATGTGGTGGTGTTTTCAACCAGTCAAGATTTCATGGGGATATGTGTGGAAAAGGCATACTGAGTGCTTTTGAAATTTATTAGCAGGACTAATTAGTTAATTAATTTATTCAGTTTTCAAGATGGGAAAAAAGGTAAGGAAAAGAGGGCTGGAAAAGAACATGAAAAAGAATTTAACTCTTGCTTCTTTTGAAATCAAATGGTGCACTATTCCATCAGTCTCATTTACATATGAGTTTTGATTCCTTTTCTTTTCCCCAAGTGAGCTTAGTCTGGGATTTCTCCAAGTCAGGCAGCAGAGACCACCAAGTGTTCTCATCAACCAGAGACCTAATTGTGGTCATTTATTATAGTCACTTATCTGATAGTAGCTTCATTATCTGTGATAGTTTTACAGGGACAAAATCCACCAGGCATCCAATGGAGTGTATAAACATGTTACCTTGTGACAGGGTGTCTGTTACTTACTGTCAACACTTAACGGGCCCTAGCCACATATCTGCAGCGTATATGAAGTAACGATGAGTTTAATAAGCTCCAGTGAAAGCTGCAGTGTAAACATCGCATCAGGAGTGTTTGTCTTGTCAGGCCTCTTAAACAAATAAAGGTGATGGAGAAGAACCAAGGCAACTGGATTGGAGCCTAATGAGATGACCATCAGGCGGCCCAGGGAAATTCCACCGATGCGTCTCTGCAGTCTAGATTATCACTACAGACAATGCATTTATATTTATAGCACCTTAGAAGGGATGACACCCAGAAAATCTCAGTTGAATTTTCTGTTTGGGAGCAAATATATGCTGAAAATAAGAACCTATTTCTCAGGATTCTTATTTTAGAAAATATTTAGTAAATCAATTGGTTTCAAAAGGTATCACACTGGGCATATACAGCTAGCTTTACATGGGTGTATTCCTTATGTTGGAAAATGTTCACATATGATGGATGGTAGGTTTTAGTTCAGCCCCACTGGAATAAAACCATAAACCAAGCTGTTAATAGAGGGCACAGTATGTGGGCTGCATGAATCAGAATACCTGGAGTTATTTTTATGTAACCTCACTCCATAGCTGTGCCCCACACGTAAGTATGGGCTATCTGCATGTCCTTACAACCTTCGCTTGGAAGAGGATGGAAGTTTCTCTGGCTCAAGCAGGCAGATTTTCCTGGTACCCTTGGGGAGATGGGACTATGGTCTGGGTGACAGAAGAGCAAACAACCTCCTCACATTCTTCTCCCTTTACTTTTTCTAGGTCTACCATAATTCCTGTTAGTAGGCATTCATTTCATTCTTCTGTGATTAAAGTATTTTTTTTCCTTTGATTGGAAATGTAAACAGCTCCGGGGAGGTAAGCATATTAAGGTCTTATTGACAGAATAGCTAGCATAAAAGAAGTCATTAGAAGACCTGGGCTCCATTTCCAGCTGGACATCTAGGGGTTAGATGAGACTTAGAAAGTTCTTTACCTTATTTAAGTCTCAGTTTTTTCAACTATGAAGTGAGGATATTTCCACCTCCCCCCCCCCCAACAGAGCAGGAACTAGTACCAGAAAATCAAAGTAAGTGTCACCATTAGCTTAGGTATCTAAGTTTACCCTACAGAATGAGACACAGAATAGAGGAGATTTGGTAGAAGAGGAGGAAAACAGAAGAGAAAATTGTTTTGGAGCAGAATTTCTTGATATGCAAAATAGTAGTTCCTTCTGCCATTGTTAGATGTAAAAAAAGGGGGCTGTGGTCAGATTCATTTAGGAAGGGAAGGTTGTAACTGGGGCAGATTAATGATCTACTTTAAATCCTTGGAAACAGGTCAGCAACCCCTAGAAGCCACCCACCTGGCTAGGCACTACTTCAGGAGTGAACTGCATTTGGGAAAAATAGAATTAGATACATTTCTTTATTGCAGGGTTTCCTGCTGATATACATTGTGAATCTCCAAGAGAAGCACCCAAGCCTTTGAAGGCATAGTCAAGTGAGAGGCAAAAGATAATAAAGGGGAGGAAGCAGGGAGAGAAAAAGAAGAAAAAATATAGTGAGTGACCTGGGGATGACAGAGAACCTGGTGGGCTCTTCAGAGACATCATCACCATCATTTCTTCTGATGACTCCTCTGCTGGAGTCTGAGCATTGTTTGGCTCCTACTTCATATGACCTGCTTGTAAGTGTGGTTCTGTGGTCAATCATAGGCAACATGTGAATGGCTTGGTGCAAAAGTGTTATAACTAGGATAGAGAATCTTAAGTAGTCTATACAGAATTAATGGCGCCTGGAGTGGAGACTGCCATGGTGCTGGGTGCAAGGCACAGTCTTTTTCCTGGAGGGGAAAGGCCAGAAGGGCCAAGGTGTCATTTGCATGAACATATCCAGTTCTGTGTGGTGGGCAAGCACAACCTGAAGACCCACAGTGTATGGAAGAGAGAGGTGGAGACTTATTAGTTTGGCAAGTAATACCTCTCCAAAGCCTGGACTTTTTTTGCTGTCTAGAATGATCTCTAACCTGTAGGAGTTGCCTAATACATATTGGTTGAACTGAATAGAATGTATGTCGAATTTGTCAGGGAGAGCAAACCCTGTACTTTGGCATGCTGCTTTTCTTTAAATGAGAACAAAATGGAATCGAACAAGATAACACTAAAAATAATGTGAACTAGGAGGAACATGATGGCCTTGTTTTAGCAACAAAGGCATTCCTGAAAAGCAGGCTACCACCCAAAGTCCATCCACCATGATTTTAATCCTGCCTTAACTTTTTTTTCTAATAACTTTTCAAAGGGCAGGAATCTCAAATGCTTCCCACACAAATACTCCTAATTTTTAACAAGTCATAAATGTATGCTATTAGATGAATTCTTCGATAAAGTGACAATTCCTTTTAAATAATAAATTTCAATATTGATAAAGAACTTCTTTAGAGCAGGGCATGCTTATGACCACAGGAGAGAGAAAAATTTCTGTTGAGGACTTTGCTTGAGCCCGAGGTCCTGGGATCACTGTTTGTTGGAGTATGTGGTATGTGCCAGAGATGATTTTGGCTAACATGGGGGAGGGGGCCTTCAGATGAAGAACATTCTTTACCAGAGAATTATGGACTGAATTGTGCATCCTCCAAATTCGTATGTTGAAGCTTTAAACCTTAATGTGACTGTATTTGGAGACACAGCCTATAAAGGCGTAATTAAGGTTGGATGACATCATAAGAGTGGGGCCCTGATCTGACAGGATTAGTGTCCTTATAAGAAGAGACTCTCTCTCCCTTCTTTCTTTTCCCTTGCCCTTTGAAGACACTGAAAAGGACCCTTACCTGGAGTCAAACTTGTTGGCGCCTTGATCTTGGACTTTCCTGTTGCCAGGACATTAAAAACAAGTCTTGTTGTTTAAGCCACAAATATGTGGCAATTTATCATGACATCTTAAGCTAAGACAAGCAACAAAGATGAAATTTGCCATGAAATGATCAATTCCAGAGAAGCTTCTTCCTATCAATGCTGCTCTCGAATGACCATGGAAAGTGCTGGGCTTTTTGCTTCCTTTCTCCAAATTCTTGTCTAAGAATTTCTTATCTAAGAAGACACAGTTCCATAGATGTGTGGCCTTTTGGGCTGTAAACTCCATCTGTTTCCTTTCTCTCTGCAGTCCATTTCACCACTATTTTCCATTATGTTCAGATGCCATCTTATTAAGTAGATAGGTAAGAATGTGCCAGACAAAAGTAATGTTTTGATGTATGGGTAACATGCCACGATTTTAGAATAGCAATAAAAAAATATGTGCTGAGGCTCTTCCCCTACAAGTGGTGAGCTACCCATACTTCCTAGCAGGAAGCCCAGATCCAGCTCGTGGTTTAAAATTCAGGAAGGATATCTGTGACGATAGAGCTCAGAAACACAGATGGTTTCTTGAGTTGTATGGAGACTGAGTTGATTATTTATTTAGAAAAATATAGCATATATTTATATATTTAGAAGTGCTTGGTTATTTAAAAATATATACTAATTTTTAGCAGTAAGTCTATGCCTTGTCTTGCCGCTTGCATAAGTAATTGAATTTGGCATTTTCCTGACGTTCCTTGTATCATCTCAGGTCTTCTGATCATCTCCTGCTTGGTCAGAGAATTGTCTGGGTGAAGGTTGAAAATCTTAATTGTGAGAAAAATGTCAAGATCTCCATAGTTTTTAACTATACATTTAGTATTATGTAATTTATATAATAATTTAATTATATAATTTATATTATTTATATATTATGGTTGGTGGACATGAAGAAATCAGGTAGGTGCCTTCTGTTTCCATATACATGTCAGATCAGGGTCCAAGCAACTTATTTTTAACCATGCAAACTGCTGACCTGTCTCCAGAGAATCAGAGTTTTCATTGGAATTCTCATGAGTGGGGCTCAGGCAGGGAGCGGGAGAGAGGGAGACTCGATGTCCTTGGCAGCTGGGCTACCACACCAATTTAGATTTGGAAGCCTTGGAGCAATTAGCAGATCACATGCCATCTGCAAGCATTAATTGGCTACCCCAACCACCTGCTGCTGAGAGTTTGCTTTATTTGACAAATGGTTAATGAGAGTAGAAGGCCAAAGAGCAGGGAAGATTGTTACTAGCTTCTCATTTACAGAGTGTCTCTAATAGACCAGCTATTGTATACTTATTTTGTCTGAGTGTTGTAACAAGATGTGGCACTGTTATTATCATGTTACTTAGCAATATATGCATTATCATCATGCCCATTCTCAGATGTGAAAGCTGAGGCTGGAAAAGTGACTTGCCCAAGGTTATGTGGCAGATAATAAGCAAAACTGGGATGAGTGTGTGGGTATGAAATTTTCCACTCTGACCCAGAGCCAAGCTGAATGACCTGCACTTTGTTAGGCATTTTGAGAATGTGTACAACTAAAGGAAGTCTTGTTTTTCCTATTCTTTAAAATTTAAAGACTTGATTGAGAAAAGACCCAGAGAATCTATTTTCATATAGTTAAAATAATCAAAAAGTCTATCATTAATAAATATAAGGATATTTACATTCCATAGGTACAATTACCAAGTTGCAGAGTGTAAGGACACAGGTACCAGCAGAAGGGACGTGGAGTGTAGAAATAATAAAACTGCCAACAGCAGAATAATGGGTACTAAAGGCATATGATCACACCCACAAACATTTAAATTCCATGAAAATAGGGACATCTTATTTCACTAATGTAAAATGGTGTCAGATAGCTTTCAGATGTTAAAAAATTAATTATTATATGAATATGTAAGTATGTATGTCCTAGTTGATTCTTCTGTTGTCTCTAAAGCATTTCATTTGCATGAGTAGCATTTACTACAGTACATCAAATGAGTGCTCAGCCTTTTTATGTTTGTGATTCATTTTGAAATACTAGAATATTTGGCTACACACTGGAAGGGGTTAAATGTTTGAAAATCACATTCAATGAGCTAGTAATAATCAATACACAATTATTACTGTAGTGGAACAAAAACTGTGTTTGAGTTTTTACTAAGTATCCATAGTTTCTGGACACTTCACTTATTCACTGTAGAGACATCCTTAATAAACTTTTCTTGTGCAATTCATCTCTTATCACAGAGACTAAAAATACCAGACACTTGTTTTCCCAGACTCCCTTGCAGCCAGGGCCTCACCATGTGGTTCAATAATAGCAAATGGTACCTGAAGGAATCTGACTCTAAAAACGACCTATGGGAAGTTCTTTGCTGAACTTTACCATGTTTAACAACGATGACTGTAACTATAGCAGTCATTTTGCATCCATGAGTATAGATACTTAAAAATGGATTCAATGAACTTAGATATGAAGATTGAAAAGATGGAACAAGCCTGGGATTTAACAACATCACTGAGTTGCTGAACTAACTTGGAACTGCCCTTCTCCAGACTTTGTTATGCAACATAATAAATGTCCTTCTATTTCATCCATTTTGTTACAAGAGGACAAACGATATCCTTGAGTACTCTTGGCATTTGACTAGGACTACCTGTTACCTAGTAATACTTTCTCTCTCTTTTTTTTTTTTTTTTTTTTTTTTTTTTTTTTTTGCAGAGCTGGGGATTGAACCCAGGTCTTTATGTATGCAAGGCAGGCACTGTACCAACTGAGCTATATCCCCAGCCCCCAAGTAACACTTTCTTATACACTTAGAAAAAAAAATTCCCAATAGTATGTGATTGTTTGGGGGATGCAAACTCAGCACTACTGTTCCTTCTTTGCACAATACAGTCTCTTTCACTCCACTCAGTGAATTAGCCAATGAACACAGCTATCGAATACTTACACTTAGTGTAGCAAATGTTCCTTTTGTCCTTTGTTCATGGTGGGACAGTAGCTGTGAGGTGCTTGAGGTACATCAGTGTGTTATAGCAGACTGGAGGAGAGACCCTGCTTTGCTGAAATCCACTGCCTTGGTGACTTCTCTTCCATAAACTGCATTTTCCTATAGGGTTAGAGTGACTTACTAATCATCACATCTCCAGGGCTATCCAAAAACCCACTCTACAATCACAACAATAACTATCATACATTGAGCAGCTTAGTATACATCAGGCAGTTTTTAATTATTTGGGGTGTATTAACTCATTTAGCTTTGCAACATCCAAAGAGATAGTGACTCAGCCTGTGAAACAGTCCATAGACTCAGAGCTCATCTTGCTCACACTGTGCTCCACTCATCACTGATTAAAGCTTCCCACAAAACCTTTGCTGAATCGAACAGAACTGACATGGCTTCTTTCCATCAGGCTTACCATGTAATAGGCACTCAGTAAATATTTGTTGAGTGGAGTCCAGTCCCTACTCAATTACTAAGGATAAACCAGGGAAGCGTCCCTGGAGAGGGTGTGCTTTGAGCAGGCCTGTGAAGGGGACAGCTGCTCCTGGGCACACTGCAGCCATCTCCTTCAGGGTCGCCAGCTCAGGTTCAGCCCAGGTCCTGACTTAGCAGATGAAGATATCAGTGGCGGGCCAAGGGGAATAAGTGGTGACTTTAGCTTAGAGTCAAATGGAAAAAAATCCTTTGGCAAATCTAACTTCTCTGCTGGTAGCCTGGTCAGAAAGCTGGAAGAACTAGATGGTTCTCCCTATTGCCTGGGGGAGGGAATTCCCTGGAGCCAGTTGAAGTTCGCTTCCACCTTTTCTGATAATTCCAGGAGGCTGTGAGGGAGCTGTGAGTGTCCAGTGCACCCTACTTATAGCAGTGATGAGAGAGGTGCTAGGGTTTCTGTTTAAAATACATGGGGAAGTGGGGGTTATAGGTGAGCAAGTGGGTACTTCATTCCTGTAGTTCATGGTAATATATTTTATATGGCACAAATGTCACATGTGGGTGTTGACCCTTTAGGAATTGATGTTATAGGACATATGATGACACAAGGAGTATATGTATTTTAAAAAACCTATGGGAAAGAAATGCATTTATTTGGGGAGTGTTGTGATTGAATGCACCCCAAAGTCTATGTGTTGGAAACTTAATCCTGAATACAATGGTGTTGAGTGGTGGGTTCTTTAAGAGGCCAGTAGGTCTTGAGGGTTCTGTTCTCAGGAATGGACTAATGTCGTTATTGTGGGCATGGATTGTTATTAGGAGAATGGGGTCCTTGTTAAAGATAAGTTATACCCCTTCCCTCCCTTTCTTGTCCATGGGATGTCATAGCAAGAAGGCCCTCCCCTGATGTGCCCCGGAATCTTGGATGTCCCAGTCTCCAGAACCATGAGCCAAGTAAATTTTTGTTCATTACAGATTACCCAGTCTATGGCTTTTTTTTTTATATCAGCATAAAATGCACAAAGAAGGGAGTATTTTTTAGAATGGGGTGTGGGTGAAAGGGGCCACAAAATGGTAGGTGATCAATTGATTTGGAGAGAAACCTGTGATTGTTATTATAATTTCTATTGCTCCCACCATACCTGACCAATAGAAGTTGTCTTGTAAAATCTAATTTTTGTCCTCAGTGGGTAGGTGCCTACCATCTGCATACAGTTGGACAAGTCAACGAGATGCCTGTCCATCGTTTGAACATGGGCATTTGTAAGCCCTGAAGCGTCCCTTTATTCTCCTTCCATTTATCATGACCTCCTCAGCCCTAAAGAGATGTGATAGGTCTTCCATACATTACTGGAGTGATTTAACACCTCTGAAATATGTGAGAGTGGATTTAGCTGTGAGCAACAACCATCTGAGCTGGTAAGTGATGGCACTTGTAGGGCAGGACTATTTCCCCCAGACATTTGGGCTATTTCTACTTCTAACACTCAGTCCAGTCCACCCATTGATGGGGCATGCATGGGCACAGGTGACTCCAGGTGCTGACCTGCAGCCCCACTGGTGGCCCCCCTATGCTGGGCTATAGTTTCTTCCTCCATCTGACCACAGCTTCTTGCTGTCTGGAGCTGATAACAGAACCATAAATCGTCTTTCTGGCTGCAAAGTGGCACCTGAAACCTCAGCCCAGGCTTGATGTGAGAAAACAAGATAAGATATGATTACTGGTATTTTTAAGGTATCCAAGGAGGCACAGGGAAATCTTGGTAGGTGATAGGCAGTGATAGTTATAGGTGGTGGCAGCATTCCCCAAGGTGCTGTCTGCCCTGCCAAGCAAGTCTCCGTGAGTGAGATGAATGGCATTACCTGTTGATAGCATCTACCTGCCGGCTCTGCATCTGTTTTTTAAACTTGTCATCAGGTCTGTGGCTGTTTTCCCCTGAAATAATATAATAACATCAGGCAGACTCAGTACATGCTTGGGGTTGAGTTGGTCCTGTAGGGAGCTGGGGGTGGGTTACTACTACCTACAACATGAAATGCAAACATCTTGACCAGTTCTTAAGGATCCCCACAAACTGGCCCCCTTTCTACCATATTCCAAGGAAGAACTTGCAGCAGAAGGGGCTCTTCATGAGGGTATTTGCTGCCTCTGATGGATGAGTTTTTCAGGTAGAAACCGTTTGGCTACTCTTTAGGATATCACTGGGAATTTATGCCTAGGAAGGGGATATTAGACTAGACAACTTGTAAGATGCTCTTGTATTTGAATTTCTATGACTTAATTCTATAGCTGTGCAAATCTTGATGCCTTAATAAGCCCTTCTCAACTGGGTTCAGTGACAGAACTAAGCTCTAATGTGTAAGACATCCACTGTGTGCAATGTTTTAACTTCTTTTCTAGTCATTTACAATTTTACTGATCATGAACTATCTTTGGGAAAGAGAAAGTTGTCACTGAAAACATTTTCTGTGTTCTGTGGTTCAGAGGAGGATCCCTGAATAATGTCATGGTCTTTAGGGGAAAAGGCAAAGTTTTATTTAGAGGAGGAATCATGACCAAGGGTAGAGCTACTTGTGAGTTGTATGGGGTAGTGGAGAGAAAGGGAGATAGTAAAACTATTTTTAGCCCAGATTGTCCTGTTCTCAGAAACACACACACACACACACACACACACACACACACACACACACACACGCACACACACTTGTGTAGCATGGCAGAATTGTGTGATCTTGTTCAATGGCAAAATAGACCACCAGAATGGCTTCCCTATGGATACTATTGCAATTGGTTAGATACAGATGCGACCAGCAAAGGCCCACTAATTCCCATATGTCATCTTCTCAAGTTAATAGTCATTATTTATTCCCTCATCCCCACTGTGGGTCTAGTCTGTCATAACAAATGGTATGATGACCTTCAGAGAAGGAAGCCCATGGCATGAAGTGAAGCCCATGAAGTGACTTTGATGTCTTCATCTCGACTAGGTTAAGCCACAAAAATAGTGTCGAGGGGGAGCACACCCAGAATGCTTTGGGAGATCACGATAAACACTCCTGATGTTTTGCAGCTGGGCCCATCATCTGTGCATTTCACAATAAAATTTTATGGTGCATCCAGACACCCAGCTGCTTATGTTCATGGGGACAGCGTTTCCTCTGCTGCATCATTCAGATCTGCCCCACCTGGGACTCGTTTCCCTTTTCCACCAAACTCTTCCAAATGACAATGAAACTTCATTATCACACAGCTCCTGGGAGAGAATTTGAAGAATGTCATATTCAGAAAAATGTTCTGTAGAGGCAACTTCATTTTATTAGACATGGAGAGAACACTCCAATAAGCAGCAGGGCTAATTTGGAATTCCAGGAAGCACTCTAGAAAGGGCTGCCAATCCCTTTGTTAAGCACAAAACACCTAATATATCTCCAGAGTCCCCTAATTTCTCACACACTATAGCATAGTGGGCAAGAGAATGGGCTTTGAAATGAGGATAACGTGGTTTCCTATTTCAGCTCATTACCTGTTCTGAACTTGGCTTCCTTGCTTTTGAAATAGATAATGATGTACACCTGAAGGATTATAAGAATTGACTGAGAGGTTGCATGTAAACCACTTAGTACAGTACTGGGTTCAGTAGATTGTGGATAGTGCTTTTACATACGGACTCATAATACTATGTTCTAAGAACTAAACACTAAATATTATCTAGCCCAACTTTATACCATGTATATGGTATTTCTTCCTGGTGAAGAATCCTTGCAGTCAAGAATTCATATATATTTTTGCATTGGAAGCATGCAGAGAGGCCTTAATTAAACTTTGTCGCTCTAACTGTATAAAGGGACATTCCTGTCCCAGAAAGAGTTGCTGTTAGTTTCATCTAACAGCCCCAAAAGAGGCAGAGAAAAATAAAATTTAGTTTTTCCTCTTAAAAATTTTAATTATACAAAGTATACATGAATAATTTCCTTGTAAAAATGAAAACATTATACACAAGACTACAGTTCCTCCTTGATTGATACCCTCAGTTCTTCTTCCCTTCTCTCTATTCTTCTGTACTCCCAAACCCAAACGCTGCTAGTAAATTTGTAGGTTTCTTTCCACACTTTTTCCTTTTGGCTTACATGCCTAATTTTATGTTCATAGAAAATGTTTAAGTTGTGTGGGTATGTACATGTGTTTTAAGCAAATGGGCTCCTACTGTAAATATTATTTGCACTTATTATTTTTTAAACTTCATATGCCTTAGAAATCTACCTATCTTATTGCATAGTGGTTAATTTTATTTCAACTGCTACATGTAACAATTATGCCTTAGTATGAATACATATCAGTGTATTTTACAATTCCTCTGTTGATGGACACTTAGTTTGTCTCCAATTTTTCAATATTACCCACAACATTTCATCAAGTGGTCTTATACTTGCTTTATTATTTTTATTACTATCTATTTACATGTGTATTTTTCAAGGGAGAACTAGAAGTACTAGGTTATAGGATAAGACTATTTAAGATCCTAATAGATGCTGCTTGACCATTCTCCAAACTTGCTCTATCAATTTTGTTATCACTGGAAGTATAAGTACCTGAATCTTTCTATTGTCTATGTTTAAAAAGAAGGTTATGTGGAAATTGAATCCAGTGTGGACCTGATACCTGGCATCCCTTTGGAATCCAATGTCATTCTCCTGACTTATGTCAGTGTGCTGGGTGACAGTTGGAAGACTTCTCAACCAACTGTGGCAGAAATGAGGATACAATAAATAGAACCTTTCCTTAACTCCAAAGTGTCTGAACCCACAACACCTTCAAATTTTGCTGTTGGGTTATAGATGTGCAGCAGATGAAAGGAGTGGGTGAATATATGAATTAGAATATCTTGGGATGTTGACCTAGAATTCATGGGATGTGGGGGACTTCCCAGGTGCTAGGGCTGCTTTGGGGGCCTGAGAGGTCTCCTAGCAAATGTGAAGAGAAGCCTGTCAGCTTGACTTTAATCATTGATCTGTGGCTAAACAAAATAAAAATAGGACCAGAAAACAAATGCCTGAGTCACGCCAAAAATTTTTAGGTTTATCCAAGATGTTAAATCAATTAGGTGAAGTCTGCTGCCTGGAGTAAGTATTCTGAATTCTATTTCCCTCTGCTTCTGGATGGAGAGCGGGAATTGTAAAATATAGATATTCTTGAAATTGTGCTACTTTTCATTTCTATTTATTACTCATTGAGTAACTACTGTGTTCAGTCATGGCAACTAGTGCTGGGAAATCAACATGAAGAGCATACACACCAGTTTCCATAAAGCTTATAGTCAAATGCGTGTGTGTGCGCACGAGCGCGTGTGTGCAGATGATGTAGTACAATGTTACAGGTACTATGGATAAAAGATGTGCTTCTCCTAGCCTGTGGGAATCTCTGCCTTCTGTTCTTGGGAGCCTGAGTAATTTGAATGTTCCTATCCAGTGTTCATGGTGAAGCTTCATCCGCCTTCAACCCAGTAGAACATTGTGCCTTGGACAAGAGAGGCAATAGCTTTAGAAGGAGATTGAATCCTCCTATCAGCAAACAAGTAGGGCACCATCTTACTTGGAACCTGGATAGAAGGTGCTCAAAGGGGGGTTGTGGAATGGCATGGTTCCTTCAGTCTTGAGGAGACCCTAAGGGCATTTTTGGCTAGGATGATATCCAGAAGGGCCATCCATAGAGTTGCCATTTGAGGGAAACTTGCTGTACTGTCACATCATTGCTAGAGATGCAGACTCTGCTGTGAGAGTTGAAATCTACTAGGTCAGAATAGGAGCTGTGGGTTCTCTTGCCAATATTAAGAGTGACCTTGCACCACAGAGGGTGGCCAAAGGAAAACACCACCAAGAAAGTCCCTGTGCACACAGGGAGATAGGTGGGTGAGTGGGGATAGAGGTGTATGTATGGGGAGTATGTATGGGATCTAAGCAAGAGCTGAGAATATTATATAGATTAAGGTTAGAAAAAGTTTTTGCTGTCTCAAACTCCCATGTTCCTATGCTCTTTTTAGAAGAACAACTTGGCAGCCTGAAAGTAGAGACACAGTTGGGTGAGGTGACACACAACTGCAATCCCAACTACTTGGAAGTCTCAGGTAGGAGGATTGCAAGTTCAAGACCATCCTGGGCAACTTAGAAAGACCCTGTCTCAAAATATAAAGCTAAATGTGTAGCCCACTGTAGAGCACTCTGGGGTTCAAGCCCCAGTACCTCCACTCCCACACAAAGAGAAATATTGAATATTGTGCCATTCAGCTACCATAAAATAACCAAGATAAGTAATTTCAAAGGAGGAAAGGTTTATTTTGGCTCATGATTTCAGAGGTTTCAGTCCATGGTTGGTTGGCTCCATTGCTTGGGGGCCAGTGGTGAGGCAGAACATCATGGCAGGGAACGTGTGGTGGAGCAAAGCTGCTATCTCATGGTGGCTGAGAAGCAAAGAGAAAGAGAGGAAGGGGCTTGGTTTCCAGGATCCCTGCAAAGGTCATGTTCAATGACTTAACTTCCTTCTACTAGGCTGCACTTTCTAGAAGTTCCAGGACCTCCCAAGAGTGCTCCAGGCTGGGGACCAAGCCTGGGCCTTTGTAAGCAAACCATGGTAAGTATTGTGGTGAAGGACCTGATATGGAATGGGTGCTTCTTGATATGTGAGTCACCCAGGACAAGCAAAACATGCATTTCGTTCCAACTATGAGGAAGGAATCCTGGGAAAAGGGTCTGGGGCAATGTACTCCAACCAGACGTAATTCTGACCTTGGGGATATTTGGTGGTATCTGGAGATGTTTTTGGTTGTTGTGACAGAGGCAGGTGTTACTGGCATCTAGTAGAAGGAAACCAGGGTTGCTGCCAAATATCCTACATTGTACAGGACAATCCTGCTATCCCCCACAAGAATTATCCTGACCCTAGTGCTGCTAGTGCTGAGGTTAAGAAGCCATGGTATAAATGATAAACATTTAGTTTTGTGGTACTAATGATTATTAGTTTGAAGTATTTAAAAATTTAAATGGTTTACTTACTCGTTTTGTGTTTCATTAGGTATAAATATATTTAAGAGCGTTTCTTTCACTATTTTTTTTAAAAGATTCTTTCGGAATCTGTCTTCCAACACTTCTTTTCCCCTCTCTCATTGTTTCATTCCTTTTCTTTTTTTTTCTTTTGGTTTAAACAACAGAAAATAATTTCTTGTAGTCTGGAGGCTAGAAAGTCCAAGATCAAAGTGCTAGAAAGGCAAGCTTGATCTTGAGGCCTTTTCTTTTAGCTTGTAGGGAGCCACCATCTTGCTGTATGCTCATGTTAACTCTGCTTTTTTGTGTGTTCATGGGTAGACAAAAAGAGAGATAAAGAGGTAGTGCACTCACTTTTTCAGTGTTGCTTCTTAAAAAGACACTAGTCTCATCACCCTTAAAACTTCATTAAACTCTACCAATTGAAGGCCCCATTTACCAAAACTATCACATTCTGAGTTAGGTTTCAATGTATGCATTTTAGGAGGACAAAATCATTCAGTCCATAACAAGGATCATTCAATGTGTGGTGGTATTGCTATTATTATTGTTTTTGAATTAGCTTCTGTGAATCACCAATGTGTGATCCCTCTACATTCTTGCATGCTATCAATCATTCTTTCCTTTCATTGCTGTTGTTTTTTCATATTATGTCATATGAAGATGCCTCAATTTGTTTAGCCTTTAACCTCTTGGTGGAGATTTGGGTTGTTTCCAGGGTTTGGTTTTATAAATAAAGATGCCATGAAAACTTGTATACAAGTGTTCATATGGTCTTTTATCTTATATGATGTTAATTTTCATACTATTGGGATTTTCATACCCTTGTTTCAATAATTTAATTTTTTTCTTTCCACATTTTTTATTGGTACATTATTGTTGTACCTAATGATGACATTTGTTGTGACATGCACACAATATAATAATATAATTTGGCCATTATCACTCCCCAGCACTACAATTGGTGAAGGACTACTTTATAACAGTATGGATTAAAGATGGAAAATGTTCTCTCTGAAACATCGTGGTCAGAGTTTGGCAGATAATGTCTACACACTGGGCCATCTGGTGTAGAGATTTTCTTGGAAATCCAGGTCAGCATTATTGTGGTATTTTCACAAAATGAATTTGTCTTGCTTCATGAGCACACCTATATGAGATCAAGTATATGTAGGGACTGAGCCACTGACAAAAAACATTTTTATAGACCATTTCTACCACACTCTTATTTTTTTTTTGTAAAGGCTTTTTACAGTGAATACCAATGAGATTATGCAATCAGTTCGCGCTGTAGTCATTCATGACATGTTGATCCATCTCTATGTCCATTCATAATCCATCGTATATTTTGATACTTTTTATTTATTTTATTTTTTTTTATTTTTTTTTTTTATTTCTTTAGTTGTACACAATTCGTTTGTTCGTACGTGGTGCTGAGGATCGAACCCGGGCCGCGCACGTTCTAGGCGAGCGCGCTAACCGCTGAGCCACAACCCCAGCCCCATATTTTGATACTTTTCAAAATAAGTTTCACACATCGGTGCCCTTTCTCCTACATCTTATGCCCACTAACTAGATTGCAGTGTGCAGAGTCACTTTTTGTTTTGCCATCCATTTTATTTATTTATTTATTTATTTATTATGTGTTTATATATATATACATTTACAGATTTTGTTTTTAACTGGGTGCAGTGGCTCACGCTTATCATCCCAGCAGCTCAGGAGACTGAGGAAGGAGGATTGCAAGCTCAAAGCCAGCCTCAGCAACTTAGTGAGACACTAAGCAACTAAATGAGACCCTGTCTCTAAGTAAAATACAAAAAAAGGGTTGGGGATGTGGCTCAGTGGTTGAGTTCTCCTGGGTTCAATCCTCAGTACCAAAAAAAAATTGTTTTAAAAATTGGAATTATATAGCCATTTAGCCCTCCCTATCTGCAAGTTCCACATCTTTAGATTCAACAAATTATAGATTGAAAATCTTTGAAAAAAAATTTATGTCTGTACTGAACATTTACAGACATTTTCTTGGTCACTATTCCCTAAACAATATACCAATGATTAATATAGCATTTACATTGTATTAGGTACCATAAGTAATCTAGAGATGATTTAAAGAATAAAGATGTATGATGTATGTACCTTATAGGCAAATGCTATATTTTACATAAGAGCATCTGTGGAGTTTGTTATCTATGAGGGGGTCCTGGAGCCCATCTCCTATGGATACCAAGTGAAAACCACATACATTTATGTAATACAATGTGCTGTTTGGATGTATGTTCACAGTGCATCCGTTCTTGCTTTCTACCTTGTTCCCAAGGGTTGGTACTGCATACTTCCTCTTACCTCCCCTTCTGTGTTCATGGAAAGTTCAAGCTCTTTCATTTGCCCTCTCTGTCTAGTCCCCTTTGCTCCCTTCTCTGAGCCCCAATTCCCAATGACTCCAGCCTGACTCATGTACTCAGGAGGACAGTTTGTGACCCTGATTCCAGGGTATGTTACATTGCTCCTTTAATGATTGGATTGGGGAAGAAAATGCTCAGGACTTTGCTGAGGTGCACAGGTGTCTAGAAAGGATCAGAGCCAGAGGCTTTAATAACCAGATGGGCTTTGAGTCCTCATACACCTGCCTTCTCCAGATGTGCCTGCCTCTCTCCCATCTGCAGACTCAGTCCCCTGAAATTATCTGGAGCAATCCCACCAGTGGGGGACATTTAAAGAGCCCAGCTTCAAGACCACCACAAACCAGCATTGGACACCTTTCTTCTGCCCCAGTCTGACACTGATTTGTTGGTGACTTGGCAAAGTTATTCTGACTGATCTCAGTTTCTTCATTTGTGCAATAGAGTCAGTATCCATCACCACTGTATGCATTGTCAAATGTCCAGTCTATGCTTGCTGATGGCATGTATACGAACTCATTTAACTTTCATAAAAAACATGCAAACAGGTATTACTATTTTACCAATTTTATGGATGTAGAACTCAAGGGTGAGAGGTTAAGTAATGATTCCTATGCTGTCTACCTGGCAAGGTTATTAATTTAATGAGATAATGTATGTGAAAGGACATCATGAATTATAAATACAATATAGACATAAGTTGATGATTCCATCTGCTTGAGCGCCAAGTCTGGGAAGGGAAAGACAGAGTTCTAACCACAAGCAAACTGGCCCTCTGAATTGACTGACAAACCCTCATCAACATCAATTTCAGTTCTCTGTTTTTGCTGTTATATTTTTATTGCACACAACCTTTTCGATTTTGTGGTCTCTTTTCCTTTTTGACCCAGCACTGTGTTTCTGCTTATTGCTTAACTTTATTTATTAGATAAACCTGTATTTGGTTATTATTAAAAAATGGAAATAACTATGCCCCTGTAAGAGATTTGCTTTTCCTTAAGGTGTTTGAAAAAGTGTTCTCAAGACTCAGAGGAAATCCACAAATAGCATCACT
This sequence comes from Tamias sibiricus, assembly GCA_025594165.1. Classification (NCBI taxonomy): domain Eukaryota; kingdom Metazoa; phylum Chordata; class Mammalia; order Rodentia; family Sciuridae; genus Tamias; species Tamias sibiricus. The sequence continues at coordinate 53,378,078 of CM046669.1, forward strand.
AGAAAGAGCATGCCTTCATAAAAAAAAAGTCACGATAAAGGAACAACTCTCACTTGGGTGTTTGGGTTCAAATACATCAGAAAGAGTCAAATTGCTTTGTTTTATAATATATACTTCACGACTAATGGTAATGACCTTTTACTTAGTATTGACAATCTGTTTTTTACAGAATTAAGTAACTCCCCTTTAAGAAGCAGTATCTCTGTGTCCCCACATTGGCAATTTCAGGTCTCTGGACAGCAAGATGGCAGATATCTGCCATGAGAATAGTAGAGCAGAAAGGTGGGAAAAGATGGTCTATAACAATGTCACTGAACAACAACCCCATACATTTATCTTGGTACTCTATAAAGTGTGAAAAAATTACATTTGAGTCTCAATTATTTGTTCTTTTCTTCCCCATGAGAGGATTTCACATCCCCACCCACTACATGTGACGTGAGGTGCCCTCTGTGAAGGAGTATACTTACTTGTACCACTGATATAAAGCTCAGTCACCTGATGTATTAGCTAATGGAACACGGTTCCAATATTTTCTCCCCCGAAACCCCAGCATGAGAATGGCACATATGCCATAATAACGAAGAGGAGGAATGCACCTTTAGCCTGGATTCCATGATAAAGAAGATACTAGCTGCAGAAGAAAGGTACTTCTCTCAACCGGCCACTGACAGGTAGTGTGAGTAAGAAATACACGTCTCTGTTGTCAGCAACTGGGATTTGGGAGGACATCATAACTAAAACACCAGGCAACAGATAATCTTATGATTTGACTCACTCCAGGATGGCCCTTCTATTATTTGTAATGAAATGTAGGCTTCCTATTGTCTTTAGGAAAAAAATATAATTATCTGGAATAAACATAAAGTGGCTCAAGATCAAATATCTGCCCACATCCTTGTCCTCAGATCAGCTCCACCTTTGCATCCTATATTCTGGCAATACTGAATTATTAATAGCTACCATAAAACGTCAAGCTCTTTCATATTCACACGGATTTGTGCAAGTTAGACCCTTTGTCTGAAATCCCATCTTCCTTTGTTTGCTTAGGCAGTCCCCTTTTATTTATTTATTTTTTTGAGTACCAGGGATTAAACTCAGAGGCACTCGACTGCTGAGCCACATCCTTAACCCTATTTTTTGTATTTTATTGGCAACAGAGTCTCACTGAGTTGCTTAGTGCCTTGCTTTTGCTGAGGCTGGCTTTGAACTTGCAATCCTCCTACTTCTGCCTCCCAAGCTGCTGGAATTACAGGCATGTGCCACTGTGACGGCACTTCTTCAAAATTAACCTCATGCATCTATCTAGTCTATATAGCTTGGGTTGGTTATTTTTACTTGGGGATGCCTCTCCCAGAGATTATACATTAAAGTTAACCACTATTATCAAACTGGTGCACCCTTTCAGAATGTTATCAATGCATGGATGAAATAATAACATTTAAAAGTCATAACAGCACCAATAAAATGTGAAAAAAATTAAAAAAAACCCCCAAATTTATAATTAATGTAATATCTTGGTGATTTTTTGGCAAACGAATGTTTGCCAGTTCAAATACTGGCCACATGACCCTTTCCCTAGTTGCTTCTCTTACCTCTTTGGGGTGTGGATTGGGTGTGGCTTGCCTGGAAGAACAAAAGGAAATAGAGGGGTTGCTATTTTCATAGGAAATTCAATTCTGGTTCTTGGCCACAAATACCTTTCTGTATTGTCTGACTTCTTGATGCTATAGAAGGTGCTAACAGATATGTCACGAGGAAACTGGATGCAGTGACAGAATCACCGGGCCCCAGTTGGTGTTTTTGAACAGGCCTGTCTTGAGCTGAGGGGTTCTAGTACCCAGGAAGTGTATGATCCCGGAAGGCCTGAAGCTAGTTCCTGCCACATACCACCAGGCCCAGTAAAGCTGCCTCCTGGTTTGCTCTTTCCTCTTCTTGGTCTGGCTGTTGGGCCCCGTGGTCCAGAATCATTTCCTCATACCTCCTCTGCTTGACTTGTGTTCACAAGGTCCAAAAGATCATTCTCACCCTTTTGCTTCTGAGAGTTTCTCTAAAGATAAAAGCATATACTCAGAAAGTTCTTATTTTTAAAATTATATTTTATTATATTTAGGGAGCAGCTGCTTTGGGCATTCAAATACTGCTAGCTACATCTGTTTGCATCATTCATTTTCCTGCCAAAAATTTGTACACCAATATGGTTTTAATGGGTAAAACTAAAGCTATAGTCTCCTCTCACACAAAGTGGTTCAATGATTCATTTTCCACTGCCCCTTCTCCCTGCCTCTGTCACATGAACCTCATCTAGTAGTTCTCTCTTAAGGTCTGGAGGGAAAACTCTTGAAAAAAAATTTTTTAACAAAAGGCTGAGGCTTACCGAAAATCAACTGCCCCAATAGTTCTGGTTTGATTTTCTTCTTGAACTTGCTTGCTTATTTTGAAAATTATTCAGAGAAGATTTCAGAAATCTGGGTGCCTAAAATTATGTTTAAATGCCTTTTATAACTCCTGGAAATTACCAACATGACAAGAAGCTAGAAGAAGCTCCCCTACTGGGTGATTTACTGTCCCCATCGAGTCCCTGCAAAATTCCCAAGATTTCATCTTATACGATGACAGCTCCAGGATCTATAAAGTGCCAACAAGAAGATCCCCAAGGCTTGTCTGCATCTATGGTGAAATTGAATCTAATTTAAACCTCAACCGCACCAGCCAAATATTTCTTTAAACACAAATCTTTAAACAGTTGCTAGTGTTCAGCCTTGTTTTGAGTTTTTGAGGATGTGTGCCTCTTCTAGGGCACTATTCCTGAAGAATCTTAGCATTAATGGATTCCATATGTTATGGCTCAGGTATGCTAGGTTCTCAACCACTGGATTTGAAGAGTCACCAGAGGCTGCTGGAATGAGGAAGGCAGCTTTGAGCTGGGGAACCTGACCCATCTGAAGAAGCTGATCCCAACAAGGACGAGAGGAGCTCCAAACCTGAGCATACATCTGGGATATTAAGCACAGAAATGGTTCACATCCATGGCCATCTGGGTGGTTGGCCCAACTGCAGGGCAAGTTAGCACTATGGTTCTGACTGGCATCAAGGTATGCTGGAACTCTGAGGACTGAATCACTGCTCTTTCAGGTGACCAGGTCCTTAGAGTAGGGGCTCAGTCAGTGCACTTGAGAACATGTAGTTTGGAGGAGGCACAGGAGGCAGGATACAGCCTCCAGGGTATTATGATGGGTCAGGAGTTTGGTGGTGATGACAGTGGTAGAGATGGGGGTGATGGTGGTTCTGGTCACTTAAAAAACTGGCAAATTGGGTTCAAATAAATGCTCTGTAGAGTGGTTGTCCAAAAGCAGAAATGAAAACATGTTTAAAAATACTTGGTTTATTTTAGTAATAGTGTTTCCAATTACAAAATTAAAATAAAAATACAATCAGTGTTTACAACATGGAAAAAAACTCAAGAAAACAGAAAGAGGAAAAGAAAACCTTTTCACAATTCAAGTAACCAGAAGTAAACATTGTTGCCAGTTGATACATGTCCTTCACACTTTCTCTTTCTCTGTGAAATCACAGATTGATGTTGTATATATAATTTTTTTTTTAAATTTTATTTGTTCTTTTTAGTTATACAAGACAACTGAATGTATTTTGACATATTGTACATACATGAAGTGTAATTTTCCATTCTTGTGACTGTACCTGATATGGAGTTACACAGGTCATGTATTCATATATGAACATAGAAAAGTTATGTCCAATTCGTTCTATTGTCTTTCCTATTCCCATCCCCCTTCCCTTCATTCCCCTTTGTTTAATCCAATGAGCTTCTATTCTTCCCTCCCCAACCCTTTATTATGTGTTAACATTCACATGTCAGAGAGAACATTTGGCCTTTGGTTTTCTGGGATTGGCTTATTTCACTTAGCATGATAGTCTTCAGTTCCATCCATTTACCAGCAAATGCCATAATTCCATTCTTTTTTATGCCTGAGTAATATTCTGTTGTGTATATGTACCACATTTTATCTATCCATTCATCTGTTGAAGGCCACCTAGGTTGGTTCATAGTTTAGCTATTGTGAATTGAGCTGTTATAAACATTGAGGTGGCCACATCATTATAGTATGCTGATTTTAAGTCCTTTGAGTATATGCTGAGGAGTGGGATAACTGAGTCAAATGGTAGTTACATTCCAAGTTTTTTGAGGAATCTCCACATTGCGTTCCAGAGTGGTTGCACCAATTTGCAGTCCCACCAGCAATGTATAAGTGTACCTTCTCCCCAACATCCTCACCAACTATATATAATTTTGAGGTCTTTTTTCCCCCTTTAGTAATACTATTTTTTCCTTTTCCCATGTAAAATTTCTAGTCATTTCATAGTATTCACTACATCTTATGGGTATCCCATAATTTATTTAATGAATCCGTTATATTTAGACATTTTTCCTTTCCATATTATTCATTGCTAAACTATTTTTACATGCAATTCTATATACATCTCTGTTCTTTAGAACATCTTCCCTTCCTTTCTTTCCCTCCCTTTCCTATCTTTCCTTCTCTTCTTCCCTCCCTCCCTCCTTCTCTCCCTTCTTTCCTTCCTTGCCAGGGCTTCCTGATATATATCCCCAGCTCCAGAATACATTTCTTGGAGTGGAATTTTCCAGGATCAAAAGGAATACTCCAGATCAAAGATTCTAAGAATCTATGTAATGGTTAATTTGAATTGTCAACCTGATTGGATTAAGAGATGCAGATGATTAAGAGGCTTCTGGGGGTGTCAATGAGGATGTGTCTAGGAATGACTGGCATGTGGGATAGCGAACTGAGATGGGGACCCTCCCTAAGCATGGGCAGCACTGGCCAATAGGATGGTGGCTTGGATGGAATAAAAGTTGAAAGAGCAAGGAAGCAGCAGCAGATGCATGCTGTGATTCTTTCTGAATGCGTTCTTGATTGCTGCTGCGATCTATTGTCTGAGGATATCAGACTCTTGCTTCTTCACTCTTTCAAAGCAGACTCTGCCAGTCATTCTCTAGGTAGTTTCCAGAAGCCTTCAGTCTCAGACTAGGGTAGCACCATTGATCCGTCCTGTTCTGGGGCTTCAGCCTTCTAGACTGCGTAGCTATTGGTTCACCCAGCTCTCCAGCCTGCAGACCATTGTGGACTATCCAGCTTCTGGTCCTCACAAGTTCCCTTTTTATAAACATACTTTTCCAGCCGACCTCATAAGTTCACTTTTTATAAACATACTTTCTGTTGATTCTCTTCTTGTAGAGAAGCCTGACAATCTACAAGCCTAGAAACAGCATCTTCCTTGTCTCTGATGGGGCTTTCCTGAGACCCAGTCATTGGGGAATCAAGATGAGATTGGGATGTGTGGGACACAGGGTGCCTGTCATCGTGAACATTAGTTGGCCAGGGAAACAAAGACTTCCTCAGGCTTTGAGTCTTGGTTCTGTCCACCTGGTAAGTAACCTTAGGTGAATAACCACCTCTCTGGCTTTGTTTCCTCATCTGTAAAATAAAGTGGTTGAATTCAATGATCTTGATGATCTTTAAGCTCCTTAAGATCTTACCTCTTCTTTTTCACAGAGTTAGTGGAAATGGTGAATGATATTCACAGTGAACATGTGAACATGTACTTTGTCTTTCAGAAGAAGATGGTGCACATATTAAAAAGAAAGATAACCTGTGAACCTTGGAAAACAAAGCCTACTGTTTCCACTCCAGATCACTGACATCAAGGAAGTATGCCCGGCAGCTTTCACATTTTCAAGAGTGAATTTCAGAATAAAGACCCTCCTTTTGTTGTGCCCCTGGCACATAGCTGAGATGGTAAATTCTTAATCCATAAAAGTAATTTCTAAGGTCTCCCCCCCCCCAGTAGCTGCCTCATAAACAGATGGGGGAAGGGCAAAAGTGAATGGCGGAGAATAAACACAAAATAATAAATATGAAAACATGAGAGTAGGATTTCATGAAAGAAAGGATGGGCTGTTGCATGAGCTCAGGGAGGTGGCCAGCTGAAATGGGCCGTAGGAGAGACAGTGTTGTATACTGGTCCTTCTCAGGGCTTGCCTCTTTTGCTCTGATTCAGATGCTAATATTCTCTCTCAGCTTTTCATGCTGCCTTCTGCAAAAAACAGGGCACATAGTACAATCTGGTAATTGAATCAATTGCTCCTAGTTGGTTGGTGCAGGAGCCCTGTTTGGGGATTGGCTTGAATTGCAGTTGACTATGAGCCGTGGAGATTTGGCCTTTGTCGCCACCCGTAGTCTCACGGGATTGTTGCGGGATCTCGAGTGACTTGGCCGAGATTGCTGATCGGGTCAGCGCCATTTTAGGGTGTGTTTTTGGCGTGTGTTAGTCGTTATTAGAACCAGAGAGAAAAGTTATCAGAATAAAAAGCTGTTTGTCTCCAGTTTGCTTCTGAAGTTTTTCCCGCGGCTCCGTTGCTCCAAGCGCTTCAGCCAGCAACAGGTGGCGGCCCGTACGGGGAACTTCGGAGCGGACAGGTAAGAACTGAAAGGTCTCTAAAGATGGGTTCGAATATAACTGAATCCCAAGTGATAGAGGCTATGCAAAGACTCCTTGATATACCTGACTCTGTTCTCAATGAGGAGTATATAGACAAAAGTGAAAGTGATCAAAAAAGTGTAGATTCCACTGGGCCAACTGAGACCAGTAAAGAGAGTATTAGAAGAGACCCAAAAATGACAAAAATCCAAGCTATTAAAGCTATTCGGGAGTTATTGGCGAAAGCTGAAGGATACTTGCTCTCACTGGAACCTGGGCCTCAGGATATTGCTGTCAGTGAAATTAGCAGTGGTGAGGAATCTAGTAAAAGTGATCCTGAGAAAATGAGGAAAAAGAAATTAAAAAAGACCGAGAAAAAGGTCCGTCAGGCAGAGGAGTCACTTGTGTCCTCTACTCCCCCATGGGTGGAATCCATCACAGAAAATATGAAGGGTATTACTAGGCATTTGCATACCCTAGAAACAGAAATAAAAAGTCTTTCTGATCGCTTATGCGCTCTCGAGGACAACTCACAGATACATTGGGAACCGCCAGCATTTGAAAAGAAAAATGGACAGAGTGTCCATCAGTCAGTAGATTTCAAAACAATAAAAAATCTCAAAGAGGCAGTAATGACTTATGGGCCCCAAGCTCCTTTCACGTTGAGTATGCTGGAGTCCCTTAACACCTTTAGCTTAACCCCCTCAGACTGGAAAAGTCTATGTAAAGCAACATTAAGCGGGGGGCAATTCTTGGTTTGGCGATCGCAATTCCAAGAACTTTGTATAGAAACGGCTAAAAGAAACGCGGCTGCAGGGTTTGAAAACTATAATATAGACATGCTCACAGGAGAAGGGCAATTTGCAGACTTACAGGCTCAAACAGATTATGACTCAGATATATATGCTCAGATAAATGCAGCTGCCTTAGAGGCATGGAAAACTGTACAAGGACCTGGGGATCTACAAGGTAGCTTGTCAAAAGTGATTCAAGGACCTAATGAGCCGTATGCCGACTTTGCTGATCGACTTTTGAGAACTGCAGGTAGTGTGTTTGCAGATGTTGACCAAGCTATGCCTTTAGTTGTTCAATTAGCTTATGAAAATGCAAATAAATGGTGCCAAGCAGCCATCAGGCCATGGAGAACTAAAAAGGATCTTTCCGTATATATACAACTATGTAAAGATATAAATGGCGCCTTTGTCACAGGAAATGTGATTGCAGCCTCAATGAGAGGTGCTTCCTCTCGAAATTTCACAAAGGCTAAACGTAGATATTATAATCAATCAGGATATTCCAGGCAAAATTATCATAATCAATCAGGCAATTCTAGGCAAAATCCCAAAAGAGAAATAAGATCAAGCTCATACCGTGCCCCAGGCCGCTGCCCCAGGTGTAAAAAGGGAAATCATTGGGCCAATAAATGCTATTCAAAATTTGACATCCATGGAAATCCTTTGTTCAGGAATTCAAAAAACGGGGCACGGGGCCCAATACCCCGGGGCCCACAAATGTACGGGGCATTGCAGAAGGAGTATCCTCAAACATCCACTCAGATGCTTCCCCGACACAATCCCTACTACCCATCCACTCCCTCGCCAGAGGAACAAGAGGAAATGCAGGATTAGACCTCTGTTCCACCGCCCGAATAGTGTTAACATCTGAAATGGGGGTTCAACTGATTCCCACAGGAGTCAGGGGACCTCTTCCCTCAGGGACTGTAGGACTTATTATCGGGCGTAGTCCTAAAAGCTTATTAGGTTTGCAAGTGACCCCAGGTGTAATAAACTCAGACTACAAAGGGGAAATAAAAATAATGCTTAGCTCACCCCAAAGTGTAAGTTCTGTTAATCAAGGAGATAGAATTGCTCAGTTGCTTCTCCTTCCCAATTTACATAATTCATTTAAAATGGGTATGCCTCAAGAAGGGAACAATAGAGGATTTTGTTCCACTGACTCAAGTCCCATGGCTTGCTGGGTTCGAGACTGTTCAAGGAGGCCTATGAGTAAAATAAAAATCCAAGGAATAGAAATGGAGGGATTAATAGATACTGGAGCTGACTCTTCCATTATTAATTTACGCCAATGGCCCAAGCACTGGCCTCTGCAAAAAGCTTCAACCAGTTTAAGAGGCTTGGGATATAATAACCTCCCAGATAAAAGTGCAGTAATTTTAAAATGGGAGGATGATGAAGGCCATAAAGGAACATTTCAGCCTTATGTTTTACCTAATCTACCGGTTACTTTATGGGGAAGAGATATTTTGCAACAAATGGGAGTACACCTTGCAACCAAGCCTGCAGATGTTAAATGTGAAAACCTACAGGGTAATCTTAACCATAAAAGAACTCATTATCAAAAAGTACAGAGTAATCTTAACCCTAAAAGTAATCATTGTCATAAAGGAAAAAGATATTTTTTTTCGGGGCCACTGAGAAAATAATTTTGAAAATACCATGGCTTTCTGATAAGCCAGTGTGGGTCCCTCAGTGGCCCCTATCTAAAGAGAAATTACAAGCGGCCCACCAATTAGTTCAGGAACAATTAGAAGCAGGTCATATAGAACCTTCCACCTCTCCCTGGAATTCCCCCATATTTGTGATCAAGAAAAAGTCAGGAAAATGGCGATTGTTACATGATCTTAGACAAATCAATAAAACCATGCAAGTTATGGGGCCTACTCAACCTGGACTTCCTAGTCCCGTAGCTATTCCAAAAAATTTCCATCTTATTACTCTTGATATAAAGGATTGCTTCTTTTCTATTCCCCTACATCCTCTGGATGCCCCCAGGTTTGCTTTTTCCGTTCCTTCTATGAACAATAATGGCCCTGATCAGAGATATCAATGGAAGGTTTTACCACAGGGAATGGCTAATAGCCCCACCATATGCCAAATATATGTGGACAAGGCTATCCAACCCATTAAAAATAAATATCCAAACCTCATGTGTCTACATTACATGGATGATATTTTATTGGCCCACCCTAATCAAAAAATCTTATTTAATATATTCAGTGATGTGGTAGAAAATTTAAAAAAATATGGATTATATATAGCAGAAGAAAAAGTTCAAACCAGATCTCCCATATTATATTTAGGATTTAAAATCATGGATACTTTTGTTAGACCCCAAAAAATTTTAATAAATAAAGAACATTTGACCACCCTCAATGATTTCCAAAAACTACTGGGAGACATTAATTGGCTTCGCCCTACACTAAATCTCACTACTGGCCAACTAAAACCTTTATTTGACATCCTTCGTGGAGATCCTGATCCATCTTCACCACGAACATTGACTCCTGATGCTAGGAAAGCTTTAAAATTAGTAGAAAAAGCCATCAAAGGAGCTCATTGTGATAGATTTGATTTAACTCAACCGCTGATGTTGATTATTATTTCTTCACAATATACACCCACAGGAGTATTTTGGCAACAAGGGTCTTTATTATGGATACATTTGCCCGTCTCTCCTAAAAGTATAATTGAATCTTATACCTCCATGGTGGCTAAACTTATTCTTCAAGGACTTAAGACTTCTTCTAAAATATTTGGCATTCACCCTGCTACTATTATTACTCCCTATTCATCATCACAGATTGAATACTTATGCTTCAATGATAATGATTGGGCTATAGTTAAATGCTCTACTTCTGCAAATTTTGATAATCATCTTCCTAAGTCCCCTATATTATCTTTTTGTATTAATCATCCTATTATATTTCCACAGGTAATAAAAAATCAACCTATTCCTAAGGCATTTAATGTATTTACAGATGGGTCCTCAAATGGTACTGCTACAGTAGTCACTAAAAAAGAAAATATGACTTACATAACTGCACACAAATCAGCTCAACTAGTGGAACTGGAAGCTGTGGTAAGAGCTCTGGAAAATTTTAGGGACCAGCCCGTAAACATTTTTTCAGATAGCCACTATATTGTACAAGCCGTCCCAAAATTAGAGTTAGCAGGACCAATAGCACCTCATACTCCAGCCTTTAAATTGTTTTATCAAATACAAAAACTTTTGTGGGCAAGAAAAGAACCTCTATTCGTAGGCCATATTAGAGCACATACTAATTTGCCTGGTCCCCTCCATGAAGGTAATCAAAAGGCTGATGAACTTACAAAAACAGTATTTATACTTTCAGCGCTACAACAAGCTACTTTATTTCATTCCCAGTTTCATGTCAACAGCACCACCTTGCAACGTAGGTTTAAAATCACAAAGGAGCAAGCCAGAACAATTGTAAAAGATTGTAAATCTTGTATGACACATTTGCCCAATCCTCATTTCAGAGTTAACCCTAGAGGATTAATGCCCAATCATTTGTGGCAGATGGATGTTACTCATGAGCCAAGTTTTGGAAAATTGCGATTTATTCATGTGACTATAGATACATGCTCAGGCATGATTTTTGCTTCCTTACATTCTGGAGAAAAAGTTAAAGATGTTACATCTCATTGTTTGCAAGCTTTTGCTGCATTGGGCATCCCCAAAATGCTTAAAACAGATAATGGCCCCGCATATACGTCCTCATCTTTCAAACAGTTTTGCGCAAAATTCAATATATCCCATAAAACAGGCATCCCATACAATCCTCAGGGTCAGGGCATTATTGAAAGAGCAAACCGAACACTGAAAATTATGTTATTAAAACAAAAAGAAGGAAATTGGAAAAGTCCTAAGGACAGATTGGCAGTTGCCCTGTTTACCTTAAATTTTTTAACTTTAGACTCTAATGGTTATTCTGCTGGAGACAGACATTGGAATCCACACCAACAACATAAACCTTTGGTTTACTGGAAGGATGTTCTTTCAGGTACATGGAAGGGTCCAGATCCAGTATTAATTTGGGGAAGAGGATCTGTTTGTGTTTTTCCAAAAGACGAATCCTCTCCAATATGGATACCATCTAGATTAATAAAACAGGTACCACATCAAAATGATCAAGATGAAGTTATTGAAGAATCAAGATTAATAAAAAAGGTACAAAATCAAGAGGACCAAGATGAAGGTACAGAATGATTCCCTCAAAAGAGTCCTTCAAAATATTTCACAACTTAAGTGTCATTTCTCCCGGCCGGGACAAGGAGAGATCTCTCTTTAGTGTGCACACAATTGTATTTTTTTTTTTTTCTTTTTATACATGTCTTTATGTCTGTACATTTGTCTACATTTCATGTTAATGTGACGTCACAAAAATATGTTTGTATGCTTGTTCGTCTGTCCAGTGTGACGTCACAAAGAACAAAGCGCTTATGAAAAAGAAAATATATATATATATGGATCCAAATAACTTTAATTCATTTTAGGTTAAGAGTATTCAATTTAGGTAAATAATTTTATAAATGAAGGTACTTTCAATTTTGATTTATAGGTGTCCCTGGGACTTCTCTTTAGCAAACAATATGACTAGTGCTATATAACCTGATATTTTGGTGTTTTGACTTAAGATTGTTTATTTGTTATTAACTTCATTTGTTTAATAGCTCATTAATTTCAATTATCTCAACAGGTAAAAAATTGCTCTGTATACAGAGACTCAAGGGTTCCAGCTAACAAATTATTTCTCTAAAGTGCCTTTACCTTTTCTTTAATCTATCTTTAATGCAGTAATTACCCTCAGTCTTTCTTTGTTTTGTTCTAAATATGATATTTTTCCAACTTATGTTTGTAGAAGCTCTACCAGAGATGTGTGTGAACAAAATTTAACTTTAATTTTCTAATCTAATTATTCTATTTTGTAGTTTGACAACTCGCCTCTTGACTCAGTGCTGCAATAGCACTGCCTTTCCTTTAATAATTGATGCTTGAGTTTCTAGGTAGCGGGCCCTGAAGATTTGCCGGTGGCATTGTCTAAACATAAAAAAGACGTCTGCTGCTACAGCTGCAGGGATTGCGGCCGCCGCAAGCATCCCTGCTGCTCAAACATCAAACAACCTCACCAACAGTGTGGCCTCTGCTCTACATGCATGGGGCCTCCTACTTCAACATGTTACAACAAATGGACATTTTGATCTTTCATTGTTTGGGACTTTACGGGACAATGCCTTGCGGGTATTTGTCTAGAGAATTCAGTGTGTTACTTGATGGAACTTAGGGCAGCTGATTTGTTTAAACAATTTGATATGCTATGCAATTTGGCTCATCACCAAAAGGCTTGTCGCCTTAAAGCCGCAACATCTCCTCACAATTGGACGGCTGTTAGTCATCATATATAGTCGATCCTAAAGGGCTCCATTGGATGGCTGGTTAGCCAATGACGGGTAAGATCCCCAGAGGGGGACAACCTAAGACAGGCACAGTCGCACGGGACAGTCTCATGTGGCCGACATATCAACCTAAGACAGGAGTCAAGGGCACAGCCTTGATTATCCGATGACGGGTAAGAATGTTGGTTGCACATAGACGTCCTAGAGCATTACCTCTTTTAAAACAAAAAGGGGGAAATGCAGGAGCCCTGTTTGGGGATTGGCTTGAATTGCAGTTGACTATGAGCCGTGGAGATTTGGCCTTTGTCGCCACCCGTAGTCTCACGGGATTGTTGCGGGATCTCGAGTGACTTGGCCGAGATTGCTGATCGGGTCAGCGCCATTTTAGGGTGTGTTTTTGGCGTGTGTTAGTCGTTATTAGAACCAGAGAGAAAAGTTATCAGAATAAAAAGCTGTTTGTCTCCAGTTTGCTTCTGAAGTTTTTCCCGCGGCTCCGTTGCTCCAAGCGCTTCAGCCAGCAACAGGTTGGGCCAGCGGATGAGCAATGAGTGTTTTTTTTTTTTTTTTTCTTCCCTTTAGGTGCAGCTGAGTTGCTATTAAAATGTGCTTCCAAGCACTTAAAGCAGTATGTATAAGAAACCAGTGGAAGCCTGGTGGGAAGGCAGCCATCCCCATAGCTAATTTATTTCAAATCACACCCAGGAAATTCAGTTTATCTAAACAAACATCCTAGGCCAGAAGGGAGGGTTGAGGGAGAACAACTGAGGAGTGGCCATAAAATATTAAGTATTGCATAGCGGGGTAAAGGCAGGATCAAGAGATCCAGTGACTGTTTAAATTATTATAGAATGTAAACTCATCGGTGACATCTAATCCAGCCATATTTCCCGCAATTATTTCACCCCAGCAGGGTTTACTTTCCCATCAGTACTGGATCACAGAGCTGTCAGCTGGCGTTTTTGAAGGGTGATTTGTTGCTCTAATGAGATACTGAAATCTGTTTATGGTTGTTTATCTAAGGCTCATCTTTCTTCCGCGGCAGCTTCCTTCTCTTGGGATTCTATTTGGGCAGCTCTCTTCAATTCCCTGAACAGAACAACTGTCAGGATTTCATAAAGGGTAAGTATCCTGTCCATGTTAATTTTATGACCTATGACTATATTCATAGTTATTGAGCCAACTGTGTTAAAATTATGCCTTATCCAGTCAAGATGTTTCAAAGTATACCCAGCACATGCATATGTATTATTTCATATGCTAGTTATGGATAACACAGTAATTACACATACTGATTAAATGAATGGTTAGAACAGTAATTTTACATATCAGGCAATTTACAGTATGATAGCCATTATTTTTCAGCAATGATCCCAGGATGTGGGTACTATTATCATCTCCATTTTACAGGTAGAGAAATCAAGGTACAGAAAGATTAAGTAACCTGGCTGATGTCATACAGCTGATTATGTTTGTGGTATTTACTGAAGGCAGGAGAATGAAAGCAACATGGTACTGGGCGATGCTTGACAGTTTTTAACTAAAATCCCTATTAGGATAGAGGAGTGAATGTCACCTCTAGGGAAATCTGGCACTAAAACCAACAGTGACTCTCAGAAGACTTAACATTTCCTTCAAATTTGTGTTGGCTTTTAGAAGTAATTTTGTGCAAAATCTGCATTCTGCTATATAATGTACTGGAGTTTGCTTCATTCCAAATCTATGCCAAATTTCTGAATGAATCCAATGTTCCAAGATGTGCCTTGTTTATCTTGGGGAAATTTGATTGCCTCGACAACCCGCTCATTGGCTACTGCTGGGAGCATCTGTTTCCTAATTTAGGAATTCCAGGTATCATGGAGAGATGACAGGGCTGTGAGTCAGGTATAAACTAGGGTCTGGTTCTAATGTTACTGGGTAGCTCTGAGACTACTAATGAGTCATCTGCAAGTCAGTTGCAAGTATCAGGTAAGGTAACCTCAATTTTGATTCTTATACTTGGATTTTTTCAGAATATCACACAGGTCAATCTGGCATATCTGTTTTTCATATCTATATATCCATTATCTACCTATCTGTCATCTATTTCATATATATATATATATATATATATATATATATATATATATATATATATTTTTTTTGGTACCAGGGATTGAACCCAGGGCAATTTAACCACTGAGCCACATCCCCCCCCCCCCTTTTTTTTTTGGTACCAGGGATTGAACTCAGGGGCACTCGACCACTGAGCCACATCCCCAGCCCTTTTTTGTATTTTATCTAGAGATAGGATCTCATTGAGTTGCTAAGTGCCTCGCCATTGCTGAGGCTGGCTTTGAAATCGCGATCCTCCTGTGTCAGCCTCCCAGGTGCTGGGATTACAGGCGTGCGCCACTGTGCCCGGCCCCACCCCTTTTTATATTTCATTTTGAGACAGGGTCTCACTAAGTGGCTGAGGCTGGTTTTGAACCTGTGATCCTCTTGCTTCAGCCTGAGCTGCTAGAATCACAGGTGCTCACTACCACATCTGGCCTATCTCATCATTTTTATTTGAAATAGCTCCATTTGATAAATATCTTATTGACGTAAAAGTATAGAAGACTGGAGACTAAATTATCTCTCCTTCAGTAAGAAATAGTAGAGTGAGCTTTGGACAGGTGCCTGACATTTTGGAAGTAAGAGAGATTTTATTTGAGGAAGCTTGGGGCCCAGAGTTGTTCCTTGTCTACTACAGCCCTTTTCTAAGGAGAGAGCTTAAATCGTAAGATACTGTGAGATTACTTACTTTACACTGACCTGGGGTCAATGAAAAATAAGAAAGGAGGACTCATGTTTAAAACTGGTTTTGCCTAAGAGCCTTTATGGAGCCTTTGTAATATTTGCTGTGTTTTCTGTTCCAGCTAAATTGGGAATCCATATGATCTCTTTGGGACAGTTTTGGCTTGTTACCCTCTTTCTCTCATAAATGTGTCCTGGAATAGACAATAAATTGCATAATCACCATACTACTGAGAAAAGGGGCCGTATGCAGGCCTCATGCATTGGCAGTCATATTCTATAACCCAGGACCATGTCAGTGGGACATACAGTTTGTAGGGCTTCTCCAAGGAAGTGAAGGAAGACACAGCCAAAGTAAAGGGGGGAACAGATTTTCTGCCTTCATCAAGAAAGGTAAACACATGGGTTGGAAAGAGAGTAATGTTTGGTGGGATTGTCCTCACTGACCATTTGGAGGAAATTTTCCCTATGGCTTGGAGGGTCAAGTGTTTTTTTTTTTTTTTTTTTTAATGAAAATAGGCACTAGGCTAAGAAGAAGGCAGGCATTAGGAGCTTTGCACAATTCAGTACCCAATACTTGGTCTAATAGCATCAGGAACAAACAACTTTAAAGAGCAGGATTGAAACTATACGGGCAGGCAGGTTCTTCATGCTGCATGCAGGACCAAACTGAATTCTCTACCTGGTTTTTGGGAGTCTGATCCCATTCTTCACTTTGGCCCATTAGGGCCAGTTTTCAGTTTTGCTGCATATAATAAACCACTTTTTTGTAGGATAAACTCATTAGAAGTTCCAGAGGAAGTTTCATACATAACTTTCAAAGGGGCTTTAGGGAATTGTCTTCCATTGCAGCACCAGGTTCATAGCCTTCCTATGGGCACCTACAGCCAGTGCTTACCAAAGCTGAATATATGTCTTGTAGCTTATAGGAGTAAGAGAAGCGCAAGTGGTAGGGATGTTCCCCTGGCAGTTTCAAAATTAATTTACAAAGAGGTTTTACAGAATTGACTCCTGCTGCAACACCAGTTTTATGTTTTGCCTATGAGCCTATAAGGGCCATTGCTCAATAGGGCCACAGTTTTGAGTGCAATCTGACTCAAGCTTGGTGGACTGAGTTCTCCATTGTCCAGCAGTATTTGCCTCATGACCACATATATATCTGAGTGTCCAGGGCTTTCAGGGAATTCATGAATCCATGGAAATTGTACAAAATTTTATTATGTATGCACGTGTTCCTTAATTTTCTAGGGAGAGGCTCCATACTTTTAAGTACATTATTGAAGAATCTATGACACAAAAAAGCTGACTTGACGCTGGTGACTAATTTGCCTTGCCAGTTAAAAGTCAATGGGAGGGATGTGGCATGGGAGTCTTTGGCACAAATAGATGATTCTGATGTCCAAATTATCTTTGTATTCCAAAGATAATTTTACGAGAAAATCATTAAGACTTATTAGTGTTGATAAAATGAAAAGCTGACACAATTTTTTCTTTGTCCTATGAAAGTGTTCTACTTTTTATGTAAAAAGAGAATGACGTTAAAAATTGTTTTAAAAAATTGTACATTTTGTCTTCATTTTAACACAATTGTTTGTTATCTTGGTTTGTTTTGTCCCAACATTTTCTAAAGACTATTCATCTATATATAATTATAAGTACAACATACATATAATTTCTATCTTGCTTTTCATACACTAGCATATATTAAATATGCTCCATGATTTTACATAGTTTGAAGTAAATGTAATTTTTAGTGATTTTGGAGTAGTACACTGAATTAATGTTTCACAATATCTTATTTTTTAATTAGAGTATTATAATTATACATAGTGTTTGGGTTCATTTTGAAAAAATAATATATAACGAGGAATTTTTATTTCAATCCCCATTCTCCCCCTTCCTTCCCCTTATTCTCTCTCCTTTCCTCTGTTGATCTTCCCTCCTTCCTTCCTTCCCTCCTTTCTTGTACAGGGGGCTTAAACACTGAGCCACATCGTCAGTCCTTTTTTATATTTTATTAGAGACAGGCTCTTGCTAAGTTGCTTAAGTCCTCGCTAAGTTGCTGAGGCTGGCTTTGAACTTGTGATCTTCTGATCCTTCTGTGTCAGCCTCTAGTAGCTCTGTAATTACAGGCATGTGCCACTGCATCCAGCTATTTTTTATTGGTATTTTCTACATATACATACAGGTGAAATTCTTTTTGGTACATTTATATATGTATATAACATCATATTGTTAAATTCATTTCATATTTCTACCCTCTCCTTTCTTTATTTTTCTTGGCACCGGGGAATTAACTCAGGGGCACTCAACCACTGAACCACATCCCCAGGCCTATTCTGTATTCTGTTTAGAGACAGGGTCTCACTGAGTTGCTTAGCGCCTTGCTTTTGCTGAGGCTGGCTTTGAACTTGTGATCCTCCTGTCTCAACCTCCTGAACCTCTCATTCTCTTTCTACTCTACTGATCTACCCTGTATACTAGATATCTTATCCCCCTCCCACTTTTTCCTTATCTTTCTCTAGCTTCCACATATAAGAGAAAACATTAGAACCTTGATTTTGTGAGTCTGGCTTATTTCACTTAGCATAATTTCTTCCTTTCTATCCATTTACTAGCAAATGTCATTATTTCATTCTTTTTTTGACTGAATAACGATCCTTCACAATCTTATTTTTAATGGAGATTTTGAGAGTACACATCAGAAAAGTGTTATTTTTACAAAATGAACACACCGTATAACCACCTTCCAGATCAAGAATTATTATCAGCCCCTTTCCAGTTACAGTCTTCTTCTCCTTCATGGTTTTCAACTTATTTTTGAAATTTATATACATAGAACCATGTTGTGCATACTCTATTGTGTTTGCATTTTTCATTCAACATTTTATTTGTGAGATTCATCTATGTTGCCACAAGTAGCAGTAGTTTTTAAAACATTTTCATAGCTGTATAGTATTCAGTATTCTATTGTAAGCATTTTGACATGGTTTATTTATTTAAATCTTGGTGTTGACAGATATTTGGGTGATTTCCAGTTTTGAGCTATTACAACAATGTTGCCATATCTATTTTTGTACATGTCTTTTGGTGCATATATTTAATAATTTCTGTTGGAAAATATACTTCAGAGTGAAATTGCTAAGTTATGTTGAGTATGCATGTATTCAGCTCTAATGGATACTGCAGACACTTTCTCACAGTGGTTTTACTGACTTACATCTCCAGGGGGTGTGTGATGGTTTATCTGCTTCCTGTTCTTGTCATCACTTGGAATTATTAGTCTTGTTCACTTTAGTCATTCCAGTAGATATCTGTCAGCATCTGATCATGGTAGCAAATTTCATTAGGCTGGTGCATTTTGGTACATAGAAGTTTTAATTAATATAGAATAATGTATTGGTCTTTTCTTTATGACTGATATTTTTTTGTGTCCTGTTTAAAATATCTTTGCATACCTTCAGATAATGTTATTTTTCTCTACTGATTTATCATGCACATTGAAATCTATCCTCCACCTGAAATTGATTTTTGTGTATGCTATGAAATAAAGGTGTAGATTTTACCATGTGAGTGTTCACTTTTGGAAAGACCATTGTTTTTCTGTTGGGTGTATATTGCTACCTTTCTCATAAATCAGTATCCACACATACTTGTTTGTGTCTATGAATGTTTATTTTGTTCCATCCACTTATTTATCTTTACCTGCAAATCCTGAATACTCAGCCTTATAGTAAATCATAATAGCTGGTAGTTTAATTATCCAGCTTTCGAGATTGTCTTGGTTATTTTTGAAACTTTCTTTGCCTTTCCATATATTTGAAAGGCAAATTTGCAATTAAAAATAATTTTAAGATTTGGCTGGGATAGCATTAAAAATAGATTAATTTGGGGAGAATTGACTTCTTTGTAATATTGATATTCCAATCATATAATAGTGTACACCTTAATTCATTTAACTCTGGTTTATTTGTAAAATATTTTTTAGTTTTATGTAGTGGTTTGTACCTTTCTAGTAGATTTGTTTCTATGTATTTAATGTCTTGGTTATATTTTATCTTTAAAATTTTAATTTTATAATTATTGCAGATATAGAGAAGCATAGTTGTCTTTTATCCAGTAACCTTATTAAATTTGCTTATTAATTTTAATAATTTATCTAAGTTCCTTTAGGACTTTTAAAAAAATTATAGAACATAGTTTTCATTTTCTACCTTTATAATAATTCTCATCTTGATTTCATATTTGGAAGGCAGAATAGATGCAGAGGTTGTGAAACTAGTCAGGACCTCCTGATGTTGATGTTACAGGAAGCTAAAAACTAAAATAAGTGTGTTGTTTTCTTAAAAAAAAAAAAAACCCTTATCCCTGTAGTGAATTATTTTGTTCCTTAGGAATACCAAGCCACATCTGCATTACTTATAATGATATTGCAATTATGCTTTCACAAAAAGAATCTTTTGGAAAATATATACTGAAATATTTATGGATTAAATATTTATAAGAGCTTTTTTTTTCTTTTTCTTTCTTTCTTTCTTTTTTTTTTTTTTTTACAAAATATTTTGAAAGTGATGGGGGAATGTGTGAGAGTATAACTAATATAAGGTTGAGGTTGTCCATCAGTTGACATATGATATATTGTTGAACCTGGGCAATGAGTATGTGGGGATTCATTATATTTTCTTCTTTACTTTTGTACGTATTTGAACATTTTCATAAAAAAGGTTAGTTTTAGAAGGCAAGTCCTGTCTTGAAGAGGTAATGCCACTCAAGCTTCAATTTATCTCTATAAGTTTGCAAATATGTCCAGTATTTTAAAAAAACTAACAGATAAATTAGGTGGAAAGAAAGGGGGAGAGGGGAAGGTGGGGGGGAGGAAGAAAGCATATCATTTAAGAGAAAGAGACTAAATAATCTGGATTTGGAGGTATCATACATTTAAATATTGATTAATACATTTATTTAAGTGAATAAATGATTAAAATTGGGGTTAAATGTAATCTAAAAAAAGGCAAACAAATTTGAGAACTAAATTATAATATCTGAAATTAAAAACTAAGCATATTAACAAGTAGATAAAATACAAATGAAGAACTAAAAGAAGATAAAGTAAAAAGCATATAAACTTAAGTGGGGAATAGAGAAAATGATAGAACATACAGGAAACAATGTAATAAATATATTGGGCTTTTAAAAAAAAAGCCAATGTAATTTAGACCCCAGAAGGAGAAAAAAGCATGTATGAGGTGGAAGACATAAAGAGACAAAAGGCCATGGATTTTCACAAACTAAGAAAAGACATCAGATCATAGATTTAAGAAGCCCTACATCACTAAACTGTCTAAATATGAAGAAATCCACCCTCTGACATATCATAGTAAAACTTAAGAAAACCCAAAACAAGAAAAACTTGAAAGCAGTTAGAGAAACTTCAAAAGGAGGTTTAAAGGAGAAACAGTGAGACTTGCAGCTGATTTCTCAAGAGAAATAATAAAAACCAAAAGACAATGGTACAGATTTTCGGTTTTGAAAGAAAATAACTGTCAACTTAGAATTCTGTATCTACAGAAAATATTACTTAAAATCAGGCCAAGATAAAGTCATTTTCAGACAAAAACCATAACAACTTGTTATCAGCAGAACAGACTAAAATGATCTAGAGTGAGTTTTCTGGGCAGAGTAGAAGTATTCCAGATTGGAAAACAAATAGCAGAAAGGAGCACAAAGCAATAGAATGAATAATATAAGCTATTGTTTTTATAAAATAATAATAATAGGTTTAAAATATATGTACAATAAAATACATGGCAGTAAAGTTCAAAAATAAGTGAATAATTGGAATTTAAACATTTATAATTAATTTCATGTTTCATTTTTAGAGGTAGAAGTTCTTATTTTCTCCATAATTTTTTTTACTGGTGATTATAGTTAGATATAATGATGGAATTAGTTGTTAGCCTAACTTTTATTATGCATTCCAAAGTCAAACAATAGAAACAGTAAAAAAATCTATAAGTAACAAGCTAATAGGGGAGAAAATGAAATTCTAAATAACTTTGTTGACATTTCTAAGAAGGGAGAGAGGAAAAAGAAAATATAATAAGTACAATAAATAGAACAAATAACAGGGTTATAGTTTTAAAGTAAAAATATATTGGTAGTTATATTAAGTGTAAATGTTGTAAATACCATAATTGAAAGACTAGGACAATAGACTAGATTAAAAAACCAAAATCAACTATCTGATGCCTATAAGAAATCTTAAAGATAAAGATTTTTCAAAGTAAAATGAGAGAAAAATGTAGAATGTTCAATTATAATCTAAAGTAAGCTGAGTAGCACACTAATAGTAGACAAAGTAGATATAAAGGCAAGATGTGTAATGATAGAAGTCAATTCATCATGGATATAGGACAAATCTAAAATTGTATATAATTTATAATATAACCTCAAAATACATTTAAAAATTGACCAAATTGAAGGGAGCAGTAAATATATCAAAAAACTTGGGATATTCAAAATTCTTAGGATCTTGCTCTTGAGAATCAACTGTACTTTTCTCTTATACAAAACAGTTAAAAAGTCTTGTAAGGGTACAAAGTATTATCTTTCCCTTGAATATTTTTTTGAGTAAGTAAGAGTAAAAAGGCACATTTTTTTTTGCTTTGACATGAATATACATATCATTTCTCCATAGAGTTGTATCTATATAATGAATGAGCTTCTTTCTTTTTCCTTGTCTTCCATCACCCAATGGACCTCAGATGCAGAGAACTGACTTATTTATATTTCTTAATTCAGAGCACATTGTAATCATCTGTAGGTTTAGCCAGAATGAAACATGAATGGCCTTTAGTCCAATTTCCAATAAAGTCCTCCTTCTCCTCTGAAACTTCCCGAACCCAATCTTTTTTTTTTTTTTTTTTTTTTGTTGGTACCGGGGATTGAACTCAGGGGCACTCGACCACTGGGTCACATCCCCAGCATTTTTTTGTATTTTATTTAGAGACAGGGTCTCACTGAGTTGCTAAGTGCCTCGCCATTGCTGAGGCTGGCTTTGAACTCGCGATCCTCCTGCCTCAGCCTCCCAAAGTGCTGGGATTACAGGCGTGCGCCACCGCGCCCGGCCCGAACCCAATCTTCACTATGCACAGTCCTATCAGCATTATGGTTTTCTGAACTCCCACCAGAATTGTCCATTAAGGTCCACCTGTTACATACTAAAGCTTTTCCATAATCTTTTCAAAATTCCTCCCACAAATTCCCCAAAGCTCCAAAAGCTTCTGAACTACATGGTCAGGTTAGTCACAGCAACAATTCCACTTCTTGGCACCAGTTTCTGTTTTAGCCAACTTCTATTTTTTTTTCCTGCTATGACCAAAAGACTTGATAAGAACAAATTAAGAGAGGAAAGATTTATTTGAGGGCTTACGGTTTCAGAGGTCTTGGTCCATAGACAGCCTGGCTCCATTCCTTGGGGCTCTAGATGAGGCTGAACATCATGGAGAAAAATGTGGTGGAGGGAAGCAACTCAAGACATGATGACCAGGAAGCCGAGAGACTAAGCTCACTTCACCAAATACATATCCCAAAGGCATGTCCCCAATGACCCACCTCCTCCAGTCACACCTGACAAACCTATAGTTATCACTCAGTTAATGCTCATTGGGGGATTAATTCACAGATTGGGTTAAAGCTCTCATAACCCAATCATTTCACCGCTAAATCTTCCTTCATTGTCTCACACATGAGCTTTTGTGTGTGGGGGGGACCTAATAGCTAAACCATAATATCTTCTTTTTTTTAAAAAAATTATTTATTTATTCTGATTTGGTATATATGACAGCAGAATGCATTTTGATTCGTTGTACACAATTGCAGCACAACTTTTCATTTCTCTGGTTGTACACAATGTAGCGTCGCACCATATGTGCAGTCATACATGTAATGATGTCTATCTCATTCTGCCATCTTTCCTGCCCCCATGTTCCCTCCTTCCCCTCCCTCTCCTTTGTCCAAAGTTCCTCCATTTTTCCCATGCTCCCCCTCTGCTCTAATTATGGATCAGAATCCACTTATCAGAGAAAACATTCAGCCTTTGGTTTTTTGGGATTGGCCTACTTCGCTTCTCATGATATTCTCCAACTCCATCCATTTACCTGCAAATGCCATAATTTTATTCTCTTTTAATGCAGAATAATATTCCATTGTGTATATATATATCACAGTTTATTTATCCGTTCATCTATTGAAGGGCATCTAGGTTGCTTCCACAAGCTACTGTGAATTGAGCTGCTATAAACATTGATGTGGCTATGTTACTATAGTATGCTGATTTTAAGTCCTTTGGGTATAGACCAAGGAGTGGGATAGCTGGGTTAAATGATGGTTCCATTCCAAGTTTTCTAAGGAATCTCCATACTGCTTTCCAGATTGGTTGCACCAATTTGCAGTCCCACCAGCAATGTATGAGTGTGCCTTTCCCCCCACATTCTCACCAACACTTATTGTTGTTTGTATTCTTGATAACTGCCATTCTGACTGTAGGCCCTGACTTCCTTAATAAGACTTCTAAAGCGCAAGAAATAAAATAAAAAAATCAAAAAATGGGATGGATTCAAACTAAAAAGCTTGTTCTCAGCAAAAGAAACATCAGTGAGATAAAGAGAGAGCCTAGATTTTGGGAGCAAATTTTTGCAACACACACATCAGATAGAGCACTAATCTCCAGGATATATAAAAAACTCAAAAGATTTAACACCAAGAAACAAACATCCCCATCAATAAATAGACTAAGGAGTTGGACAGATACTTCTCAGAAAAAGATATACAATTAATCAAAAAATATATGAATAAAGTGTTCAACATCTCTAGTAATTAGAGAAATGCAACTCAAAACTACTCTTAAGATTTTGTAATATCTTGTAACTCTCTGAAAGGCATAAACATCTTTTCTTGGCCTTTGTGCTTTCATCCAACCTATTAATTTTTAAGTACCTATTTCCCTGTATTACATCCTTTCTTGCTTGAAATATATAGTGTGTCTTTTCCTGATTGAATCTTGAATAAAGTATTTGTTATCAGTAGTGGTTTTAGAAAATATATCTTTGCAGATGGAAATCTAATTTTATTTGACCTGGCCATATTTGAAAGCAATGATGACATAATTACCAGTGATATGGATATTAATAACCCATGACATGCAATAGCAGAAGCTTTGCTTAAATAATCACCTATTTTCTATGATAAATATTCTATCAAAGACAAGACTTTGAGTGAACTAATGGCTGTTGAAGTAAATTTTACTTGTAGGAAAGATGACTACTGGAACTAGGGGGTGGGATAGTGATTTATGACTACTACAGAGAGTTTAAACAATCTGATTAAAGAATAGTCAGGGAAGCACTGAACTTCTATGACTGAGCTTGAAGAATCTGTTAGCTAAGAAATATTGTTGTGGCAGGCCTGATATAAAAAAAGTCAGATGCACAGTTTCATTATGTGGATTATAGAATTACATTGCAGATTGGATTCATAGCCTTACTATGTCATAAGTGAAAATTATGGCATTGCTTCACAAAAAATGAGACCATAAAAATTGAACTGGGGATACCTGGGAAAGGTCAGATGAACCCGAGTGCCTTCTTGTGAACAGAAGCAGTTTTTCCTTCCCTAAGAAGGCTAGCCTTGTATTTTGTTGTGGTTTAGATATGAGGTGTTCTCCAAAAGCTGTGTGTGAGACAATGCAAGAAGTTTTAGAGGTGAAATGATTAGATTTTGAGAGGTGTAATCTAATCACTGCATTAATTCATTGATATGGATTAACTGGGCAGTATGTGTAGGCAGATAGCCTGGGCTGGAGGAAGTAGGTCATTATGGGCATGCTTTTGTTGTTTATATTTTGTTCCTGGTAAGTAGAGTTCTCTCTCTGCTTCCTCATTGCCATGTGATTAAGCACTTTCTCTGCCACACCCTCTGCCATGATGTTCTGCCTCACTTTGGGTTCAAAGCTATGAAATTGGCTGACCATACACTGAACTTCTGAAACCATGTGCCAAAATAAGCTTGTCCTCTTCTATATTGTTCTTGTCAGGTATTTTGGTCACGATGATGCAAAGCTGACTAAAACACCTTGCTTGAAGAGCCTGTAATGATCTCACCTAATATAATTTCTTTCAAAAGTAGATTCTAGATTTTCTCAGATCTGCTTCTACCATTCCTCATTACCTACAGAGTTGTAACTGAACTCAAAGCCCGGTGTAAACCAGCACATCTGCATATGCAGAAGCGATAGTTCATGTTCACTGATCTTCCCATTATAAGCCAGATAATAAACATGGGATGTGCCAATGTACTGATATGGGTGCACTGTCAAAAGACTGTGGCTTCAGTGTCAATTTCAGTTTCTGAGAATGGTTGTACCAGTTTCCTTTGTTGGGAGGATGTGTGATAGTGTTTGAAAAATTACTCAATAATTCCTTCCATTCCTGTATATTCACCCTTTTACAATGAGACTGTGCTATTTATTCCATCAAAAGGATTCCTAGTTCTCCACTCTCTGCATCTGGACTTGACAATGTAACTTGCCTTGGCCATGGAACACTTAGCAGATATTATCCAAACAGAGACTTAAAATATGCTTGTGTATTGGGGTTAGTGTCCTTTTGATGCTGGGGATCATTCTGGCACCATTTGAGCAAGCCTAGGCTCATCTCCTGGTGGACTAGGGACCATTTGGAGAGAAGGCCCAAATGTCTCAGGCAAATATTTGGATATGGGATTAAGCTATCCAAGATTATTTATCTTTAAACCCAAAGAACTGCCCAAGAGACTCAGAGACTCTTAGAAATAATATCATGGCTTGATGTTTCTTTTTTGGGGGAGGTTAGTTACATAGCAGAAATTAACTAATAACTCCTGTGAACTCAGCTCATTTCCATAGTAAATGAATTGAGGTTCCAGAACTTGCAAACCAATCTCTTCACTTGTTCCTTAGAGAGACTCCAAATGACATTCCTTTCTTCAAGGCATGAAAAAAAAAAAATAATACATTTCCTAAAGGACCTTTGGAATTCTTTGAAAACTCTTTAGTGATCTTCCTAGATGTTGTGTTGAAGATACCTCTTCTGGCAGCAGAGGCCAAGTAGCAGCACTCAACTACCAGAGACTGCACTCAACTACCAGAGACTAAGATAACAGGTTAACAGTATAGGGAACAAGGTTGAAGTTGTAATAATAATGGTTTGACCCTCAGAAATCTTTGATGTTATTAAATTGATCACAATTCCTTAATAATAAATAGGCTGAGCATGGCGGCGCATGCCTGTAATCCCAGTGGCCTGGGAGGCTGAGGCAGGGGGATCATGAGTTCAAACCTAGCCTCAGCAAAACCCAGGTGCTAAGCAACTCAGTGAGACCCTGTTTCTAAATCAAATAAAATACAAAATAGGGCTGGTGATGTGGCTCAGTGGCTGAGTGCCCCTGAGTTCAATCCCTGGTACCCAAAAAATAAATAGATGCTGTGCTAGTCAGTTTGATGTCATTGTGACCAAAATACCTGACAAGACCAAATTGAGGAAGAAAAGTTTATTTTGGGTTCATGGTTTCAGAGGTTCAGTCTATTGTTAGTCTACTCCATTGCTTTGGGCCCAAAGTGAGGAAGAACACCAGGGCAAAAGGGCATGGTAGAGGAAAACTGCTCAGCTGAGGAGCTCAGGGCAGGTGGGAAGGAGAGAGGGGTGGGAGGAGGAGGGGGGTAGTGGAACCATGCACTCTTTCAGGACACACCTCAATGACCCACCTCTACCAGCCATGTCCCACCTGCCTTTCACTGTGAACATTCCTGCCTTGACAGAGGCACTTTTTTGGGGAAACCTCATATCCAAACCATAACAGAAGTGAAACTATACCAATCTTACCTGAATATATAAACAAAAATATCCGAGGTCTTCATTTGAGTCCTCATAATAGGGAGTTGTGAACCTTCAATTCTCTTTCTTGAACATTTTTATAGACCTGGAATTCCCTGGACTAAGTGTAGGGATCCTGCCACAAAGTATGTGTCATAAATATTTTCTTAAAAGAGACTTTTAACCATTTACCAGGTGACTGTTTACTACCTAAGGAGAAATACCCTGTGTTTTAGTGGGCTTTTTTCTTTTTTCTTTTTCTTTTTGCCTCTGTAACCAAAAGACCTGACAAGAACAACTTTAGAAGAGACAAAGTCTATTTTGGGGGCTCATGGTTTCAGATGTCTCAGTTCATTAGATGGCTGACTCCATCCCTCAGTTCTGGAGGTGAGGCAGGACATCATGGTGGAAGAGGAAAGCAACTGGAAACATGGTGCCAGGAAGCAGAGAGAAAAAAAACCTCCACTTGCCAGGGACAAAATATGTACTCCAGCCGGGCACGGTGGAGCACGCCTGTAATCCCAGCACTTGGGAGGCTGAGGCAGGAGGATTGCGAGTTCAAAGCCAGCCTCAGCAATGGTGAGGCACTTAGCAACTCAGTGAGACCCTGTCTCTAATAAAATACAAAAAAAGGTGTGGCCCAGTGGTCGAGTGCCCCTGAGTTCAATCACTGGTACAAAAAAAAAAAAAAAAAAAAAAAAAGTACTCCAAGGCACATCCCTAATGACCCACCTCCTCCAGCCTTGCCCTTCCTGCCTTCAGTTACCACCCAGTTAATCCCTACTAGGGGATTAATTCACTGACTGGGCTAAGGCTTTCATAACCCAATCATTTCACCTCTAAACTTTCTTGTCTTGTCTCATACATGAACTTTTGGGGGTCACCTAATATGTAAACCATAATACCCTGATTTTTGGGAGATTATTAAATACGTGACTCTGAGCTGGCAGTAGTCATGAGATACCTCATCATTCACTATGGTTGTGTGATAAATGGAGTTTTGGCCTAAGTTTTTATCACAATAGCATCAGTGATGAAGTGTCTTCAGTTCTTGGAGACATAATCAGAACAGACATACTTGGCATAATCCCAACTTTGGCTCTTGGACCCACAGATTCAGGGCTATAACATTAGGCAAGAACTAAGCAGAAATCTCTGAAGTGGTCTATTCCTAATACATAGCAGATCAATAGTAAGATTCTGGTATTACTATATTGGAACCAGAGATAGCAGTGCCACTGTGAAAGACTTGAATGACTGACAGGTGATAATTTCCATCACATTCTCTTTTAACTCTCCTGGTTGGTCTGTGTAGAACACAGACAGGTCTTGGAAAGAAACAGATTACTTTCAAATGAATAATGTGCTGATTCCATTTGCAACTGCTTTTTCTAGGTATGTTCTCAATATTGGAATGAATCAACATAATCCTTGGAACTTGGTGTGCAGCTCTTAATTTAACAAAAATTCTTTTTGTCTACATCAATAAAATTTTTAGTTGGTAAATTCAGTCTGATTCCACTACAGTATTTAGATTTTCACTTAATCTGCCATTTCAATTTTTGTTTTCTACTTGTTCTGTTTTTTTTTTCCTGTTCTCCTTTTTCCTGTCTTCCCCTGAGTTACTTGGACATTTTTTAGAGTTCCACCTTGGTTTACCAAATGGTGCTTTGGAGTGTGAATATATCTCTTGGCAATACCCTTCAGCAGGTGCTCCAAATGTTACATTATAGATATGTAACTTGTCACCATCAACTGATCCCATCATTTCACCAGTTTGAGTGAAGCACTTTATGTCTCTTTATGTATCATTACCCTCCCTCATCTATAATATAATTTTCTTAACTATTTCCTCTCTCTATATTTAGAATTAGATAAGCTTCAAATTTGTGCTTTAACCATCAAACATAATATAGAAAATGCAGCAGCAGTAGGAAAATCTATTGGATTTATTCTTATTTTCATTTCCTATGTTTTTTTTCTCTCAATGTTCCCAAATTCCTTATTTTATTATTATTATTATTTTCTTTTTAGAGATTTCTTTTAGCTATTCCTTCAGGATAGTTCTGCTCTTGACAAATTCTTTTAGCTTTCCTTCATCTTAGATTGTCTTGATTTTCTTAGTTCCTGAAAGAATATTTCATTGGTTATAAAACTCTAGGCTGGCAATTATTTTCTTTCAGCTCTTGAAAAATATTGTGCCATTTGTTTCTGACTATTATGGTTCTTTATGCAGAATTCATTTTCATTTAAATTGTTTTCCCTCAATAGGAAAAGTAGTTCCCTCTCCATGCCTGGCTGATTTCAAGATTTTTTTCATTTGCCTTTAGTTTTCTGAAGTTTAATTTATGACATATCAGGAATTGATTTCTTTGGGTTTATTATGGTTGGTGTTTACTTAGCTTCTTGAATCTGTAGTCTATGTCTCTTGCTAAATTTGGAAAGTTCTCACCATTATTTCTTTGAATATATTTTTCATCCTGGACCTGTTTCCTTTTCCTTCTCAAACTATGGTAACACGAATAGTAGATCTTTTGTTATAGTCCCAAAGTTTTCTGAAGCTCTATTAGCTTTATTTTCACTCTTGCTAAAATTGAATAATTTCTTTTGTTCCAGTTCATTGACTTTTTTCTTTGTCCCTTCTTTTTGCTGTAGAGTTAATTTATGAGATTTTTAATTTTAATTATTATATTTTTCAGTTTAAAAATTTCCATTAGGTCCTTCCTTATAGCTATATTTTTTTGCTGATACTTTTTATGTCTTTGCTGCAACTTTCTATTTTTTCATTTGTTTCAAGAATGTTCATATTGCTCACATTTTCACAGTAGCTGCTCTGACTTCTTTGTCAGACAATTATAATACCTCTTGTCTCAGTGTTGGTATCTATTGATTATCTTTGTTCATTTAGAGCCCTTCCAGGTTCTTGAATGATGAATGATTTTCATTTTGAGCATTATGAAACTCTGGATATCATTTAAATATTCTGTTTTAACAGTTTTTCTGCCTTGAAAGAGCCATGGTAGGAAAAGAGGTGGGCATGACCTTTTTACTAACAAATAGAGATAAAAATCCTGATTCCCTTCTCAGTGTATTTTTGGTCAGTGCCCATTGGTGCTTCTGAATTGCTGACTTCACTTGAAGTCTCAGATATATCAAGCAGAAAGATTACCCAGGTGTATGCTACTGTGTGAATGATCAGCTCCTGGGATTCCCAGGCAGTCTGATACCTTCTCTTCACCTTTAGGATCTTCTTGTGTATTTTTTATTTACAACGTTTTTGGACTTTAGTCACACTTAGTGGAAGAAATGGGAAAAAGTTCTTCTGTTCCATCTTCTCAAAAGTCTCTCTATCTTGATGAGTAAAAGAAATTGGAAATCTTTTCTTTTAATTAGTAGGATCCTCTTGGTCAAATACTCCCAACAAAATCCTGTTCTCTTTAGCCAAAGAACTAAGAAAGGAACCTAACAAGGCAGAAAATGTTAGACAATAACTACTCCACACCAATAACTACTTCAGAGGTCTTTATTATGTCTCCATCCCACTGGATGTCATATATGTCCACTATATTATTAGAATCCTGGTGATGGCCTGTGCAATACATGCATCTCATTGGTGAGAGATAAGCCATGGTTATTCTAAAGTTTGATGCTTGATAAAGTATCTGAGCCAATTGATTTGAAAAATACTAAGAAATCCCCTCCAAAATAAAAAAGGAAAAAGAAAGAAGCAAAAGGAAAAGAAATAAGGAAAGAAAGAAAATGAAAACATTTCATACCTTGTATCCCCATCACTAAGAAAAAAACATATATTTTGGTGGGAAGTTTGGTGTTTTAGAGATAACATATACCATATTGGAATGTACCTTGTGACCCATTTATGAGTAAACTATGATGCTGCACATTTTAAGGAGGTCCTAAAACAAAAAAGACTCTGAAACTGTTTCATGCTAATGTATAAGTTACTCTTGCACTTGGATGTTATGATTCAGCAGATTCAACAGTAGTTGAAGTCAAGTGGGTAGTGATGCTGTGTGGCATCTATGTCAAGCCACAATAAGAAAGCCTATGATTCTTTGTGAAGTTAGTTAGCTCTTCATTGCTGTAGACAAGAACAAGGTAGAGGAGAAAAAGTTTAATTTGGCTCATGTTTTCAGAGGTTTCAGTGCATGGTTAGTTGACTTCATTGCTTGGGGCCTGAGATGAGTCAGACATCATGGTGGCAAGGTACGATGGAAGAAAGCTGCTAATTTCATGACAGCTGGGAAAGGGAGAAGAGGGGGATGGGGGAAAGAGAAAGAAGCTTGGAAAAGATGGAGTCCAAGACCACAACCCTAGTGACTTATGTCTTCCAACCATGCCCCACCTGCCTGAAGTTAACACTCAGAGGTTCATTCAAATTATCAATCCATTTAATTGGTTAACCTACTGATGACAGCACAGCTCTTCTACTCTGATCTTCTCACCTCTGAACATTGCTGCATAGCCTGACACATGAGTTATTTGGGGAACATTCTTAAGTTCCAACCATCAAGCCTAAGATTTTGGAGTAATTCCATATGAATTTAAATATATACCATTTCATCCTGAGAAACCACCTTTTCTTGCTAATGATTCAAACCCGATCATGACACTATAAGTCACCATGTAACCTGAGAATGAACTAGGAATTATCTGATGCCCTAAGTCATTAAGTTTGGCATATGCAGTAGACTCTTACTAACTTGGGGTAGTTGAGAAGATTCAAGCAGTTCCTAAGGCAAGTACATTGCATGAGCAGATGACTCACATTGTTATTATAGTTCCTCATGCTACACGTCCACCTTGTTATGGTTTAAATATTAGGTATCCCCCAAAAGCTCATGTGTAAAACAATGCAAGAACATTCCGAGGTTAAATAATTGGGTTTTGAGAGCCTTAATCCAATCAGTGATCTAATCCCCAGATAGGGATTAACTGGGTGGTAACTGAAGGCAGATAGGACAAGGTTGTAGGAGGTGGGTCGTTAGGGACATGCCTTTTGGTTATATAATTGGTGAGGTGAGCTCAATCTTTCTCTGCTTCCCGATGTGCTTTTCTCTGCCACACTCTTCCACCGTGATGTCCTGCCTCACCTCAAGCCTGAGGGAATGGAATTGGCCATTTGTAGATTGAGAACATTAAAACTGTGAGCCCCCAAATAAACTTGTTTTCCTCTGAAATTGTTATTGTCAGGTGTTTTAGTCACAGCAGCAAAAAAGCTGACTAAAACATTCCTCCATCTGGTTACATTTCTACATTCCTATGTTCATGGGAATATACATGGGGAATTCTTTGATATCAGTTGAGAAAAGCAAAGTTGAGCTTGGTTCACATATGTTTTCATGTGATAGTTGGTACCATCTGGAAGTGAATTATTATAGCGTTGTAGTTCCACTCAGTGTTAGTACTGCAGGAATGAGTAAAGGCAAATAGGCAAGATTAATCTTCTCAGTGAGCATAACTACATCTGGTGACTTACTTTAGCTAGGTAGTAGGATGTCTACAGATATGAACCCATGTCATTCATGAGCAGATACTAGTATTTTTGTCAGTGACTTGGTAGGACTGGTGACACTGAAGTGTGGGGAATGGGTATAAGTGAGAATCATCAAAATGGGAATAGAATTACAAGATATTTGTGCCCAATATGAAGGTTCTTTAAAGGCCACCTACTATGATAAATTTTCAAGAGGACAAGATGCCCTTTTTGATGGGTGACATTCAACATCTTTTTCCAACCATTCCAGTTTTTGCTCAATGGACTCATGAATACAGCCACAGAGGTTGAACTCAACAACATAGACTTCTCCCACTATGGCTACTTCTGTCAATTCTGGCTCCCCTAGCTGCTAACAGCAGAAGCCAAGTCTAAGCCCGATAAGACATTATTTCAGACTGACACCGTTGGTGGGTTGACTATACTGGACCACTTTGAGAAGAGTAGAACATTTTGTCTTTATTGAAATAGACATTTATTCTAGACATGGATTTGCTTTTCCTGCCTGCAGTACTTTTGCAAGCTTCAGCATCTGTGGACGTAAAAAATGCCTTATTCACCACATGGCATTCTACATAATATTGTTTTGACCAAGGAACTAATTTTACAATGAAAAAGTGTGGTTATACTTAAATGCCCACAAGATTCACTGATTTTAGTTTGTACTCCATGTCATAGAAGCATCTGTTTTATAGAATAGTAGCATGACTTAATGGAGACTTAGTTATTGTGCCCAGGAAGAGCTTCTGTAGATGAAGAGAAGTTCTACAAAATGTATTACATTCTTTGAACCAGTGACCAATCCATGATGCCTGTTCTCCCATAGCTAGAATATGGGAGACAAGAGAGGAAAAGAGGTGATAGTTTTTTCCAACATTTTCCCTAATAACCATTATTCGTCATGGAGGACTTGCAAAAATTTGCATCACATGCCTGCATCTTTGGGCTCTGTTAGTTAGGTCATCTTGGTTTCCTAGTGAAAAATTTTGTTTTAGGGGATACTAAAATTAAATGGAAGTTATTAATTTTGTTTTCCTCAAGTCATTGAAGAGAAGGGTGATTACTGTACTGTTTGAAGTGACTAATCCCCACATAGGGCTGCTGATTTAAGACAGGGCCAAGAAAGCATGTGTGGATTCCAGGGAAATCTTTGGAGGTGACTGTTAGTGCTTTCAGGCTAGTGAAAAATTTGATGGAAGATGTTAGCAGTCCCACTCAGGCAGTACCGTTAGTTATTCAGAACCTTCAAAAGTAAAGCTTCTGGTCACTATATGAGGTCAAGAACCATAGCCACCTGTAATGGTAACTGAGGACAAAGGGAACATGGAATAGGCAGTAGAATAAGAGTTTCAATTATCAGTCTAATCTTGGGATCAGTTGTAGGAGTGACAACTATAGTAGCAGCTACCCATATTTTTTATTGGTGCGTTTTGATTTACATGTTGATGGGATTTGTTGTTACATATGCATATATGCACGCAATATAATGGTATAATTTGGCCAATATCACTACCCAGGATTTCCTCCCTCCCTCTATGCCTCCCATCCCCAGATCTGTTTCCTCTACAGATCTCCCTTTGATTTTTAGGAGACCACCCTCACTTTTGTTTTTCTTTTTCTTCTCTAGCTCCTGCACACGTCACTTCTAGCTCCCCTACCTGCTAACAGCAGAAGCCAAGTCTGAGTTTGACTTATTTCACTTAATCTGATGATCTCTAGTTCCATCTGTTTTCCTAAAAATGCCGTAATTTCATTTTTCTTTATGGCTGAATAAAACTTCACTATGTATATGTACTACATTTTCTTTATCCATTTATCTGTTGATGGACACCAAGTTTGATTCCATAGTTTGGCTATTGTGAATTGTGCTGCTAGATATCACTGTATCAATGTAGGTATCACTATAGGAAGATTCCTTTAATTCTTGAGGGTAAATACTGTGAAGTGGTATAGCTAGGTGTCTTTTGAGGAGACTCCATATGAATTTCCATAGCAGTTGTACTAATTATTTTCCCACCAACAGTGTAAAAGTGTTCTTTTTTCTCTACAACCTCTCCAACATTTATTATTATTTGTATTCTTGATGACTGCCGTTTTGAACTGGCATGAGATGAAATCTTAGTGTAGTTTTGATTTTTATTTCTTTAATTGATAAGGATGTTGAATACTTTTTCATATATTTGCTGGCCATTTGTATCTATTCTTTTGAGAAGTATCTGTTTAATTCGTTTGCCCACTTATTAATTGAGTTATTTGATTTTTTTGGTGTAAAGGTTTTTGAGCTCCTTATATATTCTAGATATTAATCCTCTGTCAGAAGAGTAGCTAGCAAAGATTTTTCTCCCATTCTTTGGGATCTCTCTTCACATTCTTAGCAGTTTTTTTTTTTTTTTTTTTGCTACCGGGGATTGAACTCAGGGGAACTTGACCACTGGGCCACATCCCCAGTCCTTTTTTTTGTATTTTATTAGAGACAGGGTCTCACTGAGTTGCTAAGTGCCTCACCATTGCTGAGGCTGGCTTTGAACTCGCGATCCTCCTGCCTCAGCCTCCCAAGTGCTGGGATTACAGGCGTGTGCCACCGCGCCCAGCTTCACATTCTTAATTGCCTTCTTTGCTGTGCAGAAGCTTTTTAATTTGATGCCATCTCATTTATTAATTTTTGGCATTATTTCCTGAGCTTTAGGGGTCCTATTGAGAAGGTCATTACCTATGCCTATATGCCAGAGTATTGACTCTACATTTTCTTCTAGGAGTTTCATAGTTTCTGCTCTAATTTCTAGGTCTTAAATATATTTTGAGTTGATTTTTGAGCAGGGTGAGAGATAAGGGTCTAGTTTCATTCTTCTACATATGGATAACCAGTTGTACTACACTGGTTAAAAAGGCTGTCTTTTCTCCAATGTATGTTTTTGGCACCTTTGTTAAGGATCAGATGACTGTCTCTGTGTCTTCTGTTGTGTACATTGGTCTATATGTCTGTTTTTATGTCAGTACCATGCAGTTTTTTTGTTACTATAGCTCTATAGTATAATTTGAAGTCAGGTGTTCTGATGCCTCTGGCATTGTTTTGTTTTGTTTTGTTTTGTTTTTGGCTTAGGCTTAAAATTGTTTTGGCTGTTCTGGGTCTTTATTCTTGCAAATGGACTTTAGGACTATTTTTTTTCTAGTTCTGTGGAGAATGTCATTGGTATTTTGATGGAGATTTCATTGAATCTGTATATTGCTTTTGGTAGTATGGCCATTTTAACAATATTAATTGTGCCTATCCATGAACATGGGAGGTCTTTCCATCTTCTGAGATCTTCTTCAATTTCTTTCTTCAATACTCTCTAGTTATCATTGTGGAGATATTTTACCCCCTTGGTTATATTTATCCTAGGTTTTTTTTTTTTTTGAGGCTATTGTAAATGGAATTGTTTTCCTGATTTCTTTCTCAGCAGATTTGTTTTTCACGTATAGGAAAGCTATTGGTTTTTGTATGTTGATTTTGTAATCTACTACTTTGAGAAATTTATTATTCATTTTTCATTTATTAGCTTTAGCAAGTAGTTATGTGTATGTATCTTTATATTAAGCAATATGGAATTTTCATCCCTTATTCAATCCTTTCTATAAGGTATACTGTTGGTGATTGTATTAGTCAGTATTGTGTTACTATATTAAATACCTGAGACAATTAACTTATAAGAGATAAAGTTTATTGTTATGCTTCTGATAATTCTTGTCTCCACTGTACTGGCCCATTGCTTTGGGCTTCTGGTTAAGGCAAGTACATCATGGTGGGAGTGCATGGCGGGGAAAACCATTTACACCATGAGCTAGGAAGCAAGAGATAGAACATGAAACCAATGCAATTCCCTTCATTTGCACACTCCAATGACCTAAGAACCCCTCGTTAGGTCTCGCTTCCAAAGAACCCCCCACCTCCCAATGGTTCCACCCTGGGGACTAAGCCTTTAACACAAGGACCTCTAGAGGACATTCAGTGCTTAAACTACAGCAGTGATTAAGTGTACGGATTTTAGATTGGTTACATGATATTGAAGTGGGACTGTGGCTGAACTTGATGACAATTACAATAATAATGTGACAGTTGAAAACCTTTTTTTTGTGGTGAAGATAAATATGTTTTTATTTGAATGAAGAATAATTGTGTCATGTTAGGCAGAAAGCATGATGCCATTACTCTTGTTTGTTGTTCATATGTAGAAAGATGTGTATGACTCTTTAATAGCAAAAAGAATTTCTTTTGGCATTCTGTACATATTACCATTTCTATGCTCTTTCATGTATTCACCTGAATCACTAAACTACCCTTATTGTTAGAAGGCTAGAGATTCCTTGTTTCAGATTTCCTTATTTGAAGGATTCAGATTATATTTCCACTAGGTGATCTGCCTTTCCCCCTTGGTTTGCAGTGTCACCTTTATCATATGGCAATCACACACACACACACACACACAGTAATTGATGACTTCTCTGTTCTGTCATGTTGATCTACATGTTTGTTCCTGATGCAGTGGCTTCAGTGTTGGTAGTAAGAATTTATGATAGTTCAATATCTGCTGGAATTCAATGTTACTTTAATTGACATTTATATTTTTACCCATAAAGGAAAACATTTGTCCAAATTTTGTTTTCTATTTCCTCCCCCCTTTTTTTGGTGAATCATCTATTCATACCCTTTGCTCATGTTTATTTTCACATCTTGCATTTTTGTTCTATAGAACCAGATTTTATAGAATAAAATTTGTCTGCAGGATTATTGAAAGAATTCATTTGATCTTAACATCAGACTGACAGATTCTTGCTCTGGGTATTGAAAATAATATGATTTACTGGTGAGTGATTAGGTATATGTGTGTCAGTGTACACACACACACATAAATATGTGCTGAGTAAACAGGACTGAGGGTAACAGAAGGCCCTAGTTTGGTCATTTTCAAGTGAAGGCTCAGAAAACTTCAACACTTTTCTGAAGCTCATCATCATCAGAGTCCATGTTGGACCTTAGGGTCCTGATGTCCAGCATGGCCCTTTGTGGCACACCTATGGGCTCTCTTTTGGGGGATGAATTGCTAACTGGTTGGTGAGCAGAAGGAGGCTGAGAGAGCATCAGGCAGGGAAGGAGAGCAGTTCATGGGGGCCCGGTGGGGAGGCAGTAGGACTCTAAATAGAAACATTGCCTTTCTCACAG
This sequence comes from Tamias sibiricus, assembly GCA_025594165.1. Lineage (NCBI taxonomy): Eukaryota > Metazoa > Chordata > Mammalia > Rodentia > Sciuridae > Tamias > Tamias sibiricus. Next base: position 53,416,217 of record CM046669.1, read on the forward strand.
ATTTCAGCTGTAGTCCTTCATTTTTGGCTTTGCATTTTTTTTCTTTATGTGTCTGTTTCATGGCAGCTGGTCCCCCACAGGCTTTGGCTGTTAATAACACAGCCCAGAGTTATGCAGTAAGTAATAGCAGACCCAGAGAGAACCTCCAGGGGAGAGCAGATGAGTATGAGAGCACCCTAACTCCCACCTGCCAAGGCCCACCTGTGAATTGTAGCAGGGACATCCCATGTCCTTGGGGAGGAAGTCTAACTTTTCTAGGGGGTGTAAATTCCACAGAAGGTTTCCTGAAGGAAGGATAGTTTTGTCAAAATGGTTATTCTGTAAGAGGCAGATACTGGTCTAAATGAAAAAGAGAAATGCATAGCCTGTGGAAGATAGGAGTGTTAGGGAGGGTGGCCTGAGGGACTCGCAGGGGTGCTGAGAGGGTGGGTTTAATGGTGGTGATGCCAGTCATGATGTCACTACCACTGCTGCCACCACCACCACCATCTCCACCATTTATGAAGAATTAGTATGTGTTGGGTGCTATGATAATGCTTTATGTGCATAATCTCATTTAATATTTTCATGGTCTTATAAGGATGAAGTGAATTACCCAAAGAAGGATAAAATTCCAAATAAGGATGGGGCTGGGACTCAAACACACCTCTGATTAATGTTGCAACTCATGCTTTCAACCACTATCATATGCAATTAATGTTTTTTCTTTTTCTTTTCTTATTAGACTTCTGCTCCATAAAAGGAAGGTATTGATTTCTATATGTAAAGCTCAGACTAAGACCATCTTGTGACCACCATATGGCAGCCCAGCATGGGTTGTATCTCTCTCCCTGCCTCCTGCACCGGTCCTTGTGTTTTACTTATTTGGTACATTCAATTTTTTGGGAAAAACATTACAAAGCTTTCTTTTTAAGTGTAATCACACGATTCACTCTCTTAGCCTCTCTAAGCCTCTTGAAGCTTTGCTCATTTTTGTCTACTTCCCTTCTGCCTCAACACAAAACATACCACCATTCCTGACAACAGAGATGCTGCGTGATTTTAGCTTATGTTTGGATATGACAATGGAAAGGCAGTTTCAGGGAGAGAAGAGACCAAGAAACGTAAGAGTCCCCAAACCTGAATTTAGTTCTCAATTCAGTCACCTGCTCTTTTTGAAGACTTAGACCTCCATTTCCTCATGTATAAATCAGACATACTGACAAGACCTACCTAACAAGGTCTCTATGAAGATGAATAAGAAGATTGTTGTGAACATCCTGTTGAAACTAAAGCATGACAAGGACTGTGATGGTTACATAGTTTTGTTGGCAAAGTTCAAATGACATACATCACAAACCAAGTTCTATCTTTAGTCTGGTTGAGCTCCCTCCTGTTACTACCTGACTTTGACTTCATGCCCTACTGATGCTCTCTGGATACTTCTAGAATAAATCCACACTATATTCTAACATGAATCTCATGAACACCACTCAGGAATCATGCTTTTGAACCTTTGCTACCTGGCTGAGCATGTAACCTTTGGTACATTCAGTAGACAATTACTAAGTGAATAAAATGAGAGAATGAAAATTTGTACTTAACAAAAAAATTTTTCATTATAGAGGTCTGGGTTGGGATGGGGAGTATAGGAGGATTAGAGGAACACTAGAATGGCCAATGGGGAGGGAGGGGAAGGGAGGGGGCAAAAGGGTAAAGGGAAAAAAAAGATGGTAGAATGAGATGGATATCATTACCCTAAGTGCATGTATGAAGTCACGAATGGTGTGAATATACTTTGCATACAACCAAAGATTTGTAAAAAAGTGCTCTATATGTGTAATATGAAATGTAATGCATTCTGCTATCATTTATAACATCTTAGAATAAAAAAATAAATAAATAAGAAATTTTTGACTCTCTGAATGGTACAAAGAGGTCAGAATGGTGTGGAAGGGAATTTCTAAACTCAAAATAGAACAAAAAAGTCCTTTTTAAAAAAAGAGCCTGGATACTCATTCAGTAAATTAAAGGCCAGGAACTGGAATAAGTCACCTCTCAAGTTCCATTCCTGCTCTAGAGTTTTATGATGCCATGAAGTGTGTTGAGTAGCAAAACAATTTAAAATGTTAGAAGTTCAACCCGAGCTATAAAATATCCCCTTTTTGATTTTACCAAAAGCTGGAACTATTTCTCCCTAGTTACTCATGTTTTATGTATTTTAAAAGATAAAACAGGGACACAAACAAGTAGCAGCATCTGTCCCACACATTTCTCTCCCTCTGACGTCCTCAGGATATTTTCTTCTCTGCTATTTTTTTTTTTCCAGATCACATGCATTGAGAATTAAAGGATAAATGCTTCATTTACTGCTAAACAGCTTTCTGGGTTGCCTGTGAATAAAGAGCTGGGGGGAATATGGAACAAGGCCCCTCAGCTTGCAGCCCTTGTGTTCCAGGTGGAGAATGGAGGAGCCAGAAGACAGGGAGCCCAGCTTCCTCAAGCTGAAGGCTTCTTAAGTCACAGTGACACAGCACAGCCACAGTGGACTCACAGTCCCTGGCTTGCCTTCATTTCTTTTCTTTTCTTCCCTCCCCTCCCCTCCCCTCCCCTTCCCTTTCCTTCCTTTCCCTTCCCTTCCTTTCCTTTTCCTTTCCCTTCCCTTCCCTCCTTCTTCTCTTTCCTTCCTTTCCTCCTTCCTCTCTTTCCTTTCTTCCTTCCTTCTTTCCTTCCTTCCTCTTCTTCCTTCCTCCATCCCTCTCTCCTTCCCTTTCACCCCACCCTTTCCTTTCCCTCCCTCCCTTCCTTCCTTCCTTTCTCTTTCTCTCTCCCCTTTCTTCCTTCTTTCTTTCTTTCTATGGATAAGATTCTTTACCCTTGAACTGTCTGAGAAGATGACTTAGGACAACCCAGCACTGAATTGCATGGTGGGGCCATTTCCTCAGAAGAAGTCAGACAAGGGAGTATTGGACAGGCTTTGAGAAGTTCCCAAGTTTTGCAACAGTAGCTCCTTTTGATGAAGTGCTGTAAGCTGCCTGTCATGGCCAGCCACGGCGCCGCGGGAGGAAAACTTGGAGGCAGAGTAAAGCTATTACTACTTTTACTTCTACTTTCTTAGAGAGAGCTTAGAGAGAGAAAGAAAGATTTTTCTTCTTCTTAGAAAGAGCTTAGAGAGAAAGATTAGAGATAGCTTTTTCTTCTTCTTCTTCTTAGAGCTTAGAGAGAAAGAGAGAGCTTGAAAGAGAGAGATTTCTTCTTTAGAGAGAGAGAGAGCTTAGCTTTTAGAGCTTCTTTCTTCTTTCTTCTTTCTTCCTCGGGAGCCTCGGCTTGACTCTGACCAGCAATTACTTCTTCTATCTGGTTTCTCTTCTGTAACCGCTCTGCCTATGTTCTGGCCGCTCTGATTCTTTTCTTCTTCTCCGACCGGAACTCTTCTTCCGACCGAGCGACTGCATGACTGACTGAATGAATTCATTCTTCTCCTGACTCCGACCGCTTTCACCCAGTTATATACCTTTAGCTTTGTGGGTGCCTCACGTGCATTTACAGGTGCGTCACATACATACTTATTATCAGGTGGAACTTATGGCTTCCAGCTGACCGCAATAGCCATCTCCCTAATTGGGGCTCCTTCAAAGTGCCCCATGTGCCATTGAAAACATTGAGGAGGGAGCTATTTCAGGCTCTTGATCACATTCACACCACTATCGGTGGTTTTCTGTGATAAAGACAATAACTGCTGCAAGAGGTTGTCACTGAGGATTTCCCAGGGTAAGTGGCCAGCAGATAGCATGGTGCTCAGGACTTCTATGGCTGGGCAGAGTGTGGCAAGACTGGCTTCTGAGCTTGTGTTTGCCTGTTCCACTGTGCCACCCACCACAAGCCTCATGTTCCCAACTCTTGGAAACTTTTTCTGTTTTCTCTCAGAATACTCCTCACAATATTTAATAAATCATACCTGTTGGTATGAAGCTCAAATACCTCTCTGTGCTTGTCAGTCTAGGCTTCTACAACCAAAGACAGGGTGGCTTGTAAGCAACGGAGATTTATTGCTCAGAGTTCTGGAGGCTGGAAATCTGATGTCAGATGTCAGCACGATCAGGTGCTGCTGTGGATCCTCTTCTGGGTTGTAGATAGACTTTCCTTTGCATCCTCACATAATTGAGGAGAGGAAAGTTCTTTGAGGGTCTCTTTCTCTAATCCCATTTGTAAGGGCTCTGTCCTCAGAACCTAATTATCTCCCCAAACCCCTACTGCCTAATTCATCATATTGGAAGAATTTCAACGTGTGAAGTTTGGGATTACATTCAGTCCATTGTTCACCTGCTCTGGAAACTTTTCTGGAGCCCCGACACTAAAAGCTCATTCTCCTCTGAACTTGCCCACCATCATGTCTATCACCCTCTCATTTCCTCAGCACCTGGCATTTGCTCATTAGCTTTTCCTTTTCCTCTTTGATTCTAAGCCCTGGAGGGCTGGGTCTGGATCTTACTCTCACTTATTTTTGGTACTAAGGATTGAACCCAGTGGTACTCTTCCACTGAGCTATATCCCCAGTCCTCAGCCCCTGACCTTTTAAAACTTTTGAGAAAGTTGCCAAGGCTGGCCTTGAACTTGTGATCTTCCTGCCTCCCCTTCCCTCATAAATGGGATTATAGGTGTGCATCATTGTGCCTGGACCCCTATAAATACGTATTTTTGTGACTTTTCACATTTATTTATTTGTTTTTAGTACAGTATTGTAGTTCCACACAGTAGTTAGGTTTATCCCTACAAAATCGTACATGCGTGCAATCTGATTTCAGTTCCTCCTGTCCCTGCCTTTTCCCTCCTCTCCTCCCTCCCCACATTTTCCTTCCTCTACTCCATTGATATTCCTTTCACTCATCTACTTATTTCTTTTTGATTGGTTCTTTTACTTATCCATCAAGGTGAAATTCCCTGTGATATGTTTATAAGTGCACATAGATTGATTTTTAAAAATTCATTCTAAATTTCCCCCCTTTCTCATCCCTCCTCTTGATCTTCTGCTTCTACTCTACTGATCTTCCCTATGTCTTTATGATATCCTATAATCCCCTCCTTCTTTGTTTTGCTCTAGCTTCCACATATGAGATAAAAACATTTGACTCTTCACTTTATGGGGCTGGTTTATTTTACTTAACACCCCACTTTCATCCATTTACTAGAAAATGCCATAATTTCATTTCTCTTTATGGTTGAGTAAAACTCCATTGTGTGTGTATATATTTTGCAATTTCTTAACCCATTCATCTATTGATGGACATCTTGGTTGATCCCATAGTTTGGCTACTGTGAATTCTGCTACCATAAACATTGATGCACCTCTATCACTGTAGTATGCTTATTTAAGTTCTCTTGGATAAATACCAAGGAGAGGGGTTCCTGGGTCATATGGTGGTTTCATTCCTAGTTTTCTCAGGAATATCCATAATGCTTTCCAGAGTGGTTGTATAGTCTTCAGTCCCACCAGCAATGGATGAGTGTACCCTCCCTCCCCACATCTTCTTTAGTATTTATTATTGTTTGTGTTCTTGATAACAATTGCCAGATTATACACATTTTATATGAAGACTCCATGAAAAGACACACCTAAAGAGCTTACTGTAGTACCTGATATTGAGTTAGTCTCAATATCAGGCACTGCTATTCACCCAGAGCCCCCTCAGGAGTCCTGGTCTGGAATGTCTGTGTTTATTGAGTGTCACCCCCATCCTTCAAGGTACAGTTCCATCCTTACTTCTTTTATAAAATAGCTTTCAATTATTTCAGTTCTGTTGATTTTTTTTTTTTTGACTCATACTATCTTCTAGGTATGGGAGTAGGACAGGGAGAGAATAGAGAGGGAGGGACGTCATTGTCTAGAGACCTATTATGGAAATTTGTCAGGCTGCAACCACTTAGGAGCAAATGGACTTACCCACAGTCCTTGTGCAGAGAAACAAATCTAGATTTTTCTTTAAACAGGGGAAAAAGTGACCCTCCAGTTCTGGTTGATTGGAACATGAGTAGGCACTGATTCAGGCAGATTAGGCCGTTTAACAGCAGTGAGAGACCTTATAGGCAGCCAGGTTGGAGAAACTCTGCCCAAACATGGGTTCTGGCAGAGTCTCCCTTTTTGAGTGTTGAGGTGGTCAGAGTCAGTCAGGGGTCACATGATGAGAGGCAGGGACCAAAAACGTGAAGTCACACTGATAGTTCTTTACTAAGAAATAGAGCCACCAAGCCTGAACACTGAGGTACATACAATACCTGTCCTAAGAGTTCTTGAAATGATGACTACCTTTCTGATTTACTTTAGATCAGAACTAGTCCCTCACTTCCTATGAGATTCCGGCTTCTTCTTCTTACTAGCATTATAAAGTACCCCCTCCTTGGGAGGCTGAGGCAGGAGGATTGCAAGTTCGAGGCCAGCCTTGGCAACTTAGTGAGGCCCTAAGAAACTTAGTGAAACCCTGTCTCAAAATAAAAAATAAAAAAGGGCGGGGGATGTGGCTCAGTTAAATGCCTCTGGGTTCAATCCCTGGTACCAATAAATAAGTAAGTAAATAAATAAATGCCCCCTCCCCCTATTTTTAAAGGCAAAGAGAGACCTTAAATAATTGAGATATCATATTCCTACAAAGCAGGAACATCTGTCCTTTTGCACCTTGGTAGAGTGGAACATGCAGTATGTTTTCAGTGTTTTACGAAAGGGTGATTGATTGATTAATTGATTTAGTTAATTGGATTGAGTTTAACAAGATGTTAAACTTGATATCTGGAGCTCTTTCTTCTTGCAGTGCTTTTCACAGAGAATTTAGTTTAGAGCTGTGCATATAATAGGTGCTGTATATATACCCTATACCTGTGGCCTGAAGGACTGGATGTACATAACTAGACTCATCTCTTTGCAGAAGCTGCTACAGATTGGCTGAAGTCTGAGCTTTTCTGGTCTTGATTGTTGTCTTTAATGTTGATAATGTTAATCCCTTGCAACTTTGACACCTATTGTTTGGATCATGCTTTTAAAGGCTCTTTCCTCCTGAAAGTAGTTCTGATTTAGGAATGTATAAAGAAGTGTCAATTCCCTTACTTGAGTTTCACATAAACCCTGAGAAATAGTTGTTTTAGAGATGAGGAAACTGAGGATTAGAGAAGTAAGGGATATGGCCAAAGGTACTTGCCCCCTGCCCCACAGGTAATGTCAAAGGTGAGACTTGAATTCAACCTTAATCCCAGGACCTCTTACTTAACACAAATTCTGGCTGAACACGAGCCAGTGGTGCTCTTTTAGATTTCAGGAGATATGAAAAGATTTCAAGAGAATGAAAATATTCTCATTAGTGGGGAGGAAAAATTAATTAAGTCTAGGTATCCACTCTTTCATTGAGTCAGTTGCCTTCAGAGTTGAGGAAATACCTGTAGAATAGTTAAGTTCCTCATTGTGTCTACAGTCTTAATGCTCATCAAATACTTGAAGACCAGATAGTGAAGACCATGATAAAATCGGGAAGCATTATAGCATGATAGCTTGTTTGTTTATCTCAGGGTAAATCAATTAAGAGCAGCAATCAGAGAAGTAAGAAGTAGTATATGTCAGAACTCCATTAGATACTTCTGTGAGACTTGGGCAAATAGCACATAAAGAAATCAGCCAAACAAACAAATCCCCAAACAATCCAGCCAGCACTGAGATTTGAAAAGAGCTCCAGGGGCATTTCTCTCTTGGAAAATTACAACAGTCCCCCCCAACCCCAGGATTGCTAGGTAATTCAAAACAGATCATAGATGAGGAACAACAAGATCTACTCTAATTTTGGAAAGAACAAGTACTTGAGGGAGGCAAGCATTAGCATCAAAAGTTCTTGGAAACAGGTTCTTTGTTGAAGAGGTTGGCAAGATGAGGACCAAAAATCATTGTCTTTCTCCAGATTTCCTGTGTTTCTGAAAAGTCAGTAGAGAGTGGGATGGCTTGTGAACACTCCAGGACAGGGATCAGAACTTGTGGGATGAAGAAATAAAGGGACCTGTCTGTCTCAGGTTCAGTTTTATTCTTGATGTAGCAGCAGCTCATTTACAGAGACAGGAGGTTGTTGACTCCTGCCCCTTCTGTCCAAAAGTGGGTGAACTTTGACTCAATCAGCAGTGGTTGGCAAGCATGAGCAATACTTTCGTGAAGACATCTGACTTAGCTAAAATTGGTGCAGTGTAATCATGACTTCATGTTGCCCAATATAATCCATCTTGCAAAGAGAGGGGATGATGATTTTCAAACAGTTTTAGCAGCAGCATCAAAAAGAACTTGTAATCAACTCTCAATCATCCTTCCTGAGGGAGAGGAGCAGAGTGTGGTTGATACAGATGACATACAACTCCCAAATCCATGACATTTGATTTTGATTAATGTTTGCATTTCACTGGAATGCAGGTGTTCCTAATGTTCTGGGAATTCAGATCATTTCAATTTCAACATTGAAGGCACAAACAAGACTGGAACCATCTCTAGAGACCTGAAAGGCTGAACAGCCTGCTCCAGAGGGAATGGGATGGAATCTTTTGCAGCTGTCCTCATCATGGCAAAGGGAGAACATCACTGGTCACGACCACGCAAAGCACCACTCCTCAGAGTGGCTTGCACCTCTTTTTATGAAAGAGTTGGCTAAATGTTCTGCTTTAAATAAACCTGTGCCTAGACAACAGAGAGAAGAAAAATGTGAAAGTATGGGAAATTGTCTTGATGGTGATGTCAGGCAACCCAACAACTCTTCAGTGAGATGGCTGATTTTGAATGGCATCTCAGGCACTGCACAGTTGTTGTAGAGGTTACCGAAGATCTCTGAGCCAGTTTCCACATGGGTAAAAAAAAGTGCAATGATACTTCCCTTGGCTTTTATGAATCATAAATGAGCTAATAGAGTAGCTTCTCTGTGAATGGTATTATGTGATTGTTAAGAAGCCCTTGATTTATTTTATTAGCAAAAAGTTGGAACTAAGATTGGATGCCAACTATCCCACAAATAATTGGGTACGATACTGCACTGTTATCCTGGAAAAACAGATAAAACCTCATGAAGGAGGTCTAGAAAGAACAGCATACTCTACAGATATTTTGACTGAAGTGGACATTCGTATCTGAAATTGTGGCCTACTAAAGTGTCAAGGCACTAAGTGGGAGCTGAATACCCTTTGCTCATTTATACACTTGAACTTATTCTTTGATACACTTGAACTCATTCTTAATGAGTAGAGTTGCGCAAATAAGCTCCTTTGGACAAGGAGTGGAGATAAGCTCAGTGGGCCCTTGATATTTCTCAGCTTTTAAATCTAATGAGTCTTCAAATACCCAATTAGATGCATCATATTTTCTATTGCCTGGTGGCCATTTGGTGAAGGATTTGGAAGGCAGTAGAGAGTGTAGCTTGATCTGTGAAACCCAGGAAACCTCAAGCATCCTAGGAATTTGCTTTGCATGCTTTGTTGGTGGTATCACACATTAACCCCAAATCACCTTCTATTTCAGGCTACTATATTCAACATATAGTCCCAATCTACTCCAAAACAAATGTATGTGTCTTGCTTCTTTGGCTCTTGTGCCTTTTAAAATCAAATCAGCAATCTTATTATTTATGCTCTACTTTCTTTAATCTCTTCCCCATCACACTACCAGGAGCAGGAGACAGGCACAGAGATGGCCATTGGGGCTAAAGATACAATTGGCCTTGTCCCTGTCTTCAAGGAGCTCCTGGGTAGAGTCAGCATGCAAAATACAATCATGGAAATTTGGATATGACAAAGAATTAGAAGCACACAGAAAGGGAGTTACTTTCTGGGCAGCCAAGGTCAAAAATAAAGGGAGTGAACAAAACCTCAGAACAAAAAGATCACCTGAGTTGTACTTATTCATTTAACATTCAACAGATGTTTATTACTCAATTATTATAGATTAGGTCTGTTCTAGGTGCTTGGGACACAGAAGTGAGTAAAAGCAATACACAATTAAACCTGCTATCACATGCCATTAAGGGAAGTAGAAAAAAATAAATCAGAAAAGCGAGGTAGGGAGTCTAGGTTGGAATGGGTGGAATATTAGAGAATGAATATTGATTTTTATTGTCTTATTTATTCATGTTACCATAACAAAGCATAATGAACTAAATGGTTTATAACAGATATTTATTTCTCACAGTTCTGGAGACTGAGACATTCAAGATCAAGGTTTCTGGTAAAGGCCCTCTTCCTGACTTTCAGACTGTTTCCTTTTTTTCCGTGTCCTCACATGACAAGAGTGAAGTGGGTAGGGTTGGGGGGCAGGGGAGGAGAGGGAGAGAAAGAATTCACTTCTCTCTCTTTTATTGCTTCCAAAAGCGTTTCTTAGTTTCTTTGTTACAGTGCATTATTTATTCCCTTGATTCAACATACTTGTTCATATTCTTTTTCTCTTGTACTATGATCAGCTGGAAAACCATGACACTGGCTTCCCCTAGCAAGACTTTAAAACAATTGCTTTGAATTGGACCTGGCTCTGGCCTTTTTTCTCCAATTATGCTCAGACTCAAACCAGGCAGAAGGCAAAGTCTTCCTTAGTTAGCATCTTTATGGTTCTAAGATGGTTGGAGAGAAATATGCATTTCTTCCCTCTATGTCTCCAAACTGGTTTGGTTAGTGGAGAAAGGAGTTTTTGAAAACATTTTCTAAAAAGTGTGCCTCTTTATCAGAAATTACCTAGGGATTAATCAAAGTGTAAATTCTAAGGCCCCTTCTGACATCTTCAATAAGAATTTTCATTGATGCTTTCTCTTCATAACTTCAGTATTTATGCCTACTTTATCATTTCTACCTCAAAGATCTACAGTGAGAGATACCAACAGGAGTCATTCAGTTACGCAGCATTCAGTTATGTATTGTGGGAATATCCCTGAACAATGGAGGGAAATGACCTCCAAATAGAATACTCCTTAGCTCAAGAATTCTGAGATTGTTGCCTAATGGTGAATAATATCCATAATTAGTTCCTCAGTAAAGATCTCCATTTTTATCCAAATTGCAATATCTTTAGAAGTCCTTGGGCTGGGCGTGGTGGTGCACACCTGTAATCCCTGTGGCTCAGGAGGCTGAGGCAGGAGGATTGCGAGTTCAAAGCCAGCTTCAACAACAGCAAGGCTTGCAAAGCAACTCAGTGAGACCCTGTCTCTAAATAAAATACAAAAGGGGGCTGGGGATATGGCTCAGTAGTCGAGTGACCCTGAGTTCAATCCCAGTATTCATCCCCCAACCCCCAAAAAGAAGTCCTTGAATGGCACCTCAGGGGAGGGCTAGGGCACTCAAAGACACTTTGCGCATTGAATAAGTCTTTGGTTCTTGTCAGTGGCTCATTTCTCTCCCAGCCTCCTCTGGGAGCGTCAAGCAGCTTATCTCTCTCTGGAGTGGCAGCCCCAACAGCAGGTTGCAGGTCACCCAGCCTTATCACCACTTTACATGGCTTCTCCAAGCAAATGGTGAGCCCTACTTGACTCAGGCAGAGAGCTGTATTGATTATTAACTTCAGACAAACATCTGGTTTTCATTACCCGTGGTAGCAGACCAGAGCGGGGTGCTGTCCTGGCTGGTGTGGTCACTTAACAACCATCAGGACTAGCTATAAAGAAAATTTAACATATCCTGTAATTACAGTCTGCCCAGCACAGAGGGGCTGAGGAATCTGCAGATCTGATTTCAGGATGGGAGAAAATGTTTATTGTATCTGTTCTACACATTTATTTACCCAGAGGTCGGGAGGCCTGCTGAAATATGGCCACCCCAGTACCGAGGCTCTTGCAGGAGCAGAGCACCTTCTTGTTTAGGTCAGGAAGCTCCAGTGTGGCTCCAGGCGGATGGTCCCTTAATGCTTTTACAGGCTTTGGAATTTGGGCTGATGGAAATGGATGGGTGGATCTTGTCGGGAATAAACAATCTTCACCCTCCACAGTGCTGGGTGCCCTCCCCTGGTGCTTCAGTTAACCTTCTGGCAGCTGCTCCAGGGACTGTCCCAACTGTTCCCTTCCCGCTCCCTGGCTAGGTGTGATTGAAGCATCAAAGGAACACTTAACTGCTCAACAAATATGGGCCAGGCACAGGCTGGGAATTTTGATCACATTTTTCTCTTTTACTCCTCACAAGTCCCTGTGCATTAGTGTTATGATCCCCATTTAAAACATGAAGAAACTGAGGCCAAGAGTTGTTAAGTTGGAGGAAGCAAAGTGCCCGTCAGGATATACTGGATGAGAGCAAGCTCCCTGCTGCTGCTTCAGAGCCAGAAGATGGTGGCACAGCAACTTTTTTTTTCTTATAGAATTTTTGGCAGAGTTATGTATGAGCCAATGGGCTGGAGAATTGGATTGACAATTTCCAGAAGTATCTTGGGATAAGAACTATAAAAGGCAAGTAAGTGAACTAGACACTCCAGGTTTTGAGAATATTAAACTCTATTGAGATATCTATGGAGAAAGAGGAGAGAACCATAGTTAAGAGGTTATAAGATATGGAAGGCCAGCCACAGAACCCAGGTGAAGCTTCATGTTGGGTTGATAAACCAGAGGAATGCCATCTGTGTGTGAAGGAGCAGGCAGTGCCAGGGCTGGTCTTACACAAAACTATGAAATGGACTAGAGGAGTCTTTTGATTTCCCTTTTCTCTCCTCTCAATTATCCCTGTAACTGTACTTAGTCCCTGTAACTGTCTCTATTTTCCCCTGTCATATACTGCCCTCAGGAAAAGATGGGTGAGTTTATTCAAACAAAAGGTTAAATGGCTGATGCCAAGGAATATATGTCTGAAAAGGAAATTTCATGTAAGTCTATTAGGGAAGTTTTGGAGAAGGTGGTGTCCCAACACACGGACAGGTTAACCACCAAGGAAGGGCTGCCTGGGAGGAAGTAAGATCTGGAAACTGACCAGTCACTTAGTGGGCAGGTAACTAGGGAAAAGCCACAGTGTCTTCTGAGGGAACACAGCCTTAGTCTATTTTCCAGAGGTTGGAGTGTGAAAAAGGTTACCAGGTGGAGGCTCAGATTCAATGACCAGCCTGCATATAAGAAAGAACCCCAGCAGAATCCCTTTTATTACTATTTGGGGGCAGAGACAGTGCTTGTCAAGATGCAGGAAGACTGGATTGATTCTGAGCTAGGGTTTGTTAAAACTCTTTTGACCAGAGGACAGCCTGAGGGAGGAGGCCAAGTAGCCAGAGGTGAAGAAGGAGGAAGGATGCATAGGCTTGAAGACAGGCAGCTCCAATACCTCTGATGCATCTGAAATGACCCCCTGCAGGCATTTGCCTATTTAATCTCTGGCCATTTCAAAGAGGATAAGGCTGGGCAACTGGAGGGTAGGCCTGAAAACTTGTGGACATACCAAATGGTGCAGGCTCATGGGAGTACAGGTGTTAGGGTGATTTTAATTTGGGGAGTAAAGGGGTCTCCCAACTTTGTCTCTTTCAGAATAGCAATTATGGGCATTCTAGAACCCCTGAATTTTTTTTTTTTTTTTTTTTTTTTGGTACCAGGGATTGAACTCAGGGGCACTCAACCACTGGGCCACATCCCCAGTCTTTTTTGTACTTTATTAGAGACAGGGTCTCACTGAGTTGCTAAGTGCCTTGCCATTGCTGAGACTGGCTTTGAACTCGCGATCCTCCTGCCTCAGCCTCCCAAGTGCTGGGATTACAGGCATGTGCCACCGTGCCCAGCTAGCCCCTGACTTTTTTTTATACCAGTAAACAGAGAGAGAAAAAAAATCTAAGTTTCCACTATAAATAGCTTTAAAAAAATAATAACAATGTTCTATGCTTTCAAGTGCTTCATTTTTCGGAAACAGGTGTAACAGCAGAGGGGAATTCCTGGCCTATAAATATCTAGGCAATTATAAGATTATGGTTAAACATGATGCTGTTTTTTTTTCCCCCTCCCTAAAATCTCACTGAAGTGATGGTAAAGGAATGAAAAAGTTATAAACATATAAAAGAAAACAAGTGATAAAAACAAAAAACAACAATTGGAAGCTGGAATGTGAATAGGTCAGTAGTGAATACTTTGCACATTAGTGAAAGTTGAAAATGAAATGCCTATAGGCAGGAAGTACCATTAAGTGAACTGTAGAACCTTAGAAAGAACCCCAAATTAAAGGCAGATCCTCTTTCCCAACCTGGCCAGGTTCCTCCCCTAATCTCTGGACCACTGAAATTCATTCTTAGAAAAGGTTGCAAGTCAGAGGTCCTGGATTCAAGAACACCAGGCACAGTAGAGGAAGGAGTATCACAAAGAAGACAGGGGGATTAAGCAAAGGTTTACATACCAAGGGTGTTATTCCCGAGGTCCTTTGCTGAAGCAGTTTTGGAATGTGGATAGCCAGGCTCAGACCCTCCTGGCCCAAGATCAGATGCTTGTCCCTGGGGAAAAATGGCAAATAGAAAAGATCTAAAGATACTGTTAGAGATTCCTCAAGGAAACATCCAGTTCTCCACCTGCAGTGAAACTTACCAGTTGACAAGATTTCCATGCAAAAATTCTTTTAGGTGATATTCTTCTAGGTAATATTTTAATGGTTTATTCTTTTTTTTTTTTTTTTTTTTTTTTTGGTGTGGGGGGAGAGGGTGGGTACTGGGGATTGAACTCAGGGGCACTCATTCACAGCCCTATTTTGTGTTTTATTTAGAGTCAGGGTCTTGCTGAGTTGCTTAGTGCCTCGCTGTTGCTGGGGCTGGCTTTGAACTGGCGATCCTCCTGCCTCAGCCTCCCGAGCTGCTGGTATTATAATGGTTTATTCTTGCAGAAGAATGAACTACCAAGGATCACCAGGCACATAAGGAATGCCTCCAGAGTGAAAATACAGAACTTAACTTAAATACCAACAACAAAAACTACAGAACAATGGAACTCAGAAGAACAAACAGAAACAAACTTAAAAAGAAATCTCCCCCAATAATTAACAGCCTCAGAAATATGTAAAAAATATTACAGAGAACAAGGTTCCAGTTTTTTTTTTTTTTTTAAAGGGAACACTTAGAGAACAGGAAGAGCTTCTACAAATTCAGAAGCAAAATACAGTTGCCCATATTAAGGCTTAGATGACGAAGGCTGCAAAATAAAACAAAAAGTAAATGATTGGAAAATGTGAATAAAAAGATAAGAAAATTAAACGGTCAGCCAGAAACTAATAGGAGTTCCAAGAAGAAAGAAAAGAGGAAATGGGAGGGATTAAATTATCTCACTAATTGGAGTTCTAAAAAGAAAGAACAGGAAAAAAAAAAAAAAAAAAAAAAAGAAGGGAGGGAGGAAATTATCTAATATAACCAAAGAGTATGAGTTTCCAAATTAAAAGGGCCCACAGAATGCATATTAAAAAGACACATACCAAGAATATCATTGTGAAATTTCAAAACACTGGAACTTAGAGAAGATCTTAAACATTTTGACAGAGAAAAGAAAAAGAAGGAAGGAGAAGAGGAGGAGGGGAAAATCTGGTCATATCCACAGGACTGGCAATCAATGACATTAGTCTTCTCAAAATTGAACTAGAAACTAAAGTTTGATGAAGGAACACTACACACAATTCTATGCCCAGCCAAACTATCAGCCCAGCATGAATTTAGAATAAAAATGAGAAAAATTGAACAATTTACCTTCATATTTTTTTTTATTCATTATGAAGGCACAGGTTGTTTCCAAATCTTCACTATTGTGACCAATGCAGTAATTACCTGGGAATGCAAATATCTCTTGATTTTAATTTTTTGGGTGTATAACCAGAAGTGGGATTGATGGATTATAATGCATTTCTATTTTTAATTTTTTAAAAATTAAAAATCTCTTTCATAGTAGCTGCATCATTTTGCATTCCCACCAACAATGTACAAAGACCCGATTTCTGTACATCCTTGACAAAGCTTATTGTAATTATAATTATTTTTGAAAGCTCTGCCATGGACTGAATGTTTTCCTCCTAAATTTATTTGTTCCCAGTATGGTGGTATTTGAAGATTGAACTTTTGGGAAGTAATTAGGTCATAATAAATGTGAGGCCTCATGAATGGGATTAATGCCTTTATAAAAAGAGGAGACTCAGGCTTGCTCTCTCTGCTCTCTGCCACGTGAGGATATAATGAGAAGAGGCCATCTTGGAATCAGGAAGCCCTCACCAGACATTGGATTGGTCAGTACCTTGGTTGTTCTTGGACTTTCTGGCCTCTAGAACTGTGAAAAATGTTTTTCTTTTCTTTTGTTGTTGTTGTTATAAGTCACCTCGCCTATAGTACTTTGTTATGTAGCAGTCTGAACTAAGATACCATTCTCACAGGTGTGAGGTAACATCACATTATGGTTTTGGTTTGTATTTCCCTGTGGTATATACATACAATGGATTATTATTCAGCCTTAAAAAAGATGGAAATCCTGTCACATGCAGCAATGTGGATGAATCTTGACATTATGCTAAATGAAATACACTAGACACAGAAGGAAAAATACTTTATGATTCCATTTATATGAGGCATCTAAAATAGTCAAATGCATAGAATTGGAGAGTAACATGGTGTTTACCAACCCTGGGGGAAGGAGTAATGGGGAATTGCTTTTTTGTAAGTATAAAGATTCAGTTATGCAAGATGATAGAGTTGTAGAGATCTACTGTACAACATTGTGTCTATAGTTAACAACACTATGTTATGTAATGAAAAATTAATTTTGAGGGTAGATTTCATGTTAGGTCTTCCTGCAACAATTTAAAAAAAAAGAAAGAAAAAAAAGTGAAAATTAGCTCCAATGATTCCTTTCATAGGAAGCTTCTAGAAGTGGTGTTACTTTTGAAGATTAACTCAAGAACGTGAATGAGGAATCCAAAAATGGGGGAGACAGAAAATTACAGAATAATTATGAAGGGAAATTCAATGTTAAATCAGTTCCACAGAGAGATACAAATCAATAAGCCCAGACTGAGCAGAAAGCAGAAAGGATCCAGAAGGGAAATCTAGGAAAAACATGAAACTAATTGATGACTTCACATGTTTGTTGGAAAATATTGAGAATTTGAATGAGAATTGGTGGTAAATACATAGAACACTAAAGAAGGAAGAAAAATGAGGCAATTATTGACCTTGGGAAACAAAATCATTCAAGAATAGAAATATAATTATAGTGTACTACATGGCTCCCCTGTGAATAATATCCATGTATTCATAATCATATAAACACTGAATATTGACAAAATGAGAAAATGTGACATTTTTACTGTATTAGTTTTCTATTGCTATGTAACAAATTACTCCATATTTAGTAGTCTAAAATAACACCCATTTATTAGCTCATGGTTCTGTTGGTCAGAAGTTCAGGCACAGAATAAACCAGCTCCCCTTAGGGTTTCACAAGGCTCAAACTAGGGAATCAGCTGGGCTATGTTCTCTTTTGGAGGCTCTGGGGAAGAATCCAATTCCAAGCTTATTTGGATTGTTGGTAGAATTAATTTTCCAGTGGTTGTTGGAATGAGGATCTTATTTTCCTACTAGCTGTTGGCTGAGGACTGCTCTCAGCCCCAAAGGCTGCCCATTCAATCAGCAGTTCACAACATGGGTGTTGGCTTTCTTCCAGGCTAGCTAGAATGTACCTTCTTTCTTTCTTTTGCTCCTGGTCAGACAAAACTCTGCTTCTAAAGGGCTTATGTGATTAGGTCAGACCCGATTAGATCATCACTCTATGTTAAAGTCAAACACGCCATGTTACCTACCTAATCATGAGAACAACATACGTAATTTTCACAGTCCAAGGGTTATGTTGGTATGCATACCATGGGGAAGGAAATTTTGAGTAACTTCTAAAATCTTGCTTGCCACAGCTATATTGGGAGAGGAAGAATGTGCTGGCAAGGGAAGGGGTTGGGGGTGATAGTGATGATTAAGGGAGCAGATTCTCTTCTTGTGTTGTAGAGTAACAATAGATGAAATGGAAAATGGGGGAAAAAAAAAAAGAAAAGAAAACCCCACAACCCCGAAGGGGTAATGCTGTTTAAAACACACAGGTGATTATCTAGGAACTACTTAAGAAGTAAAAAATGGTTGCCTGTGGGAGAAGGCTTCAAGAACAGGGTGCTAGACAGCAGTAGTTGACTGCCATTTGTCATGATATGGTTTGAATATTGCTGTTTAATTGAATCTAAGAACCATTGATTATATAATCAGTGGTTGATTTCAGAGTTGGTAAAATGTGATTTGCCTTGCACAAAGCTCCAAGTGTAGTTTACGTGCGTATACACACACACACACACACACACACATACACCCCTCATGAAAATAAAAATTTAGGAGCAAGTCAGAATATCTCTGTTTTGTTGAGTTAATATGTTCTGGTCTAATGCAGAATGTGTGGCACAGTAGGAAATAATCTGACATTCCATGGATGTCAAATAAGTCTTTTTATATTCTTAGGAAACATTTCAGAACATACAGTAGAGTTTTAATCCTGTATTATATGCACAGAACATAAAATCTTATGTAGATAATATTGATATATATGTATTTGTTGTATATTTTCAGGGACCAAATTTTACAGATATGAATGAATGTAAATGACTTCCCATTTGACTTTTTTAAAAGAGAGATTTCATTCAGTTATTATACTATAAATAGTATAATAAATAGCTCCTATAGTTCCTTTTGCTCCCTAACTTTTAATTTTGAAAAATTTCAAATCTACAAAAAAATGGAAAGATAAGATAGTAAAACACTTGTACATCTTTTATTTTCAACAGTTAACATTTTGCCACATCTATCTTTTTCTTTCTGCTCTGTGTATATGAGAAATACATACACACCCCAATTTTTAAAACTGAATCATTAGAATGTGGTTGCAGATACCGTAACACTTAACCACCTGTTATGGTTTAGATATGAGGTGTCCCTCAAAAGCTCGTGTGTAAGACAATGCAACAAAGTTTAGAGGTGAAGGGATTGGGTTTTGAGGCCCCTAACCTAATCAGTGCATTAATCCACTGGCGTGAATTAGCTGGGTGGTCACTGTAGGCAGGTAGGGTGTGACTGGAGAAGGTGGGTCTTGGGGCATGTCTTTGAGGTATATATTTTGTCCTTGGTGAGAGAAGTCTCTCTCTGCTTACGGGTGTCATGTTCTAAGCTGCCATATGCTTGCACCATGATGTTCTGCCTCATTCAGGCCCAAAGCAATGATTTTGGCCATCTATAGACTGAGTCCCCTAAAACTGTGAGCACCAAATAAACTTTTTATTCTCTAAAATTGTTCTTGTCAGGTATTTGGTCACAGCAGTAAAAAAAAAAAAAAAAAAAAAAAAAAAGCTGACTAAAACATCCCTAAATACTTCAGCTTATATCTCTAGAAAATAGAGATTCTCTTATCTAACCTCAATACCATATTACATGTGGGAAAGTTAACGTTGGTTCCATAATATAATATCCAGAATATATCCACACTTCTCCAGTTGTCCCCAAAATGTCCATTATAGCTCTTCTTCTTTCTCCTCCTCCTCCTCCTCCTCTTCCTCTTCTTCTTTTGCAATCCAGGATCCAATCAATTTTCAGATTGCCTTTGGTTGGCATGTCTTTTTAGTGTCCTCAAATAAGACTGTTAGAACATAAATATGCAAAAGAAAAGGTTAAGAGTAATAGTGAACAGAAGCATGAATGTATAACCATTTTACATTATTAAAAAGCAACAAACTAATAAATTCAAATGAAAATATAATAAATTTAAAGTTAAAAACAATTATAAATTTCATACAAAATAAGGGGGTGCAGATAAAAAAGAAAAGAAGAAAGATCAGTGGAGTAGACAAAGGGGAATGAAGAAAAGGGAGGAGGGATGAGATAGGTCTAGACAGTAGAATTAATCTGACCTAACTTTCATGTACATATGAATATACCACAGTGAATCTCAACATCATGTACATCCACAAGACACTAATTAAAAAAAAAAAACTATAAGTAAATAGCAGAAAGATCAGTAGAGTAGAGGGAAAGGAATAGGGGAGGGAGGAGAGGGAGAGTGGAAATACTGGGGACTGAGAACAAATTATATTTCATACTTTTATAATCATGCCAGAATGAATCCTAATGTTATATATAACTAAAAAGAACCAATTAAAAAAAGAATATTGACAGACAAAACAATAATTTTGTCATGAGCTTCACATATCTGTCTGACCATTTGTCCATCCATACATATCTATCCATCCATCCATTTTTCAGTTTTCATTTTTATCTATTATCTATTTATCTGTCTGTCTATCTATCTATCTACCATCTTTTATGTCCCTTTGCAAGCTATGGGTCAGTTCCTGTGCGAGGTGTTAAGGTAAGATGGCTATAGAAACTTTGCCATTGTGAATTTCATAGACTAACAGGCTGTGTTGTTGTGGATAAAGGCTTAAGAAGCCAACTGCCAGATTGGGGAAAGTGGCTAGAACGAAGGGTAAGTAAAAGACAGCTAGAGAAAAAAAAGTTGGAAAAATAGTATCTTTTCAATCCTATTTCTCTGATGATTGATGAATGCATATTTCCTTAGATTAGACAAGCTTTAATTACCCAGTTCAGTCATTAAAGTGTCTATTGCTAAGATATCCAAGTTTTTCTGCTCTGGAAGCTACATAGATGCTGTCAGTATTCAGGTGTTTAGGGTCATATTTCTAATAGCTACTACCTTGTAATGGTAGATTTGATATTACAAATATCAAATATATTACCAATATTCTTTAAGGCTTCCCAGAGAGGTAGCCATTATAATTTTATGATGGTGAATGAGAATAACAATAAGAATAAAATCTTTCATTTTTGTCCATGTCATTATCATTGCCAGAGCTCTTCATTTCTGGGTGTAGATTCAGATTTCCATCTGACATCATCTTGTAGTGTGAGTAATACTTCAGCTTTGGTATGCCTTAAAAATGTTTTAATTTCACCTTTGTTTTTTGAAGATATTTTTGCTGGCTATAGAATTTTCTCCTGACATTTTTTTTTCTTTCAATAATTTAAACATGAGGCTTTATGGGCATCATTTCTCATGAGAAGTCTGCTGTCTTTTTATGTACCTTTTTTTTTTTTTTGTACAAAATTTGTCTTTTTATCTCTGGTTCCATTAAAAATGTTCTATTTCTGGTTTTAAGTAATTTTATTGTAATGTGCCTTGGAGTAGTTTTCTTCATGTTTCTTGTGCCTGGGCCTCATTGAATTTTTTTTCCTCTGGATTCATAGTTTTAATCAAATTTGGACAATTGTAGGCCATTATTTTTCAGATATTTGTTCTGTCTTTGTTTCACCTCCTTTTGAGACTCAAATTACACATCTATTAGACATTTTGAAGCTACCCCTGTAGCTCATTATATTGTATTGATTTCCTTTCAATTATTTTTTAATTTATTCTAATTTGTTACATATGACAACAGAATGCATCCTTTTAATTACTTTTTACCTGTTTCATTTCAAATATTTTCTGTTGATATGTATTCAACTTCACTAACTTTTTCTTCTGCCAGGCTATTTTGTTCTTAATTTTACCAAGTATATTCATTTTAATCTCAGACATTTTAATTCTCTTCTCTAAAAGATGAATTTGTATTCCCTTCACATTGTTGGTATTTCTACTTACCAAGCTCACTCTTTCTTTTCACTCCAGATTTTTCAACTTCAACCCTTTGTGCTGAATGAGCCTTTGCTGGGGGAGGCTGTCCTGGGCATTGGAGGATGTTTAGCAATATCCTTGGTTTTCATCCAGCTAGATACCAATAGCATTTTCTCCACAGCCTGCTGCTTTGTTGCAACCCATAATATCTCTAGACGTTGCCAAATGTCCCTTGGAGGACAAATAGATTCTGACTGACACCCACAGTTATAGATTCTTAAATATATGGAATAGTTATAGTAAATGTTTTAATCTAGTTGTCTGACAATTCTATCATCTATGTTATTTCTGGGCCTGTTTGGATTGAACTGATTTTTCTTCTCACTATGGGTCAAAATTTCCTGCATCTTTGCATACTTACTAGTTTTTGGATGCCAGGTATTATAAATTTTGTTTCTTTTAAATATTCTTGAGCTCTGTGCTAGAATGCAGTTATGTTGTTTGAAAAGAGTTTGATCATTTTAGGCCTGGCTTTTAAGCTTTGTTAAGTGAGACCAGAGCCACCGCATTTACTTTAGTTTGGACAAAACCCACCCAAGATCACAAAGTGTTTCTACCCTGGCTGGTTAAAACTCAAGCTCTGCCCAGCCCTTAGTGTTCTAGGGATTGTTGTGATTCATGTGAGAGGTCTTTTTGCCCCTGATCTTGAGTAATTTCTTTGCATGTATGTACTGATCAATACTCTGCTGAGTATTGGGGCTCTCCCTGCATAGCTCTCTCCTTTCTGGTAGTTTGCTATGTAAAATCTGGGTACCTTAGCCTCCCCAGGCTCCTTGTTCTATCTCCTCCATTCAGGGGACCACCTGATGCTGCATGATTTCATTCCCCTGTTTTGCAGCTGGAAACTCTCTCCAGTAGGAAAGCTGGGCAATTTGAAGCTTACTGTCTTTGTTTCTTGTTTTCTAGGGATCACTTTATTTTGTTGCCTGATGTCCAATGTTTAGAAAATTGTTCTTTCATATTTTTGTGTTCTGTTTATTGAGCCATTTCATGTGGGAGGATAAATTCAGTCCCTGTTACTCCTTTTTGTTTGGAAATAAAAGTCAATTCATTGTATTTAAATCACAGTTTGTTGAATTCTGGGAAGAGAAAGCTGTCACCATGTCTTCATGAAGTAGAAAAACAGGAGTGGTACAGCTCTACTTTAGGCCTTTCGGGTTGCTCAGCTCTATAAGCTGATACATATTTTTCAAATTATTCAAATTCTTTTGAAGAACTTCCGGCTTACTTTTCATTTTGTCATTTTGTTTACTTGTTCTTTCTCTGTTCCCTGTGCTGATTGTTGGCGGGGGCAGGAGGGGGGGTTAAAATATTTCTCAGTGTGGACATGGGTTTGGCAAATTCCCCTAAATTTCAAATAGTTTGAAGTCAGTAAAGTAAAAGGCAATTAAACTAAATAAATTGATCTTAAACACTGTGTCTTCTTTAAATTGATTTTCTTTGATCTGAGCCAATCCTGTGAAATGCTCTTCTTGATGATATTTATATTTAGACTTATCTTTCAGGTTACTTCTCTCTACCCATTATCCCTTCTTCCTGGGCAGTCTATCCAGAGTGATGGCTTCAATTATTCCTTGTGTAAGAATGATCCTTGAGTCTATCTTCAGCTCTAAATTCTCTCTTGAGTTCCTACACACATACCATCGATCTGATGGAAATGAATCCACTGTGAATACCACAGATTTTCCTAACCCAACAACATCAAATTTGAATACTTTATATTCCTTCCCAAATCCATTTCCCTTTTTAGGCTCCATTACAGAGAGAATGATACCATCTTTCACCAACTGCTTGCAATGGAAACCCATGATTCTTCCTGTTCCTTGCCCCCATCCAGTCTTCAAGTTCAGGAAATTCTACCTCCTAAAATACCACTCTGGTCTATTATTACTTCCTTAATTATATGAAGCAACAGGATTACAGTAGCCTCCTTCTTGTAAGTCACATGACTTTTATTCTCCTTCCCCTAAATTATCTTCCAAATTCTGGAATTTTCTTTCCAATAAACAAATACTATGTTACTTCTCTGCCCCTATTCTTGGATGACTCCTCTACCAACAAAATAAATCTAAACTTTTTCTCACGATCTAGTCTTTTCTTACTTCTACAGCTCTACCATTATCTCCTTGAATTTTCTTTTAAGAATGGAGGCTAGCAGATGATTTATAAAAAAGGAAGAATGGATGAAAGCACACCTCCAAATAAATGCATCTTATACTGTCCCATGTCATTTCTGTGCACATGCTTTTTCTGCTTCCTGAAAGGGCTTTCTCCACGGCACTTTCACAGTATCTATCAGGCTGCCGGTCTCCCCCAGGCAGATGCTGGTACTCCTCTTTTTCTTCGACCATACCATACCACCTTACCATATCACCCCCCTCCAGGAGAATGGTGACCACCATTATTGCTTTGCTTTCCTGTCTTTCCAATTGACTATAAACATTTGCAGGCTGGGTACACTGACTTTCCATTGTAACCTCCAGGACCTGCATATGGTAGGTGCTCAATAATCATGCATTCTGGGTGAAAGCACGATTTATCAATAGAAAGTTTTCATTCTTATTTGGTGGATTAAATCCTAACCAAACTTTAAAAAAAAATGAGTGACTTCTGGTGAAGAGTAGGGATAAGTGGAAGCCACTTCCTTCTTGTTGGGTCCTGAGAGGGGAACGGGGGCAGGAACCACTTCCTGTCACCAATCCTAAGAATTGCCACCCAACCCTGCATCTTGGCCAACTTTGGTTTGTGAGGAGAAAACAAGGGAAAATGGACAAACAGAAGAAAGAGAGGGTGCGTGTGGGGGAGTAGGAAGTGTGCTGAGGATGTTTCTACCTCGTCAAAGTGGAGGATAAGAGCTGCCACTTCCAAAGGGAGCAGGTTAGTCAGCTTTATGTGACTGTGACTAAATACTGAGATAAACAACATAAAAGGAGGAAAGTTCTCTTTCTGGCTCACAGCTTCAGAGATTTCAGTCCTTGGTCAGGTGACTTCATGGCTTTGGGCCTGAGGCGAAGCAGAACATCATGGCAGCATGAAGATGCCGCTCACATTATGGTGGACAGGAAGTGGAGGAAGGGGTGGTAGGGGACAAAATATACCCTTCAAAGTCACACACCCAGTGACCCACCTGTTCCAACCATGCCCCACCTCCTAAAATTTTCACCATTTCTCCATAGCATCACTAGCTGGGGACCAAACCTTTGACACATGGTTGTTGGGGGATATCCCCAATCCAAACTATAACAAGGAAGGTGACAAGAGTGTCATCCTGGTTCCTTGACTTGAGTACCCACATGTCTAGCTTCAAACAGAAAGTTCCTTCTCTTGACTGAGTGAATACTGCCTGAGAAACAGCTACATGATTTCCAAAGCCCACTGGAAGATGAAAATCTGGGTCTCTTGTTATAAATTTGCTAAGAATTTTAAGCCAGTGAGAATAGAGCATTAAAACAAGTGTGGGACCCTCTGAGTGTGTGGGCTCTGTGTCATGGCACAGGTCATTCACCTGTGGGACTGGCCCTGCTGCTCTTGGGTGGAGGATTTAAGTGCACAGCTTGGGTGATTTTTTTTTTTTTTTTTTTTTTTTTTTGGCACCAGGAATTAAACTCAGGGGCACTAGACAACAGAACCACTTCCCCAGGCCTATTTTGTATTTTATCTAGAGACAGGGTCTCACTGAGTTGCTTAGTGCTTTGCTCTTGCTGAGGTTGGATCCTCGGGTTTCAGCCTCCCAAGCCACTGGGATTTTAGGCTTGCTTATCAACGTGCCCAGCCTTGTGTGATGAGCTTTTTAAGTTTGTTTATTTAGAAGTTCTTACAAAATTGTTTGGATATTCAAGAAGGGGTAAAGAATTACATATAATTACTGATGTATCCATTACCTGCTTGAGAAATAAATGACAAATACATTTGAAGTGCTTTTTGTGTCCCCTTCCCCCAGGAGTAAATAATATTCTGACAAATCACAGAATATTAGTTACTTATTTCTTACATATCTTTTACTTTCTATCCCTAATAAATATGAATTTTAAAGCAATGCATGGGAATTTTTCCAAAAGCAATGCAGTGAAGGACTGAATTCTGGGAGACTCAGGATTAAGTAGCTCCAAATCAGTCTGATAAGGGGGCCCTGCTTTGGTTCT
Source organism: Tamias sibiricus (assembly GCA_025594165.1). Taxonomy (NCBI): domain Eukaryota; kingdom Metazoa; phylum Chordata; class Mammalia; order Rodentia; family Sciuridae; genus Tamias; species Tamias sibiricus. Next base: position 53,442,006 of record CM046669.1, read on the forward strand.
TTGCATTGTTTATATTTTCTTCAGCTCACATCTACCTTCTTCCCTGCCCTTTGTAGAATCTGTAAACATTTCCCCTCCTGCAGAATGTGTCTTCTTCCTTTTTATTTACTACTTGCTTCTGCATGCAAAGCACTAGGGTCCAGCTTTAGGTCTGAATTCCTTTCTTCCAACAGCTCTGCTGGGCCACTGGGCTGGGGATCTAATTGGTCAATTGAGTTGTCAATTTTTAATGTTTTAAGTTCAGCAGGGCCTGGGGACCTAGGAAAGCAGGGCTCCAGGGAGATTAAATATGTGTCAGAATTGAAAAGAACGATTTAAAAACTAGAATGAGGCAGATTTAGAGATGAACATGCAACAAAAGTCACATTTGAAAGCTATAAAGAGAGACTGTGGGGTGGGGAGAGAAAGTCATGTTCAAGCCCTGTAGCTGTGCAACTCCATGGAGGGTTAACAGGGCAGGGAGTATGGTGAACATTGTGCTAGAAATAAGGGTGTGGTCCACAGAGTGGGCACTTGGACTCTGGAATTGTACCACATGATTATAATAATTAAAAATTAATAGTTTGCATATCCTCTCTGCCTTCAAAAAATTAAAATCCCCTCAAGCCTTGAATATTCTCTAGACGTTCATTAGAAACCCAATATAACCCCCAGTACCAAGGCGGGTGGGTGGTGGAAGAAACGATGTAGAATTTAAAAACATTAATGCTAATAGTAATATTCACTGTGAATGGCTGGGCCACTGCAAGCTCACGTGAAGAGTCGGGCTGCAGAACGCCAACAGGAAGGCCAGGATTCCCAGCGCCAGCAGCCATGGCAGACTCCACTCATGTGCTGCCCCCGAAATCGCTCTGGTCTAATTGCTGTTGCAAACAGCTGATGATAAAAGTTAAGGCAGCCCCAGTGAGTCATTCCGTGTGGGGAGGATGGAGGACAAACTCTTTGAGAGAGGCCACAACTGATTGCAGAAAACAATCTAGAAAAGGCCGTGTCTGGTTCCCAGGAACTCAGTGCAAGATAACTGTTCCTTGGTAATACGGCTTTTTATTAATCTTTTCCATTCCTAAACACATGCAGCCACCATGTGGAAATATGATCCAGAGCCCTGGTTCCTCCTAAAATAGAGCATTCCTAATTGCAGTTGTTTAACTCTTTTCAGAAAAACCCTTCTTTAATTATTCAGGTTAGGCCAGCATAGGGAAGAGAAAGGAGTGGAACAGGAAGGACTTCTAGGAAGTTGACCCCTTTGCTTCCAGCACAGCGAGTACTATTGGTCTCTGTATAGATAAAAGATGATTGGGAGCTAGACATAGCCTATGGATCAAGCATTCCTTTGTGCCTGGACATCAATAATCAACCAATATGTTCAGTGTGGCAAAATGATGTCAGAAAAGTACAGGAAACTTGGGTTTGAACCTCCACTCTGTCACTCTTAGCTGTGACTCTGGGAAAGTTGTTTAACTTCTCTGGGCCTCAGTTTTCTCATTGATAAGTGAGAGATGAGTATACTATTCCTGAAGCAATGTTGTTGGTTACTTCACGAGCAGAGCAAGATCTTTGTGAATAATTCCACTCTATAAGAAAGGGTTGGATACTGTGCTCTGGGTCCAGATGGTGTGAAGTTAAGTTTGATCCTGGGTGCCGGAAGGACCTTGACTCCTCTGCTGACTGGTGCCAGTGGAGCCTGCTTGTTTGTATTCTCTCTATAGACACTCTCTGGAGAGAACAAGTTTGTGAGAATCGGTTCTGATGAACCCTATCCTGGAATCATTGCCATTTTCAAACTGGGATTTTAGATTATTTTTATTTTTTGTTGTTGCGGGGGGAGGTACCGGGGATTGAACGCCACATCCCCACGCTTATTTTTTAATTTTATTTAGAGACAGGGTCTCACTGAGTTGCTTAGTGCCTCGCTTTTGCTGAGGCTGGCTTTGAGTCCTCCATCCTCCTGCCTTAGCCTCCTGAGCTGTCAGGATTATAGGTATATGCCATAGTGCCTGGCAGATTTTAGACTCTTTTTTTTTTTTTAAAGAAAGGTAAAGTCACCTTTATTTATTCTCTGTATCTGTAAATCACTTATGTAGATTTTGTTACAACTCAAAAACAGCATCCTGTTAACCTGTTCCCTAAATTAAGCCACTAAGTTTTCTTATTCACTATGGAAGACATTCATCAAAAGGCCATTGAGTATTTTTACAATCAAAAAAGGTAGCCCCAGTGTAGGAGAAAAAAATTAGACTTTTTTTCCTTTTTAAAACTGTTAAGGAAAAAATGTTAAAGAAGGTAGACAGCAAAAATAGTAAAAAGATTTCAGACTCTTTTTAAAGATCAATTTGGCTTCCCTCAATTTTCTTTCTTTCCTTCAGTATCCCCACATACATGCTTTCAAAATCAGAGAAGATTAGCAGTAAAAATATGTTCAATATCAGACTAAAAAAATCTCATTTGCTAAAAACATAATCCTAGGGAGTAAATAATCATATAAGGAACACAATATGAAATTTAAAATGAATGTAAAAATGGAGCTTATCATGGTTGGTAGTCACAACCTATCCAATAACAGAGGATCACTTAAACAATAGAATATTATGCAGCTACTAAAACGGCAACTGCAGGACAATATTTAATATAATGAGAAATGGTAACAATATGTGACTGAGAGAAGATTTTTAACTGTAACATCAAAATATTAGCAGATTTGCATATGAATGATGAATTTTAGATGCTATTTTTCTTTTCTTTTCCATCGTAGTAAAAACACACATGACACAATATTTGCCATCTTAACCATTTTGAAGTATGCAATTCAGAGGTGGTAAGTATATTCACCCTGGTGCCACAGATCTCTAAAACTTTTTCATCTTGCAAAATGGAAATTTTATATCTGTTATAAAGTAACTTCCTATTCCCCTTCTCCCAGCCCCTGGCAACCACTGATCTACTTTCTGTTTCTATGAATCTGACTACTTTAGACGCTTCATGAGAGTGGAATCAAGCAGAAATTTATTCTTTTTCTTTTTTAGTTAGACATGACAGTCAAGTAGAATTTATTTTGACATAATTATAAAGCATGAAATATATTTTATTCTAGTTAGTACCCCATTCTTGTGGATGTACAAAATGATGGGATTTGCTGTGGTATCTTCACATAGGTATATAGGAAGATTATGTCAGATTTGTTCCACTGTCTTTCCTTTTCCTATCCCCTCCCTTCCTTTTATTCACCTTTGTCTAATCTATAGAACTTCTACTCTTCCCTTCCCCCTTATTGTGGGTTAGCTTCCACATATCATTGAAAACATTCGACCTTTGACTTTTTGGGATTGGCTTATTTCACCTAGCATGATGGGTCTCCAGATCCATCCATTTCCTTGCAAATGCAGAAATCATTCTTCTTAACGGCGGAGTAATACCCCATTGTGTATATATACACCACATTTTCTTTATCCATTCATTTGTTGAAGAGCACCTAGTTTGGCTCCATAGCTTAGCTATTGTGAATTGAGCTGCTGTAAACATTGATGTGGTTATGTCACTGTAGCAAGCTGATTTAAAATCCTTTGGTACATACGGAAGAGTGGGATAGTTGCGTCAAATGGTGGTTCCATTCCTAGTTTGCTGAGGAATCTCTATACTGCTTTCCAGCATGGTTGTACCAATTTGCAGTCCACCAACAATGTATGAGAGCATTTGTTCTTTTGTGTCTGGCTTACTTCATTTAGCATCGTCCCCAAGGTTTATTTATCTTGTAGAAGACAGAATTTTCTTCCTTTTGAAGGTTCCCATTGCATGTATTCCCATTTTATTTAACTATTCATCTGCTGGTGGACACTGGGGCTGCTTCCACCTCTTGGCCTTTGTGAGCAATGCTGCTATCCTGATTGCAATTCTTTTGTGTGTGTTCCTGGAAGTGGGATTGCTGCATCATATGGTAATTCTATTTCTTATAAACCTTCATATTGTTTTCCATAGCAGTTATACCATTTTACAGTGAATGAGCGTTCCAATTTCTCTTCGTGCTTGCCCAAGCTTGATATAGATTTTTTTTGATAGTAATTATTTCCTTTTTGTACCTTGATATAGAGCTACTTAATTTTTTATTCTGGCTAAGCCCTGCTTTCATAATAAGTAATACTACAATAAATGTACTGGAGATGATATAGTAGATGCATCAATATTTTTTGTGTGTTTTATTTATAAGGCTTAAAGAACTGGGAAATTTTGGGCTGCTATTCACATGAAGCCTCACCTATTCCTTAGCCACCCTACCTGAGTTTTAGGTATTGGGTCTTACAGGGCAACCCAAGGAATATTATGGAGTAGTGCCAACACCTTTCTTTGCATGTTAGAAAGCAAAAGAGAAGGTTTAGACTGTTTATAAACTTCTACAAAGGAAAAAAGGGGTTAACTGAATTTAGCAAATTAAAAATCTCAGTTATTTTAAGGAAAAAGATCAGTTAAACCAAGTATCTTGGATTTTTTTTTTCCTGTACTGTGGATGGAACTCAATGTGCTCTACCACTGAGCTACACCCTTGGACTGTTTATTTTATTTTTTAAACTTTAGAGACAAGCTCTCACTAAATTGCCCAGACTGGCCTCGAATTGGTGATCTTCCTGCCTCAGCCTCCTGAGTTGCTGGGGTTACAGGCATGCACCACCATGCTTAGCCAAGTATCTTGGATTGTTATGAAACAATGGACTGATTTATTAAAGTTTGAAGAAAATAATAAACACACTACATATCTTCATAGAGTACAGTCTTTATACTTTCAGTGACAGTTGATCAAAATTAGCTTCAATAATTGGGATTGCATCAAGTATTGTTAATAAATCTTAAAATATCATATAGTGCCAATATCACTACACTGTCAATTATTGAAAATCCTATTAAGAAAGACTTGCTTTGAATATACTTGTTTACTCCTGACTATAAAACAAATTATTTTTTTCCAAGTAAACTAAGGCTCAGAGATATTTAATGATTTAGCTATGCAGAGAAATGCTGAGTTGACTAAGTCAATACCTTCTCATACCACCTCATACAAAAGTGAACTCAGATGGTGGGATGGGTTTTTAATTCACACACACAAAAAGAACTTGTTTCAGTGGTGCTCTTAAAGAAGAAACTACCCCGATTTCTGCTTTGTTTAATTTTTTTTTTTTAAGACTTCTACAATGTAATGTTGATTGATTTTTCAGTTTGGGTATTCTGCTTTTAAAAGTAGCAATGGGGGCATCATTGACATGGGGTTAATTTATTCCAAAATTTTGAGAAGGCTATTTTGAGATGCATAGATTCTTTCCCCTTTCTCAATATTTCACCACCAGAGAATGAAATTTAACCTACAATATCCTATATGTGCAATGCTATTGGATGGATAATTTCAGGCTATTTTAAAAAGAAATCAAAATGGGGAGATTTCTACTATGCTGACTTTCTTTATACTCTGCTTTTTTCTGAAAGGACATGAACGTCCTTCAAATATGAGATTAAAAGACAAAAGCTTTGAGTGTTTTTTATTTTGCCATCTTTCAATAGCAGTTATGTTTTCATCTGCATGTCTATAAAAATACATATATTGGATCCTGGTGAATGAATATTCTGTTGATGATTAAAGGAGAGGAATACACAAGAGAACAGATATATTTTTAATCAAGTTGAAATAACAGGACACAGGAAAACCATTTTTACTCTTGAAACAAACAAGAACACTATTGAAAAGGGCGACATCTGTTCAAGGGAACAGGCTTTTGCTGGAAGCAGGGAACAGCAATGCTAGTTCCGTTATCTCCTTTTGCTCTCACTCTCCCCCCTCTGCTGGGTACAGCTGTTATCTCCATTGTATTGTTGAGGAAACTCAGCCTTAGAGAGGTTAAGTGACTCATTCAAGGTCACCCAGTTCAGTTGAAATCTGCCAGAACTGGTGAACCCATGTTTGCAGAGTCCTGAACCCATGTTTTTTTAAACAGGCCATTTTTCTGTCTTAGATGTGACAGTTCCCTCTGAGACGAGCTTGTGCAGGTCCAACTAGCTGGAGGGACCAGAAGGGGACCTTGATCATGGGGGTTGCTATCAGCATTGGGCTCTTGTAGGTTCCAGTTCAGAGATCTGCTCGGGAGTTTGTGTGGCCAGAGACCTCACGATTCTGCACTTACTCCTGCTTGTCCCCAGCAGCAAGAGAAGGGGTGACAAAGGGGATGGGGATGGCTGTAGGATGTCAGGTGGTCGAGCCAGAGCAGCTACAGGCAGTGGGAGCAGAGGCCACGGGGAACGCTAGTGAAGGCAGTGATATTTTACGGCTTACTAATGAATTCCATTTTATAGCCTAACTCCCTTATGTTGTCTCCTCCTATGATTAATTCTTGTTCTCCTAGCCCCCTTTAAGCAGACGGCTGTTGATAGGGAGTGTTCAGTGTTGAATGAGTAAAACGTACTAATGCATGTTCTCTGCAGCCAGAGATAACCTTGCTTTAAACATGATGAATGTCACTTTTACAAGAGAAGATATCATCAGGAAAGGGGCTTGCTGCGTACGCATCAGACACTCAGGTGTAAGCATATTGTCTGGCAGCGTCTCAATCTCTCCCTCTCCTGACCATTTTGAATAATTTAATCTACCTGTCAGTGTCTCTACAATGAAGTGACTCACTGATGTAAATAACCCACTGGCTGCTTTGTATGGGACTTAATCAACTTTTCCCCTCAATTCCCCCCAACCCCCCCCCCCCCAGTTAACAAAGAGACAAAGAAGTCAGACTCCTGGGAAAACCATAGAGCTTCAAAGTCATTAAATTACACGGAATTAGGAGTGACTGCTTTTTGGGACCAGAGCACTTAGTTCTCTTAATGTGTATTTGTGCATGGATTTGCACAGACTTGGATGGAGAACAAAGTTTTTCTGGTTAGGATTATACACTTAGTAATTCAACCCAAGTTGCCTCGATCCCAGACTTCTTAATTTTGGCCGAGGCCACCAAAATCTACAGAATAAAACCAGAGGTCACTGGGATTGTTATTTATGGGGGGTGTGTTGAGTATTGAGAAAGCTCTAGATAAGACAGAAGGCTGGCACCTTGGCTAGGCTCTGAAGAGATGCCCATGTGGTGTTTGTGCCCATTTGAAAATAGAAACAAGGAGCAAAGCAAAGCAGCCCTGCCTTTGCATGAACAAATTATTTGCACGTCTGGCTTCTTCCAGCTCTTACAAAGGATTTCTTTAGTGCTGGCAGGAGAGACTTTAGTTTAAAAGAGGAAAAAAAAATATCTCTCTTCCAAAACTGATAACCAAATAAAATACTGTTATATTTTCTGTCTAATAAGCACAAGAAGTTCCATAACTCCCTTGATTAAGCATATTATCCTTCTTCAGAAAGTCAGCTTGATTTATGCAAAAAGCGATTTGGACATACTTTCTCTGGCCATGGAGATTTCATAATTCCTGGTGTACGTCTGGAAAATCTCCCCTCGTCGTGAGTCCAAACCAAATTAATGTCTTCCAGAGTGACCTGAGGAATTAATGAGGTTTCTGCTGTCAGTTCTGCCCATCCAGGGTCAAGTAAATCATCTGCTGGCTCTCGGGCCCCTGTTTTCTGCTGCCTCTCTGACTCCATGTTCAATGATAACAATGTAGCTGATGCCTTTGAAATACGGCATCACCGACACTCTCTGTCCATCTGCTGGGACATATTTTAGGCTCTGCTACTCTTTCTGCTGTAAACTCGGCCTTTAATGGAGTCAGTAATTGCTGATAAATGGGGTATCAATGAAGTCAGTGTACTGGAGGTTTCCCCATTCTTTTCTGCTGATGTGTGCTATTTAGATCTCCTCTGACGTGACTTAAAATTACTGTGTGCCCAGCTCTTTAATTTCCCTACTGGTGTTCTTGGCTAAAGGCTTGAGTTATTTTTTCCCTTCTTTTTTGGACAAACTAAAGCTGGATGGTAAGGGGCTTTCCTGGGAAGGCTTTGTTCTTGTTACCAGCAGCAGCTCTAAAACCTGCTGGATGTTCCTGTCCACAGAACTGGTTGGGGTGTTGGATTTTCTATTCCTCTCCCACTACCACTCATGTGCTGGGTTTGGCTTCCTTGGAGTTTTCTTTTTATTTTTCTTCTTATTTTATTTTATTTTTTAATTGAACCCAGGGGCGCTTAACCATTGAGCCACATCCCCAGACCTTTTTAAATATCTTATTTAGAGACAGGATCTCATTGAATCACTTAGCGCCTCACTAAGTTGCTGAGGCTGGCTTTGAACTCGCAGTCCTCCTGCCTTAGCCTCCAGAGTTTCTGGGATTACAGGTGTGTGCCACCATGCCTGGCAGCTCTGGCTTCCTTGGAGACTTAACCTATGAAATAATTTGAAGATTTCTAAAGTTTTCAAAGTGGTTTATCTGAAATCTCTTACTAGCTCCAGGGTTTTAGTCTTTGTTGGTAAACTTTATCATTCTTCGCCTTGGTTTTGCTGTTTGTGGATGAAGGTGAAAATTAAAGCCTCCTCCTCTCTCTGATTCTCATTTTGTTTAATTTTGCATTTCACATGAGTATGTGAGTGCATTTCAGCTGCTGATGTAACACCCTAGAAAGGGCAGCTGATGTCTTATGTGGATCCTTAGCAATGTGTACGGAGGAACCCAGAGCTTTCTGCTCTTCACTTACTCTTCAAAACAGAAAAACCTGTGAGCCTACAAAAGTTACCAGCAACCAGCAACCGCTGGGATTCTGCTACCAACTGCCAAAGGGATATAAGTTTAGTGTGGGTCTCCCTGACCTCTTTGAACCTTAGTTTCCTTGGCTGTAAAATGGGAAGAACCATGGATACCTCACTCCCTAAATAGGGTTCAAAGTGTTGTTGCTGGCTAACATTTTGTGCACCTATGGGTTAAGTATGAGCTCAGTGCTCTCCTTGCTTTATTTCATTTAATCTTCACAGTTATTCTACGAGGCAAGTGCTATTTAATTGCCATTTTATTGACAAGGAAGTCGAAACATTAATACAATAATTTTTACATCTTTTGGCTTATATTGGTTCAAGACACTTTTACATATATTATTTCATCTTCTCTTCCATGAACTTTGTTAGGTAGTTATTATTATCTTTCTTTAGTTGGAGTTTAGAGAGAGGTTGAGAGAATTTCTCAAGGTCATATAAGCCAGGAAGGGTGGTATTGCTACTTAAAAGAGACATAATAACATCATAACTATAAACATGCCTCAAAGAAAAAAATTAATAATAATGCACTTTAAATTACATTTATATGCCTAATTATTTTTCTGATCCACTAACAGACAGCTGAAAAACAACCTGGCCACATACTTGTTTTAAGATTAGATTGTAAAACAACAAAACAGGAGAGCAAACTATTGTGGGCAGAGAATTGATGACCAAGTAAAGAAAGGAAGGGAAGGGTGGGGAAGAAGATGTGGAAAAAAATAGTGACCTACATGAGGGATGTTACAGAATTTGAAAATTGGATCAGAGTCTGAGAGGACACCTTGATGAACGATATGGATAAAACTGAAAGTTTTGATAAAACTGAAAGCGCCAGGCAAGCGAAATCTCTCCAGTGCTTCTCATCCAGTTTTTATTTCATTCAGCTGGGAATTACCTCCAAAGTTCTTCTTCAGTGGTTTGTTTTCCCCTTTTTCGGAAACTGGTGTGTGGTGTATGTAGCTGTTGTCATTTAAAACAAAACGAAAAGTGCAGGTAAGATTAGAATTCACTTTAGGGGGCACGTCTGGGAGAGAAGCTCTTTGAATTGTACAATTCTGCTTACTTGCTTTTCTAGATTGTCAACCTTTAACACCAGGCATAGACTCAAGTCCTAGGTACTTCCCTGTTGCGGAAGGCTGACTAGAGAGTGGGTGTGGGTCTGTGGGTATGGTGGGGGAGAAGGCAGGTGTTATATCTGTCACAGAGAATGTGATTATTTGGCTAAGAACAAGCAAATGTGTACAGTTTGAATATAGCCTCAAAATAAGACCCCCAGAATTACTGCACTTAGCAAGAATAGATGCTCAAACAACCTGGTAATTAAGTCCTGAGATGAAATTCTCTTAACTCTTACACGTTAGTGCAAAACCCTTGACAAGTCTACGGATACATTAACCTTATTTTTTTTTTTCTTAACTTGGAAAATAGGGAGTGAGGTGTAGAAGAATAATACCTAGATCACAGGATAGAGTGAATATTAAATGGAATATGGTAAGAGGAAAGGTTTGTATGCTTTTAAGGAATTAGCAACTGCCAATATTAATCATTCCTAGGAATCCCTGTCCAACATTTTTATATGTGAATTCTAATGAAAATGAAAACCAAGGGCAGCCATGAATCCATAAGCAGGCCAGCAAATGTGTGGAAGACACGGGAAGGGCAGACACATGTGTATCTTGGTGGTGGTGGTGACAATGAGGGCAGGTGTGTTCAGGCCTGAGTGAGTGTGCATTTGGATTTTGGCAAAACCTTCTTTCACACTGGAGTCTCCATCTTCCCGGCCTTTGTCTGCCTCCATGTACCAATATCCCTTGCCCCCAAATAAGCAGACAGAACTGAAAATATGGGGTAGTGAGTAATGCTAAATGTTTTGCTTCCAGATCTAAATGCTGGGCAGCAACAAGTGAACTCAAGTTCACTTTACCTAATTTCTCAATAAGCGCTGCAGTATGACATAAAGCAGAAATGAAATTAAATGCTTGGGAATTTCTCATGCACTGAACACAGGCTGCGGCAGGCAATCCTCTCTCAGCCTGGCTTTGGAGAGTCCCCCTGTAGATACTGCTCTGACCCATTTGTTTGTGAAGTATCTTGTTTTCTAACTGCCCAGGTGCTGTGTCCTCCAAGAAGGCTGGTAGCCTTGACTAGCCTTCAGTAATAACTGAACGAGACTTCACCACAAAGGTATGACAAAGTGACTAGCAAACCTGGGGTCTCCAAGCCCATCTTCTCACATCAATTAGGGTTCAGTTTGTGAGACTGATGGGCAAGAATACGTGTCTGCACAGATGGGAAGAAAGAAGCCATGCTTTATGAGAGAATGTCTTAAGCTGGTCCACACCCTCCCTGCCCAGCAATCTTGTCTTTGGAGGTTGTTAGGTATCTGAGAAGCCCTCTGCTGCTGTCACTTCTACTGTACAAAGGCAATGGCTGTTGTACTGCGATACTCTGATGTGATTGCACTGTTATGGTTTAAAAAGCAAAATCCACACCCTGGAGAGTGAGCACAGAAGAATCACACTCAGACTATTGGGGTGCCCCATCAATGCATGTTGAATGAGTGAGTAAATAAGTAAGTAAGTGTGTAAAGCCGTCCATGGCCAGTAACTCAGAAGAAATATGTTTTTGATTATAAAGGAGCCACTAGCAGGACTCCAGTTATGAGAGGACAGCATTTACCACCTTGGTCCTAGCTGGGAAGGATGAGGATGCTCTGACTTGGAGGATGTTTCTGGGGAAGAATGGAGATCATGTGGGTTCAACACAGGGATCTGAGGTAGGGACCAACAAAGATAGTCTGTGGAGGGCATTGGATGCTGGGTTAAGCTCTGTGAGCTCTGCCCTGAAAGCAAAGAAAAGACAATAAATATGTTTCAGCCAAAATGTGACGTGAATGCAAATCTCTTTCTCCCTCCCCCCTCACTCTCTCCTTCTCTCTTTCCCTCTGTATGCTAGAGACTCAACTTTGTCTCTCAAATTAATATAGTAATGCCCCAATTCCCAATATGGCTATGTTTGGAGATAATTAAGATTAAACAAAGTCATCAGGGTGGAGTCCTAATGGGATAGACTGGTGGCCTTTAAAAAGACAAAGAGAGAGAAAGAGAGAGTTCATTGAGGTATGTGAGGACACAGCAAGAAGGCAGCTGCCTGCAACCTGAGGAAAGGGCTCTCACTAAGCACCAGTCCTGCCGACACCTTCATCTTGGACTCTCCAGTCGCCAGAATTGTGAAAAATACCTTTCGATCCTTGAAGTCACCCAGTCTGAGGCGTTTTGTTATAGAAACCTAAATTAACTAAGAAGAACAAAGTGGTAACAGCCAATTCTTCAAAATCAGTCAGGATCTGGCAAGGATGGTCATCTAGAGATTGTGCAGGGGAATTTGGCAGCAGGTGGGAGAGGATCATCCCTCAGGGAGGAGTAGAGAGAGACCAGCTCCCCACAAAAGTGCAGGTGGCGCCAGCTCTGACACCTCGGTCCTCATTAGGGCTCATGTATGCTGTGGGTAGATGATGGCAGGTAGCTCCCAGGAGTGACCCTCTTCAGATGGTGGTGCCAAGCCCTGACAACACACAGGGGACCTGGATGCAGCCACAGTGGTGGTGAGCAGGGGTGTGGTCAGCCATTATGGGGTCTGGTGCAGAGACTGTGTTGGGACTCCCCCTCAGTCAAGATGCCCAACACACAATGGCAGTGAACCTGAATTTTCTGTGTACACTATCAAAAACCCGGGAACCCATGGTGTGGCAAACACAGAAAAGGAATGTAAGGAATGTTTAGTAAGAACAGTGATCTATTGTGACATTCTTCATGCGTGTGTAGATTTTTTCCACATCATTATGCAATCTGGTTTTGCTGCTATCTAGCCAGTCAAGGATAAGAAAAGTAAGACTTAAATGTTATTGTACCTGAAATAATTGGTCACTGGTAGGCCTCAATTAAATGTAAGCTTAGTCTATTCAAAGCATACTCTGTCCTCACACAGAGCCCCTTCCTCCCTCTGTCCCCAGAAATGATGTAATTTTCTCTCGTTGTGAGTCCTACATGATCTTCATGTGACTTGGGCAAATAAAAAAGTTTCTGCCTCATCATAATGGCCAATAATACCAGGTCCCTTCCAGGAAAGTTTCAAAATAAGACAACTGGATGAAAAAAGCAATTGCCACATGTTTATGGCCTTCAGTGTGCTTGTCACCCTGCCATGTCCTCTTGCGCATTTCCCCTTTTTTTCCTAATCATCATTGTGTTTTTGCTCCCTTTATTGAATCATTTTGAGGAAGAAAGGGCCTCATTAAGACACATGTAGTTCTGTCCTGGTTAACTCCAGCAGTACAGGGCTAGCCAGGAGAGGGCAGGGCCTTGGGACTGGGCTGAGAAGGATATAACTTTAGGAAATTGAGTCCAATAGGCATAACAGGTGGTAAACTGGCAGGTACCAGACCTGAGAAGAACCAACTCAAAGTGCCAGAGAGTCTAGCCAGGTCAGTGGAGCAAAGCTTTGGGAATTAATTTATTAATTACAACAATAATAAGTAGCACTTATTGAGGGTTCTTATGTACTAGGCACTGTTATGTGATTTCCTGAGAGTCTCTCTGACTCTGACAATGAAGTGATATTCTAGTGAACTTAACATCATTTAAAGCTCATTTCAACCATAATAAAGATTATTAACATGGTTGCACAATAAATGGACATTTGAGAGTCCATACAGCTAATAAGTGGCAGGACTGTAAGTTAAATTTAGGGCTGACTCTGAAGACTATGTTCATCCTCGCCATGGACACATTCTCTCTCTCTCTCTCTCTCTCTCTCTCTCTCTCTCTCTCTTTTCTGATAGGATAGATTGGCCAGAGAAGAGAAGTTTACTCATCCAAGTAGGAAAGCAGCTTCCACTACTTTGTCCCTCCACCTCTGGAAATGGAAGGTGATGGTCAGGCTTTGGGACTATTGGAAGTTCAGGTCACTTCTTAGTGATATAGAGCAGGAAAGATCCTACTTTTTATTTTTATTTGTTCTTCAAATAGCTTGTCTACAAGAAGTGAGGAATAAATGGTGGACTGAAGAACAGAGAGAGGTCAGTGGAGTGCTCAGAAACATGATGATAATAATTTAGGAAAATAGGAGAGAAAGAATGTAAATAAAGAAGAGGAGTAGACCAGGATGTGAGAGGTCCATGAAGCTAAAGAGCAAGAGGAAGGGGGTGATATGGAAGTTTGGCAATAATGGACTAATTAAGTCAGCTTTCAACTCACAGGTGGGACCAACAACTCCTTGGACTTTTCTTCCAGAAGAAGATTCTAGGATCATGGAGCGGAGCTCCAGATATCTTTTGTTCTGAATGGATGGTAATATGTTAACTTGTTCTGATTGAAAAGTGTACAGTGGTGTAGGGAGCATGTTTTTAAGCAAAAAGAGGAACTGCATCTTTGAATGGGAAGTTCATATTAGTTGTTTCTATTTGTGTGTTCATTACCTAAATGATGTTTCAATTATTATTTCTAGTATCCTAAAAAGCTACCACATTTTTAGGCTTCATCTTACTTGAGGACCACTTCCTTCATCTCAAAATTTCTCCTTGGATCTCTGTAACTCTTGCAGCTCTGAGTTTCTTTTGCAGTCTAACTCCTTTTTAATAGCCCATCCTTAGGAATCAAGTTTTACTAGGTGGCTATTGCTGCATACAAGCAATCTCAAGATGCTGTGGCTTTGAACAATGACCATGCATTTAACTCAAGAGTCTGTGGGTCAGCTGAACAGTTGTATTCTTGTATTCATCTGGGTGTGGTTGAGCTGATCTTGACTGGGCTCCTCATATAGCTGGAGTTCCCACTGCTAGGTGAGCCAGGTGCTGGCAGGTGTAGGATGGCTTCAGCTGGCTTGGCTTGTTTGGGCTCCATGTGGTCTTTGTCCTCCAGTAAGTGAGGCTGTGCTTGTTCATGTGGTGACACCTTTCCAAGAGAAAGAGGAATAATGCACAGGGCTTCCTGGGACCTTGAATTTGAACCTTGAACAATGTCACTTCTGTTGCATTTTTATTGAACAAAGCAATTCACAAGGGCAGTCCAAGTTCAAGGAGTCTGGCAAAAGATTTTCTCTTGGTGGGAGAAGATGCAAAGTCATATTGCAAGGGATGGAGGTATGCAAGGGATTGCAGAATTGTGGTGTGGCCATTTTCCAAAACACTCTGCCTCATCAAGATTCTGCTTTTAGCTGTTCCAATGTTCTTTCTAGATAAATGCAGTCAATGTTACAATGTTCCTTTTACTCCATGTCCTATGGTGTCATATATTCTTTTCTACAAAGCTTAATTTTCTTTTGTCAAATTGAAGACTGTGTTTTTGTCCTACCCTTAAATAGACAGAAAATTCCCAGAAATGCATGACACAAATGATTCTGAATTAGGACTAGAATTAGGGAGAGACTAGAACCAATTCTTTCTTTGTTTAGTAGCAGAACCACTGAGCATTAATTAGCTGGGCATATGGCTTCCCAGTTAGAGATTAAATTTCCCAACCTCCTTTGCAACCTTGGTTGGGCCATGTGCCTCATTTATGACCAATGGGATGTGAGCAGAAGTAAAGCATGCCAAGGAAAGGCACGGAGCTACCCTGCCTTCTTCTCCTTTTCCAGTGCTTGGAAGGTGGTGGGAGCTGAATTAGAAATATGACCACAGAAATGATGTAGAGGATGGCAGGGTATAAATACTGGGTTACCTACTTCTGAATTATGACATGAGAGAAAAATAAACTCCAATCTTAGTTAATATTTGTATTTGTGAAGACTTGTGTTACAGCAGCATTGTCTGTTCCCTAACTAATGTCATGATGGGGGAGGGGTGAGGAATGATGGAGGGTAACCATAGCAATGCCAGGCTAGGGTGCCTATGGCTTGTTGGGTTTCAGGGTTTGGTGTAGCACCATTCCTTTCATTTTCTTCTTTTCTTTTCCATGTTTATTTAGCCTGTCTTTGTTTTTCTGTTGTTCTCTTTCTTCGAGGCATTTCCTATGTATTCTTTTTTATTTGTATAATGGTATGGAGGCAAATCTTATAACCTTGGTCTTAGGATAGAAAGTTAGCAACCACAATGGGAGCAAATGAAGTTATATTGGACATTGTATTAGTCTGTTTTCTGTTGTTATAACACAATACCACATACTGGGTACATTGTAAAGAAAAAGGGTTTATTTTGGCTAATTGTTCTTATCCAAGGTCAAGGGACAGTATCTGGGGATGGCCTTCATGTTGGAAGAGTCTTGAGGTGGTGCAGGGCATCTCATGGTAAGAGATAGGGAGCACATGTATATCTTCTGATTTATCTCTCTTTCTTCTTATAAAACTACCAGGATTCAATCATGGAGGCTCCACCCTGATGACCTTATCTGATCCTAATCACCTTTCAAAGTCCAGACCACTAACAGATTAAATTTCTATCCTCCTAATACTGCACAGTGTGTATTAAATGCCAACATGAGTGTCAGATGGGGCAAATCATATTCAAACCACAGGAGACATTAAGAAGAAACATTTTGTTTTGAAAAAATAAAATAAGAGTGGGTGTCTGTATATCTTCCATCTTAATGTTGGATTGTTTACTTTCTAAAGTTTCAAGAGCTTTAATGTGTGTGTGTGTGTGTGTGTGTGTTTATATGTATCTTTGCATACATATATATATTTATTCAGGATACCAGTCTTGTCAGAGATATGATAATCTGCAAATCTTTTCTTTAGTCTGTGTGATTTATCTTTTCATTTTCTTAACAGTGTCTTTGCAGAGCAAAAATTTCTGATTTGATAAAGTTCAATGTATCAATTTTTTTGTGCTTTTAGTATTTATATTGGAATTTTAGTGTGCTAAAAGCACCATTTAAATACTGGTATATTACTTAATAATGTGTCATTATGATATCTATAATATAGTATTCTTATTTCTGTCTGTGTCCTAATTCTTAATGGTATCTAACATGAATTAGAAGTTGCTATTCATTAGTGTTTCTTTAGAATTTTTTTTTTCATTAGTTCAGCTATTGCTTCAAGGAGTGAGAAGTTTGAGTGAGATTGGGGGAAGAAGGAGAATTAGATCAGGTGGATGTTGGATCTGTCTTGACCAACTCTAGGAACCAAAGTAGTCAACTTGTCCTCTCTGGGCCTTAGTGTTATCTGTCCTACTTGTACCTCTCATGTTTACTGTTAAGGTAAAATGAGGGACTGGGGCTGTGACTCACCGTAGCGCACTTTCCTGGCATGTGTGAGGCACTGGGTTCGATTCTCAGCACTGCATATAAATAAAGAAAATGAAGGTCTATCAAGAATTAAAAAATATATTTTAAAAAAGATAAAATGAAACACGCATAGATGATCAGATGAAAAATTCTTATGATTATGTTTTTATAATTGACTTCTATCCTCAGACTCTTCAATCCTCAGACTCTTCAATGATAAAGGAAGGAACAGAGACCATGGAGGAAATATTGAATGACAGAAACTTCTGGGGCCTGTGGGAATTAAGACTACTACTGTAGGAGAACTGAGTGTCTGTGGAATCCATGTATTTGTGGCCATGGTGACCTCTGCCCTTTTCCTCATGGGGACTCTGGCCCTCCTTGATTGGAAGGTCATAGGATGGGCAATTTATTTGACCCAGTGGGATAATCACACCTTCTGCCAACAATTTCATGTTCATAAAACAGCACAAAGTAGATGTCATTAAGTAAAAGGCTGGTCAACTTTTTCCTATCACTTAGAATTACAAAAGTCCTGGAATGTTATGTCTGGAAGGGATTTTGGAGACACAGGACAGTATTTTCTGATTCCTGATTTAGAACATGGCACAGGCACATTATCTCCCTGGGGGGTATGTGTGTTTCCAACAAAATAATTAGAGGCATTTCATTTCCTATTTAATCACCAATTTCTCCTTACGCTTTTCTTCAGGCCCTCAGTTTGACCCTGGCAAGGCCCTACCTGATACCCGCTCTTTAATTTTTTTTCCCCCTCTTTTTCTTTACGACCCAGCTGATACATTTTCTTGCCTCTGTAATTTTCTGTTTCTCTTTAAATGAACCACAAAATGAGAGCATCTGTATTGACATAGCGCTTTAATGCAGCTAATTTGACATTATGTGGAAGACTTATGTTTATGTCTGTCTCCCTTTTAACAGTTGTTAGATGACAAGAGGGAGCTCATCCTCATCCCAGGGCCTGGGCACAGAAGCTTGTGGGAGTACTTGTTGCTTTGAATTTGTCTCCACTCCTTTACTTTAGAGGCAAGGAAACATGATAAGTGACCCTCATCATCCCTTTTCAGAATTTCCTTTTTCCTATGGAGTGATTGATCTATGTTCAGTACACCTGGGAGTTGATGGTCTGTGCTAAATTATTTCTTAAAATTCTTGTCAGAACAAAGAACTCGTGATTCCTCTCTGTGTAAATGGCAAGAGCTAGTGTTCAGGACCTATGTAAGCAGGCTTGGAAACAAACATCTTGAAACCTTCAGGGATACACAAACAATTCTGACTCTGCTTCTGGTAAACCCAGCTGACTGACAAAACTAAAAGAGGCCCCTGTATAGATCATCTGAGGTTTTCCTGTGTGGGGTAGACACAATTAGATCTGCAGGATATCTGATCTGGGAAAACAAAGGCTGATAGTACAATGGATAGTTGTTATTATATTTTGATTGGTGTTTTGACAGCAAACAGACACATTCCCTCATTTGTTATGTCCAGAAATCCAAAATTTATAGGTATCTTCCTTTGCAAAAACTCCTAAACCAGGTTTATTTCCATGGACTTGACCTTTGGCATTTAGACTTTCTCCCCACTGGTGAAGCCAGCGTCCATTTATTCCTGCAGACGGCCATTTTGGCAGCCTCCTTAACAGCTTAGGGAAAGAACCAGAAATCTACATATGGAGACCTCATCCCCAGTTGCCTAATGGATTCAAGAGACATCCTGAATATTCATCATTTCTCCTTTATGAGCACCTTGGCAATTCCCTCCAAAGGCGAAGGCTGCAGTAAATTCAGAAGTGCCATTTAGTGAATACCAATTTATCCTCAATTCAAGTCTAGTTTTTTTTCCTGCTCCTCAGCACAATATTGGAGCTCCTGAGATTCTTGTGAATGCAGGGCATTGTTTTGGCTCTGAGGAGGCAGGATTGCTTGTGCAAATCCCAAACTTGAAGACTTTGTCTGCTCCCCAGCCTGCTGGCTTACACGTGGTGCATTTACCTTGCATTCCCTGCAACTTCCTTCCTGGAAGCTAGAGACGGCCTGTGGGGGAAAGGTTCAAATCATGCTGGAGCATTTGGCTTGGTGATAAGGTTTTAATTAATAGTGGTAAATTAGCCAATACCAATTGTTTAGCTCTGTGCCTGTGGCCCTTCCTTTCTGTGTATTAGGGATCTGTTACAACATTTCCCAAATGTGTACTGTCTGGATAGTTGCTCAGTGCAGACAGGTACAGAGAGAAAACTAGGCCCTTCTTAAGATCTTGTTCATTTGAGCAGTTTAAGCTGACTGACCGTGACCATGACCAGAGAAGGGTCCAAGGCGGGTGGGCTGGGATAGTGTCTACCATGGAGCCCACTCTCTCTCTCCCTTCTAGGCTCTATGTTGGTTATTAACACCTTTTCTCTAGCCCCACTTCAGTATCACCCAAGTAAGTGCACATCGTTTATTGATTTCCCATATTCCCTCCACCCCTCTCTTCATGGAAACCCTGGGACTTGAAATCTTCATCCTATTTGCTTTTGTACTTTCTTATTCTAGAACAGAAACACATGTGCTTAGTATTTATCTGTTTATACTGGTATGTTCTGTAAATGACACTTCCAATTCTATCTCCTAACTTATTGTAAGGAGCTTGAGTCTTGGAAAAAGTCAAACAATGGTCAACCCAATAGGCTTGGGCCAACCCAGGCTGGCTGTTTGCCTGAAAGTATTTCCCTGGTGACCGACCTTTCCTCTGCACAAGTTGTTAAACTTCCACTGGAAGCCAGGAAGTTATGCCATTTCTCTTTCCTTCTTTATGTACCCCAACTGTCTTAGTGACTTTAAATTGCTCTTTAGACTATCTCAGAACTTGCAAACCATGGCTCATAGGCCTCATCTGGCCCATGGACATGTTTTCCTTGGCTTTCATACTGTTTTGAAATGTTTTTAATTAGTTGCCAACATTTACAAATTGGGAAATTTCACATTAAAGCATACAGATGTTGGGAACTTCATGAAAAATCTAATGACCTGGAAACCCTAGACCCGTACTTCTATTCAACAGTTGGCTGGGGCTGAGCAGATAGGTTATAGGGGCTGTGCCTCAGGTGCTAGTTTGTTGCCATCCCCACCATAGTTGGTATTTTATACCTGCTCTGTTTTCTCACTCAGTGACCTGCTTGGCCTCTGTAGGCATTTGAGTTTGTGAAGTCTCTGTCTAGGAGAATTACATTTCCTGATTTGTTTCCCACCTTCTCCAATTATTTTTCTTATAGGAAGGAAGGGAACCAATGAATCCAAGAAGATTTGTGACTTTCACCAATCTCGGAGGCCTTTTGGCTGTTTACCAGGGTGGGAAGGAAAGTTGGAATTCTCACCCTATTGTTTCTAACGATGATAATTTTTTTCATGCTCAGAGGCAGCTCTTAGATTTGGTTTTAGATCTTAGGATTCTGCAGTTTTCTAGCATAAATTTAAGCAATTTGTATAAATTAGAAAAAGATTTTAAGTGCAATACTGGGGGAATGCAATTGAGAAGCTACAGACTGTTCAGATCAGGAATTGTGTAGGTCTCACCTGGAGCCAGGTGCGAGTAAATTCAATACTGAAAGCATGATGCCCATCACAAGGAGAGAATAAACAGATAAAAGTGGATAATTATTGTGGCAGAGAAGATTAGGGTTATTAAACTTTTTTTCTAAACTCAGGTGCTTTATAAAAATTAAAGGTCATTAATCTTGTTCCTTGTATTAAGAAGCAAGAGAGGTAGTGGTTAAAGACTTTGCTCCTCAATTGAATAATGAGAGAAAGTAGAGAAAGATGACTCTCATCTACATCTGCAAGTGACAAGCTGGTATGGTGACATGGTGTGGTTTTGTGAGTGGTGGATGAGAGGGGGAATCCTTATCAGTGTTTACAGGCAACCCTCTTCAAATTTTTGATTTGCTCTTATATTGCCTTTCTGTTGAAGTTACAGTGCATTTGGGTCTTCTAATGTGTACCAGGAAAGAGGAGCCAAGGGTGTGGCTTTTAATACTTCTGAATCTGAGATTCTGGCATGCTGTAAAGTGAGAATTTTGCATCTCCTACTGCCTGAACTCCATGTGGTCCATTTTTGGATTGAAAGGGCTGAAGGGAGACATACTTCGAACCTCTCTTGGTGTCAGTTAAGACAAGAATGCAGCAGTTCTTCCAAGATTTTCTGTTTTTTTTTTTTTTTTTTTTTTTTTTTTTTTTTTTAATCTCGTGTCATGCTAAATCAATATCTGTATGCTGAGAAGTCATGTAGGCCCACTTGCTTTTTTGGGGGTTTTGAGAACATTCTATCAACCCACATTCTCTCTGGGGCATTTACTTAGACTTTTGAATCTTTAACTCCCAATTTTTGGAAATGGTTCTTGGCTTCTGCTTCTCCTTCTCATTCGATGTCAAGGTTTGGTCCCTCTTGGCTTTTGATTTTAAGTGCCCTACTTGTAATCCGCTCAGGCTGAGAGAGAACTGAGAAATCGGAAGTATTTTATGTTGCAGGCAGTAGGCCTTATGAGGTGATGACAATGTTCTATAGGGATATCTGTTCTGTTTTTCCTATTGAATTTGGTGGAGTATCTGGAGTAAGAGCTTAACAGGAGCAGAGGGTGTGCAAAACTGCCTTGGAGATAAAGCTGAGGATGTGAGGATGGCTTGGATCTGCACAGCTCAAGGAGGTGGGGTACTGAAGTTGGGGAAGGAGGGAGAAAGGGAAAGTTTCCACACTTATCTGTGAAAATGGTTTATTGAATTGCCATGATTAACACATGTGTGCATGCGCACACATGCACACATAAAAAATTAGAGTAAACTTTAACATAAATGCTAACAACATACTTTTTTTGAACAGGTGTGAGTGATGGCCACTTTGGAGTAGGTCAAGTGCAAGAAGGCAGGAGCACTGAGTCACAAGCTGGGGACGAGTCACTGGGCTATGGTCAGGGTGGATTCCTTATGTTGTTCTAATGTGCCTGGTTTCTGTTTGAAAGTCTTCTATTTGAAAAAACAGACTCCAATCTGCTTTCTATTCCCTCTGAAAAGACAACAGCAAAAAGTCTCAAGAAACATCTTTTTAAAAAATCAGTCCTTTTTTTTAAACCCGATTTTATTTAATTTCATTTTATATTTTGAAGAGCAACTTCAAATTCCTCTATAGAAAAATCTCTCAATAAAATTTCATGAATATATTTGGCTCCTTTATTTTTCTCTTCTTGTGTTTTTATTTATTTATTTATTTTTTTGTTGTTGTTTGTGTAGCCAAAGTCAGATAATGTGGCAGTCTGCTCTGAATGTCCCATTGTTTTTAGGAGTGCTTACTGTGTTCTTTATTAACATGTTGTCTTTGTATCTAAAGCTGTGTTCTGTAGAAACATATTCCAACAAAAAAAAAAAAACCAATAAATTTATAGCATTTTGGCTGAAAATCAACATAGATTTATAATCATTAAGCATTAATTTTTATTGGCATTGATAATAAATCAAGATATTTCAGAGTTTCTTTTAAGCAGGCCTCAATTTTTTTTTTAATTTTTTGGTGAGGGGGGATCATATAATAGCATATCTCAATAAATCCTTTTCTGTCAGAACATTCATTCATAAATAAATAAATCTGCATTATGTTATGAACTGGGGACTGGCCATGGGGATACAACAGGGAATTTCTTGTCCTCTAGGAGCTAACACTTGTAATTTTGAGACTATAAATTTGTATTTTTATTTGGGATAAGAAATAATTAAGTCTTGTATATCACATCTAAGTACAGGGTGAGTATGTATTTCTTAACATACATGGATCCATTGACGTATCCACCAGAACATGAATAGGTCTGCAAAAGCTAGGTTGGTTTCTTTTCAGTCTTCATACTCAGTAGCTAAGAAACACCTCCTAACCACAACTTATACTTGACTTCCTCATGGGACATCTAGATTAAGATCACTTTATGCTAATTTGCAGTCTACGGGTTAAAATAGGAATTGTAATTTGGGTTTCAAGCCTCTTTTATTTTTTTCTTCTTTTAAATGTTTCTCCAGTTGGAGACTCATAGGCACTTAAATTTGGAAATATCATAGAGTCCTATTTTCAATGGGTACAATTCAGGTTAATAGATATATCATGGGAAAAAATATTCTGGACTCAAGTAGGTTTGAGAAATGTTGGGTAAAACTGTCTTACCTGGATTTCTTTAGGATGAGATTCTCAGAGCTGTGTGCCATTGTACGTTGACTATTTTCAGATTGGGTTAGAATGTGCAAAATTTCCCAAGTATTTTTGGTCATACGATGTTTATGAAGAAGGTTTCATAAAGCATTTTCTGTGAGTCTAGTGTCTCATGAAATCCATGTTGGAAAGCAGATCATTGACTTCAAGCTCATGTGATCCTGACCAGGAAACTCAGTGACTGGCTGAAGGTCGTGAAGACAGCTCACAGCTGCTGGAACTAGAACTCACCTTTCCCATCAACCAGCTAACTATTCTCTCCCCTGTGGTGTGCTACTCTTTTTTTTATTTCTGTCCTTTCTTGGTTCCTTTTCCTCACCTCAATGGCTTGGGCCTACTTTCCATAGCTTTCTATACTTTCCATGGCTGCTTGCATCTTTTTTGGTGAGTAAAGTTTGGTCCACTCAGTTCTTTGTGTTTTGATTGAATTTTTTTTGGATTTCAGCCAGCTCCAGACACTCCCTCACCCTTAGCCTGTCTGTGGAGAGGTATTGACCTCTTCCTGCTGCTTTATTATTATAAGCAAGAATGCCTTGTGACACTTTCAGCTCCATGTCCTTCCTGTCTTCCCACTTAGTTCTACTGTACACGCTACTAATTTGAACTCTCCATGACATAATTTGCTTATGCTTTTATGTCAGGTACATTAGTGTTTACTCTGAGTTCTGTTTCTCTATGCAGATTTTCATCTTGCTATAAGTAGGGGCCTCCTCTTATGGCTTCTACTAGGATCTGCTTCAGTAAATTGAATTCTTAGGACATCATAACATGTTATCAACTTATGCTTATAATCAGCTATAATAAATACCTGTGACCTGTTGAAGATAAAAGTTTTGTTAATGCCAAAAGGAAGCTTTGGATCACTTGCTTGAGCCAGTGTCTGTCTACTTAACTAAAAATATTTTAATGTATTGATTGAGACATTGAACAGCTGATGGGACAATTTTTTTTAGCATTTTCTCTCTGCTTTGTTTACTTGCTTAGCTGACAAATAATTTTATAAAAGGAAAAATATATTGAATTTTTATTAATTTGTATTTTTTTGCCAGCCTTCCCCCACTCACCATAGTTACAGAGAGTTTGTGTTCTTTCTAAGTTTTACTAAGGTTAGGATTAAAAAGCTATTATGTAATTAGAACTATGAATTAATTTAATCAAACGGTTGATTAACAAATAAACTAAATTGACTTCAGGTGAGATGCAATTACTTTCGGTGTTTCTGTTGGAAATATCTGATGAAGAAAAACGATCCTGTCTTTATCAGATGCTGCCTTCCTACCTCCAAGCTAGACTAAAAACTAGGCCTTCAATTCTTACAAGTGGAGAAAGGAAAAAAAAAAAAAAAAAAAAGAAAGAAAATAAAAAAGAGAAGAGATTTCTGTATAGCCTGGATTTCTATGTAATCCTTTACTTCCTTTGGAGGAAGGTTCTGTTCATTGGCTAGTTCCAACAAGAGACATATTTAATTGCTAATTCTTTGTCTTTGCTTTTTTTAGTGTTATATTTATGATTACAAAAGTTTGTTTAAAGCATTATGGCTAAAAAATGTAGTCAAATGTATTGGAGCTCTTAAGGAACTTTAATAGGCTATCAAAAAACAGTGAAGATTTATTTAATGTCTCCTTTCCAGGAGGATATATTGTTGGTTCAGCTGCAACTTCTTAACTTCATCATATTTTATATACTTTGGCCATCATAGATTGCCACAAGGCCTTTTGCATGGTGTGATTTAAAATGTGTTTGATTAAGTATACAGAAGTGGTCCTGTTCCCCAATGGAGGGAGGAGAGGAACATCATAAATATACATTGTTTAAGTGTAAATTCTACTTCGCACTCATAGGTTATATTGTACTTGCATGTTTTATGCTCTGTTGGTACTAAAAAAAAAAAAAAAGTAATTTCATTTGGGGGCATTTCCAGGGATATAACCAAGAACCAGGTGGCAGGGACCTACTTAGAATTCTTTCCTTAGAATTTGTAATGGGGGCAGAATAAGGTGACTAGAGGAAGTAAGCCTATAGAATAAAGCCCTGCTGTTGAATAACATAGAACGGGCAACAATATCAGTCTACCAGCCCAGAAGGGTAAAATATTCAATTTTTAGTTTTCTTACATGACAAGTAGCCATCTTGGCTACTTGGGAAGCCTTCTCGTCTTCCCAAAATGAAAAGCCATCTTGGCTACTTATTGGATCCCTTTCTTTTCTCTGGGAGGAACTGGAATCTGGGAGGCTGTGTGAGGCCAACAGGAGGGGAAAAGGCTTCTTCTTTTTGGACTCCCAGGTTCACCTTGATACCTTCATGGTCAAACCTCTGAGTGGTCTTGGTACTGATAGCTCTCTGCCTCTGTGCTGGAGATGAGGCTAAGGGATTTCTGAGAACCTGGGATCCTGAGAGATGAGAGGGCTCTTCCCCTAGAAATTCTGCTCACCCATTCCCTGGTGATGCTTGCCTCATCCTCAAACAGCAACTCCAAGTGTGGAAGGGTCCATGTGGCTCCCGGCCCTGCAGACCTCTTCCCTTCCTTCCCAGGCCTGGCAGGATGACTGTGGAACTCAATAGACTTTCCATCCTGGAACTCCTCTGGGCTCATAGAACACCTCAGTCTTCAGCATGACTCTGCTCACGGTTCTAAAATCACAAAGCCAGGAAGCCCAAGGGTAAGTCAACCTGGGGAGAGGGGAGTAAAAGTAAGAGAAGAAATGTAGAGAGAACAATGACGTCTTTGTAGTTCGGCAAATTATCCTTTGCCATGAGATTTGCACTTAGTGAGTAGAGATGAACAAGAGGAAATGGCAACAAAATTGGCCTAAATTGGGAAATTAAGGTAAGACCTATTTCTCTCTGTGGAGGAGAGAACACTATGTACCCAGCAAAGCAATTCATGTAACCTAAGTGGCAAGATAAACACAGTGGAAAAAGCAATGAAACCCCTTCAGTGATGAATATGTAAAGGGCAGGGAAATGAAGACCTAATTATTTATTTCTTTCGTGGACCATAGTTGTTATTATGTGCCATTGTCTGATTGGAACCGTGGCTAGAAAATCCAAAGCTCCCTGGGCATCTGGATAATAGTCAAGTCACATCTATAGTCTTAAGCTTAAAATCCTAAGGAAAAAGATATGTTTGAACTTTTGTAGTTACTGAAAAGATAATATACCTTATCCTATAAAACACCCACTGTGTGTTTCTTAAGCAAAGTGCATGAATGCTTTACTCACTGAAATGATCAGTGTTGTGTCTTTTCAGGTTAGGTTTTGCTGTCCTATACATTGAAATCAGGTCAGATTTTATGGCCAACAAGCAACAAAAAATTTTCAGTGCTCAGAGCACTGCATTTCGGAGGTCCAGCTAAGGAGTTGTGGATCATAACTTCTTACCAGGTCAAGAAGAGAGAAAATGAGATATTTCTCTGTGCATTACCTGACGGTATCTCTTTGGTTGTGTGTTGTGTGAATATTATTGTTCCTTTAAATGTGGCAGTATTAGCTGTAACAGAAAAGGAGGGTTTTTTTTTTTTTTTTTTTATTATATCAGTTAAATGACATTATAAAGCTTTAATAGAGAATGGAAGCTTCAGTTTTTCATAGTCTGTGCTTTCAACAATGATGGAGCACTTACACGTGTCAAGAAGTAACCTGAGTGTTGGGATCACAAAGTTCAGGAAGGTAGCCTGTGCTTTCAAGGTATCTGCATACGGAGGGAAGAGTGGGGGGCAAGTAGATTATGAGAGACAATGTGACAAGCATTGAAGAAGGGGGTGCATAAAGTGTTTTGGGAACTATAAAAAGAGCAGTCAACTTAGTAGAGTTGGGGTGAGGGTGGTTTGTGTGAAGAAGAAAGAGATGACCTTGAGTCCTGAGTGATACTTAAGTATCACATGGAAATGTAAGCACAAGAATGGGGTCGGAGCTGGAAGTAGGGTTCAGACAGATGGAGTCATAGATGCCATATGCAAAGATGGCATTAGAGAATGTGTGCTTAGGATGGAGGGGGAACAGTGGTGATGGAAGAGAGGGGCTGGGGGCCAGACTATGAAGGATGATTTTGTCTGCTAATCAGGACTATCTGCATCAGTAGATCATCAATGAAGAGCTTTCTCCAGCCCTAACGGGATGATGGCATCATCTGTTCATGAGCTGCTACCAAGAGCTCATCTGGTTTGATTAAATATCCATTATTCATGCCAGAAACAAGAGATTAGGCACTGCTCTCTTGTAAGCACTGAGGAAGATTTGGAACCTGGAAAACACATGGGAACAAGTAGCTTGAGGACCACACTTGGAGAGTCAGCTGCTGGCAGCTGTCCAACAAATGCCCCCGATGCTTTTCTAGGGGAGAAGGAGACATTGGAAACACAGCTTCTGACAGAAACGCTGTGCTGGGTAACAAGGTTCTGAGGGTTGTGGAGGCTTCCTCGGGACCCAGACAGAGGCCGTGCTGGAAAGGGGTTGGCAGTCAATGCTATGGCAAGCTTAAGGGCACAGACGTGTGGAAGGCACGAAGAGCAGGCGGGAGAGTGGCAGGCAGGGCAAGTTCTGGGCTGTTCCAAACTTTGCAATCCTCTTTGCTGTCACTTCCCGATTCTTCCCCACTTTCTTTGGGTTGTTGCTGTGTTACTTCCAGCTCTTAGAGTTGATGAATTATGGCTGGTGGTTGTTTCCAAGTGCAGTGCATTCTTCTTTAATTAGATGGGTCCTTAATATTAGAGTCCAGACCCGCTTGGGGGACATTTGGCACCAGGGCAGGTATAAATCCCTCAGCAAACTCCCCACACACCATTCCTAGAATGTAACACATACTTTGCCATCACCCAGAGATTGTCCTCTGGCTATAAGTACCACCCCTCCCCTCTCCCTGCACACACCCTGAAGACACAGACTCTTGTGGTGTACTTTTTGCCAGTCTCAGTGACAGTTTTATGGTCCAGAAGAAAGTGAAAAATAATTTTGCTTCCATCTTACCCTCGGATACCAGGTTGTTGAGCAAAAAATATATTTTTATGCATTCAAATATATGCATTCAGAGGTTTCCTATGATAACTAAGGACCTAGTTAACACTTCTAGCTGCTGTTGTAATCAGTAAAACTGATGAAACCACCTGTCTAACCCCCAATACATGAAAGTTTGGAGTAATGGAGGCTATGGCAAGGAGAGGTACTTCTTGTAGATATTTAGGAATCCCTTGCACATTTTCTGGGATAACAGCATTGATTGAAATTCTTCTCTTCATCCTCTTTTGTGTCTCTCTTTTCTCTTTGGAAGAACTGTCTCTTGATATCCAGGATGACTGTGCTGTCTGAGGGCCTTCCAGAGCTCTTCATGATCTTTGTACTTACCTAAACTCTTCTCCCTCCTGTCTAAAAGTTGTAATCCAAATAAGTACTATTAACAAGGAGTACCAGGGGCCAGGGCAGGTGAGTAAGGGAAATAATCAGGGGAAAATAGTCACAGATTCTCACCAAGCAATCTGTGCCTATGTTCTCTGGCTTTCTGTCCTCTCCATGGGTGAGCTATTTGGTCTTCTAGAAAGCCCAGCTTGTCCAACTGTGCTCTGGATCTGCTCTCTTGGGCTCAGTCAAGGTGTTGTTCCTACAATTCTTCTTCTCTACCATATCATTTTCCTCTCATGTGGTCACTTTCATCAGATAATTAACATGTTATTATTTCTCTATTAACAAAATCCTTTTGACCCCTGACTCTGTCCCTTCCCTCCACTGGTGTCCTATTTCTTTACTATCCTCACTAAAAATCTAGAAAGCGTTACATCTCCTTGCTGTCTCCAGCTCCCTTTGCTCATGCTTTGAAATTCTGCGAGGCCTTTGCCCCTTCACTGCTTTTGTCCTTGTCACTAATGATCTCCATTTTGGCAACTCCAGTGACTGATCAGCACTATTTTTTTTTTCTTCCCTCTAGACGCTGCTCTCTCCTGGTTTTGTTCCAAACTCTCTGGCTATTCCTTCTCGGTCTTCTCTGAGTCTCCTCTGAACATTTGTCCTCTTCTCTTTGACTCTGGACATAGGAGTGGCCCCGGCTCAGTTCTCAAACCCCCTTTCTTTCCCATCTTCAGCCATTCCCTTGCTTTAGATTCCTGGACTTAAATACCACCTGGGTTCATGCTGACCAAATTTACAGGCCCAGTTCAGTCCTTTCTCCTGAATCTCCAGACTCCTATATTCAAACGACCCACTCCACACCTCCACATGGATGTCAATTATGTATTTTATTTTATTTTTTATTTTTTGGTACCAGGGATTGAAACCAGGGGTGCTAAACCACTGAGCCCTATCCCAGACCCTTTTTAATTTTAATTTTAATTAATTAATTTAATTTATATTTTGGGGTACCAGGGATTGAACTCAGGGGCACTTGACCACTGGGCCACATCCCCAGCCCTTTTTTGTATTTTATTAGAGACAGGGTCTCACTGAGTTGCTAAGTGCCTCACCATTGCTGAGGCTGGCTTTGAACTTGTGATCCTCCTGCCTCAGCCTCCCAAATGCTGGGATTACAGGCATGTGCCACCACGCCCGGCTAATTTTTTATTTTGAGACAGGGTCTTGCTAAGTTGCTGAGAGCCTCTCTAAGTTGCCGAGACTGGCTTTGAACTTGTGATCCTCCTACCTTGGCTTCCTGAACCCCTGGGATTACAAGTGTGCACCACTGTGCCTGGCTCAATTATATTTTTAAATGTACATGTCCAGAGTTCATCTCCTGATTTTGTCAGTCTTCTTGATGGCATTTTTATCCTTGCAGTTGCTCAGGTCAAAAAACATTGGCACCAAATCTGCATTTCTTTCATGCCCCATATCAGATTTATCCTCAAAATAATATCCCAGATCCAAATACTTTTCAACACCTCTGCGGCTGCTCTTTTGACTCCTGCACAGACATTTCTCATCTTGATTATTCCAATAGATTCCTAACTGGTCTCTCTGCTTGCCTCATTGTTCCCCTGTAACTTTTTCTTAATGTAGCAGGAAGAATGATCATTACAAAAACAGCAAATCAGCTCATTTCAATGCTCTCTGCAAAAGTCTCTGAAGTTTTCCCATCTGTCTTAGCTTCTTTGGGCTGCTGTAACAAAATACCATAAACCAAGTTGCTTATAAATAACAGATCTTTATTCTCATAGTTCTCTTGGCTGGGAAGTCCAAAATCAAGGTGCCCATGAATTTGGTGTCTGGTGAGTGTGTTCCTCATAGATGGTCTTTTCTGTGTGTCCTCACATGGTGGAAGGACATGAATGGGCTCCCTTGTGCTGTTTTATAAGAGACTCTCTGCCATCTAATCACCTGCTGAAGGTCCCATCTCACAATACTGTCGCCTTGAAGGTTAGGATTCAGCTGTGAATTTTGGGATAACAGCATTCATGTCAGAGCACTATCTTGCTCAGGGTGCAGGCCAAGGGTGGTCTTTGCCGTAGTCAAAATTCCCATGATCTGTACCCTTGTCCCACAGGTATCACTGTTGTTTCCTTCCCTACTGATCCACCCCCTCCCACGCTGCTCTAGCTTCTCTGGCTTCTTGATAGTTCTCAGCATGTCAGACATATCCCCTCCTCTGCCCATTTGGGCCTTTGTCTTAGCTTTCCTCTCTGGGCCTGGAATCTTCTTTCTTGTACTCTCCATCTGATTAACCTCCTCAGTTTTCTTGTGTCTTTGCTCAAATGTCACCTATTTGATGAACCCTGCCTTGACTTCTCTGTTTCACATTATATTTCACATTACTTCATTATACTTTTTCTTCCTATAGCCCTATCACCTGGT
Source organism: Tamias sibiricus (assembly GCA_025594165.1). Taxonomy (NCBI): domain Eukaryota; kingdom Metazoa; phylum Chordata; class Mammalia; order Rodentia; family Sciuridae; genus Tamias; species Tamias sibiricus. The sequence goes on from CM046669.1 coordinate 53,472,946, forward strand.
AACCTACCATGTAATTTATTGATTGTGTTTAATATAATCATCTGTTCAATCCTCCTAAGAATAGGAACTTCATGAGGGCAGTTATTATTTTGTTTTATATTTTGTTCACTGGTATATTCCAAGCATTTATGTCAGTACCTGAAACTGAGTAGTTTTTTATTGATACATTATAATTATATATAAAAGTGGGATTCATTATGACATATTAATACCTACGCATAGCATGATTTGGTTTATCTCATTCCATTATTCCTTTCCTTTCCCTCTTTCCCTCCTTTCCCCTGAGCTGCTTGATCTACTCTACTAATGTCCCTTCTATTATTATTATTACTATTATTTTAATTAGTACACTACAAGTGTGTGATTTATTGTGGTATATTCATATGGACATGGCATAATTTGGTAGATTTTGTTTCCCAGTACTTCCTCATGCTCTCCCCCTAATAAATATCACTTCACTAAATGAATATTTTATAAAATCTTATCACATGTAAACCCCGCGGTCCTAACAACAGTACCGTGACATTGACATTATTGTTATTGTTTCTCTGTAGGTTAAACATGATGTCAAGGTTCTTGTAGCCAGGAAGTGGCTGACATATCAGCGTGTGGAATTGGCCTCTTAAGAACTTATTGGCAGATGTGCTCTGGGTGACCCTCCTCTGAAATCAATATTCCTGCCTCCTCGTAGTCTTATGAATATCCATGGATTCTCTGACATTTGCCCTTGGAAGCTTCCACTTTGGTGACAGGCTTTGAGGTCTGGAGGCTCATTAAGTGTTGGCCTGGCTGGTTGAACATACAATTGGGAAATGACCATGGTTCCATTCATTTCTAGTGGAAAATGTTTCTTGAAATCATTAGCAAACTTCCTCGTGATGAAATTCCCAAGAATACTCTTACAGACTTTCATTTCCTTGAGCACTGCACATGCTTTCTTGAGAATAAGGGAGCAGGGCGGCTGAGCTGCCCCAGAGGATCATGCAAGATGACTTTCTCTGTATATTGGTTCTCGGTACTCTGTAGACGAGTCTCTCGGGCATGCCTAGGCTTCCTTTTGAAGCAGGAAATGCTCATTTCTTGGGGTAATAAATCTGCATATGATATTAAAATTAGTTCCTTTGGGACCGACTGGAGGCGCTGACTCGAAGCACCTTTTAGCTGAGTCACTGGGTTGCCCCGAGCAGTCTCTAGACAAGGTGGCTGCAATAGTGTCAAAAGGCTTTTTGCTGATAGAGAAATGGTGTCTCAGGAGAGCTCATTGAGTTGTGAGTCACTGTTTGAGATGAAGCCAGGGTAAGTGCGTCACCTCTGTCTCCTAATCCTTGGTTTCAGGGGCCTGCTGGACCAAGGCATAGCCAGAGGTTCAGGAACCTTCCTCAGAAGCCACTGAGCCTGGCTGGGTGTTGAATAGAGAACTCAGGGACCAGGCAACTTCTTGGAGTAAAAAAATACTTATTATCTAAACAATATCTGATTGGGGAAAAGTTCAGGAGGCCAGTGAAGAAAATAATCTCAGAGATAAACTCACATTATACAGGAACAATTTTATTAAGCTCAGTTTTGAGACTGGTAGAGACAGACCCCTACCAGGGAAGCAGGAATGGTTGACTCTGATGAACTTAAAGAAGTCTAGAAGTTCTGGGTAAAAATTCCGTGCCTTAAAAATAAAAAAATCAGGGCATGCTTTTGTGTATTCTCCAAGTCTCTTCTACAGAGTTATAGATTTTCTTATTTCAACAGATCTTTGAATCATTTCAGAGATAAAATTGTCTTAGATATCATGTTGGATCCTCTACTTTTTGAAAGGGAAAATAGAGACCTGCTTATGACTTGCTCACAGTGACAGTGGCAGCAACTGCAACACCAGCAGCAATGACATCTACTATCACCACCCAAACCTGTAGCAACATTCATTCAGCACCTACTGTCAGGGGGACCCCACATGACCTTGAGTTAGATACTTGACTTTCATTGTCATGATCCTTCAGCAAACCAAACTATGCAGAGTGTGAACTCATTTTAAAGAGAAAGTTGGAGCTTGTAGATTATGTATCTAAGGGTGCACAATTGATGTCTGAGTTAGAACTCTCTTGTCTGGTTGCAAGGCTGGTGCTCTTTTTGCTGCTTATAAGAGTTCAGTCCTCCTTCCACTATTTCCTTCTTCTTTGCCTTTTAAGTAACATGAAAGAACAATTTTATTCAAAAGAGATCTGCTTGGTTAGGGGTTCTCTCATAGCATGGGGCTCTTTGAAGTTCTTGTTCTAATGAAACTTGAGTCATGATGGTGGCTCTTGTAGGTCCATGGGGCTATCAAGCAGTCAGCATCTGGAGAAGAGGGTAGTGGCAGCTGGTTGGTGTTACAGGCAGTAAGAGGTGCTGGCATGGCTCTATATGAGGGCAGTGGAAAATTCCAACTACCCTGTCCCTGTGTGGAACATACAATATGTACCCGTATACAACATGTGTGACCCCAGGAAGGGTGGTGACACGTTAAGTAACTATCAGGCAGTTACTACTGAGCAGGAACACGTTTAATAGCTCCTTTTTATATTTTATACCCAGAAGAAAGTAAAATAGTGGGCTGACAATGAGCTAGGTGAATTTGGATCAGAAGTAAGTGGGAGGCCCAGCCTAGTAAGCACATCCCTGTAATCCCAGTGGCTCAGGAGGCTAAGGCAGGAGGATCTGGAGTTCAAAGTCAGCCTCAGCAACTTAGTGAGGCCCTAAGCAATTTAGCAAGACCCTGTCTCAAAAAAAAAAAAGTCTGGGGATGTGGCTCAGTGGTTGAGAGCTCCTGGGTTTGATGCCTGGTACCCAAGAACAAAAACAAACAAACAAAAAGAAGTAAGTGGGAGAGTGGGAGGAGGCAGCCTTGGGGCTCTGAAGGTAGTGTGGCAGAGCAGAGACCTGAAAACCCTTCCAGGTGTTCTTTACTGCTCTCAGATCAAACTTGAGACTCTCCTGGCTTAACATACCCTATGGCACTTGCACCCTCTCTGAGTTCCCTTGTTCACCAACCTCCTCTTGGTTGGAGCCCTATTCCTTAGGGATGTCCGACAGCCTTGCCGGTGGGTCCACATGCTTCCCCTTCAACCTCCCACATCTGCCTCTTGCTCTCATCTCAGCATCAAGGTCGGTCCCATCCCTGTCCCCCCAGCATGAAAGTGAACTAGTCACCAATCTCCCATACCTTATTTCACTTTTCTGCATGGCGGTTATCACCATCTAATATTTTTCTTCTTGGTCTGAAGTTTTGTTTATTTTCTGCCTCTGCCCACCAGAATATGGTATAGGAGTCCTTTATATCCCCAATGTCTAGCAAACTTTACATGCTCACAAATTATTTATTGGATGGATGAATGCAAGGTGTAGTGGGACAGTTACAGGCTTTGGATTAATTCATCCATTTATTCACTCATAAATTCACCCAGGGTTTGATTTTATCTCAGTTCCAGGTTAGCTTTAGTACTTGGGATAACTCACCTAGCTAACATGGACCCTGGATTTCTCATCTATTAAATGAGCATCTAAGAGGTCCTGCTGTGTACAGTTGTAATCATGGAATGAGATGAGATGACAAATGTGCTTTTTTTTTTTTTTTTTTTTTTGGGGTACCGGGGATTGAACTCAGGGGAACTCGACCACTGAGCCACATCCCCAGCCCTTTTTTGTATTTTATTAGAGACAGGGTCTCACTGAGTTGCTAAGTGCCTCACCATTGCTGAGGCTGGCTTCGAACTCGTGATTCTCCTGCCTCAGCCTCCCAAAGTGCTGGGATTACAGGCGTGCGCCACCGTACATTTTTAATGAAAGAATGAAACATAGCCCTAGAGGAGTGTGTGGAAGAAATAGGTTGGCTTATTACTCTATACCCAGTTCCTGGTATAAGTAGATGAATGAAATAATATTAGTTTTAATATTCTCCTTGACCAACACCAATTAATACAGATTTTTTCAGTAGCTCATCTTTTTCTGGATACTTTATTGGATTCAGAGAAAGAACACAAAATTTCCCATGAGACAGAGAGAAGAATGACAGAGAGGAGTAGTGTATGATTGAGATGTGAGGTGCCCCCCAGAAACTCACGTACAAGACAATGCAAGAAAGTTTAGTGGTGAAATGATTGGGTTACGAGAATCTTAACTTAATCAGCAAATTAATCCCCTGATAGGGACTAACTGGGTGGTGACTGTAAGCAGGTGGGCTGTGGCTGAAGGAGGTAAGTCACTGGTGGCATGACTTTGGTGTTTATATTTTTGTCTGTCTGTCTCTCTTTTTCTCTCTCCTTCCTTGTTATATGTCCCCAGTTGCTTTCTTCTGCCATGATGTTCTGCCTCACCTCAGGCCCCAAGGAATGGAATCAGCCATCTATGGACTGGGACTTCTGACACCATGAACCCCTTAAAATTGTTCTTGTCAGGTCTTTTGGTCACAGTGGTGAAAAATCTGACTAAAACAAGTAGTGATCTTGAGTTGAAATGAATGAAGGATTAGGAGTGTGGGGGCATACTGCATTGATACAGACCAAAGAACAATAACGTGAAGTTCTTGAATGATTTTGAGGAAAGGATTTCTGAGGTCTCCATTGTGCTTGTTGGGGAATATATCCTTTATGCTGCGATGAGAAGAGTTCTGTCCCCGTACAGCTCCTGGCCTTGTCTTCTAGAGGTGAAGTAGGATAGCTTTTAATAGCAAACACTTGCCAGGTGTGGTGGCTGATGGCTGTAATCCCATGGACTTGGTAGGCTGAGGCAGGAGGATTGCAAGTTCAAAGTCATCCTCAGCCACTTAGTGAGGCTCCAAGCAACTTGGTAAGACTCTGTCTCAATATTAAAAAAAAAAAAAAAAAAAAAAAAAAAAAAAAAAAAAAAGACAAGCACTTTAGTGCTAGACTGCCTGGGTTTAAAAAATCTAGCTCTCTTAGCTGGGCGCGGTGGCGCACGCCTGTAATCCCAGCACTTTGGGAGGCTGAGGCAGGAGGATCGCGAGTTCAAAGCCAGCCTCAGCAATGGCGAGGCACTTAGCAACTCAGTGAGACCCTGTCTCTAATAAAAACACAAAAAAGGGCTGGGTATGTGGCCTAGTGGTCAAGTGCCCCTGAGTTCAATCCCCGGTACCACAAAAAAAAAAAAAAAAAAAAAAAAAAAAAAAAAAAAAATCTAGCTCTCTTACTTCTTAGTTATATTTCTCTGGACAAGGTATTTAACATCTTTGTGCCTCACTTTACTGATCTATAAAATAGAGAAAATTATAATAATAGTCTCTGCCTTCAGAGGGTTGTGATGAAGATTATATGTATTAGTTGAAGGCTCTCAGAGCAGTGCTAGGACAGATTGGAACATTACGTTTGATGAGTGAATCTTACCTATTACACTAACAATGCTTTTGTTTTGGGTACCAGGGATTGAATTCAGGGGCCACTGAGCCATATCCCCAGCCCTATTTTGTATTTTATTTAGAGGCAGAGTCTCAGTGAGTTGCTAAGTGTCTCACAATTGCTGAGGCTGGCTTTGAACTTGCCATCCTCCGTCTCAGCCTCCCAAGCCACTGGGATTACAGATGTGCACAACCAATGCTCTTTTAATTCTGAGTTTCTTGATCTATAAAATCATGCTACTAATACCTGCATTATAGGATTGTTGTTGAGAGTATAGGGGATAACAACTGTAAAGCTTGTTAAAAAGTGACTGGCACACAGTAGGTACTGTTATGCCCATATGCACATTATACTCATCTTGGTTTTACTTTCCTTCTCCTCCTGTTATTTTTAAAATTAGTTTAAAGATGTTGGTATTTACTGATGGGAGCTATAAGTACTACCTCAGACTCAAGACTAATTGGGATGAACCTTTACTATTTATGGAGTGAGGCTTTCAAAAGAAATCCCATTGTACATATTTATGGGGTACCATGCTATGTTTTGATACGTGTGTATCCTGTGTAATGTTGCAGTCAGGGCAAGCATATCTATCTACTCAAACACCTGCCATTTCTTTATGGAAAAACACTCCAAATTATTTTTTCCAACTTTTTGAAATATACTTTATGTTGTTATGATCTAGAGTCACTTGACTCTTGAAGGAAAGGCAGGCTTATGAATTTTGTCCTGCTCTTTATGCTTTTTTTTTTTTTAATCTTCAGAAACAAGTTGACAATGTCACAGAATAGAACTGCCAACTTTCTGAGCATCCGATTTCATCACAAACAGGGTCAAACAGCAAGGCTGAGGAGGAGTTATGTTATTTTTGCTGAAGTTACTTATGGGAGGGAAGGTGATAGATTTAAGGAATATGAAAGAAGGGTATTGAGTAAGGGCATCTACCCTGTGTCATAAAGTCCCAGGTAGAGCACGCTCTTGGCCTTGGATGTCTAAATAAATCTATCATTTATGAAATGCAAACCCCCAAACCAAAGCCCTCCAAGCTCCCCACACCTAGGAGGACTCTGCTGTTGAAGGATGGTGGCTAGGAGCATGGATGTAGGCATGCCTTGGCCTTCCCAGCTCTCTCCTTGTTTTACACACTGTATATGTATTTGTTGGCCTGAGACTATTTCTACCACTTAACCTTTCCTTGCCCCGCAGCCCTGGTAGTTTTTGTATGGGAACATGCACCCTCCACTTCCCTGCAGACTCTTGTATCCTCCTAGGGAAAGTCGTGCGGTGGGCTGGTGGTGAAGGGAGAGGGAGCTATGTACACACAGGGCTCAGCTGAAAATGACTTTAGCACAGAGTTTATTTAATACATCCTCCAAATTGTATTTTGAAGCCTCTGTTAACAAGAAAGCACTCTCTTTTTGAGCAGCGGGAGTGTTTTATAAATGGAATTTGCAGACCAGCAATGCTCCCATTAATTTTCCCTGTCTACAATTACTATCATTACATTCTTAAAGCACTTTTAAAATAAACTACACCATGATGTAATGTGTACACTCTGAGCTCCAGCAAGCGGGACAACGGGGCAGCAGCATCTGGACCCTGGACTAGGGAACATCTTGATGGCTATAATTACTGTCATGTTATGGGAACTTAAAAAAAAAAGGCGCCAGAGTTCCAAATAAAACATAAAATGGCTTTGATATAATAAATGTTACTATCATTGTTTAAAAATGTTGTGACCCGTCTGCTGTAGTTTCTGAGAAAGATATTTTCCAGCACTTGATATTCCCCCTTTCATATTCTATTACTGCAGATAAGGATGAAGAAAATCCTTAGGACAGACTTGTTTTAAATCAATGTAACACAATGCCAGCATTGTCTCTCTAAGAGATGAACTTTCAAATTAAATTTAGTGTGAGCTTTACCAGAACTCTGGACAGCTTTGCTCCTGAGACACTGTATTCACCCTAGTAGGGGGAACTAATAATACAAATGATATGGTTGTGGTTAATTGTACTCATTAGGATAAGGCAGGAGCTGAAGCATTTTCTGTAGGACACACCCACATCCATTACACCACTGGCTAAGACATTCAGAAGAGTCCAGGTCACTCCAGAGCCACACAAAATACACATATAGTGTAGATGTTGTCATCTGATGGGAGCTAGTTTTGAAGGTCCCTTAATGAATTTGGACCCAAGCATTGGTTCAATTTCTATATAAAATTATGAACAATCATTTATATGTGGAAAAATTATCTGCTGTGTTTACTGATCTGTGGTGGTATTTGCTCAGTTTCCCAAGAAGCTTTAATTATAAAAAATTCATTCAACTTTGTGTGTGAAATCTAAGTTATTGTTTCATCATGGGTATTAGCAAATTCAAGGATGGTAATGCATCTTTCTTAGGCAATTGGTTGGCTTTGGCAATAGTGTGTGTACAGAACCCAAATGGAGTAATTGGTTCTGTTGATCATTTTTCTCTGCTGGTTCACTGATAACGACTTTCCGTTCAAGGATAGATCTTCTGATGCAAGACTTGGGACTTAACCAGGAAAAATTCATTTGACCTAATCTGGATTTCATCATCTTCAATGAGTTTGTAGAGTCATCTTTTTACATATGTCACATTGACTGACTCTCTCTTTATCATTTGGTATCATGTTTCCATTTTTCTCAAAGTTTTGTCCATACATCCTTTCTGTGACTGATTAGCAGCGTAGAAAGATGAGGGGAGCAATGGTTCAATTCACAGGTAAGCTTCTTCAGTCTGGCTCTTTGCAGTCAGCACTGGCCAGCTCCCTTGACAAAGCATGTGAGATCATCCCAAGCTGAACCTATTGGGGAACATGGCTGATACCTGTCAACTATCCCACTTCTGGAAAAACCCATCCAAGCAGAGGATTTGCTGGTAATGGGTATGTTAGAACTTCTCCAGGCATGGACCATGTTAACCAGGCATTGTTAACATCCCTGATTCTAAGCCTGATTCTGTCTTGAAGATTTTCTATTCATAAGACACTTTCTCAGAATTTGGACTTAGGTATGGCACTCCACAATAATGTCAGGTTGGAGAAGCATTGTAGATTTGTTTGAAAGTTTGTGAGGTCAGTTGATGGAGGGGAATTTGTATGTTATCCTAAAGCCAAAGTCAGGTTTCAATTTTACTTTGGTGATACATATATGAAAATGCTCAATTTAAATTTTGTTCAATAATAAGCTTCTTTTCATTTAAAAAGAGCTCCATCCATGTGTGGCTCATTCTGCCCTTTTATTGTTTTCAGTGTGGCTCGTAAGTACTGGATACTCAATAAGAACTAATTGATGGTTACAATATTCCAAAGAATACTTATGTAAGTGATCTTTCTAGAAAACAAATTGAACCTTCCCACTGAAACAATATTATGCCATTTCAGCATTAAGTAGTACTTCATAAAAAGACTTCAGTAACACTAACTGAGCATTCAATCTACTTTCTGTTTGTTGAAGCGTTTATGGCCCTTGCTCAAGACGAGAGAAGTAACAAGGAAAGAAATGACTCTAAATACAGAACATTTTATTACACAAATAAAAAAGAGAGCCTATCTGTTAGCTCTTGCCAACTTTTGAAATATGGATTCCATTTGTCTTTATTACAGTCTATTCCCATAGTGCTTTTTCCCTATTTATTAATTTTTGAATGTTACTATTAAACAGAGATATGTGTCTACTGGAAATAACCAATGCTATTTCAAGAAACTTAACAAATGAGAAAAATATATCAACTCATCTTTTTTATTATTCTGTCTATAAATTAGGAGGCATGTGATTATTGTAGATTATAACCCCATTTTAAAAAGTTGTATGCATTAAAATGCCCCTTCAAATCTGTAATAATCATGATGACTCAAAGATACGTGATTCTTCTTATTAAGGAAAAAAAAAAAAAGACAGGAAATCCAATATAAATGAGCTGTTTTCCTCAGTAGTGTAATAAAACTTGGATGCTGGTATATGAGTTTTTGATTATATCATCCACTGATAATCTCTGGGCTCATTTCCTCCCAGTGAAGAATCAGTCTCCTTCCTCCCTGCAGCAACCCCCTTTGGCCACTAATATTTTAGCAATCCTACTCCCTCAACTGGGGAAGAGGCCTCCCAGTCACAGCCACCGCAGTATAGTATATTTTAAGGGCTGTAAATTTTCACCGTCAGATTTGAGCCAGGGGTGTTAAGCTCCAGAAGATACACATCTGCTTCCTACTAAAATGGTCTTTTGTTGTGCTTCTTGGTAGAGGGAGAATTGTAACACCACAAGAATAAATCCCAGTGAGGGTGGGGGTAAATTATGGTGTTTCAAAAAGAAATGTTCATGACTACAAATATAACTGGCCTCAATTCTGTTCTTAAATTCTGCATTTCTTTTCAGAGCTCCATGATAATATTTTATTGCTCTTTAATGAATAGAGTGAGTCACTATTACATTTCTAAAGTGAAAAATTATTTTGTAACTTGAGTCATAACCCCTGAATGTATCTGGTTTCTAAGTTTGGATTTCTAAATGTCAGGTTTTCCTAAATAGGATCACATGAGTACAGGGCCAGAAAACAAAAGAAATGTCTAAGCAATTACTTGGGAAGGATGCCTGAAGACCATGCCAATATGTCCAGCCCATGAGTGTTTATTAAATACCAACAAGGTTAATCAAAGAATACTTAGTATTGAATGTATATTTATGTGCTCTCTGTTCTAGTGCCTCACTAACCAAGAAGGGAAAGATGATAGACTAGTTTCACAGCAAGCAGCAAGGCGAAGAGATAAATATAGTCAATCATCAAATTTACAAATGGGTTTGTTTCAAACTCTGTTTGTAAGTCTTTCTTTTGGAACTGTCAATGCATTTTCCCATAGAAACAAAATTATAAATGGTGGTTAGGTTTCCCAGCCAGCCCACAGAATACACTTAACTCATATGTAGCTGAAAACCACTATGACACAAATTTTTGTGGAAATATGCATTTATTTACTCACTCAAATATGTGTTGAGTGCTCACTTGGTGGGAATGCAGAGACATTGTGGGTCCCTTAGAGTAAGGACGTCATGATTGAATTAGGCAATAATTGTCTATTCTTTAGTCTATGTTCCTGGTAGAAGATAGAATATTATGTGAGTCCACAGGGTAGTAAGTTGAAGGTGGAGGAGATAAGGCAGGACTCTGACAGAATGCCTGATCTGACTTTATTTTTCTGGAAGGGAAGGATGGAATTGAGGAAAGAGCTGAAAAGAGAGGAATTGCTTTGGAAATGAGGTGGGCGTCAGTCTTAAGAGATCTTAGCTCATTAAGGATGAATGAAAGCGTTGGTTATTAGATAAGTGAGGACTAGAACAAAGAGGGCTTGACAAATATGGGTTTGTATGTCCCATTTGGAGATGGGATTTCAAATAGAATACTGATGCAATCATATTTGCATTTCAGAGCAAATATGGATGGGAAAAGCCACTAGCACAGGCTAGGGAGAAAGTCTAGAACCTGTTGGAATCATCTTAGGGTGGACTGAAGGGGTACTAGGACAGGATAGATGAGAAAGAGGGAATGGGTTAGGGATATTCAGATGGTAAATTTGATAGGACCTGAAGACAGACTGGATTTGGTGACCAAAGAACATCAGATAAATATAGGAAGTGAAGGTAGTATTATTAAAAAAATAGGGAAGTAGGGGGTACAGACTTGGGTGGGGGAGGAGGTTAGTTACAAAGGTATGCTTGTGTCATTACTCAGGGGATTGGTGATGAGGGTGGACACTCAGGAGCAGTCTGGGCAGGAGATTTAGCAGGTGAGAAATAATCACAAGAGTGAATGAAGAAGGTCTAGAGGGGCAACTAATGATACTGGACCATAGCCAGAAAAGAGAAGTACCCAGAAGATAAGAGAATGAGAGGTACAGAGATCAAGACTGAGAGATAAACATTGGATTTAACCTAGAAAAATTTCAGTGCCTCAAATTTCAACTCGAGAACACATCTCTCTTTGTCTTGTGTTGGTGGTTTTGCCACGGAACAATGAAGCTTTATTACAGTGACATAGGGTGAGGGTGGGACCGCTGATTTCTGTCAGGACAGTAATGACCACTAGGTTGGAACAGTGATGGGAATTGGCAGTCCAAGTGCACAGGAGCTTGAAGGTGAAATACATATATACTGTGGTGTGTGTGTGTGTGTGTGTGTGTGTGTGTGTGTGTGTGTTTGAAGAGCACAGTGAGGGACAAACTCAGTAGAAATGTCTTATGGGAAACAGCTGTGGAAGAGGAACAGGGATACACACCTAAGTTACCAACAAGCTGATTCTTATCAGTCCCTGTGTTATTCTTACCAAAAGACATGTTTGAAGAAAGCATGAGGATAACATCCCACCTGTCAGCAGGGCGTAGAGTTGATTCTCCCTAGTCTCAGGTCTTGCCACTTTTCCACCACATCCCCCACCTCAAACTTGCCCTCTGCACCCCTCTTCATGCCCTTCATTCCTCATGCCTGAGCAATTTTATCTGTCATGTTTGTTCTCTGCCCCTTTTTTCCAAGCCACCCAGTCCACTGTTGCCTCCTCAGTAGAGTCTGTGGTTAGACCCTCGGGCAGAATAATTTCTCTTTTCTTGGATCTCTCAGTATTTTGCTCAGACCTTTGTAAATAAAACATGTAGCTTGAAGATAGCATCTCTTGCCCTTCCTGGACTGTGTAATTCAAGGACATGGGTTGAGTTAGATGCTCTTGGTGCCTTGCACAGTGCTTGACCCATGATGAGTGCCCAGGGCTTCTTTAAGGACAAACGGTTGCCAAACTCAAAGGTCAATTGTAAAAGCAATCGGGCAAGATGGCCCTCAGCCTTACTGAACTGAAGCTGCTGTGTGAATTGTAAAGGGCAGCACGTCCAGCTCTCTTGGCAGGTCTGTGACAGGAGGGTGCCTGCATGCTTATTAAAGCTCTCACAGATTCCTAGCACTGTGTCTTCTGTGACACTGGGCAACCAGGATGACTCACGACTCTTGATCTAAGCATCTGGAAGAGTCAGATTTATTTTGGGAGAAATTCTGTGTCACCTTTTGCAAAAAAAGAATTGCACATGAGTCCTTGGCAAGAAGATCTCTTTCATAAATCTGCAAAATAAATGAAGCTCTTTGGGGAAGTTCACTCTTCCATAACCTCTCTTGATGAGTTTGGAAAGTATTTATTATGAGATAGAGCCAACTCCAAAGTGAAGCTCAGAGAATTTTCTTTCCTGAACTCCTGGAACACAGTTATGGTTAGTGATACTAATCTACAATGATGACTCAGTGGCAGGAAGTAACACGGACAAGACTTGGTCCCAAATAACACTTGAGGGGAGGGAGGAGACTGAAATCCTGTGTGGTTTTCTGGGTGACTTTACCAAGATGATTGCCCTCTTTCCTTCCGAGTCTTGTCCAGAAAATGTCAGTGAAATGAAAGATCTGAGCTAAGTATCATTTGGGTTTTTGGCACCAGAGATGCCCACTTCATTTTGGGTTATATCCAACTCAATCAGACTGCATTAGTTGTATCATAGAAGTTTCGCTTTTAAACTATGAATTAGGGAATCATAGCAGAAAGAGTTCCCATACATGACATTTTAAGATTGAGTTCCAGTTTCAGACTTTCTACTTATCTCTGTATGACTTTCAGTAAGCCATTTGGCTTCTTGAAATCTAATAATCTCATTATGAAATAGGGATAATATTACCTAATTATAGTACCGCAACAACATTCACCAAGGGCTTTCTATGTGCTGGGCACTGATTTATATGAACAAGTTCTCCTCAATCCCTTGGATTGCAGATATGATTGTTATCCATTGTACAGGTGAGAAAATTGACATTTATAGAGATGATGTGCCCATGCCCAGGGGAGGCAATGAGGAAGTGGTAATGTGAATCTGAGAACTTCTGAGCCTATTACGAAGTTCCTAATGATTGCTTTAAATGTTGCATTTAATAACTAAAAGTCTTGATGGAAATGTATAGCATTATAACATATTGAATTGTTCTTGGTTGAAAGTCATTTTTGAAGATCACTCCTTCTAAGGCTCTTTTTTTCTAGAAGAAGGAGACTCAAGGAATAAGTCCTTCAGGGACCAGTTGACACAAAAGTATCATTACAAAAGTAGCTCAAATATGTTCATATATCTGTATCTCTCTCTATCTCTCTATAATGAAACAGTGGCACATGTCTATTTAGAAATGAAAAGCTAAGAAAACAATAAAAAATATTACTCCTTCTTGAAAGTACCCAGTGAACATTTTGCTGATTATTAGTATTTCTTAAGCAAAGTGGGATCATACATACTGTTTGAGCTGACATAATTTTTTTGTATTTGGGGCAGTCATGATGGGACAAAGAGAGATAGGCTACCACAGCACAGTGCCTGTGGACATGATTAAAACACATTTTGTTTCTTACTGATGTTCAAATTTTATATCTAATATTTTTTCCTCTTGTACAGATCATTTTTCCAAATTTATATTCATTTTCTCCTTCCTACGATCCATAATTTTGTTAATTTTATTTCTAAAGTCAAAGGAATATGATTTATTAACAGATAATCATAAACCAACAAGACCCCCTGGACAGAAAAAAGCAGATATTAGCTAATTTACAATTCGTATGGACCAAGTACAGCCAAGGCTAATTGCTTTAGTCCCGGGGTTCTAGTCCTAGAATTGTGTGTTCTTGACCACAGGAGACCTAACAAGAGGTGGAGATGACTCATTACATTGCACCCACACCACTGAAAAATAGTTCTTGGCATATGTTCCCCTAAATGGGCTGGGAGCACAATAATACTATGAATGATAATGAAGCACATCTCAGTTGGATTCTGGCCAGTGTACGTCTTACCTACCTCTTTGATATCTGAATGATCTAATTAAGTCTTTATAGATATTAAATAATCCCACTGATTGCTAATTACCACTTCCTATCAGTGTTCCCTTTGGGAAAGAGAGTGTGTGTGTGTGTGTGTGTGTGTGTATGTGTGTACGTGCGCGTGCGTTCAATGGCATATCTAAATACATGCTTGCTAATGTTGCTGAGAAGAAACGGTCTATAAATTAGCTAGTTTTCTTGTCAACAGGTAATTTAAGCTGGGCAATCTTCTTGAACTCCTGATGAAGCATTGCTCAAGAAACTTTTATCATGATCAGCTGCAGTGTCAGTAGCAGTTGGTGAATTTAGATTGGATTTTCTCATTACTATCTGAGTCAAAGAGATAAGTTTTTAAATTTCTGAGAGAAAAGAGGTAATGGAGTCATTGCTAATGCCTAACCAGAGCAAAGACATTTTTGAATAAAGAATACTGATATGGAAAATGGAGATATTCCTCAGAATTTTAATGAAAGGATAAACAGTTCCCTTCTGGACAGGGTTGATTTAGCCAATAAAAATGGGACTCATGCAGTATTTGAGATAATGCCTAATAGGAAAATAATTATTCATTATCTAAAATTATCTGAGTTTCCTGCATTTGTCTGGTAACTTTACTTCTACATAGGGAATCAGATCAACAAAGCAATAGAGAGTAAAATACTTTGCAATTCTCTGGGGTCTTCAAGTCTATTTAAGCAAAATCTCTCCCCAGAGTCCTCAGCTGTTCTTCATAAATCATTATTTTTTCTCAAATGTATCTTTATTTTCTTTCTGGATTTTTCTGACTCCTGGGGCAGGGGTGTTGGGAGCTACATGCTGGAGAAGGTCTTTCCTGAGGAAAAAAACCCACAACCATTTAAATTTCCTAACTGGAGTAATTCTGGAGAGATGGGTAAAGCAAGAAGTGCGGGGGAGGAGGGGATTTGGGAGGACAGAGAGTTCAGGCCTGGCCAGATGCACTTTTGGATGGGAGTTCTGGCTCACTCAAATCTTTGGACTTGGAACTTCATATCCAGAAGTCACAGTGTCCCCAGGAAAGATTTCCAACAAGGTTGGCAGCTAATGGAGGCTATGTACCCAACCAGAATCAGGGAACAGAGATCTGTCAAGAAAGCCAATAATGATGTTTTCTGCACAAGTGGGGTTCGTGTGGGCATTGCTCAAGCTCTAGATGAGGGGTTGTTGGATGTGAAAATCAGGGCTTAGCCCTTCGGGGTGTGAAAGCAGGATTCTTTTTCCTCTGATTACTCAGGGTGAATGGGACTAGGTAAATCTTGGCCAATGGAACTCTTTCCTCCTAATTCAAACAGGTACATAATAGTACTGTTTTTTCTGGATAGAGAGAAACTAAGGTGTCAACTAGGTTTAAGGATTTTTGCAGAGAATACAAAAGTTTATTTATTTTCTTTGTAACAAATATACTATATTTTACCTTATTTATTAGTAAATGATCTTATCACATATTCATAGATTAAATAACTCAAAGAAGTAAAACAATTAATATTTTCTCTCCTACTTGCTACCAGAGCCTGTTTTTCTGACCTCCTAATGTTAAGAGCTTCTTATATATATTTTTTCTATTTTCCTCTACACTCACATGTATAAGAAATATGTGTAGAGTTTTTGAAGGAAATAGCATACATTTTTTAAAAAGTGAATTATTAATTACATTTTACTCTATAACTTCCTTCCTCACATGATATCCTAGGCAGTCTAGTTGAAAAAGATTAAACTCATTTGTGGATATACAACATTTATTCATCTCATAAGCCTCTCTATTCATAGAATTTGTTTTCTGTCATTAAAAACTGGATTGTGTTAACATTTAAAAACATTTAAAAAATCCTTATGTATATATGTTCAAACAATAGAATTGCTGGATCAAAGAACATGTGCCTTTTAAATTTTTGTAGATATTGCACAAATGCTTTCCAAAAATTGGTAGGAATTTACATTATTCCTCTTTACCTCCAATATATAGGGGAGCTTGTTTTTATCCTCATCAGTGTGGATTGTTGAAAGTTTTTTTTTAATTTGGTGGATGGAAAAATGGTATTTCATCCTAATTTGCATTTCTCTAAACCATCCATAAAATTGAATGTATTTGTTGATCTACTGGCCTTCTGGAAATTCATTTCTTTGAATTGCCTGTTCATAGTATTCATCTATTGGTTTATTTTTTTCCAATTAATTTTTAGGTGATCCTTGTATATTGGAATTATATTGCTTTGTTGCTGTGTTGAAGTTATTTTTTTCTAATCCACTATTTGTTTTTAAGCTCTGTTTATGGTATATTGCCATGTGAAATTTAAAATTTTTTATATAGTTGAACATTTAAATTTTTATTTTTGTTTTAAACAAACATTTAATTAGTGTATTACAATTATACAAATTATGGGGTTCATTCTGACATATAAAATAATTTGTAAATGCAAATAACATAATTTGCTGCATTTCAATCCTCAGTATTACCTCCTTCTCTCCCTTTCTCTGATCCCCTTACTCTACTTTGTCTTTCTTCTATTAATTTATTTTTTAAATTGATGCATTATAGTCATACATGAAAGTGGAATTCCATGTGATATATTCATAAAGTGCATATAGCATAATTTTGGTCAATTTCATTCTGAAGTTCCTCCTCTTTCTCATCCCTCCTCTCTCCTGCTTGATCTCCTTCTTCTATTTTACTGTTCTCTCTTTTATTTTCATAAGATCCCCCTTCTAAAATAATTCCTTATTTCTCTCTAGCTTTTGCATATGAGAGAAAACATTTGACCCTTGACTTTCTGAGTTTGGCTTATTTTACTAAGCATGATGTTCTCAAGTTCCATTGGCAAATGACATAATTTCCTTCTCTTTTATGGCTGAATAAAACTCCATTGTGTACGTATACCACATTTTTTTCTTTACCCATTTGCTTATTGAGAGACACCTAGGCTGATCCTATAACTTGGTTATTGTGAATTACAATTTTATGAATATTGGTATGCATGTATCACTATACCATGTGATTTTAGTTCTTTTGGATAAATATCAAGGAGTGGAATACCTGGGCCATGTAGTGGTTCCATTCCTAGTCTTTTGAGGAATTTCCATACTGCTTTCCAAAGTGGTTGTACTAATTTTCAGTCCCACCAACAATGCATGAAGTTACCTTTTTCCCCTCATCAGCAGTTATAGGTATTTATATCCTTGATGATTGCTGTTCTAATTGGTGCAAGATGCAATCTCAGTGTAGTTTTGATTTGCATTTCCCTGATTGATAAGGATGTTGAAAAAAAGTACTTTTGAAAAAATATATTTGTTGGTCATTTGCATCTGCTCTTTTGAAAATGTCTTTATAGGCCATTTGCCATTTATTGATTTGTGTGTGTGTGTGTGTGTGTGTGTGTGTGTGTGTGTGTGCAGGTGGTTTTTTTTGGTGGTAACTTTTGGCTTTTTTAATGGTATTTTGTCATGTAAAATTAAAATTTTTTTTTATTTGGTCAAGAATTTAACTATATTAAAATGCTTTTATTATGGAAGAAATATATCTTTATCATAGAAATTCAAATGATACAGAGAATGAAGAATAAAAGTCCTCCTCATTTTTTCACTTTTTTAGGTCAATCTCCAGAGGTAACCCTTTGTAATTTGTTCCTTGTTTACCAGTTTGGAATATTCTGTGTGAGTGTCAGCATCTCTCTCTGTCTCTCTCTCAATTGCTGTTATTTACTGAGCATCTACTGTTTTCTAAGATCTGTCCTAGGCACTATAGATATAGTCAAGAACTCAGCAAAGTTCTCACTTAATGGTGCTTACATTCCAATAGTGGAAAAAAATGATAATACAGCAGATGAATAAAATAATTTCAGGTAATGTTAAGATCTATAAAGAAATAAAGTACAGAAAGAGTAATATGGAGGGGACATTATTTTAGACAGAGTGTTGGTGAAGGAGTTCCCAACAAGTAAAATTTATTAGAGATCTGGTGAATGTGAATATTGCACAGTGCTTTTTTTTTTTTAAATTGCTATATACCATTTCACTGAATGATAAAATAGGACATATTTACTTATCAATGTGTATAGATTAACCTTATAGAAATGTTTTGCTAAGATAGATGATAAACTTTGACAATGTAAACTTACTTCTATCTTAGTGTCTGTTTCTTGCAATCACATTATGCATATCGAGTCCATTTCCTTGGTTGCTTGGAGGGGCACTATGTGCATTATTGAGTCTCTTCATTAAGCCCATGGGAAGTGGGGAGGTCATATGGAGAAGGGAATCATCAAAGAGGGACAGAGTGGATCTCCTATAAGTCACTTTAGTCACCAGGGGACATGTTGAATATACTGGCTCATGTGAGGTCTGGGCCAGTTTATTTCTAGTTCTCATGAACATGAGTATTTAAGAGGTGACTATTTTCAGGCTGAAAACAAACAGTCTAAAATTCTTCTTTTCCCTCAGGCACAGCCATTTTGGAAATACCATTTTGAAAGTACAGAAGCTCCTGTGGTGATAAAGGGGGTCAGTTTGCCAAATGGGCATCTTTTTGTTGTGGCTGAGAGATCTAAGCCTGGTTTCTGGGAAACCAGGCAATGTGGAAGTGAAAGAGATCCTGTGCCCCACATGCTTAGCCACCACTGAGCTGTCAAACACAAACAAGCGCATTGCCTATTTAAAGGAGAAAGGAGAAGTCTAGTATTGAAGTCAGTTCGGCAGTTATGTGTGGATTCCTGTTGTTCAGCATCTGAGCCACTCTTTAGTAGGTTGCTGAGAGATTGATGGCACAAACAAAAGAGGACTTATGGAAGCTACCTACCATGTCATGCATTGTCCCATAGCTATCTTTTCCTTATTCTGAGAAGCCTCAGTATTTATCTTTCTGGCAGGAAGAACCCACAGAGGCCTATCTGTACAGCAGACTCTTTCAGGGAGAGGTGTCACTGCTGTAAAATTGTGTTATGAGATCCTTCTACTGTTCTGGTGAACCTAGATGGACCCATATATGCTTGGGCAGTCAAGTTTCTAATGGACTTCCTTAATTACTGTAACGAGGCAAGTTCGATGACAAACCATCTGGGGCTCCTGGGCAAATGCTGTGCATACTTGCACAACAACCCATTTGGACAGTAAAACCTTTTCAAATGTTAGAAATCTGGATTTAGGTGAAGGAAGTTTTGTAATCACCTTGATGACAACTCACTGGCAAGTCCTCCTTGGTCTCACCTCTTGGCACAAGTTAAACCATGTAGGAAAGAAGATCAATGGAGTATCTGCTTAATGCAGGTCTCTGCTGTAGAGGGGTTGGGTTAAGGTTATGGGTGGAATGACTGCAGTGGGATACTGGAGAAATAAGGAAATGCAAAGTATCAGAGAAACAAAGGATGCACTAAGACATTTTTAAGGAAACCTAAATGAAAATACATATAGTATGTCCTGTGGACATATGCATTTTTTTTTTTTTTTTGCAGGGCTGGGAAATGAAAACAGTGCCTTTGCTCATGCTGGAGAAGTGTTGTATCAATGTGCCACACCCCCAATTCATGGATATATGCATTTGAAAGAATGGTTTGCTATATACGATGGGATAATTGGCTGAGTCTGTATTTATCAAGAATGATATCCCAAGAAGGGAATTTTCTCCATGACTGTAGGCTGTGCAGGCAGCCCAGAAGTTTAAACAAAGACATAACTGGTTATTGGTGAGGAGACTGGGATAGAGAAGGCAGTGAGAGTGATTCTGAGTGGTACTGCATTACAACTCTGTTGAGGCTCTTAAAATTCACCTGTAAGGCAAGGCATTGGTTTGATTCTAAACATTTGTTAGTTTGCCTGAGCTACCTCAGAGAAGAAATTATATCTAGCTGTCAGTGGGTGTTTACTGTGCTAGTCCAGGTGCTCTCATTTGATCTTCAGAACAATGAGTCTTGCTAGATGTTATTCTCACTTTCATTTTATAGATAAGGAATGCATCAGTCAGGATGAGTTAGGCTATGTAACAAACAAAGCTCAATTCCCAGTGGCGTAAACTCTGAATACTACCACAGCAAGCATGGGGTGGCATTCCAGTTATACAGAGACTCAGACTCATGCAGGTTCTATCTTGAAATGTTTCCATGGTCTCTGGGTAAGTAAAGGGAATCTGGTGGACTGGCTCTTAAGGCTTCCAATTAGAGGTAAGTCATTTCTGCTTACGTTTCACTGGACAAAGCACAAAAACTGACTATGCCTAACTTCAGAGGCAGTGGATCAGGGAAATCACTGGAGGAGAAGAGAGGAATGTTTGTAAATGGCCTTAATAACTAAGTGTAAAGAATCAGAGGCACCAAGAATGGAGTTGACTAAGGTGTCACAGCTGGCATGGGCTCCTTTTCTCTGCAGAACCTACATTTTCTTTACATACACACCAGGAAGAGGGATAATTTGAGGTGGTGGTGGTCAGGGAAGACTCTGATTAGGAATGGGATTCACTCCTTAAGCCCTTGTTCTCTGTTTCTAGATTGCAGAATAGAATCTTTGAAAAAAAAATCACTTCAAAGGACAGCTGTACATTACTTAATGATGGGACATGTCTGAGAAATATGACACTAGGTGGTTTCATCATTGTGTGAACATGGTAGAGTCTGTCCTTCAATCTAGGGCATTGGAAGTTTCTCTGTATCTGATATCAGCCCTTCTCAAATGCTTGTTAGTCTTGTTGTCTTCCGTGAGGCAGTCCTTTAATAGCTCCTGTCACTTTGTTCCTGTTCTTCGAAGTCATAGTTATGGTAGAATGGACATGTCTGACAGATGAGCAGAAACCATCACTGACTTTTCCACCTTGGTAGTCTTGTATCACTTCTAGTTTTGTTTCCAAGTCAGTCACTTGATGTGAACTCTTAGGACAATATTAGCAGGGGATTTTATATGCTCAGGGTCTGTGATGGACAAAACAACACGAGATTAAATCAAGCACAAGAGACAATGATACAATCAAGAGATGCCATAAAGGTGAGATGTACGAGGCTGCTGCCAGAGTAACACAATATTATTCGACAGTAAACTTTTTGTAACATGTAGAAAGAGAATACTCTAAAGTAATGGTAAAACACACATAAACTAGTAACAGTTATTTATTATCATCATCAAATTCAGTGTCCTGTACATAACTACATGTCCTATGCTTTTGTATGACTTGTGCAGTAGGTTTGCTCATGTGAGCATCACAATAAACATGTGAATAATGTGTTGTGCTATATACAACCTTAGACAGCCACAGTGTCACTAGGCAATAGGAATTTTTCAGCTCCATTATAGTCTCGTGGGGCCACTATCATATATGCTGTCTGTTGTTGATCAAAATGACAT
Source organism: Tamias sibiricus (assembly GCA_025594165.1). NCBI lineage: Eukaryota > Metazoa > Chordata > Mammalia > Rodentia > Sciuridae > Tamias > Tamias sibiricus. The sequence continues at coordinate 53,494,573 of CM046669.1, forward strand.
AATGCAGTCCATGAGCATTTATCTCTGGCCAGGTGGGAATGGAGAGGGGTTGAAAGTATAGAGAAGGCTGAAATTGTATCCAAACTGACTCTTCTTAGTTGTCAGAAATGCTATGGATTTGTTATCCTTTGGGGAAGAGAGTTGAAAGTGTTAGAAAATAGTTACTTGAAAATAACTGATGGAGGGCTGGGGAAATAGCTCAGCTGGTAGAGTGTTTGCCTTGCATGCACAAGGCCCTGGGTTCAATCCCCAGCACTGCAACAACAACAACAAAATGATAGATTTTTCCATAATTGGCCTCCCTTGATGCTTCAGATACTGGGAAAGTTAGGAAGACTGTTCTGCTGCTGGCTAACTGCTGTCCTCTTGATGTCCAAATTAGAGTTGCCAGGAGCAGTTTGATCAAGAAACAAATGTTTGGAGAAAATAAAAGGAGAGTGTGAATCAAAGGAGGTAGGGTGAGTGGTGTGTGGGGAGGGGAAAAGAGAGAGCAAATATGAAATAAGTGGGCCCACCCACATTCATATTTTCTATTCCAAGAAAAATCAAATTTCTGGGATATAAAATCAAAAATAAAAACATCCTCTATGAAGAGGCTGTTAAATCAGCTGGCCTAGCCAAGAATTTGAGCATTTCTGTGATTTTCCCTGTCTTGTTGGGGTTGGCAGACCCTTCTCTGGAGTACAGGGTGTCGGTCAGGTTTCTGCTGCATGACTGAAGCTCAGGGGCCAGGGGGAAGTCATCCTGGAGAATCTCATCTCAGCTTCTACATTTTGAGTGAGGCCCACAAGGGCTGGTGTGGTTTTCTGTGGGCTGAGGCTCTGGATCCCCTGGTTTCCATATAACATCAAAAATAGCACTTACCTTTTAATTGCCAAGAGTGAAAAACTCTCTCCAAGAATTGGGATTTTGTTATAATTGAAAATCTGGAGTTAGGTCCCTTTCAAAGAAAACCCAAATTTCAAGGCCAAATCTATACTCTATGGATAGTATTGCTAAAATTAGTGAGAAAAACCAACAAGGACTATTTGTTATAACATAGCCAGATTTTTTTTTTTTTTTTTTTTTTTTTTTTTTTTTTGTGGTACCGGGGATTGAACTCAGGGGAACTCGACCACTGGGCCACATCCCCAGCCCTTTTTTGTATTTTATTAGAGACAGGGTCTCATTGAGTTGCTAAGTGCCTTGCCATTGCTGAGGCTGGCTTTGAACTCGCCATCCTCCTGCCTCAGCCTCCCAAAGTGCTGGGATTACAGGCGTGCGCCACCGCGCCCGGCTCATAGCCAGATTTTTTAAAAATATTTTTATTTAGTTGTAGATGGACACAATGACTTTATTTATTTTTATGTGGTGTTGAGAATCGAACCCAGTGCCTCACACGTGCTAGGCGAGCACTCTACCACTAAGCCACAACCCCAACCCAAATATTTATTTATTTGTTTTAGTTGTATACAATGTATTTGTTTTGACATGGTGCTAAGGTTCGAACCCGGGGTGCGCATGTGCTGGATGAGCACTCTACTGCTGAGCCACAACCCCAGCCACCCAGATTTTTAAAATTTATCATCTTTATCATATCTTTATTTTTATATAGATGTGATTAGAATAGCCAGATATCCACATATTTTAAAACATAATATTTTCAAGTAATTAAAGTTAGAGCTAAATAAGATGAATTAAAGTAATATTAATGAATATTAATATCAATTAATGCAATAAATAATTCAAGCACTTGTGATTAAAAAGTCAACATCTCCTTTCCATCCAATCTGAGTCCTCAGAGGCAGTTGCTATTAATAGATTGTAGTTGTTTTGGCTTCTTCTTTCTGTGAAATAGGTATAAACTTTAAAATTGATTTGTTCTCTTCATTATCAAAGCAATGGGTATTCTGAGTCCAGATTCCAGTATTCTGAAAACTTTGATGACCACAACAAGGGACCTTCTATTTTTAAAGCTTCAATAGTTCGCCATTTGTCCAGGGGGAGCAGTGTTAGACTGCAGTTTAGATCAGGTAGACATCTCAATAGGCCCTCTGACTACTTTCTGTCTTGGAATGGGGATTAGAGATAGTGAGCAGCTGAGCTGCAAAATTAGGTGAAAGGTTTTCACATTTTCTCCAAAGAAGATAATCATATTGACTAGGTTATACAAGAGTTTCACTAGAGCATTATCATTAGGGAATGACAGGTAAGGGACATTTGTAGTGCAGGAGTGGATTTAGGAACAGGAAAGAGACAGAGTGATAGTGATTTTCTTGGAGGCCAGAAGACTTAAGAAGAGAGATGGCTGGGCAGGAAGCTGCTGCTAAGGGGTGCAGCAATCATAATTAGCTGAGTCTGGAGACAGTCTGCAACCTTGAATGACAACAGGAGAGAAAAGTAGTCACTATGTTCCTCAGTTTCCAAGACTATTACATGAAGCTAATCATAGTATTCACTTCCTAGAGCATTTTGATGATTAAATGACTCTATCTAGTGTCTTTGTATGTATGTATGTGGATATGTATGTATGTATATATGCATCTATCACCTATTTATCTATCTGTGTTAGATTTATGTTGCGGTGACAGAAGATTTGAGATAATCAGCAGTTTCAGATGTCCCAGTCCATGATCACTTGGCCCTGCCACTTTGGGCCTCTGGTGAGGCAGAACATTGTGATGGAAGTGTATGGTAGGGCAAAGCTACTCTTGTTATAGAGGCTGGAAAGCAAAGAGAGAGGGAAGAAGGGACCAGGATCCCAATATCCCCTTAGAGGGATACTTCCCAATAGTCTTTGGGTGTCACAGGTCTTTAGTAGATGGGCCTTGGAGAACATTTAAGATCCCAACCATAACTCTATTTATCTATGTTATGCTTGAAACAGTATCCTATATAAGTGCTTAGTGCCATTACTAATTATTATTATTTTCTACTTTGTAATCTGCTGCATGGATTCTCAAGCATTCAGTATAGTTTTATTAATCTGCTTGGTTGCAATGTATTTGAGCATTAGATTTTGGGGATCGAAGTCCATATTTAGGGAGAGTAATATAGATAGATCATTGCAGTTGGGGACCTAGTTATGAGAGTTTAATAAGAGGCTTTAGAGACAGGGCATCAGTCCAAAGAAGGACAGGGATGAAGTGATGAGGGATAACCAGGAAGGACTCATGGAATATAGAAGTATTCTCCTGTGATTATTCAGAAATACTTGGGGAGGACACTGTGATGGTAGACTGGAATTGAACATACAGAAGATGGTTGTTTGGCCATTCACAGAAAGTGTGATCTCTAAAGTTGGAGATCTATGGGGTGTGTAGATTACACAACAGGGTTATATTTTTCTGCAACTTTCTGTTTTCCACTTAATCATATATTGTGAACACCTGTTCAGAGCTGTATATAAGGAATTTTCTTATTTTGCAAGCAGCTGCATGCCATTTTTAAAGGTAATTTAGTTTATTTAGCCATTTCCTCATAGATGGATGCTGATTGCTAGCATTTTGTTGTTATCCATAAATAGTTCTGCAATGAACATATTTGTACATGAGTCTTTGTAAACATACTCTAGTATTTCTGTACAGTGAGTTTCTTCAGGTGAGAATGCCAGGTTATGCAGTATATGAAATTTTAGATTCTGTAAGATTTGTTTTCTAAAATTTTGGTAATAATTTGTGGTATGCTGTTACCAATAGTGTGTGAAGATATCTATTTCAAAATGTCCTCACTGAGAGTGACTGTTATGAAATTTTTGCCAATCAGAGGTGAAGAATGGCATTTCATTTTTCAACATACATTTCTTTGATATTAATGAGATTAGTGATCTTTTGTATAATTAGACCTGTATATTTTTTCTATGAATTCCATGCCTTGTTCATTTTTCAGTTCAGTTATTTGCATCTTGTTTAAAGTTAGGGGCCTTCCCATTTTATAAATATTAAATTTTGTTTATTATGTGCATTAAATAGTTCCTCCTAGCATTTTTTTTTTCATTAAGCTTTGCTTTCAACACATAGAAATTTTAAATAATTATGAAGTGAAAGATGAATTATTGCTTTTATGACTACTGAATTTTAAATAATTCTTTAAAATTTTGTCTCAGCCCAAGAATATAAAATTATCTCTCATATTTTTACATAAAAAAGTGAATTTTTAAGATGGTTATATCTTAAATCCATCTAGAGCCCACATCCCACATGTGAGTTTGATATGAGGCAGATGTAACACTCTATTTTTCTCAAATTATTTTTCAATTATCCCAGTATTACCTACTCAACAATCTACGTTTTTCTTTTGATTTGAAATGTCACTTTTATTAAATACTAAATTCCCATGTTCCTGTTTATAGGGTGTCTATTTTGTTCACTAAATTGTTCATTCTAAATCTCGCAATTAGTTTTATAGTATACTTCATGTTTGACTTATGATAAACTAAACACCCCTCGTTATTTTTAGTAAAAAATTTGTTGCTTTTTGAAATTTTTTTCATAAAAATCATGGATGTTTGTTTCCAGAGATCTGAAGGAGAGGATAAACAGGGTGGGACTGGAAAAGTACTCTAAGAAATAATGACTGAAAACTTCTCCAAATTGGCAAAAGATGAAAACTTACACAATTAGGAGCTGAGTGAAACCCAAAAAAGTTCAGTTGAAAGACATCTGTATTGAGACACATGATAAACCAACTTGAAAACTAAAGACAATAAGAAAGGACTTAGAAATTACATCTTACCTACAGGGGATAAACAATTTGAATGGCAACAAATTTCTCAGAAGAAACTACAGATACCCGAAGGAAGAGGCACAGCATTTTTCAGGTACTGGAAGAAAAAACTGTCAATCCACAACCCAATATCCCAATATCTCAAAAAATCCTTCAGAAATTGATGGGAAGACGGGTGCTGTTCACACTCCTATAATCCCAGTGGCTTGGGAGGCTGAGGCAGGAGGATTGCGAGTTCAAAGCCAGCCTCATCAAAAGTGAGGTGCTACACAACTCAATGAGACCCTGTCTCTAAATAAAATACAAAACAGGGCGCTGGTGATATGGGTGTGTAGTCCAGTTCCCCTGAGTTCAATCCTCAGTACCCCTCCCCCCCAAAAAATTGATGGGAAATCATGTCATGAAGAATTTGCCACCAGTGACCTACTTTAAAAGCTTTTAAAAAATATCTCTAGATAAAAAAGAAATGCTAAGAAGAGGATCCTTGGGACATCAGGAAGAAAGATAAAATTTGGTTAGCAAAAATGTCTGTTGATCTCTCTGAAGTTTAATTTACAAAAAAATCCGGAAATAAACAAAGACATAAACAAAAACAACACAAAATGTTTTGAAGAAAGTGTCATATAGAGGCAATGTAGAAAGCTTCATTTTTCTCATTAAAAATATGCAGTTAATACAATTTTACTTACTATGTTATTCAAAATGAGAATTTGGCATTGAGAATAGCTATTGACAAAAAAGAAAGAATAACTATTGAAAAAGAAATTCACTTTAAAGGAAATGGTCAGAAAGGATTCTGACTTTTTGTTAGGAGTTTCTTCCTTATTTGGCTAATGTGTGATTGATGAGTAGATTATCTCCAAGTGCTCTTCAGTTGAGCTCCTCGCATTCTCCAATCCCATAAACCAAATTTAAACCAAATTTCTGGGAGAGTTCAGTGTCTCTACAGGATGTCACTCTTTGTTGTAAAAAGATCCACAAAAATCCCAAAGCGTTATAAAATACCTTATTATACATAAAATAACACCATTGATGAATAAGGTGGTTTTATTTTATGAAAGAATTTTAAAGATTTTAAGGAATGGTTTTAAGGAATTCAGGTATATTTTTCAAAATTAAACTCTAGAGAAGGGAGTTGATTGTATTTTACCATATTTTTGCTAACCCTGTTTTGTCTTTCTTCCTGATGTTACAAGGATCCTTTTTTAAAAAAATTTTTTTTTTTTTTTAGATGTTGGTGGACCTTTATTTTATTCATTTCTTTACACGAGGTGCTGAGAATTGAACCCAGTGCTTCACACATGCTAGGCAAGTGCTCTACCACTGAGCCACAACTCCAGACCCCCAAGGATCCTGTGGTTTTTTTTTTTTTTTTTTTTTTTTTTTTTTTGTGGTACTGGGGGTTGAACTCAGGGGCACTTGACCACTGGGCCATATCCCCAGCCCTTTTTTGTATTTTATTTGGAGACAGGGTCTCACTGAGTTGCTAAGTGCCTCGCCATTGCTGAGGCTGGCTTATGAACTCGCGATCCTCCTGCCTCAGCCTCCCAAAGTGCGGGGATTACAGGGGATTACAGGCGTGCGCCACCGTGCCCGGCTCCAAGGATCCTGTTTTGAGTGTACTTTCTGTGCTCTTCTTCCTTTTTCTTCAACTGTGATAATGAAGGAAATTAATTTAGATCAAGTGTTTATGAAAATAAAAAATTAGCCAATATTGTAGGGTTACTTCCCTGCCCTTCTCTTCTCTCCCTCCCTCCCTTTTCCTTTTAGAACCATTTGAGGGTAATTTGCGATTATCATTACCTTCTCCATAATGACTTCATTATATATCTCCCAAGAACAAAGCTATTCTCCTAAGTAACTAAAATATAGTGACCAGATTCAGGGAAATAAACAGCATTTATGCAATACTATCTCAAATTCCATTCAAAAAGCCTCTTTCTTTTCTCTCTCCTTTTTTCCTTCCTTTTTTCTTCTTTTTATTTCAACTAACTAGGTTAACAGGCAGGGAGACCTTGCAGAATGTATAACAGCTTCTTTCTTTATCTCTCTCTTTGATCTACCCTTCTCAGAGACTGGTACATGCTTTGTCCGCCCCATGCCCCATGGCTAGTGCTCTTTCCCATCAACACTTGTGAGTCTTTCCCATGTTCCTTCAGGTCTCAGCTGGTTCTGGCAGTCAGTTTGCTCACCTGATGCTCGTGGATGATGATGATGGTATATTATGATCCCATTTCCCAGGGGCCACTAGCAGTTTTTTCAACAACTTTCAGAAATGTAGGCAATTTCAGAAAAAACTCCAGGAGCCAGAAGAAAAGGTACAATTTGTGTCTCTTTACTTCACTGTAGTAGGTTTTCACCCATCCATAAGCATTTACAGTGGAATATTCAATTGGTTTTGGCCAGATTTGGGAAGACAGTATTTTCAATGGGTTAACAATATTCTTTCATGGAAAAAAAAACCAAAGTAAGTTACAGAATAATGTTTCTAGAATGAGTTCATTAACATAAAAACATTTTCTGTATATATCAACATATACTTGTATAAGCATAGAGAAAAGAATTGAAGGATACACACGAATTGCTGACAAGAATTGCTTTAGGGACATGGGATCAATTTTTTCTCTACATGCCACTGTAGTTTTTTTACTTAAACAGAACATGTATTTTTTCATAATTAAAAGTAAAAAAGATTAAAGTTTTTGAAAAAGTGAAGTATTCAGAGAAAGCACTCACAGCCTCTGATTTAACTCTGAACACATTGTTTGGCACGTAGGGATTCATGCTCAATGAATGAATGAATGATGTGGAATTATCCATGCTGAGTTTGAAAGAACTATCTTTTATATTAATCCATTTCTCCTGGATAAATTGTTTTGCTGTTCTTCCTTCTATGACAAATTTTGCTGAATTGAGGAGAGAAGCAAACTTGGAAGGAAGTAAGATTTCATTTTGGAGAAACAAAACTTGAAAAGGTCATTTTCAAGAGGGGAAATGAGGCTTTCTAGTTGGATCCCAGGGAAAGAAGTGTCAGCACGTGCATTCTGAGTTTTGTAGATCTTTTCCCTCAAATGTCTTCTGATTTTTGAACTTGGTGCATTCACCTTCTAGTAGTGTCCCTTTTCTTTCTTAAGATACTCTGAGTTCCAGACTGTGCACAATGACATCATCCTAATTGGTTAAAATACAAAATATTCAAATAGCTGTATATTTTGTCTGTCTCTTCATGGCACAGATGTCAGAAAATCAATTTAATTTTACCGATGAGTTGTTTGACTCTCATGTCACACAGGATTTGTGAAAGACAAAGCTTTTCCACACGTAGGCATTCATCATTTGCATTCCATCAACCTCCAAAGGGGCCTCATTTCTATCCAATATGCAGCCTTGGAAGCATCTGACTTAAGTTTTCCTTAAGCCACAGTTCTGTTATGTAGCAATGATTTCTTTCCTCCTCTCTCCATTCCTCCTCCTAAACTGTGCTGCCACTCCTCATTGCAACAAACTTTTGCAGTCGGCTCATCACGGGTCTACACACAAAGGAGTGGAACAAGTCACGCTTTCAGAAGTCTCAGGGCCAGCAGTCATCAAGAGCAAGGAGTGACCATGTCTCGATGCCACTCTCTTCATATCCTGGAGCAGCCCCACCATCACCTTAGCTGACACATCATGGAAAGGGAAAATGTCAGCCATCCCACTTTTTTTCACCTTCACAAATGCTTTAAACATAGGCTTGGAAAGTCTGTGGGCTCCTCACACGTTCTCAGATATATTCCTTTGTGCCTGATTGAGGTGAGATGATATGGTGCTCCATGGAAGGAATCTGGGCTGTGCCACAGACAGTTTGGGGCCATGGAACCATACATCTAGAGGCAAGCAGGGAACACCCTTTTGAATTGGAAACTCCAGCCATCCTGCACCTCGTGATGGCTGGTTTGGCACCACTGCTTGTTAACCTGACATTCCATGTGGGATCCTAATACATTTGTGACTGGAGCCTGGTGATTAGAGTGGGAGTGTAATGATAATGATCAGAGAGGTACAATGAATGTAATCCAGGGACTTTGACAAAGCTTGGCTTTAGTAGGTAGTGTGTGGAGGCTTAAGAATCTCAACTCTAGGGCTGAGGTTATGGCTCAGTGGTAGAGTGCTTAGTTTTGATCCTCAGCACCACATAAAAAAATAAATAAAATTTTAAAAAATTATAAAAAAGAATATATTTAAAAAAAAAATCTCAACTCTACTTTTTCTTAGCACTCCTTTGATAGATCTCAAAAAAATCCTAGCCACCTTTCCCATGAAGGACAAACACCATGGAAGAATTAAATAATAATGGGAATGGAAAACTGATATTATAATCATTGGACATCAAAGTGAATTGCCAGCCCTTTAACAACTTCACTTTATGTACTTCTAATACATTTCATACACCATACAGCAATTTCCTGGAATGTGGATTTTAACATACTGAACATGCTATTGGCAAGATTACTGAAGTGAACAATGGTTCATTAAATATCCTGGAACCCTTTCATAGCATTGAAACCAAGGAACACAGCTAACACCCTCTTTATGCACACACCAAGAGGAATTGTGCTTTTACTATATGTAGCTGTTGTGTTTCAAGGGACATGATTTTACCAGTAGCTTTGCCAAAGTTTTGCAATAAGAGGATTTTACTGTATTTATATTTTAGCACCACAATCTTATGCATTGAACTTTTTTTTTGAAGTACAGAAAAACCCAAAAAAGAAAAAAGTTCAGCCAGATTCAGATTACTCAAAGTTTAAGTTATAATCCAGCATGAAGATTATCCCAAACTTTTGCTTCTTCATCTTTAATGGTCTCATCTAAGATAGATGTTCCTGCTTAGTATCACATGTCCCAATCCCCTAAGCACATATACCCCAGTCGCTGGTAATATTTTCTGATACCTATTAATTTAAATTAATGGAATCTTTTGAGCACCTCTCCTTCTTATTCATGTAGAGCACATCATGAAGAGATTGCCACATCTTATCCATGAGGTACTTCTCAAAGTTAAACTATTAAGGACAGGAATAGCCCATCTGCGTGCTATGAATAACACCATTTGGGGAGGACATGCACAAATTCTGAGATAATTGTAGGGATGAAGCTATCTACAGATATTTCCTAGACCTTAGGAAGACACGAACCTTCTGGAAAGATGAACACGAGAAGAATCCTATTTAGAGTAAAGGAAATCTCAACTTGTGAGAGGGATTGCAGTGAGCAGAGCCAAATCCTAAGCAATCAGAACTTTCTTATTTTCTCTGTGATGACATTGTGACTTCCTGACCAAAAAGAAAAGAAAAAAAAAAAAAAAAAGGTTGAAGAACAAAGTTTTTGATCAATTCTTTAAAGTGTTTGTTTACATTATTTTACATAGCAACATGTTTACATGATTTTCTATTTATCTTTAGAATACCTACCGGGATAGAGGTCTACATTTAATTAGAAGAGATGGAAGTCATTGGCCTGATACAAAAATTTCAAAATTTGTCATAATGAAAGTTCGTCTTCATTTCACCAGTAATTTTGGTTTCCTTTTTTCAACCAAGTTTCAACTAGGTTTTGAGGCGAGGTGGACTTTCTCTTTTAGGTGACACAAAGTGGCATATGCACCAAGAACACTCCGAGTCTGGGCCCACCAGCTGCTAACACGCTTGACTGAGCTGGTGCCTCTGACTGTATCAATACAGAGGAGACCCCACAGTCTCCTCAATAGTGAGATTTGTCCTCACTTTTCCTCTGGCCGCTTACGTGCTGTTGTTGACACAGCCATGGGTATCACTGTGTCCGTGAGTGAACACGCTGGCCTTCCAGGCTCCTTGCTTTCTACCCACTTTCCGAGATCTTGACTTGGTCTCCTAGGAATGGCTCCTTTTAAGCCAATGGACAGGGAAGTGGATGGGATAGCTGCTTGAAAAACAGAGTGCGTTTTTAATGGAAAAATGAGGTATTTTCCATTGTGGTAAACTGTCCTTTTTTTTTCAATCATAAAATGCTTCAAAAGAGGAAGCAAAAAGAGGAACATACATTCATTTGTTTTAACTTGAGTTCGTAAAATGAGTTCTTGAGAAAACTGGCAGGCATCTATTTCGAAGAATGATGACTTCTTTTTGAGAGCCAAATATCACATCATTTCCAGAGTAGAACTGCCTCCCATAATGATCTAAATTTATAGAGATGACTACAGAGCACAAATTAGTAGTTGTTTGTGAAATTTCAACTTGACTTCATACAAGATACAGAGAGAGAGAGAAAAAAAAAAAAGAGAGGATCTACATATGTGATTATTCACATGACAAGATCAGAGACTGTGTGAAGAGTAAGACATCTTCTTTTGTGACCAGTTAATAGATACTAGAAGCATATTTTTCTAGCAGGTAAGTGGCACCAAGAGATTTCCAATCATGGCACTTCATGATAACTCCTGTAGTCCAAAATTAAGTATGGATGTTCACACTGGAGTGAACATTCATGCAAGAATAAAGAAATCACATTTGTTATTCATAGAGACTCTCCCTGTTCTAAATTCTGCCTTACTGTGGAACTAGTTTGGTTACTGATTATAAAGCACAACTGTTCCATTCAGAGAGGAGAGAGCTATGATTTGGTCCATAAGATGTTGAAAACCATTCATGAAGCCACCTACAGCATCCAACCACCAGGTTTCCACTAGCAATGGCAGAGAAAGCAGAAGGGAGGCAGTTGTGGTTGCTGCCCAGTTGAAAATTATGGTCCTAACAAGACTTAAAAGTGAAGTAAGTGGTATCTGTGTGGGGTATTTGTTATGTTCTCTCTGAAGTTCCTTTCTGAGCCCTCTCAGACCTTACTAGAGATAGTTTTTCTTTCTGTGCTAATTATCCTACATGACAAGGACAGTAGCAGTATAACAGCAGCACAGCAGCAGCCATTTGGAAAGTGGGCACCTTCCTCACCTGAACATTTCTGTCTGGTAGATTTCACCTGTTCCTTTTTCCTAGGAGACTCTTCTCTGTGATCAAAGAAAGGGTGACCTAGGCTATTTAGGCTGACTGTATTAGGAAGCATAGTGGAACACTCCTTTACAAAGCTGGGAATGACTGCTTTGAGAATCCACTTGAAGGTTCAGAGTTTCTGACTCTCCAGGCCCATGTATAGGACACTCCTAGGGAAGCTCAGTTCCCCAGATGGACTGGAGGTGAGTTCACTCTAAAATGAACTGGTTATGAGCATACACACAAGGTAAATAACATATAGGGAGCCCTTTCTGTGGGATAGATTCATTTTTACCATATTATTTAATCCCAACTACAACATTTCAATGAAGATATTGTGATCAACAAGGATGTAAGCAGGAACCTGGACTCACCCATGAGTGTTGAGCCCATAGCACATTTGCCTTTAGAAGGATTTAACTACATCCTTAAAGATGGGGGAAAAAAAAAAAAAAAAGAAAGAGGCCTAGTGACATCACTCTGCCAAGTTCACCAGCCAGATAATGGCAGAACAAGGAAACATGCTTGGTGCTGTGTGAAGGTTTTGTGCTGCATTAGGAACTGTGTGACCTGGCATCTCCTTCACTGTGTAGTCCCAGATTGGGGTCAAGCTCAAGAGAAATTTGCATGAGACTTGGAAGGTGTAAGTAAGGCAGCAGCCATTATCCTGAGAGTGTGGATATGAGGGTTCCAGGTGTTTTGACAGTGACAGCTCACTCAGTCTTTGCTGATCTGTTGGTGTACCTTATCGACATGAGGCTGTGGCTTGGTCCATGGCTTCCCCAGTTCCCAGGAGATGACTTCCCTAACTTCTTCCAGTTTTGAGCCAAGACAAGAGCCTTTTGCGATTTCATAGCAAAGGGCACCATCCTGTTCTGCAGGTTATCTATATTGTAGAGGGCGGAGGCCTTGAGATCCTGATAGGGGTTCCAGTTTGTCCTTTGTCTTCCTGCTTCATCTTCCTAATTGCTGGCCCTGAACTGTAATTGACTTCAGGATCACTACCAAATGCAGAGGTAAGAGCCTCCCATGAACTTCACTAGTACCCACAAGTATGTCTGATATAATCTCTACAATACATCTTTTATTTCGTATCATTTATGTTGGTTCCACCTCCCCCATTAAACCTTAGCCATCAGATTCTAGTTTTCCATACACAGCATTCACTGGGAAGTTTGGGGGAGAAGCAATGAGCTGGTTTCAATGGGATTTGAATCCTCTGGCTCTGGGAAACTGAAGGATTTCCTTAATCAGATGATAATGAATGTGGGAGATACAGTAGTTGCAGGACATAAAATTAAAAAGTCACTTCAATGTTTTCATTTATCTTAAGATTACATAGTAACTTCATGGGCAATTAAGTACTTAAGATGGGCTAAAATATGGTGTGAAAAAATATTTTGGAGGCTGTTTGTGGACAATATAAGAATGACATTTTTTTCTGCTTTCCCAGTCAATACTTTTCAGTTATTAGTCATAGACTGCATTTATGTGTGGAACGAACATCTATGTGGAAAGTGAAAGTGTGCTCTGCTGCTACCTAGGTGAAACATCTGGAGGATGGTATTTTTCCACTTTTCATTCATTTGGTGTCACATAGATCCAGGCATCAACACATGTCTCTTTTCCCTTAAGTTTTTCAAAAATACTATTTTATTTTTCAGTGATCTTTTTCTGGAAAACAATTTTGCAAGGTGCAAGCTATTCAGATGAAGTGCTGAAATCTTGGCTGTAGGAAAAGCTAAGTGTAACCAACCAACACTTACTTCAACCCCAACGGCAACACTTTGGAGGTCTACCCTTTGCCATTTAGCACGTTCCTCGAGCTGTCTGCTTACACACTGTGTGCCCTGGGACTTTCCTAGGTTTCTCTACCTTCTGCTTTTGGGGTAATATTGGTTTAGCTAATATTAAACCCAGAAGAACAACATTAAAAAGAACCAATTTTCTTGCAGGAGAGCAACTCATTGTTTCATTTTATTTTTCGGGGCAGTCTCTAACTAACTAACTAACTAACTAACTAACTAACTAACTATATATATATATATATATATATATATATATATCCATCCATCCTCAGTCCCAGATTTTCTGAATCTCTCTTCAATATGTACATTGTCTATCTTGGGTCAAATAATATCTCCATTTAGATTGTTCCTTTTTTTTTTTTTTTTTTTTTTTTTTTTTTTTTTTTTTTTTTTAAATCTCAGGATCAGGGTTGCCAGTATGTGATAGATCTTTTTCTCAGTAGAAATGCATTCCATGCATTATTTGGGATATACTTTTGCTAACATTTTTTAACTAAAATTTAAATTTAGTTGGGTCTCCTATATTTTGTTTTCTAGTTCTGGCAACTGTAGGGTAGACACTTCCTGCATCTTCAATACCCCAGGTCTCCCATTTTCCAAATCTTGCATATTGACAGAACTTTCAACACTAAGCTGACTTCTGGAAATCTTACCAGATTCTCCTTGAGTAATGTATTTGCCTTTTAGTGTTTGAATGGGTTTCTTAGTTCTGCAATTAAAACGGAACATTGATGAGGCATTTCATATAAGCCTGATTTTCTTGATGGCTTTGGCTGCAGAGTGGAAGAGTTGTTTGAAATGTCCTACCAATGCCATCTACCTTTCTGAAATGCAGTGCTTGCTCAGACAGCAAGTAGCTTGGGCTCTTTCTGGATTATATAGCTTTTCTTCTACTTCCTTCTTTTCAAAGTTGCCAGTCCTCTTTCTTTCTTTCTTTCTTTCTTTCTTTCTTTCTTTCTTTCTTTCTTTCTTTCTTTCTTTCTTTCTTTCTTTCTTCTTCTTTTTTTACAAAAGTAATGACACTTTTTCTTCAAATTTCTACTGGGTTTAACATTTGTGCATGCAGAGTTGGCAATGCAGAAATGGCTATCTGACTAGTCTGTGGAAGGCATTCTTAAGCTAGCCTGTAGATATTTATTACCCAGCATACACAGAGAGGGATTTGAGGGCAACTTGGGAAATAATGATACAGAGGAGGATATGGACAAAAATTAATAAATGCCTTTTGAAATGAATTTGAAAATAACATTGGTCTGGCTTTCCCACATTCTAAAACTAACACATATTCAATGTAGATCAAAATGCAAAGCATACAAAAGCAAAAAGAAAATCAGTTATAAATCTTGACATCCAGAAGCAACCATTGTTAATAGTTTTGCTATAAGATTCTAATATTTTTTTCTATAAGTAAATGCATCATTTGCACAAAAGTAGCTTGCTACACAAAAATACTTGGCACAGGGCATAGTGAGGAGGAATAACTGGCAAATTTTCAGAATGTCCTGTTTTCATGTCAGTTCTGAAGACTGTTGAGTTGCTGGGCCTTCTCTTGGTGACGAGCCAGCAGCAGTCATGAGTGAGAAACTTAGTGTGGATTTCATAAGAACTTTGTCACAAGTCTCACATTTCCTGTAGGAAAGCTGAATTTGCCAGCATACTCTCTATAAAGCTGCAACTGCATTCAGCAGAAGACTTGCTGAAGAGAGAAATTAATTCTCACGGGGAACATAAAATTAATCCATTAATCTCTGAATGCTAAAGACATTGATTTCCTTCCCATCCTTTGGCTGGTTTTCTGCTGTATGTAATGTTAGTTTATTTCTATAGTTAGAAAGGAGATGAGGCAGCTTGGGAGAGTGCAGGAAGCTGTAGGACTCTCAATGAAGTTCTGGGCCCTGTGGTTCTCTGTGCAGGTCTGGCCTGAGACAGGGCCCTATGGACATCTGCAGCCCACAGAATGCAGGAACAGGGCTGTTAAACTCCTATTATTAACTCAGGGATGGTAGGTGCTGCTCATTGGGCACTCTCTATAGTGGCCATTGATTTCAGGCTTTATCTGAAGTACTTTAAATTCTTACCACTCTGAAAGGTAGGTGTCATTTTTCTCTGACATGGAAGGGAAAGTGCAGACTCTGACATTCCATAATCAGTATTCATACTCCTGGTCTTTGTGACCTTGGAAATATTATGTAATCCCCTGATATCTCATTTCTATCCTCTGTAAAATGCAGGTAAAATGCAGATTGGAATCTGGCTTGGCCAGAGTCTGTCCCAGGAAAACCTGAGTCAGGCCTTAATTGAAAGATATCTTGGATTCTTTCCTCCAGCCCTTTTTCTCTGTAGCCGCCCCTTGCCACTCCGCACAAGCCAAACCTCCCCTTCCCTCCCCTTCTCCTCACAATTTGAAATTTCCAGTGCCCAGGCTGCAGAATGTCTGCTTTCAAAAGGGTGAGGAGTGCTATGCTGCAGGGCCACACGGTGTAATGGGAACATTAGCACGGGCATTCTTGGGATTCCCAAACCTCAAGAACATGGGGAATGATTTTCTTATATGATTGTCTGGAACTGTAACTGGTTGAAGGAGACATTTGGTGGCAAATTCCTTCTTTGTGTTCCCCAAAACACACAACTTGGGAAGTAGATACCTACTTTTCTTAAACTAGTTGGGCTTTGATGTGGATTTAAAAGAAAGTCATATACTACAACCTGCCTTTTGTTCAGAATCTTAATAACGTTTGGTCATATTTGTGCTGACTTGTCATGTTTGGACCTAGGCAGAGTGCAAGACAGACTTATCTTTCCCTGAATGAGCCACAGTCACCCTTGCACACGGGTAAGAATCCATTTTCTTTCCCTTCCTAAAGGGGTTAGGGGGAGAATAAGGTTGAATAGTAATTATAAACATCTGGTGGTTTCTTTATGATTTGGTCATGCTGAAGTTTTTGGGAAGCCTTCCATGAGTCTCAGTTAATATCTTTCCAATTATGTTTGGTTTGACATTTGCCCTGGGCCCTGTGGCTTCTCATTATGACTCTGGAGTTATCCCTTATGCTCTGGGCTTGGTTAGAAGTTCACCAGGGAGGCAGGGATTGCTGCCATCCAGGGCAAAGGCAGCCAGCAGCTCCAAAGGGCCCAGAAGAGACTGTCCAGACAAGGAAAGGAAAGAGAACTCAGACATTATTTGGCCATATACTTTGACTTTATTTTATTTAGGAACTCCATAACCCACATAAAAGTAGAGATCTTCATTTACTGAAGGACTCATTTCTGAGTTAGAGACCTGGCTGAGAGTTGGGCCAGAATTAGAAGTGTGTGAGAAAGAATTGTATGATTAGCAACACAACTTGCCTATCTGTATAATAATATGTCCATTAAATTCAGTCTAGATATTGAAAATCTAGACCTGAAATGGAGGAGAGTGTATGGACTAAACATGCTGGAAGTTTTCATTTGACAGGTGTTCTGTTTTGTTGGTGTTTGAGCAATTTCCATACAGGTAAATCTCTGTAAAATGATTCTGGGGGATACAGAAGAGACATTTTCTTTTTTAAAAAAATATTTATTTAGTTTAATTTGTTATACATGCTTGTAGAGTACAATTCATTTCATATTACATATAAAGAGCATTTTTTCAAGTCATTGATGTTACAGTAATTATTTTTACACCATTTGTGTTTTTATATATGTACTTAGCAGATTGATGTCTAACTCATTCTGCCATTATTCCTATCCCCTTGACCCCTCCTTTCCCCTCCCTCCCCTTTATTCTATTTAACATTGCTTCATTCCTTTCATCCCTCCTCCCTTGCCATTATAATTCAGTATCATCATATCAAAGGAATCATTCGACCTTTGGTTTTTTGGGATTGACTAACTTCATTTAGCATTATTATCCAACTCCATCCGTTTGCTTGTGAATGCCATGATTTTATTTTCTTTTAGTGCTGAGTAGTGTTCCATTGTGTATATATACCAAAGTTTCCCTATCCATTCATCTATTGATGGGCATCTGGGTTGTTTCCACAATCTAGCTATTATGAATCTTGCAGCTATAAACACTGATGTGGCTGTGTCTCTGTAGTAAGCTATTTTTGAGTCTTTTGGGTATAAACTGAGGAGTGGGGTAGCTGGGTCAAATGGTGGTTCCATTCCAAGTTTTCCTAGGAATCTCCATACTGCTTTCCAGATTGGCTGTACCAATTTGCAGCCCCACCAGCAATGTATGAGTGTGCCCTTTTCCCCACAACCTCACCAGCATTTATTATTGTTTGTGTTTTTGAAAGCTGTCATTCTGACTGGAGTAAGATGAAATCTTAGAGTAGTTTTGAATTGCATTTCTCTAATTGCTAGAGATGTTGAACATTTTTTCATATATTTGTTGATTAATTGTATATCATCTTCTGAGAAGTGTCTGTTCAGTTCCTTAGCCCATTTATTGATTGGATTGTTTGTTTTTTTTTTTTGGTGTCAAGGTTTTTGAGAGCTTTATATATCCTTGAAGTTGATGTTCTATCTGATGTGCTTGTGGTAAAGATTTGCTCTCATTCTGTAGGTTCTCTATTCACCTCACTGATTATTTCTTTTGCTGAGAAGAAGCTTTTTAGTTTGAATCCATCCCATTTATTAATTCTTGGTTTTAATTCTTGTGCTATAGGGATCTTATTGAGGAAGTTGGGGCCTAATCCAACAAGATGAAGATTTGGGCCCCCTTTTTCTTCTATTAGGTGCAAGGTCTCTGGTTTAATTCCTAGGTCCTTGATCCACTTTGAATTGAGTTTTGTGCATGGTGAGAGATAGAGGTTTAATTTTATTTTATTACATGAGGATTTCCAGTTTTCCCAACACCATTTGTTGAAGAGGCTGTCTTTTCTCCAGTGAATGTTTTTGGCACCTTTGTCTAATATAAGATAACTGTAGGTGTGTGGTTTAGTCTCTGTGTCAGAAGAGATATTTTCTATACTCTCAAAAACCATATGGCTTAGTTGGGAGGCAAATTAGGTGATAAGACATTTATATAAAATTATAGAAAATAGAGAAAATGAAACATGTACTCTAATTTATAAAGATGCCTCTTGGAAAAAACTTTTGTGTTCAGTACAATTTTTCAAAGAGACAGGGTTTGAAAAAAAGTATGTTTTGATTGTTTGTGCTTTTATATATTTTCTAGTGAAACATTTTTAAGATTGTGTGCCTAGCACACAATCAACCCCTATTTTAACATAGATTTTAAAAAATGCAACCCTTCATCTACTGCTCAAATAGCTCTTTCAAAGACTTCAAAAAGGAACAGGATGCCACGGGCTGATGATGCTGGGGAAGTCTCCTGTATGGTTTTGAAATAGGTGAGGGAAGGTAGTCTGGGATAATTGGTGATAAAAGAAATTGAGGGCAGACACTGACAGGCAAAGGTAGGACTGAGATCTAAGTGTTGCTCTCAGATAATCACCAGCAGCAGCCATAACTTTTCTTTTTCTTTCTTAAAAAAAAAAAACATAGTTGTATTCAAAACAAGTATTCTTTTTTAAGGTAAGAAATGGAAGAAAAATATCTTGAGGTTAGAGGATAAACAAGTCCACATTCTTAGGAGTGAAAACGATTAAAAACACCCTTATTTTTCTGGAAGACAAAATTTTTGAAATTAATTGTTAGTCTTGCTGAAGTAAATCTTTTGAAACTAGACTGGCCCCAGGACCAAAGTTGAACTCCAAGGCATAATGGAGCCATAGAGTTAAGTTTGCCACAGGCTCTGCTTCTTTATCACTTTCTCAGTTCTTGAGTTTTGATGATAAATATCAGGGAGTTTATATAACAAGTTTTACTTCCAGAATTAGGTACATAATGCTCTACTGGTGGCATAAGGTCAGCTGTGTCTTCCAGAGGTTAATGTTAATGTAATCCCAGGTGAATTAGACAGAGTTCTCCTGAAAAACAGAACTGATATTTTAGAGAGATTAATTATATATATATTTCCATATACATATTTGCATGTATTAAATATGTGCAAATTATATCACACATATACACATTATAAAACATGGAAGTATACAAATGTAAATATACATATGTACTATTCAAATGTATATGTCAATATATGTAAATAAAATCATACAAACTCACATATGTAGAGGGATTGTAAAAATTTTAACAAAATTGGCTCACATAAGCAATTTTTGAAATCAGAAAATGAAATCTGCAGAGCAGGCCCACTGCCTGGAGACCCTAGGAAGAACTGAGCTTGTAGTCTTGAGACTGAGGGACACAGAATGGACACAGAATTCCTTTCTTTTTGAGGGACTTCAGTCTATTTTCTTAATTCCTTCAGACTGATTGGATGAGATCCACTCACATCTTGGAGGATGATCTACTTTACTCAGTCTACTAATATAAATGTTAATCATATCTAAAAATTACCTTTTCATTGACTTCTTTCTGGTGTTTGATATAGCAGCTGTGTTCTATGCCCTAGCCAAGTGAAATAAAATTATCACCAGTGCCATCTTCCTATAGGTTTTTAGGATGAAAGTATCACCTTTTCCAACCTTTAACCTTCAGATGACAGAGATGGATGTAGGGGAAGAGTGAAGGTTTCCCCACCTCATATCACAGCCTCCTCTGAGGTAGTCAAAGAAGCTCTGCTCCACTCTCCTTCCTCATTCTCCTCTTACATCTAGTAGAGAAGTTAGGAAGCTCCCTTTTTCTCAGAGAGCTTGAGTAGGGCCATGGGGAAAAGCCCAAAGGATAATGACCATGGTACACTGAATTCCATCTCTGTGTCCTAATTAGCTTAGACCTGCCCCATGGTCATGCATGAAGGCAAGGTACAGAGTAGTTTTGGCAAAATATGCTACTCCTGCCCTTGTTTTTTTCTCTTCTTTGGATGTTTGGGGCACTCCTACTGCTGCTAGATTGAAGATTAATGGAACCGCAACTATGATGGTTGTAAACAAGAATCAACTGTACCCTTCATCAATCACAACCACCCCACTACCTATTCCAGCCACCAGGGCTTTTTCAGTTTTTTTGCAGTGGGAAGAGGAGACTGTGGTAGACTTTGTCATCTTCTCCATCTTACACATCTCCCCTTTCCCCTGCTGTGGTTTCAGATGCCTTCTAATGATGGAGTTTCTGGTGGGTAAGAGATAACAAAAGGCTTACCTATGGGGACTGTGTGATTTTGTTTTGGCGGTCTCTGGGCTTGGTAGGTAAAGTGAAGCTGACTCAGTTAGACATGAACTATTTATTTGCTGTTAATGCAGTTGAGAATTTAACTCTTATGCATTACTATCAACTTTCTGCCTAATTTCTTATAGTTACATTCAATTTTTGGTAACTTTGATAATCAGGTTTATGTAATATTACTGCTGTATTGAGTAGTAAGCCATAATTTTTCCTTTGTCTTCTTTATTTTAATATCTCTTCCTCCAAACCACTACTTTAAAACCCAAAATTACCTGTTTAAATTTTTTCTATCATCTCTCTCTTTCTCTCTCTCTCTCTCTCATCTATCAAAACTTTCTTCTAAACTGTTCCAACAGATCTATTAAATTCCTATTAATTTTTGCAAATGCTCTAGTTCATGAATGAAGTGGTGTATCAGTTTTTGTTTTTTCCCTAGAGATCTCCCTCCCATCTCCCTCATTCTTCTGTCCTGCTTGAGGCTGGCTTCCTTCCAGGTCTGCTGCACAGTTGACATCATGGGACTCCTTTTACACCATCCCATCAGTTTCTCTTATTTCTTGCCCTAGATACTCGCTTCTAGGATATAGGACACTTCCCTTCTGACTTCCTCTTTTGCTTTATTGGAAATCATCCACCAGCAGGTTACCCATGAGTTACACTATATGGACGTCAATTCTTTTTTTTTTATTCAAAGTTGTTATATATGACAGTAGAATGCATTACAATTCATAATACACATATGGAGCACATTTTTACATATCTCTGGTTGTATACAAAATATATTCATACCATTCTTGTCTTCATACATGCACCGAGGGTAGTGATATCCCTCTCATCCTACCTCTTTGCCCCCTCCCTTCCCCTCCCTCCCCACTGACCTTTCTAGTGTTCCTCTAATCCTCTTATGCTCCCCATCCCATCCCCACTGTGAATCAGACTCCCTATATCAGAGAAAACATTTGGCATTTGAATCCTTGAGATTCGCTAACTTTACTTAGCATTATATTCTCCAATTTCATCCATTTACCTGCAAATGCCATTATTTTATTCTCTTGTATTGCTGAGTAATATTCCATTGTGTTATATATACCACATTTTCTTTATCTGTTCATCTCCCAAGGGGCATCTAGGCTGGTTCCACAGTTTAGCTATTGTGAATTGTGCTGCTATAAACATTGATGTGGCTGTGTCCCTGTAGTATGCTGTTTTTAAGTCCTTTGGGAATAGACCCAGGAGTGGGATGGCTGAGTCATAAGGTGGTTCCATTCCCAGTTTTCCAAGCAATCTCCATACTGCTTTCCAGATTGGTTGCACCATTTTGCAGTCCCACCAGCAATGTATGAGTGTGCCTTTTTCCCCACATCCTCTCCAACATTTATTGTTGTTTGTGTTCTTAATAGTTGCCATTCTGACTGGAATGAAATGAAATCTTAGAGTAGTTTTGACTTGCATTTCTCTAATTGACAGAGATGTTGAACATTTTTTCATGTATTTGTTGATTGACTGTATATCTTCTTCTGAGAAGTATTTTTTTCAGTTCCTTGGCCCATTAATTGATTGGGTTATTTGTTTTTTTGGTGTTAAGATTTTTGAGTTCTTTATATATTCTAGAGATCAGTGCTCCATCTGACATGTGTGTAGTAAACATTTGTTCCCAATTAGTAGGTTCTCTATTCACTTCACTGATTGTTTCTTTTGCTGAGAAGAAACTTTTTAGTTTGAATCCATCCCATTCATTAATTCTGGATTTTAATTCTTGTGCAATAGGAGTCTTATTAAGGAAGTAGGAGCCTAATCCGATATGATGGAGGTTTAGGCCTACTTTTTCTTCTAATAGACACATTGTCTCTGGTTTAATTCCTTGGTCCTTGATCCACTTTGAGTTGAGTTTTGTGCATGGTGATAGATAGAGGTTTAATTTCATTTTGTTGCATACGGATTTCCAGTTATGCCAGCACCATTTGTTGAAGAGGCTATCTTTTCTCCAATGTATGTTTTTGGCACCTTTATCTAATATAAGATAGCTGTAGTTGTGTGAGTTAGTCTCTGTGTCCTCTATTCTGTACCATTGGTCTACATGTCTATTTTGGTGCCAGTACCATGTTGTTTTTGTTACTATTGCTCTGTAGTATAGTTTAAGGTCTGGTATTGTGATGTGTGGACATCAAATCTATATCTACATTTTTTAAACTGCTTTCCTGAACAGTTGAAATTCCCTCAAATTATAAAAGTGTTGTTTTGTGTTATCTTGTTTTTTGAACAGAATTGGTGTTAAGAAGTCAGTTACCAATCTAATCTCCAATCTAGTAGTTCCCAAGAACGTTGTCTGGAAACTTTGGATCTTTTTTGTCTGATGATTTAAAATTTGACGATGATATTCTTGGTCATTTTTATTTATTTATTTTTCATTTAGTCATTGGGCTCTTCATGAGCTCTTCAATTGGGATACTTAGTACTGCAGTTTGGGGACATTTTCCTATATTATTTCTTTGGCAACTTAGTCCAGTCTGTTTTGTGTAAAACTTCTATTAGTTGGATATTGAACCTCCTGAATTAATCTTCTATTTGTCTTGTCCTTTATTACGTTTTCTCTCTCTGTCCTCGTGTTGCTTCTGAGAGAATTTCTTTACTTTATTATTCTGTTTTTCTATTGAATGTTCTATTTTTGCAGTGACAGTTTTTTTTTTTTTTAATTTTAAAAGCTCATTTTCATTCTTTGAGTATACCTTTCTCTTGTTTAAAATTATCTCTGAATATTTCTTTTGATATAATATCCTGTTTTTTATGAGTATAATATTATAATATTTTTTTTTCTTATCTGTCTGAGATATTAATAATAGTTTTTTGAGGCTTTTTTCTCTCTCCTGGTTTTGCCTGTTTTTCTTGAATCCAAGTTTTAGATGGAGTTCAGATCTTCTCTGTGTACATTTCTCTGGGCCTCAGCTAAAACTGAAATGTTTACCCAAAGTATGTTCTTCTCACAGAAGTTCCCTGGAATACAAAAGACCAAGCCCCACAAGCACATATATCACATCTATTCACATCACATCTGTCCATATTCCATTGTTCAAAGAAAGTAATGTGGTAGAGCCCCAAATCAGGTGGGCAGGGATGTAATATTTGCTCCAAGGCAGCTGGTTTGCTGGACAAATGATAACATGCACACACATGCATATTACACACACACACACACACACACACACACACACACACATATGTGTAATTCATAAAGCATATAGGCCTTATATCCTTTAGCTTTAAGCATTTAAATGAGTTTAGTTTGGCAGGTTTGAACCATAAGTATTGCTTATATGGTTTGTAAAAATACCACAGAGAGTAACAATTTCTACATTTTAATTTTTGTGGTGGTAAGAATAAGTTTTATTCCTTACCAAAGTTTAGAAAAAGGGTGCAGCCGAGATTCTATTCTCATTGTGTATCAAGTATTTCATTTGCTTTTAGACAACAATTTCTCTCCAGTTGAATTCTGATGTACAGTTATGTATTTGTGTTCATTGAATTTACTAAAGAATCATTTTCATTACTTGGGTAGTACCGTCTTCCTTCAACAAACATGAACTGAAGCCAATGAACACACTCATTTATGGGAAGAAACTGTACTAGGGCTATTGTAGGTGGCATGGTAGGTGGATACCACACCAGCTTCTTGCTTCTGGAGGTCTCATTGGAAAGCTTGGCTCAACTTCCTAGTGGAAATATGTCTAGTGGTCTCATCCTCATCTCAGACGTCTGTTCACTTTACTCAACCACTGCGTGTTTTGGCACAGTGTGCTGACTTCTAGGCAGAGGCCTCCAGAATGGTACATGCTATTTCTGTAGGTTAAAAATAAGGTATATATGGAAGCTTTCAGACTGTCTATCTACATCAGTTTTTCAGAAAACTGCATATGCAGTACCCTCTGTTTGATTTTATGAACTCTTGATTGAAACAGGGCATCCTATCTCATCCTGGAATAAAAATTCCAAAACTAGATGGCTTGTATTTTGGATTTTACCTAAGAAGTGTGAAACTAATTAAAGACACCACTTCTCAGCTAACAGAGACAGTTTTGTGTGTATGTGGTGTGTATCAGTATGGCAGTTAGGTTTGATCTGTTGGGGTGAAGCTTCAGGCGTATACGTGCGTGCGCACACACACACACACTCCTACACTGGGATACAGGAACATACCAGAGTTTATGAGCATTGGGATTTAATTCTAAGAAACCTTGTCTTTTGGCATCTGCCAATATATCCTCTGGAATTTATTATGTGCCCGCGGTGACTCTCTGACCAGCCCTTCTTCCCTATTTTCAGTCATAGCTTAATATCAGCTCTTGTCATCTCACACCTGTATTATAAAAGCAGCTTAGACCCTTGTCTCTCTGGCTGCAATCATCCCCAGTTTCACCCTCCATCTTTGGCTGAGAGCATGACTCTGAGACATTGCTCTTCTCTTGTCACCTCCTTCTCCACCTCTGCTGAATAACTCAATCACACTCAAAAGAAGTTGTCCTTGTATAATTTTGCCAGGCCTTAGGTGGGGGAAGGTAAACCAAGTGTGTCTGATTGTTAGAATCACCTGGGAGATAGTAACAAATGCAGATTCCTGCCTTGCTTCTGTTGATGGGATGAAGGAAGCCATTTTATATTTTTACAATCTACATGTGTGTGTATTTCCTGAAAACAATTATAAGATTGTAAGCTATCCCCTGTTAATGTTCTTTGAATATAGAATTGCCCCAGAACCTAGCTAATAAGTTGGGAAGGTTTGAGATATATATTATATATAAATTCCTCATAGAAGCTTAGGATAGTGGCCATTTGTTTTTGTTTTTAATGTTCTATTCCTTGATCTGGGTGCTGGATGCCTGGGAATGTTTTTGGTACATATTACATATATGACTTTGCATTTGAACTTACACACACACACACACACACACACACACACACACACACACACAATTCACTCTATTTCATTTATTTTGCATTCATTCCATTATTCTTCCTGAAACATACCACTTCAAAATGTTTTTGCTGACTTACTTGAGATACACTGTGATCACTGCCAGTTACTTCCAAATATAGCATTTCTACATTTTCCCTAAAGCATACTGGACCCTTGATTCATGTTTAACGAGTGTAATTATGTTGTCTTTCTTTCGACATCCTAGAAAATGGTTTTGGGAAGGAAAGCACAGAGTCGTCTGACATGGCTGTAGGTTAGAACCCAGTCAGAGCTTGGGTCAGGGAACTCTGAGTTCTGGGCAAAGTCTCCTGGCACCAGATTTTGCTTCCCACATTTTGAAGCTGGATTACCTTTAAAAAGTGGAATAAAAAGTGATACGGAATGCAGTACTGGCACATATTATGCAACCAATACACATTCAGAGCATTGAGTGAAATTTGGAGAATGAATGTAAATATTGTCAACACATTATCTCTGTTATGAGCCCCACACATAATTCCCTGCTTAGTGTTTTATTAACTTACAGGTGTGACCCAATAATATTATTGCTTCAAGTGACAACTGGTAATTTTTATGACCTAACAGGGTTTTTGATAAATTTGTTATTATTGTGCATTCAAGTGATGAAAAGTTTGTTCATTCTTTCTAGTTTTAGAAAAAACTGTTGTTCTTCTCTGATCCTGCAGTCAGGATTCAGGCATAAAATGAATAACTGCTGACCAAAAAGAAGTAGAAGCCTCATTGCCTCATTTTTATTGTTCTCTGTCATGCGGGCACAGTAAGAAATACCACTCCAAAAACCTTTTTTTGTATAATAGGAAGAGTACGGCTCACATTCAGGTGTTTACAAGAGCTAATACTATGACATGCATCAGGATAGAGTCACTGATACAGAGCAACTGAAGAAGACTTGGCGAGGCAACGTGAGATGAATGATGAGTGGCATGTTGGTCTAAGGAAGCCAGAGACTGAAAAGGTTATTTCTGGCTGGAGAGGGCAGGGTGACTTCATGGGGAAGATGATACTTGAAATGGATCCTGAAGCATTTGACAGGGAGTGATGGGGAAAAACAAAGGCAAGAATGTGGGAAAATGCACGCACTTTGCTGGTAAGTTTACCTGGAACAAAGCATACAAATGGAGTCTTCCAGCTAGGTAAATCAGACCAGCTGGCGAGATTGCAGATTGCCAAGGATGTGGAATGCAATGGGGCCACAAAGTTAAGGGGTTCTTCAAGTGTCCAGGTGTGAAATAAGAAGTGTCTGAATTAAGATGTATCAGTGAAAATAGAGATCTAGTTATACTGAGAAGCATTTATTTGAAGATTTTAGTGAATTGGCTGATTGTACTGTAGAGGACCAGGCAGATGAAGTATTAATGACTGCATTTTGAGGCTTAGTGGTGTAGGTTACATTTCCATCAACAAAACCCTTCCTTCCTTCCTTCCTTCCTTCCTTCCTTCCTTCCTTCCTTCCCTTCCTTCCTTCCTTCCTTTCTTTCTTTTTTAAACAGCTATACTTCTAGGAAAATTCATGTATATTTACTGTCTTCTCTTTCATCTCAAATCATTGCCCCCTCTCTGCCGTATGTCCTCTGTCTCATTGACTCATCCAAGTCACCAATGACCTCCACCCTGTCAAATCTAACAGGAGTATTTCAGGTTTCAAGTACCAATTTCTTTGCTGTATGGACACTATTCACATTTCCTTTGTGAAATCCTCTGTCCATTGTTTTTAGGAATTTTTTTTTCAGCATGAAAAGCATTTCAAGAAGAGCAAAAAATCTGCATAGGAACCAGAGGTCTTTAGCTCAGTAACAAAGCTGAGCACAGTGCAAAAAACATACAATATGAATTGTTCTGTCTAATGCATTCCTGCAAAGAAGTCTTTACTATTTTGTTTCTTTATATGAAAAATGAGAATTGCAAGCACACCCCTGATCTGCAGATATGACAATATCTAATTAATGAATTGCTCTAAAGAGGGAACAGAACGTATGAGGTGCTAAATAATATTGTGCAAGTGGAGATTAAATTTGAACAAGTGATTTATTAGACAAGTCTAACAAGTGATATCATTGGCTCAAGGGAGTAGAATTGGATTAGTTTATAAGATCACTTGAACTTTGAGCAATGGAGTCGTGGATATTTGTTGTTGTTTTAACTACAGGGAACTAGTGTAGCTTTTAGGTTTCCAAGCTTTGGAATGTGACATTTATTAGGCCTGCAACTCCATCAAAAGTGATTGAAGCTATTAAACTATTGTGGTTAAAGGAGTGAAAGTAAATAGATGTTATCCTCTGCTAGTTTTATGGAGCTGTAGTTTTGTACACAGATTTGATGCTAAGGCATAATCCATGTTTATTATTCCCCCTAATGATTGCTATATCACATTTTCTCATTTTGCAAGTGAAAACATAACTTTTTCCACTGCAGCCACATTAAACTCCACTTGGGACTTCAGGCCCAGCTGCAGTCTTTCTCTCTGTTTCTGTTGCCATCAAAAGCAATAAAGATTCTGCTGTCAAGGCAGGTTTGGGGGAGATTAGTGTTGCCCAAAGTGGCAAAAAAAAAAAAAAAAAAAAAAAAAAAAAAATACAGCTCCTGCACTTGTTCACTCTCGCTTCAAAGTAAAGAGAGACAATCAGAGGAGAGACACTTGTGTTTGGTGGCTCTCATCTTGTGCAACCCTAGGAGCCACTCAGCAGTCAGAGAGCCAACCAAGAAGACAATTTTAAGAACTATTTGAGAAATACACTTCCTCTTTCAAATAATTTTTCAGCCTTTAGGCTATGTTTTGGAGCCTTGATTTGGGGACAAAAGGGTTTCCAGTTACCTCAAGGGGGTATTATATCTTCCACTGGACAAAAATTATCCTCTTTTCAAATACATATAAGCCTCATGGAAGTTCTGTTTTGTTTTGTTTTTGTTTTTGTGGTAATGTTTGTTTCTGGCATATGTGAAAAGCAGCCAGATAAAATACATCAAAATTCAGCACACAGAATAAAGATTGGTAGTTGGGATGGGGAAAACCTCTTCACAATTGGCTGGAAACTGAGGCATGGCATTGCAAAATGAAACTATACCTAAGTGAAATTTGTTCTGTGGGTCACAGTACTTTTTTGGCTCCATGTCCCCCACCATTTCATTTAATCAGCTGCAGTTTTAGTACATCTGTGGCTCTGACTCCTCTTTTTTTTTTTTTTTTTTTCTGTGCTAGGGATTGAACCCGGTGTACTCTACCACTAAGCTACACCCCCAGCCCTTTTTAAAAATTTTATTTTTAGACAGGGTCTTGCTTTGTTACCAAGGCTGACCTCAAACTTGCAATCCTCCTGCCTCATCCTCCAGTATAGCTGGGATTACAGGCACGTGCCATGATGCCCAGCTCTCTGTGTGTGTGTGTGTGTGTGTGTGTGTGTGTGTATGTGTAGTACTGGGTGATGTAACAATAAAACCCGGGGATGCTCTACCACTGAGCTACTCTCCCAGTATTTTTAAATTTTTAAAATTTGAAATTTTGAGATAAGGTCATGCAAAGTTGCTGAGGCTGGTCTTGTGTTTGCTATCTTCCTGCCTCAGACCCTGAATCACTGTGTGTGTGTGTGTGTGTGTGTGTGTGTGTGTATGTGTAGTACTGGGTGATGTAACAATAAAACCCGGGGATGCTCTACCACTGAGCTACTCTCCCCAGTATTTTTAAATTTTTTAAAATTTGAAATTTTGAGATAAGGTCATGCAAAGTTGCTGAGGCTGGTCTTGTATTTGCTATCTTCCTGCCTCAGACCCTGAATCACTGGTGTGTTATTGTGAATCACAGAGGTGTGCACCACTGTGCCCAGCTTCTTCTATTATTTTAACATACTAGGACATTTCAATTTCTAATACCTATCAGTGCTTACTATTTAATTTCATGTTGATATTGCAAGATGGTTAGGAGTAGTCAAAATACATGTTAAATTTGTAACACAGTGAATGGTACATAGCAGGTGCTTGATCAATAATAGATTTTTCCCTGCTATCTTCAAGATTTATCAAAATAACATCAAATACATAGCCTTTCAGTAGGGGAAGTAGTTGCAATATTAAGATGTCACAATAAAAAAATAGAACTTACTTACTTACTGGGGAGCATAAGCCACACAGACTCATAGTGTTAATCCTGCTTGCAGATCTACTTGACCAGAACTGAGTTATCTGATGGAATGTTGGGACAATTCAAAAATCATTCTTTGGGATTCAGTAATGCTTCATACATATTTATTACACATAACAGGCACTACTGGGCACTAGGATTGGCAATGAGGTTTAGCATTTGATTGTGTTTGAGATCAGGAACAGTTATGATTCTGCAATTTATTCTTAATTCAAATAATAAGTTAACTAGTGACAGAAGTGATTGGCTAAAGAGATCAAATGGATGTTTAGGTTAGTTATATAGTGACTAGCTGGTCTTTTTCTAAGTTCAGAAGGTTGCTTTAAGGTTGAAGAATTGTGGGGCAATTCCTATATTTATAGTTGTGCAGCAATTCCTAATTTACAAAGTGCTTGCCCATCTTATTTAAAATATTTTTAGTTTGCTTCTCAGAAAAATTATAAAATTCCTTGATACAATCACTTTGAATTTTCTTATTATTTCAGAGACAATATTCTACATTTTAGCATCAGATTCTTGAATAATGACTGATAATGCCTGGTTTGTAATCCCTTGTGCTAAACTATAGCCTGATGTACAATTGTGACTGCCAAAACTTCATCACACTGCAGGAGTTGAAACTAGTTAGATATTATCCTGGGATTAGCCATCAAATCATCTGGAAATTGAGTAACCATCATGTGGCAGTAATTTATTTTATTATTTTTTTACAAAAAATATTTACGTTACTCTAACATTCTTTGAGATCAAATTTTAGGACTCTTAAGAACCTAGAAAAGGTGATAAATAACTGTGGTTATTGTCCTGTTCCCCATGGGGGGAAAGCTTTATACGATCACAGCTATACATGGAAAGAGGTGCTGTATTTTTCTGTTATGAAAGCCATTGATTTGGATACAGAGAACTCATATTTTTATTTTAAAGCAGGTTTCTTAAGAGATAATTTATGGTGGGGGTGGATGTTGGGCTTGCTTGTATGTTATCCAGTGTGGTCTCAAAATTATAGGCTTGAGGGATCCTCCCATCTCCTTAAACAGTCTGTTTCTGTGGTCAGTATAGATCAGTCTATGATTTAAATTTGATCAGTAGAAACATAATTAGTTCATATTTTTCAACCATGTAATTGTATACAGAATATAGAAATAATATAGCAATGAAGTTTTGCATTTTCATTCCTTGTACACAAACTACTAACTGCTATATACCTTTGGTGTTAATTAATAACAGGTTTAGAAATGTTGTGGTAAAATTAGTGTCATTTTGTTAATAAAAGTACATTCTTCAACTGGTCAGAGTAGTCCCCCGAAGTCAAGGTTTGGGATTTAGTACCAAATCCTGCTGTGTGTCTTAGGTTTATATCTATATGCAAGCCAACAGTCTTGTAATGTCACAAAGGAAATGGCTAATGAGGAATTGATGGATTAGTATAATCCATCCTCACTCTTGGAAAAAAAATTTAAGCCCTATGGATGATAGGTCAACAGAATTTCCATACACACTTTTTTATGTATATATTTTAATTTTGTTTATTCTTCTCAAACTGAAAATGAATGTTCCTTTTAAGAAAGCATGATTAGAACACAAAAATTTAAAGAAGCAGAAGAAAGAAAAAGATTAAATCATAATGTTACCATGCTGAACAAGTCACTTCTACATTTTCGACATTGTTGCTTTATATATTCTTTCAGGCATTTAAACAAGTTGAACTCTTATGTTGTACAGAGTTTCCTTCTTGAATTTCTTTTCTGTGAACCTCGTGTCAGAAGTATCCCATTATGTAATAAAAACTCTCAATTGTTGTTACCCTCTCAATTGGGTACAAAATAGTTTATTTTTGTGAAGCATTGTCTTATTAATTATTAAATTTTCTATGATTTTAGTCATGTGCTTTTTCTCATTTTTCTTTCATTATAATTAATTCTGCAGGAGATATCCTTGTCTTCAGATCTTGTGTCATATGTCTGATTATTTCTCTTGGGAGAGATTTCTGATTTCAAGTGTATGAACAGTTGAAGGACTTTGGAAATATAAAGTCAAATTGCTTTTCAGTGAGATTGATGGTCCTGCTTGCTCCAGTGAGGATGCTACCTCACAGCACTGTCAGCACCCAGGATTATAATATTTTAAACATTGCTCATTTAGTAGGTAAAAAGTATTGTATGATTTTTAAAAATACCTTTATTTTATTTTTACGTGGTGCTGAGGATGGAACCCAGTGCCTAACACATGCAAGGCAAGTACTCTACCACTGAGCCACAACCCCAGCCCAAGTATCGTATAATTTTAATTTTCTTTTAGAGTACTAATGAGGTTGAGCTTTTAAAAAATGGTTTATTTATTAATTATTTGCATTTCCCTTTTTAGTAATTATCTGCTCATGTTCTTTGCCTAGTAAGCTGAAATTCTAGTGTTTTTAAATGGGTTTGATTTAGTTATGCACATGATGATTATATTAAACTTTCTCCTACTTGACACAAATGTTTTCCCTAGGTTACAGTTTTTAAAATATTAATTAACATGTTCTTATATGGGAATTACAGTGTATATTAAAGTAAGCTTTATTTACATTTCTCTTTTGTAATTTCTTCCATTGAATTTGTGCTTAGCAAATATTTCCACATTCAGATCAGATATTTTCTTTTGATTTTTGTGATTTTCATTTTTAAAATATTTAACTCTTCATTCTGTTTGATCTTCATTTAAGTGTATAAATATAATTCGAGGATATAAGTAATTTTTATTAATATCTAACAGATTGTCCCAAGTCCAATTATAGAATAATGCTTTCATTCTCCACTAATTTGTGATGCTCCAGTTTTAAATATTTAATGTTTATTATATTAAGGCCTGCTTTTGAAACTTTGATTTTATTTGATCTTTCTTTCTAGTCTTGTGTCAGTACATTTTAATTTAATTAGTATAGACATAATATTTTAATAACTTTTATTACTAGTTGCTCCATTATTATTCTCATTTGAAAATCAGGTCATCTGATTTTTATTTTTCCAAATGACTTTAAAATCAATAAAACAAAATAAGTGGCAAAAACTTTTTGCTTAATTTTGGTTGTTACTGTGTTCAGTGTATCTATTAATTTGGGAAGAATTATCATAGTAGCATCACTTAACATAAGATAGTGAGTTAATTACCTTACAAATTAAAACAAAACAACCACATGTTGAGGTGTAGGAACCCTGAGTACTATAAAAGTGCATCAGCAAGCTGAACTTGGGTCTAGTCATTTGGAGCAAGTTTCTTAAGATTTGAGAACTTATTCTCCGATCTGTAAAATGCTTACCTTGCAGGGTTGCTTTGAGGATCAAGGAAAAGTAGAGTATCAATACCTTTTAAAACATGAAAACATGTACATTTTTAAAAGTTAGATTATTTTGATTCTTAAAAAGCAACCACATATGCACATGCTAGGACCAGACTCTGAAAACTACAACTGATTTTCATTTGTTCAAGGAAAAGTAGAGTATCAATACCTTTTAAAACATGAAAACATGTACATTTTTAAAAGTTAGATTATTTTGATTCCTCTAAAAAGCAACCACATATGCACATGCTAGGACCAGACTCTGAAAACTACAACTGATTTTCATTTGTTCAGCTGGAAATTTAACTATGCTTACTGTCCTTCTATTCTCTCTAAAAACCAAATAGTTCAATTTCTCTCTCTCTCCCCCTGCAGATACAGTTCATTTACAACGCCCCAAACTTCTTAATACCAGAAAGAATGCCTTGGTACTTTATAAGCAGGAGGCCTGTCAAGCAAATTGCTCTTGGCAGGAAAGCAGATCATATATCTTGAGCTTATCTACCTCTTTAGACTGCAGCCAGCCTGGATCACCCCAGGGTAGACACGCGGAGCTCTGGCCGACCCACACTGAACCGTCTGGGCTGGGGCTGCCTTGCCCAAGGCAATCGAAGAGAGTTGGCTCTCCCCAGCCTGTCATTTAGGAAGCTCAGCTTCTTCCCCTGGAGTGATGACTTTCTGCTGTCATTTTCAAACTACCTACTACTGTTTATTTCGAATCTAAACATCTGGGTAGTTTAAAAATACCTAATTTGTCGAGGACACAGTCTGTGCTCTAATTTCATGTGCACAAGACACATGACAAGTAAACACATTGATAGCAGGATTTATTAAAATGCAACTCTTGCAATATAATCTGGGGTCAGGAAGATTTAGTTCAATCTCCAGTGGCACCATGTATGATGGAATTTTTGGTCTGAGAGAGACTGAACTATGACTAGCCTAGACCTTTCATTTTGCAAGTGAGGAGGTGGATTCAGAGAGAGGGTGTCTTTTCCATGCAATGTGCTGGTCAGAATTGGAGCTGGGAGCAGAAAAGAACCCAGCTTCCTGAATTCTCTCCCACTGCTCTGACACTGCACCATTCTGAAGATGACACATTGTAATGTGGTGTTCAAAGTGTGCTTGACAATCTGGGAAGAGAAAAGTGATAACAATGAGTGAATATCCTGAAAGTATCAGGCTCACGACAAGATCACTGAAGCTCAGTCTTCTAAATGTGGGAAAATAAAAACATTGAAAAAAAACCGCATTTGCATTTTGAAGAGTCTCTTAGTCTTGGATATCTTCTTTCTCATTTATAGGAAACACTGAATAAAATAAAGGTTTTTATTTAGGAATCTAATAGAAAACAAAAAAGATCTGATAATAATCTAGGTTTTAAAAATATGAATGCCAGATTTGTTCATCTCCTCAACCAGTGTGGTCAGTTCCACAGATGGGTTATTATTAAAAATGGGGACAAAGAAGGTCTAATTGCCCAAATCTCTTTGTCTGGCTTTCTGGATTCTTCTCAGTCTGCTCCCACCTGACTTAGCCACTTCAATTTCCATTCATGCCTGACCAGAACTCTGCTTTTCATAAACTGAATTCCAACTTTTCAGAGTCTTATAAACTTTGCTAATTTTGACTTGTATGTCTTTTGTTCACATTGTTCCTTCCCTTGGAATATTGGTGACTTTAGTCTGGGAGGTCCTTTCCCAACTTTGAGGGTCCTTATATCCACTTCCATGTCACATTGATACTTAGATCATCTAGCATTGTCTCCCCAACTAAGTTGTGAGTCCTCAAAGGTAGGAAAGGTGAGATTTTCCTCATAAGTATCCCCAAGATTAATATGTTACAGTATGGGACATGAATAAATTAAAAAAAATTCAGGTGCATGTGGGAGAGGGAGAGAGTCTGGTTGAGAACTGCTTCTATTTCTTGTCACAGACCTGTTCCAGTCAAGTTCAATGTAGCCCTTCTCTATTGATTCTCAAATTCTCATTACCAAAAATGAAATGACAGCCTCTGGGGTGTTCTCATTTCCCAAATTTCTCTGATTTTATTTCATGGTCTCTTTTCCCTGAATGACCTTGTTTCTCTTTGAGTCATGGCAACAGTTATTTGCTTTTCATATACATTCTTTTCTCTCAAATTGTTTCAGGTATTTACTTTCAAGATCTATAAAGACAACTGTTAGAATAACAAATTAGGCAGACAGGCTGACTAGAGCAAAAAGTCTGCCGGAGGCAAACTAAAAATGCCTCTTCTCTATGCTTGTAATTCCCAATGACATGTCTTTATTGTAGCTGGCTGTCTTGCATTGCGGTGAACTGGGTCTGTTTGCCTTTCTCCCTTTAGTCTGTGAGTTCAGCTTTATGTATTTTTATGTGCTGAGTACATGTCATAGTGTCTGGTATACAGTAAGGCACAATAAATGTGTGTAGGACATGAAAGAAATTTAAGATTTCCTTAAGCAATAGTTTTTATGATAAGATCCTTTTTCTTCCTTTTAATTTTTTCTTTGATTTTTTTTTAAGCAACAGACAAAATGATGTTTTAGATACCCTCTGGCAACAAAAAGTGTCCTCTTTCTCCACCTCATAACCTCTTAATTTTCTTTGCCTATAATCTCAACTGTTGTTTGCTTTGTCTGTGGGGTTGTGAGCATTTGTCCTTTCTATTTAAGGTTATGTGTGACAATTTTCTTCTATGGAAAAAAAAAAAAAAGGCCAATTCTTGCAGCAATGGTTTGCTGAAGTTGGTGAAATGGATTGGTTTTGTTGACAAATAGTCTTGGTCTAAATTGCTGACATTTCTCAGTGTTCTGCTGAATTGCACAACATTGTGCAACTTTATGTGGAAATAAATGAGTTTATTAGTGATGAGTTGTGTTTGTGGCTGTGTCTGTGTGTGATAATAAACATCTTTTGTGGGTAATTATAGCAATAATAACACCATTCTTTTCAAGTTCACTCTTTACCATAAACTATGCCATTATTCATTTCAGTGGGAGCAGGTGACCTCAAAGAATGTTATGAGAGTAGCTTGTTGAAACAGAATAATGGACTGTAGACTCTGAGTAATCCTCTACTGGCAGGGCTGTGAGATAGCTGAGTAGAGGGCTTTGCCGATGTTGGTGGTCCATAATTCTTCTATTTTAAATTGTTCACATCCAGCATGGCTTTGTTGCATTAGGCCTGGACGTTACCAGTGACTGAATACAGCAGAATGTTTTCTGGAGCTTGCCCTAGTCATTTGCAGCTTGTACCTCCAGGCTGAGATGATATTCCTGCCCTCACAGAGCATGCAATCTAATTTAACTGTACAAGATGCTCAACCCCATAGATGGCAAGAACCTGCAATGTGCATATAACCAAGTCAAGTTGAGCTGAAGGATAGCTGGAATGACTGGGCTGGGTATGGAATGGGGTTAGCATGAAAAGCTTTGTGGAAGATGAGCCCTGGACTAGTGAATACAAGAATCGGAGGATGTGGTAAGCAGAAAGGAGCAGACAGAGTGTTTTAGTTGGCCTGGAGAAACGCATATGGGAAGTTAAGGCAGCAATGAGTTTTGGGAAATGGAAGGGAAATGAAACTATGAGATAAGCAGCCCAGCTAAGATTCCCTCCAGCAGGGAGGTGGAGGGGAGAACATTACAATATCAACATCTTGAGCATTTGCTATGTGAAAGGCACTGAAGACAAAGGTGAGAACAAAATGGACTTGTTCTCAAGGACATCAGTCTCCTCTGAGACAAGCTGTAAATGGATCATTTCAATGTGCTGTGACACGTGCTGGGCTGGAGATGTGCACAGAACACTGTGGAAACCCAGGGCTCAGGATTCAATGTATCCTTGAGAAAGGTGGCAGGTGGTGTGGGGGTTGGAGGAGCACAGGAGAGGCATCGTGGAGGCCTAAGATCACTCTGATAAAGACATCTATGCAGGGGGGAGTGAAGAGGGCATGGGAAAAGTTCTTACAAGCAGAAGGGATAATTTGAGGAGAAACTTTCACACATGGAATTATGTGATGTTTGCTGGGACTGCCTAGTAAATCTAAACCTGTGGATCATCAGGTTTGAGATGAGGTGGGTGAATGATGGGAGATGTAACCGGGACCACAGACAGGAGCAAACCTGTGGTCAGCTTATCTTGCGGGTGGTTAGAGCTGGAGAGGGGTTGTAAGGAGGGGATAAGCAAGGTGGGATTTTAGACTAATTATTGTGGCAATGGTGTGAGGAAGGGCAAAGGGGAGGGCAGTGACCATGGAGAATGGAGAGGAGGGATGGGTACTAAAAGCACTTTTCACTTAAATATTTGAGGATGCTGGACTGTTAGGACGTGGAGGAACAGAGAGAGGAGGGAGGCATGAGCTCTTGGCTTTGGGGGCTGAGTGCAGGGCACACTGCCTGTAGCTCACCTAGGGTTTCACAGTCTGAGCTTGAGAAGCCCCTGGGGTACTATCAATAGCAGCACATGAATCTGCCTCATTCCACTCTTCAGCAGCTTGAAATGTCAGAGGACTCAAGGCCAAAGCTCTGGTTCTGGCTCCATCCCTTACTGATAGCACTGCTGCAGGAAGGTTAACCTCCCACAATTTTTGCTTCCTCATCTGCTAGTGATGTCTGTCCCTAGGATGATGAGGATGGTGAGGATGGTGAGGATGCTGTGAGGACCAATCTGGAGATGGACAGGAAAGATGATGGGGCACTGTGCTCTTGATGGGCAGCACCTCTCATGAGATGGCTGTCTGCCCGTTCTCTCTCTGATCAGCCATTTTTTCTTAAAAGAAATGGAGAAGCTCTGTCATTCTCACCATGAATTCTAATAGAACAGATGCTTGGAACCAGCAGAGACAACTCAGCATTTCCAAGGGCTTGTGGTTTAACTTTGAGTCAACATGATTCTAACACCTTTTAACATTCTTCTTATTTACAACATATGGTAGGTGGCAGATAGTGGCCCAGAGCCTCCCAGGGCTTCAGGGCTAGCACGATGCTTTTTTGAAGTTCTAGGAAAGCCTCTGTAATATTTTTTCCCCTTTCTGGCATGAAAAAAAAATAAGCAGAAACATTTAAGCAGATTTAGATGTTTTCTATTAAAAAGTAAAAGGAATGAGAAAGCCATAGTAGAATCTGTAGGAAGACACTGGTACCCATCTGTACACATGAAAGTCAAAAGAGACTTAAGAAAGGACGCTCCCTACCCACCCACCAAAAAAGAAAAAAAGTTTACCATAAGCCACCATGACTCAGAGTTCACAGATGGGAAGAAACAGATAAATTAGAGAAAAGTTCCTGAAAGTGCTCTGAAAGTGTTCCTGAAAGTTCCTGAGATTGACTGACATTGTTTCCTGTGACTGGCAAGAGCTGCTGCTGGCTTGAGCAGTTTCTTGGTTCTTCCAGAAGAGTCAGAAGGCTTCACATGAATTTTTTAATGTTGGAAAATCAAGCAGGAGAAAAAAGAAAAAAAAAAAAAAAAGTTCTCTCCCTCCTCCCTTGCCTTTTAATATCATTTTCAGTAGCACAATGCATTTAAAATAAGGCATAGTTTCCTCAGAGTAATATGGCCTCAGGACATGATTTAGATGGAAAATTTAAGTAAGATTAATGCAATTTATTATCCGACAGGATATCCCTACAAGCCACACTATTTGGCTGAATTTTAGATTCCCAATCTAATATTTCAGATGAGATTTCCAGATGGGGGTCTTATTCCTCTATTAGTTTAGTCAGGGTGATATAGAGTTTGTAAAACAGGAGAGGTTAAACTAGTTTTAACACTTGATTAATCATTGAAATTACTTTGTTACTGTTTGAATTCACTGACTTTTGTTTATTAAGTAACTCCCTAAAACCCAAAGCCAACACAAACTAGAGGCACAATTCCAGCTTTGCTAATTTATTCGATGACTTCTTCAAAGGAAAATTTTTTTTTAAAAGTAGTAAATTTATGCTTACATTGAAAGGCTGCTTGACGCTTGCTCTCGCCTTGCAAAAAACTAAAATGCAGGTTGTAAAGACTGAGGGAAACTCATATGCGTGTACACACACACACACATACACACACCCCTATATTTTAACTTCCTGGAACATTTATTGGGTAGATAAAGCTTTAAAACAAAGTGAATGAATAATTATCAGAGACTTTGCTTCTTCTGTCGAGAAACAGAACACGAAACTGTCTGAGGTGACAAACCACATATCCATTCTGCCATTTTATAAACCACTGGCCAGTCTATTAAGGGAGGCACATTCCAGCACACCCAGTGATGCTGTTTTGGATGGAGGGTTGGGCCTGGGGAAAGTGGCACAGACAATTAAACATGGTCACAGCAGGATGCAGCCCTTCTCATCCAGAAGCAGGGAGGGAGCTGATTCAGAAAGTGGACAAAACTCCCATCCAGAACTTATTTTGGGGATGTGAAAATTTCCTGAAGTCTGGGTTTGGTAAATTGATTACAATCTCTTTTCTGAGACCTATCAGGAGCAAAACAGTGACTTACAGACATAAATTTGAATTCCAGAGTCTCCGACTAACCCAACTCATAAATGAATTCCTAAATGCTGACTGAGCCAGAAGACCCAGCACTGGAAAACCACTTGGCAGGAATCATTAGTTTCAAAATGAGATGAACTGCTCTATTTAGCCCTCATTCAAAACTTTACAGAAATGCCAGATTTCCATAAACACAGGTTTCCTTGAATTTCCAGGGCTTTGATTAACTGGTGGATGAGGGTGCTTCACAAATACAGATTTGTATGCAATATTCAGCTTGGACGAGACTGGGGTTTGGAAACCAACACAAAGTATTCCCTCTCCTTTCTAAGAGGTTAACTCTTTCCCATTTTCCAGAAGGCTCCTTTTGTTAGGAGGAGTTGGGAGAATTAAGAATTAGTCTATGGTTTAAAAACGTAGTTATAGATCATATTCTTGTCATTCATGTCATCATCTGTTAAGCTTTTTATGACTGATTGACAGCCCACTGCTTTATAGTGTGGCTTTAATGCCCCAAAGGAATGAGAGAATTAAAAAATACACTCTGTCTCTGCTGAAAAAGTCGTAAAGTTGTGGCTTCTACTAAGTAAAGAGATTGCTTGCAAAGACATATTTTCTTTTTTTAAATGTGTTTTCATTTTTCTTCTTACTGCCGTTTTTCTCCATTGGTACTAGCACATTCGGCAGTGAACCTAAAATTGGTACAACATACATCTGCAGAGTTAAAAGTTTTGGTGGTGGTTGTCGTCGTCTTCGTCGTCTTCTTCTTCTTCTTCTTCTTCTTCTTCTTCTCTCCTCCTCCTCCTCCTCCTCCTCCTTTTTCTTTTTGGCTTTCATGTTCAAGTCAATAATAACAAAATAAATTTGAAGGATAAATAGCCAATTTTCTGTATTCCAAAAAGCTGTTTCCTTCCACAGGCATGAGTTTGGAGCTCAGGACTGACTTCACTTACGGCCTGGATTTTGTTGCCTCCTGTGGGCTTCTCCCAGATTTTGTTCAATGCTTGTCATTTGTCTATGGAATTTTAAACACCAAAGATTATGCAAGAAGAAAATACTAGTTAAGCTAGTTAGACTGTTAAACCAGATTGATACTTTTGTTTTTAATGGAAGGGCTGAAAGATATTCAAAGACAATGTACATGAATTCTAGATTGAAGTTTAATTTACTATAAGGTTAAATAGACACAGGTATCAACACATTTGGCTTCAGTTTTAACTATTTCTGGGTAGTAGAAACTCATATGCTTATTTATATGAACTGAATCTTATCAGAGATTCTCCGAAATGTCAGCTTCCTGTTACAGAGATGAGTTGTATAGAAGTCATCCCTAGAACAAAGGAGATAAAAAATTGTCCTTTAAACAGGATAGCAGGAACATTCCCATAGTTCAGAAGAGATGGACTTAGCCCAGGGATGATGGAGCAGCAACCCATGGAGTCATTTTTTCAAGTAGGACAGTTTCAAGACTTTTATTCCAGATTTCTCCTGATAATAATTTCACACATTCAGTGTTTGACTCAAGCTTCACCTGCAGTACCTGATTTGCCTCCTTCCTGCCCTTATCCTCCTTTTCTTCATTATCATGACAACAATGTCCTGCCCTTAGTCCTTGGGGATTAATTTAGAGACTGACCAAGGCAAAAAATAATTTAGGCTGTTTAGCTTTTTTCTTCTTCCTTTCCTCTTTTATCCCCCCTCCCCTTTTTTCCTCCTTCTTCCTATTTCCCTTTGTGAGTCAATTCCCCAAGATGCATTTTAAGGACCAAAATCTGAGAAGGCTCTATAGAATCCTGTGTGTGTGTGTGTGTGTGTGTGTGTGTTGGTTGCAGTGGGGAAAGCAGATGCAGATCTCATTGGCACGTTCTCTTGAACCTGCTAGCTTATAGGACTTTAGAGATTAGTCTTTGGAGCATTCTACTACCTCAGAGATCCCAAGAACAATGAGATGCCCTAGGGCTGAGGATTTTGTATAGGGTCAGAAAAAGCGTGATACTGTGTAAAAAAGAGGGAAGAAGTGAGAATGATAAGATAGCACAATCTACACAATGATATGGCCACATCCCCCGCCCCCCCCCCCCCCAATGGTCAATCCTCATCTTCCCCTTGAAGTGCCCGTCAGCTGTTGCCTGGCAGCCACTCCAGCACAGTAACCTGCTGCCATCGCTGCTCCTGGTGACCTCCAAGAAGGAATTTCTTTTCTACATAGTGGGCCAAGCATACTTGTTCTTCCCTACCATCCTTCATGCATTAAACATTCACTTATTTGCAGGTTTCTGTGCTCTGGGCACTGTGCTAGGCACCAGGAATACAATAGAACTTGTAATCCACAGAGGAGAGGGAACTTTATCAAATCACACCAATTTACAAGTGGAGAAAATCCCATGAGAGCAAAATGCCTGGCACAACCTATCATCACATACTGAGCCTGGTTGGGAGAGTCTGGGACAGAATGTAGCTGAGTCTGGAAGCTGGGGAGACAATATTTAGATGAGAGGGGAGAAAAGAGTTTCTGGTCAGACAACTGGGTTGTACAAAAGCATGTGTTCTCTCAGCCACAATTACACTGGGGTCCAGGTGTGGAGGAGTAGAGGGGGTAGGGAACATTTGCCTTCACTTCTGAGCTGAAACTGGTCACCAGGGTCTTAGAACCAGTTTGGCCACCTATACTCCACATCTCCCATGACCCCTCAGGTAAAAAGTCGCTTTGCCTTCTGGATCTAATCTCTCAACATACCTCCCTACCAATACCACCCCCCCCCCCCCCGCCAAAAAAAAAAAAAAATCAGTGCATGGGGGACTTGGGCCAAAACACACAAAAATCAGCAAGCACTTCTTTGTCTTTCTTCTTTTATGTCCTAATGGAATAAAACCCATTCTCTTTCTTCAAACAAACATTACACAACAACCATGGGTCTCATGTTTATCATTTCAAGCTACAGAAACATGGAGCATTCTGTTAAATTTGTCTTTGGGTTCACTCCTACCTTAACATAAATTGCTCTCTGGGAAAAAATGATGCCTTCCACTCATAAATACATTGGGTAATGATAAAAGCATATAAATAGCCGACAGATATATAAAAATAATGCTCAGCATCACTAACCATCAGGGAAATGTAAATCAAACCACAGTGAGATATCATCTCACCCCAGCTAGAATAGCTATTATCAAAAAACCAAAAAAATAACAAATGTGGATGAGGATGTGGAGAAAGGGGAACTCTTGAATACTGTTGGTGGAAATGTAAATTTGTAAGTATATAGCCATTATGGAAAACAGCATGGAGGTCCCTTAAAAAAATTAAAACATGGAAAACATGGAACTACCAAAGGAAATAAAATCAGTATGCAATCTGGCAATCCCACTACTGGCTATATATCCAAAGGAAATAAAATCAGTATGTCAAAGAGATGTCTGCACTCCCATTTTGAGGACAGCATCTTACCTGTTTACTGCAAATTCTTTGCTCCTATGGTTTGACTTTTACATTTGAACTGTTTTATTTCTTTATAGCATTCTGACCCTGCACCCCAGAAACCATCTCATGCAGCTCCCAGTAACACTCTTCTCTCTTTGGTTTGTAACCCTGGACCCTTTTGCCCCTGGAAGCTATTTTGAGGACAGCATCTTACCTGTT
This sequence comes from Tamias sibiricus, assembly GCA_025594165.1. Taxonomy (NCBI): domain Eukaryota; kingdom Metazoa; phylum Chordata; class Mammalia; order Rodentia; family Sciuridae; genus Tamias; species Tamias sibiricus. The sequence goes on from CM046669.1 coordinate 53,537,834, forward strand.
CATCTCTCAGTGAACCTGGATACCCATGTCTTTTGTATGGTGACCCTCAAATCATACTGTATGAAAAGCAATCGTTTTGTCAAGTTTTAATGAGATTCTCCTTTGTTCTGATTTTTAAAATAGCACATGTTAACTTCAGAAAACATAAAATCCAGAAGCAACAGAAATATAAAAAATTTATTAAAACATGCAAAAATGACCAGTCTAGATATTTTTGTGTATTTTTTCTTCCAGTATACAAATATATTAAGTATTCATATTAATGTACATAGTATCTTTGTTCCTGCATTTTCACTTAACATAAATATTAAGCATTTCCTATATCAGTTAAATTATTTGTAAACATTATTTTTTAATCGCTACTAATATTATTACTCTATAATTTACTTAATGAATCCCCTGCTGTTTGTCATATTAAACATTTTTTGGTGGGAAGGGTACCGGGGATTGAGCTCAGGGGAACTCTACCACTAAGCCACATCCCAGCCTTATTTTGTATTTTATTGAGAGACAGGGTCTCACCGAATTGCTTAGCGCCTGGCGTTTGCTAAGGCTGGCTTTGAACTCATCATCCTCCTGCCTCAGCCTCCTGAGCCACTGGGATTATAGGTGTGTACCACTGCATCCATCATGTTAAGATTTTTTTATGTTTAAATCCTCTTACTAGTTTTGATTGATTACCTCAAGATAGAGTGCAAGAAGAGAAATAATTTATTTATTTCTTAATTCATCATTTATTGCTTTCTTCTTTTGTGGAGATGTTCTTGTGGTTGATGATTAAAATATCGTGCTAGGTTAAAGGACAAGCACATTCTAACATTCTTTTTAATATATATATATACATATATATATATACATATATATATATATTTGTTGTAGTTGAACACAGTACCTTTATCTTATTTATTTTTATGTGGTGCTGAGGAACGAACCTAGCACCTCTCATGTGCTAGGTGAGTGCTCTAACTGAGCCTCAACCCCAGCTCCCTGATATTCTTTATCCATATTTTTAAACTGGAAATTTATATCAATCCATTCCTATAGGGAAAAATATTTCCTGAGGTTTTTTTGTTTTGTTTTGTTTTGCTTTGATACCCCCCCCCCCCCCCCCCCCCCCCCCCCCCCCCCCCCCCCCCCCCCCCCCCCCCCCCCCCCCCCCCGGGTTATCCCTTTCCTTTGAGAGCTTCCTCTCTCCACCTTGAGATTTGTGTCAGTTAGAGTGCTTCCCTCCTGGCTTCCCAAAACAGAAACATCAACATTATCTATGACAACAATTCATCTGATCAGCCCGTTACCAGGCGCTGCCATTATAATTTTTGTGTGTGTGGGGTGGGTGGGTTGTTCTCGTTTTTCCTTACAAATTGTGAGCTATGAAGATGACCAGGATCATATTTCCCATCACATGGAGGCAACCCAAGGATGGATCCGCTGCAGTGGAAACCAGAGCTGAGGGGTGCAGGGGGTGGACTGAACCCCGATTATATCACGACACCACTGGGGTCCTCCTGGGAGTAAAACCAGCTAGCTCTACTCTGAGATTTCACTAGGAGAATTCATTTGTTCACCCTTTCCTTCTTTTCTTCCTTCCTTTTTTTAAAATTAGTTTGATTTGAATTTCCAACACCAGTAAAGGAGAGAGTCCTCCTTGCACCTTTTTCAGTCATTGTTACCACTCAGGAAAATAACATTGACATACAAAAAATCCCTATTTGCACAAGGAATCTTTGTGTGTCTTTGCTGAAATTTGGACACAGACATAGTTTTGCTCATTAGTGAGGCTGAGATTTTTTTCCCATATTTAGTGTTTGGGTCCATTTTACTTTAAAAATATTTGCAAGCACAGCCATTATAGACAAAAGTATGGAGTGTCCTTGAAAAATTAAAAATAGAGCTAATATATGACTCAGCAATCCCACTCCTGGGATTATAACCAAAGGAAATGAAATCAGCACCTTCTAAAGATGTCTACATACCCAGGCTCATTGCAAAATTATTCATAAAAGCCAAGACGTGGAGTCAATCTAAATGTCCATCAATGTAAGAATGGATAAAGAAAATGTGATACATGCATAAATATATACATACACACTGGAATATTATCTCCCCTTTTAAAAGGAGATCCTAGCTGGGTGTGGTGGCTCATGCTTTTAATCCCAGTGGCTCAGGAGACTGAAGCAGGAGCGTCACAAGTTCAAAGCCAGCCCAAGCAACTTAGTAAGGCCCTAAGCAACTTAATGAAATCCTGTCTCAAAATAAAAAAATAAAAAGGACTGGGGATGTGGCTCAGTGGTTAAGCACTTTTGAGTCTAATCCCTGGGGGAGGGGGTAGGAGTTCCTAAGGAAAAAACCCCTGTCATTTGTGACAACATGGATGAACATGGAAGACATTGTTAAGTGAAATAAGCCAGACATATGGTTAGGTCCCACCTATTGAGGCTATCTGTGTACTACGCACTTTGTTCAGTTTTAATCTTTTCACTACTCTAAGTGATAGACTAACTGTTTTCATATATGCGAGTTTATTATGGTTGTTTTGAAATTAATTAAAAATTAATTATATTAATTAGCTAATAAATTAATTAATAAAACCAACAAATTTATTTTTTAAATCACCAATTTTATTTATTTATTTATTTATTTATTTAGTGGTGCTGGGGATTGAACCAGGGCTTTGTACATCCTAGGCAAGTACTCTACTAACTGAGCTATATCCCCAGCCTGCCAACATTATTTTATTTTATTTTTTTGTACTGGGGATTGAACTCAGGGGCACTTGACCACTGGGCCACATCCCCAGCCCTTTTTTGCATTTTATTTAGAGACAGGGTCTCACTGAGCTGCTAAGTGCCTCGTGGTTGCTGAAGCGGGCTTTGAACTCGCGATCCTCCTGCTTCAGCCTCCCAAGTGCTGGGATTACAGACGTGCGCCACCACGCCCAGCTGCTAATATTATTTTTTAATATGATTAATGTTGATAGAATTTATATAAACAGAAAGTCTTTGGAGTACTCTATAACCTTTAAGAGTATAAAAGTGACCTGAGGTGAAAAGGTTTGAGAACTCCTAATCTAATTCATAGTAAATTCCATTTTTATTAGGTATTGATTTAATTATTAACTAATTAATATAATTATTAATATTATTGTACAATACAGTGCTTCAAAAGTTAATATTATCATCAATAATATTGTTGTATAACAAACTGCATATATTTAAGTATATAATTTGATGTATTTTGACATGAGTGTCCCCATGAAAATATTACCATAATGAAAATGAATATATCCATCACTCTCAGTTTCCTAATGCCTTTTGTATTTCTGTTCTCCCTCCTCAGATTTGCCATACCCAGGCAACCACTGATCTGCTTTCTGCTGATACAGAATAGATGGTATTTCCTAGAGTTCGATAAAAATGTAGTCATATATATCCAATTTTTTTAAATGAAAGACTTTGTTCAACTCAACATAATTATTTTGAGATTTATCTATGTTATTGTACCGAAAGTTTGTTCCCTTTTATTGCTGGGTAGTGTTTCATTATAGGAACCTTATGAGAGTATACTTCCACAATTTATTTATCCATTCAGCTCTTGGTGTGTTCGCAGTTTTGGGCTATTATAAATAAAGCTGCTACATGTACAATTTTTTTCATGAACGTACAGTTCCCTATCACTTAATAATGGAGATACATTTTGAGAAATGAGTCTTTAGATGATTTTGTCATTATACAACATCATAGAGTCTACTGACACAAATTAGAATGGCTACGATGTCACTAGGTGACAATCATGAGGGGCTAGGGTTGTGCATGTAGACTGTTGTTTACCTACATCATTATGTGGTACGTGACTGTCTGCTTTCATTTCTCTTGAGTGAACACCAAGCAGGGAATAACCGCATATTATAAGTAAATGTGTGACTATTTAAGAAACCACAAAATAGTCTTCAAAATAGTATAATTTTGCATTCCCTAAATTCCCACCATCAGTGTGTGACAGTTTCATTTCTTACACACTCTTGTTTGTTTATTTATTTATTTATTGGGTACCAGATATCGAACCCAGGGGTGCTTAACCACTGAACCACATCCCCAGCCCTTTTTATTTTTTATTTTGAGACAGGGTCTTGCTAAGTTGCTGAGGGCCTTGCTAGGTTGCTGAGACTGGCTTTGAATCTGTATCCTCCTGCCTCAGCCTCCTGAGCCACTGGGATCAGAGGCATGCACCACCACACCCAACCCACACCCTTGTTTACATTATGATGAGTTTAAAAAATTTTATCCATTTTAGCATATGTGTAGTGGTATCTCATTGTGACTATTTAGCATTTTCATCTGTATGTTTTCTTTAGTGATATATTTATTCAAATCTTTTGTTCATTTTTAAAATTGGATTTTTTTTTTCATTTTTATTATTGAGTTGTGAGAGTTCTTCCCATAGTTTCATACCAATTCTGAATTGGACAGAGATTTGCAAATCTTGACTCAATAGATATAGCTTGCTGTATTTTCTTAACAACAAGGCCAAGAGTTTTAATTTTTAGAAAGTCCAACTTGTAGATATTATAAATTATCAATGGTAGATACCCATAGATGGTGTCTTCATGATTAATTCATACATTGCTTGTGGGACTGCAAAATGGTCCAGCCAATATGGAAAGCAGTATGGAGATTCCTTGGAAAACTGGGAATGAAACCACCTTATGACCCAGCTATCCCACTCCTCGGTCTATACCCAAAGGACTTAAAAACAGCATACTACAGGAACACAGCCACATCAATGTTTATTCACAATAGCCAAACTATGGAACCAACCTAGAGGCCCTTCAGTAGATGAATGGGTAAAGAAAATGTGGTATATATACACAATAGAGTATTACTCAGCAATAAAAAAGAATAAAATCATGGCATTCGCAGGTAAATGGATGAAGTTAGAGAATATAATGCTAAATGAAGTTAGCCAATCCCAAAAATCCAAATGCCGAATGTTTTCTCTGATTTAAGGAGGCCAGTTCACAATGGGGTTGGGACGGGGAACATAGGAGGATTAGAGGAAAACTAGAATGGCCAATGGGTAGGGAGGGGGCAAAAGGGTAAAAAAAAAAATGATGGCAGAATGAGATGGATATCATTACCCTAAGTGCATATATGAAGACATGAATGGTGTGAATATACTTTGTATACAACCAGAGATATGTAAAAATGTGCTCTATAAGTGTAATATGAGATGTAATGCATTCTGCTGTCATATATAATAACTCAGAATAAAAAAAAATAAAACATCTTTGTCAAATCCAAGTTCACTAAGATTTTATTTGTTTTCTTTGGGAGATTTTATAGTTTAAAAATTTGTGCCCAGGTCTTCTAATATTTTGAGTTAATTTTTTACATATTGGATGACAATTGATGACAATATATTCTTGACACTCGATTTATTTCTCTATCTTCATGCCAATACCACTCTGTCTTGATTCCAGCAGATTACTTTGTATTTATATTTCAAAACATTTTAGTTATGCAAGGTTCTTTGACATTCAATATATATATTAGAATTGCCTTGTCAATTTATACAAAATAACCTTTTGGAACTTTGATTGTGAGTATGTTGTATCTAGTCATCAATTTAGGAAGAATTTATATCTTATAAATATTGTCTTATTTGTTTGAATTTTCCAGACTTTCAATGTCTTCAGGATCTGTACTGATTCCTCCTCTTTCATTTGCCATACTGTAGTTTATAAAATTTGTTGATCTCAAAGATTTAACTTTTTATTTAATTGATATTTACATATTTGTTTATTTTTGCAGTTCTAGGGATTAAACCTAGGATATAACACATGTAGGCAAGCTCTCTACCACTGAACTACATTCCCAGCCCTTTTTAATTTTATTTTGAGACAGGGTCTCACTAAGTTGCCTTGGTCAACCTTGAATTTGTGATCAATTTGTGATCCTGCCTTACCCCCTAAGTAGCTGAGATTATAGATTTGTGCCACTGTGTCTGGCCTATTTTTATGTTTTTTATTTCATTAGTTTCTACTATTTTAACATAAGTATTTAAAGATATATACTTCTCTTTAATATTTTAACCATATTCCACAAATTTTGATATATCCTATTTTAAATTTTATTCCATTCACAATAATTTCTAATTTTTCATTGATTCTTCTTTTTATTCTGGGTTATTTATAAATGTGTTATTAGATTTCAAAATAGCAGAGGATTTATAAAGTTTTTTTTTGGTTGCTGGTTTCTGTTTTAATTCCATTGTGGTCAAAGAACAGATTTGTATAATTTGAATATTTTTAAATGTATTGAGACTATTCTCATGGTTTAGAATATGGGCTAACTTTGTAAATGTTCTTGGTAAGAAAGTGTATTTTGATGTTGTTGGGGAGAGTATTCTCTAAATATTAATTAGGAAAAGTTTGAAAATGTCATCTTCTGTGTCTTAGCAATTTTTTTGTCCTCTTTTTCTTTCATTTATTGGCAAAAGGATTATGTAATAACTTACTGCTGTTGTGGATTAATGCATTTCTTCTTTCAGTTCTCTGAATTTTTTATTCATATTTTAAAAATCTCCATTGCTGGCTGCATAAACATTTAGGATTTCTCTGTCCCTCTGATAAATTGACTGCTTTCTCATTGTGAAATGACTTCTTTCCTGCTTTGTAGTATTCCTTACTTAAAAATCTACTTTGATATTAATATAGCCATTCATATTTTTCTTGTTTTTTTACTAGAATGACATATCTTTTTTCCATGTTTTTACATTTAAATTTATTTCTTGTAGTTGAAAACTAATCTGTCTTTATCTTTGAGATTTATGTTTCTTTAATTTCCAATCTGACAAGCTCTACATCTTTCTTCAAATGTTTAGATTACTTGCTTTTATTGTGATTACTAATATGATTGCTATTCCTTACTTCCCTCATCTGATTGCTTTCCTCCTTCCCCTTTTTTCTGCCTTATTGCAGATTATATGCATATTTATTATGATTCAATTTTATCTCTTTTATCGGCTTATTAATTTTACCTCTTTTTTATTTTTTTTGTGGTTGATTCATGATTTATCATAAGTATATTTAACTTATTAAAGTCTATCTTCAGGTAATATACATTTTACACAAACTTTAAGAACCTAACCAGAGTATACTTCCACTTCTCCCTTCAACAATTTATTGCATTTTGTTTTTACTTATTGGGATGGGGTCTTTCTTTGTTGCCCAGGCTATATATATATATATATATATATATATATATATATATATATATGCCTCAAATTCTTTGGCTCTAGTGATTCTCCTGCCTTAGTCTCCTGAGAAGCTGGGACGAGATGTATATGTCAGAACATCTGGCTTCCCATTCATATTTTCATACATTTTACTTCTACATATTATAAGCCAAATGATACATTTTAAAAGGATATTTGCTTTAAGCTGTTAATTAAAAAATAGGCTTAAGAAAATAGGCCTCCTATATCTGAAGCTATGTTTTGTATTTCGTGCTCCCTTCATTCCTTTATATATATATTCATGTTTCTAGGTGCTTACTTCTATTTATTCTTGAATGACATTTTTCTTTTCTTTTTCTTTTTTTACATTTCTTAATAGTTTAATTTTCAGATGATGAATTCCTTCAGATTTTGTAAAGCTAAGAATGTCTTTATTTCATGTTTGCTTTTGAAAGATATGTTTTCTGGGTATAGAAATTTAAGTTGGCTGTTTCCTCTGCTCCCTGTCTCCTGACCCCCAGTACTTTAAAATTATTGCATCACTTCTGGCTTATGTTGCTTCTGACAATCAGCCATAATTCATATATTTTTTTCCCCTTTGTATGTGATGTCTTTTATTTTTCCTATGGTTGTATTTAAATGTTCAGTTAATTACACATTTTAAATAGTTGGATTATATGTGTTGGTGCAATTCTTAATCTTTTATGCTTGACATTTTTCTGAACTTTTGGGGTCTATTCATCTATCATTTTCATCAAGTTTGGAAATTTTTAGTCATTATTTCCTCAAATATTTGTTATTCTTTATTCTTTTCTCTCACTTCCAGAACTCTGATTATACATAATGTAGGTAGGTCACTTTATACTATTGTACAACTCGTTGAGAATTCATTTTCTTTAGCAGTATTTAATGTGCTATTAATACCATTATATGTGTGTGTGTGTGTGTGTGTGTGTGTGTGTGTGTGTGTGTATCCATCCATTCTCAGGCATACTATTTTTCATCTTAGAACTTTAATTTGGGCCTTTTAAAATTTTTGCTAATTATAACCATGAAAGATACAATCCCAAGTGCTCTAATTTCAAATGCTGAAACCTCAAAGGATCAATATCTAAGTCTAAAATCCCCAAAATAAAAAATCCAAATGATTAAAATATCGAAGGTTGACATCCATAAAATTCTGGAAAGGGGTGGGCTATATAACAGGTAGAAAACTGAATTTCAGGAAAGGAATTGGCTGTGTGATACTTCAAGGAAGAAAACTTGGTTTTAAAAATTTGTCATTTGTTTGCACTGGAATTCCTTCCAACAGATGAAATACCTGGAGCTTTTAGCAGAGCTGTGTTTTCTGGATGAAACCAGGAAAGTTACTGATCAGTTCAAAAATAATTTAGTGCCGAGTAGGATAAGAAGACATGCAATGGTGTTGCTGTTTGATCAATCACTAATATTTTTTCCACCATATTTTCAGTTCTTTTATGAATGCATGCTCTGTAGAGTTCCCAATACTCAAAACAACATGGAAGCATGGCATACACTATGGGAACATTTAACAAGGAATGTTTACCTTGGTGTATATTGAATTATAGAAGAGGTCCAAAAAGAGTAACATCACGTAGAAATGAATGTGATTGCATTCTCTGAGGAAAGCATGCTCTACAAGAAAAACAAAGCAAGCAAAACAAATACCCAAATAGATATTCATCATGAATCAAGACTTTTAAAAAATGGTCATGAAAGTTGGCCAACTCTTTCAGATTACCTCTGTGAAATTGCTCATAATCTATACAAGTAAAACACTTTCTCATATGCTGAATTTTCTTTTTAACCCCCTCTCCCTCATTGTTTCAAATTGCCAGCATTATTATTATTTTTAGAACTTTCTATGCAAAGCACTTAATCTTTGCTTCATTTCCAAATACTGGAAAATTACATTCTATAAGATTTTCAGAGTGTTTTAATTTTTAAAATGCATTTTTTGCAAACTTGACTCTTACAAAAATGCATTATTACAACATTGACTTTATGTGCAAACACTGGGAATATATGTAAAAAATGTGGAATGTTCTTCAGTAAATTAAGATATGTTCTTTTTGCACATCTGCATTTGTGAAAGAAAATTTCTCAGAATCTCAGCTCTTTTGAGTGACTGCATATGCAGTAGTGACCCTGGAAGATTTTGATCAATTTCATTAAAATAAATAGAATGTCCATAATGGTATTATAGATGAACACAGTTATAAAGTTGGGTGCACACAATTACCAACAATAATAATATGCATTTATATATTTTGCTTTTTGACCTATTTATGAACATGGTTTATCTGCTCATAATAAATATACCCATGAACTGTCATTAGTATACCTGTTTATGCATATATAAGTATATATATACACACATATATATGCTATCATTATTTTATTGTATAAAATGACCTATGAAGTATTTTGCTGTTTTCATGTTTCTCAAATAAATCCCCCTTTAAAACAGAAATAAATGTGTTTTAAAGAATGCTTAAAATTACATTTTTTTCCATAATTGTATTTTTGGAATTTGGATCTTTTGATATTTTATAATATAAGGATTTTAGACTTCAGGGTTCGATCTTTTGGGCTATCAACATTTGGGACTGTGGCATTTGAGAGATTGTGTCCAAACCCTTTTAAAATATCTTTCACAACATCCTCCCATAACTATTTTCTGTAATGTCTAGCCTTCTTCTGTCATCCTAAACATATGGAATTGAGTTATAATAGCAGTTTTAATGTTTTTAAAGTGGTGATTACATGATCTTTTTCTTTTTCTAGATTGATTTTTATTTATTTATTTATTCCTTATGGATTTTCTTTTCCTATTTCTTTTGATAATTTTATATGGGATGTCAGATTTGTGAACTTTACATAACTTGGTGCTGGGTTTCACTTTTTTTTATAATCCCTTGAATGTGTCTGAGCTTTGTGCTGGGCTGAACTTAAGTTACTTGGAAATAGCTCGATTCTTTTGTGGCTTGCTTAGGAGATTTGCTAGATCCATCCTTAGCAGACTTGTGTATGGCTGACTTGGGCCACTTTTGAGCCAATATTCTTCTGAAGACTTTGTTCCATGCCTCACAGGTCACAAGGTCTCTCTACTCCGGCTGCTGAGAACACTTTACATTTCTAGCCTTGAGTGAGCTCTGGGGATCATTTTGCCTGCTTTTTATACTTGTTCCTTCCCTGGTCTTGATGATTTCCTCATAAATTTTTGCCCATCAGTTTTCAGTTAAGACTTAAGGGAACTTTCCTATCTCTAGGACTCTTTCTTTCTGGGCTTTCTTCTTTATTTGAAGCTCTTCTCTGTGATTTCACTACCGTGAACTTTGCACTCTGTCTTTTCCACTCAGGACACCTGCTGGTTTCTGGTTGCCTCTCTCCTGGCTGGACTCTACACTGGAAGCTCTGTATGAGTAGCAATCTGCAGCATGTGTAGGATTTACCTTGCTTATTTCTTTTTTCTCAGAGATCTTTGTCCTCTATTGCCTGTTGTCCAAAAACTATCATTTCATGTATCCCTCAGGTTATTTTATTGTTTAAGTCAGGAGGATCAATCAAGTCTCTGTTCCTCTGTCAAGCCAGAAATGGAAGTCAGTAATACATTTTTTATCATTACGCTATTAGTATGCAGACCTGTAATAATACATCTGCTTGCAATTTGTTCATTTACTTATTTACAAACCTTTATTGAGATCGAACTCTGTTCTAGGATCTATATTAGTCACTGAAAAGTTACCAAATCATCTTATCTGCCCCCCAAGAGTTTGACAATGTAACAATAAGAAAAACTGACATAGAGTTAATTACAAAACTAAACTCTGTTAGTTTTTTTTTTTTTTTTTTTTTTTAAATGGTCACCAGTTCTCAAACCAATAGGCTTGCCTCTTTGCAATGTGACTTTGCTACTTCTCTCCTCACCCTTCATCTGGACTAGACTTCTGAAGTGGAAATGATATCCTGCGAGTTTTGTTGCCTGAGCCTCAAGAGACCTCAGAGTTTCCACTTTCACCTTCTTGGAATGCTGTTCTGAGACCTCATGTGCGGACAGCAGGGTAGCCTAATGCAGGATATGAGGTCAGACAGAGGAGAACCAATGCCCTCTATCAACAGCCACCAGCAATGGCTAGTCCAGCAGACCCTCCAGCTGAATGCAGCTTCCAAGGGAGCTTGGAGAAGACTAGCAGAAGGACATCACAACCAATCCACAAAGTCATGAAATACAGCAAGTCATTTTTCTTAAGCCACTGAGTGTTGGAGTGGTTTGTTACCCACAAAAGTCTAACTGCAACAAAAGCCATGTTATGTACTTCCAGAAAATTTCTATACTAGCTCCACCCACAGGAATAGTTGCCATCTGTGATATTTGAGGCCTTTGGTTTTCAGACCATTCATTTGATGTTCAATGCACATTACTTTGTATTGCTATATACCCTATCATCTGTGTCTCTCCTTAACTAAATCAGAAGCTCTTAAAGGGTGGGACTCTTTCTTTATTGTTTCCCCAGTGGTAGGAGTGGTAGTTCAAAAATATTTGAGCATATTGATATATATTTTAAAAATCACATTTCAATCAGCATATCCTCTTTTGTACCTGTAGTTCAACAAGTGCTATAAATACTTATGGCGGGGGCGTCTTATGGAGTGTTAGGCTCTGCACTTTCAGAAACTTTATTAGTGTTGTTATTAGTAAAAGAGTACCATTAGCTAAATGATCACAATAACCTTATGAGGGAATTTAGCTTTATCTTCATTTTACAGTTACAGACTCAGACTCAGAGACAAGAAACACTCAAACATACATAATTCACACGTGGCTAAACTGAGATCAAAGCTCAGGTGTTCTGACTCCCAGAAAGAGCTTTCTCAATAGCTGTTCAGAAATAGGCAGGTAAAATGACTGCTAAGTTATTGTAAGATCAGTGTAGGGACAGTCAGTTGAATGTAAGCACTATGCAGACCCTTCCTTCTGGGGCCTGGGGGTGAGGGGGAAGTCTGTTACAAGAAATGAATTAGCACTGGGCAGCTGAGGGGTGGAGACTATGGTCTTACACTCTTCTCAGATAGCCCACATCCCTCAGTAACTCCAGTCTGTGTCTCCCAGGAGACAATTAGGCTGATATCACCCTGATTTCTGACCATTTGACTTATTTTCTTACTGGGCCCTGTGGCCTAAACTCAGGCATTAGCAACACAAGGTCACTCAATGGAATTCTCTCCAGTCAATTCAAGGAGATCATTTGGGGTAAAGAGGAAAATGGATGGAAAAAAAATGGACTATTTTTGACACAGTGTTTTGGGTGATCTTGATGCAATTGTATTATGAGTATGAAGTTTCTGGGACCTCCTGGGAAAAGAGCAATTTGGATTAGCCCCATGGACATGAGGAGGACACAACATAAAAATGACAGAAAAATATATTAACTTTTCCCCCCTTAGGGTTTTTAGAAAATATTCAGGATCTTTTATGGCATATGTAGAAATAAGTCTAGGAGAAAAGTGGAGAAAAACTGGGAGACACAGAATGGTCATAGTTTTCAAAAGCATGAAGAATTTAGTTGAGTGGCTGTTGAAAAGTTTGTTCATTCAGGTAATAATGGTGCTAATTATAAATACTATATACCAGGAACTAATTTTGTGCCAAGTGCTCTGTGAAACCTCTAATTTAATAGTAGTGAAATGTGTGTGTGTGTGTGTGTGTGTGTGTGTGTGTGTGTGTGTTTTGCTCTTTGAATTTGCAATCTGGTGGAAGAAGACACGTTTTAAACAAATAAGATGTGTAATTACAGAGCTATGAAAAATTTGCTAGTGGTATGATTTTTTGAAAAAGTAGTGTATAACATGTAAATTGGATGAGGGGACCAGGAAAGGCTTCTCTGAGAAAGTGAGATTTGATATGAACCCTAAAGCCTTAGAGGCCAGAAAAAAATAGATCCAGTGGAAACAGTTTGGATTTGCATAAGAGAAGAAAAAGACATTGAGTGCTAGAAGATGAAGTTCTGCTCTGGCTCTTATGTGGCTTCCAGTCCCAGAAGTAATTACAAAGCGTGCGAAGGCCATTCACTTATCTGAAATAGACTAGCTAAAAAAGTTGATTTCCCCATGTTCCCTTTGAGGCTGGGATTTCACAGCCCTGAATGATTTTCATTTAGGCCTCGTAGAATAAAAGGACAAGTAACAAGTCATTGATTATGAGGTGGATGCCACAGTCGGCCCCACGGTGGCCTTTCCACAAGACTATGCTGTACACAACTCTAATGACAACATTCATATTTTCTATGAAATAAGCCTTAATTCCCAAACATTTAAATATCTGTCCTCCAGGAAATATTTTATGACCCACCAAAGAGAACAAGGCAGGCTGTACTGACCAGCCCTATCGACCACAAATTGGGTTGGTTCTGCGATGAGTCACCAACCTCCGGAGTTCAACAGCCATTGCAAACTGCTGAGAACCTAATAATTAAAGGTTGTGCAAAATGTGTCGCTCTGTTTCTGGCAGAGTTCTGCTCTCTTTGGCACTGGAGTGGAGGATCAGTGGGGGGCAGGCCAGTGGCAGTCTGTATGACTCTCAGTGGGAACTGGCCGAGCATATAATTATATCATGAGTCAAGCACTCTCCAGGGATGTAAGATGACCAGAGGAAAATGAAATAACATTATATCCCACATGAATAAAGGCACTGGTGGATGGAGTAAGCTGTCTCCTGAGAAAGCAAACTCAGGCAAAGAAGTTTCCCAGCATTAAATGTCTTATGACATGTCCCTCTGACCCTTCTCTTAAAATGAAGGGATTCTATGGGTACATTTAAGACTTTGTTTTAAATTCACAGGAGCAAGTGAACAGAGACAACAACCCCCATGGATAGATAACCTTGATAACAAAAAGCCATTGAGCTGAAAAACTTCTTGTATCATCGAGCTCCAACAGAGCACTGTTTATTCAGGAAGAAATTAGACTGACAAATGTTGTGGTGAGAGTTAGAAAATATTTTTTTCCTGGCTTAACCACTTCCAAAGGTATATTTTTATGGTATCCAAGAATAGCAGCCTGTTTGTCTTGCTTGTGCTTGTTCTCCCTCTTGTTTTTTTTTTTTTGTTTTTGGCCAACATCTGAAGAATTAGCTTTATTGCACTCTGCCAATGTAGTAGTTGAAGGTGAATTTGATTGGCACTCATACCCTTCTGGTGTTTCTGCCTCCTTCCCAGATGATAACATTAGCCAGGGGACTTTCGATCAGTTTACCAGAGAAAAAACACTTATAGGGTAGTCCCATGCTCCATTATGGGATTAGAGACATTGAAGTAAGAGTGACAGTCTTTTATGCTGATTTCCAAAAAGGGTTGAAAGAATAGATTTTGATATTTACCTCTCCTTAGCCATCAGCAGTATTTCTGATAGAAATAACAGGGTTTGGGGACATAGGGTTTGGGTTTTGATACTGGTCTGTTTAGGTTTTCTATATCCTTACAGTTCAATTTGGGCAGGTCATATGTGTTGAGAAATTTGTCAGAATTGTCTAGATTTTCCAGTTTGTTGAAGTATAAATTTTCAAGACTTTTAAATGATCCTCTGAATTTCAGAAATGTCTGCGGTAATATCTCCTTTTTCATCTCTAAGTTTGTTTATTTGGGTTTCCTACCTCTGTCTTTTGGTTAGTTTGACAAAGGGTTTATCAATTGTGTTTTTAATCTTTTCAAAGAACCAACCCTTGTTGCATTGATCCTTTGTATTATTTTTTTATTCTCAGTTTCATTAGTTTTTGCTCTGACCTTAATTATTTCCTGTCTTCTACTAATTCTGAAATTAGTTTGTTCTTTTTTCTAATGCCTTGAGGGGAGCATTAGATTATCTATTTGGGATCAAAAATAATAAAAAACAAAACAAACAAAAAACAGAACAGAAGAGGCTTGTAAGAAAAAGCCTGTGGCTAATAGGGTAGCCCATGTGTACTGTACAGGTTGAGTATCCTTTATTCATAATGTTTGGAGCTGGACTGTTTTGGATTTTTTCAGTTTGGAATATTTACATACACCTAATGAGATAATTTGGGGAGAACCCAACTTTAAATATGAAATTCCTCTATGTTTTACATACATCTGAAAGTAATTTTGTACAATATTTTTAGTGCACTGTGTTTTGACTGTGACCCATCATAAGGTGTAGAATTTTCCACTTATTATATTATGTTGGTCCCATGAAAGTTTTGGATTTTTGAGCATTTCAGATTTCAGATTGTGTTCAACCTATATTATTTCTTTTTTTTTTTTTTTTTTTTTTTTTTTTGTGTACCAGGGATTGAACTCAGAGGCACTCGTCCACTGGGTCACATCCCCAGCCCTTTTTTTGTATTTTATTTAGAGACAGGGTCTCACTGAATTGCTAAGTGCCTCGCCATTGCTGAGGCTGGCTTTGAACTCGGGATCCTCCTGCCTCAGCCTCCCAAAGTGCTGGGATTACAGGCGTGCGCCACCGCGCCCGGCTCTATATTATTTCTTAATGAAAGCACTCTGTGAAGATATGTGTAACTTCGCTTGCCTTCTTTCTCACCCTTTATTTCAACTTACACTGAACACATCTTCAGTCATGGTAGGACTGTTTAGAATGTATGAATAATTAGTCTAAATGGATAGTCCTGTGGGGCATCATCTACCCATCTCTCTTTCATGGGCCATAATAATTTTAATCTAATTCCAACCATTAGAAATTTAGTTCTCCAAATCTTGCAAAATTTTTTGTTTCAGCTTTCAAAGTCATCTGCCACCATGTATCTTTTAAAACAGTATTTTTTGTTACATTTCACATTTGTGAAATTAAGACACATCTGAAGATTAATTTATATATATATATATTTAATGTGTTTTCATCTCCCTGACACCTTTATAAAGACAATGATTTGGTTTTATATCAAGGAACTAAGATGAAATATAAATAGGCCTCTGAGCTAAAGAATCATAAACATGTTATGAGTTAAACTGGCCCTGTATTCATATGTTGAAGTTCTGAACTTTAGTATCTCAGAACATGATTGGATTTGGACACAGGGTCTTTTAAAGGAGATCATCAGGATGGGCCACAATTGAAAGTAGTTGGTGTCTTTGTAAGAAGAAGAAATTAGGAAGGATACAACCATGCATAGGGGGAAAATCATGAGAAGAAACAGGGAAAAGTGGTTATTTATAAGCTATGGAGGTACTTTTAGAAGAAACCAATCTTGCTGATACTTTGCATTTGTGTCATAATATAGACCATAGACTAGGTGGCTTATATAATATGTATTTATTTCTCAGTTTTGACCACTGAGAAGTCTAAAATAAGGGAATAGCAGATTCAGTTCCCTCCTGAGGGCTGAATTTCTAGCTTGCAGATGACCACCTCTTTCCTGTGTCTTCTTGTGATGGAAACAGAGCTCTAGTATCTGTCTCTTCCTTTTTTATAAGGACACTAATCCCATAATAAAGCCTCACTCTCATGCCCTCCTCTGAATTTAGTAATTTCCCAAAGGCCCCATATCCAAATAAAATTCAATTGAGAATTAAGGCTTTGACATGAATGTGGCCAAGATAAACCTTGATCTTGGTCTTCCACCCCTTGAACTGTGAAGAAAATAAATTTGGTTGTTAAAGACACCTAGTCTGTGATGCTTGTTATGTAGCTCCCACAAACCAATACAAGTTGTTATCAGTTAAATACTAGAATAAAGAGAGGTTTGAAGGTAAGAGGGAAGTGGGAAGAGACCCATAGGGCCAAGAGGGGACATAGACCCCATTTATATTATAACAAAATATCCAAGACTGGGTAAAATATAAAGAAGAGAAATTTATTTCTCACAGTTATGGAGGCTAGGAAATTCATGATCAAGGTGCTGGAAAATTCGGTGTCTTTGAAGGTTTCTCTGTTTCCAAGATGGCACTTTGAATTGTCACATGATACAAAGCAGAAGGGGAAAAGTCTGAATGCTGTGAGAGATTCTTTTTATAATGGCATTAATCCCATTCATTGGGGCTTTACCCTCATGATTCAGGCCTCCCACTTAATAATATCAAATTGGCAATTAAGTTTTAGCACATGAATTTGTGAGGAGATATAAATGTTCAAACCATAGTGGTGATAATAAAAGAAGATAAGAAATTATCAAACGTCTAAGAATGGCCTCTCCCAGATCTCAGATCTCTAGACAAAGAAAAGCATCTCCTCCTCTAACTTATAGAATGACTGTGGAATATTATACCTGGATAAGTGCTCTTAGTTTTGTCATTTTGTTTTGTCATCAAATATCAGCTCTTTCAGGTGGCTTCTTCTATCACCCTAACTTTGTTCTGGCTGGTCAGCTTTTCCTTCTTGTGTCACCTCATTGTGGCTGTTTCTGTCTCATAGGTCAATTATACGAAGTCTGTTGGAAGAATAGAACATTCACATTGGTTGATAGCATCCAGATACAATCTCAGACACTGTCCTGAAAAGAGCCCTTTTTTTTCCATGTCCCTTTCTTTTTAGAATTAAAGCTTTCTCCCTGAATATTATCTTTTAAACATTGTCAAGCATTATTTATAGGATCTCTGCAAAATAACTTTGGATGCTCTTGGTAGAGGAGATGTGGTAGGGAATCAAATTAGGTTGGGTCACAAGGGAAAGTGTCTGTAAGAAATATGAATGGGACCCTGGGGAAATGAAAATTGCAGAGAAACCAGACTCAACTGCACTTTCTTTCTTTTACTTGTTGGACTTGGATTATGTCATCATATGTAATTTCAAGGAATGGGCAAACTAGTTTGAATAAAAGAAAAAGTGACCTGACTCTTTTCCAAAGGCATGAATTGAACCAAAGAGAGAGAAAATTTTCTTGGATGCAAAATAAATGTTCTTGATATCTTTTCCCCCTGTTATTTATTGTTATGACCCTCGTTGATTTTATGCTGGAGTAACATAAAATGATCATTTCCAGATTATGCATAATTTTATCATTCTCTAGTATCAATATCATTATATTTAGTTCAATGAAAGGTAAACTTTTCTCCTTATAGTTGCAGGATATATGCTATATATGTATGCCTTGTCTTCTCATCTATAATTCCATTAAGATTTCTTCTGTGTTTCCTAAAGGGAAGCTCTGAATGTTTCATAGGTGTATCATTTTGCTATTGCCATGTAACAAACTGACCCAGAACTTAGTGACTTGCAATAAAAATTTATTCAGTTCATGATTCTGCAGGTCAGCACGTAAGGCTGGGGTAGTTGGTAGCCGAGCTATGTTATGTGGCCAGACTCTGCTGATCATTCCTCGGGTTCATTTGTGCTTCTGCAGACAACTATCATAATAACTGAGGGCTGCTTGATTGTTAGCTCAGGTGCCTTGTTCTCCTCCAGGTGGCCCTTTCAACTCCATCAAGACAGCCTGTGCTTGCTCCCGTGGCAATGGGTCCCAGAGCAGCAGGCAGGCAAGCTTCAGTGTGCAAGTACTTCTTGAGCCTCTGCCTGTGTCATGTCTCATGGGCTAAAAGAAGTCACATGACTAAGACCAGAATCAGTGTAAAAGGATGCTGCCAAAGGGCCTGAGTATAGGGAAGAGTAAACGAATTGGAGTTGTTACTGTAACCAGTCCATAAGAGCAGATATTTAAAACATTTGTTCAATAATGAGAGCCAAAAAGTTTTAAAATTTCCCACTATTACAATTCATTGTGCAGATGACTGTAGTAACTTTTGAATTGGTGAAGGGTATATATGCCATTATTAATTAAGATGACACTTATTTTTCTCTTGAAAGTAAGAAATTACAGAAAATCTGTTATAGACTAAATGTTTCTTTCTCCTCCAAATTCATATGTTGAAGCTTTAATCCCCAGAGGGGCTGTGTTTGGAGATGAGTTTATAAGGAAGTAATTAATATCAAATGAGTAATTAATATCATGAAGGTGAGGCCCTGATCCCATTGGGTTAGTGTCTTTATTAGGAGAGACACCAGAAACTCTTTCTGCCCTCACACAAGCACTGATAAAGGGGCATGCAAGGACTCAGTGAGAAGATAGCCATTTGCAATCCAGGAAGGCAGCCCTCACCAGAAACTGAAATTGTCAGAATCCTAATAATGGACTTCCAGTCTCTAGAACTATGAGAAAATAATTTTTTTTTTTTTTTTGGTGGGGGGAGTAAGTACTGAGGATTGAATCTAGGGGCACTTTATCACTGGGCTACATCTCCAGCTCTTTTTTTTTTTTTTTTTTCTTTTTTAGTTTGACTCTATCCCATTTATTGATTTTTTTTCATGACAAATTAAAATTTATTTTAAAAATCCAGTAATATAAGATCCCTGAAAATAATAAAGTTATGGTGAAAACTAATAAACTTGTCTCTATATATTCTGAAAATGACATTTGACAAAAGTCAGCTCTTACTAATTTTTTAAAAATATATTTTTTTAGTTGTTGATGGACCTTTATTTTACTCATTTATTTATATGTGGTGCTGAGACTCGAACCCAGTGCCTCACACTTGCTAGGCAAGTGCTCTACCTCTAAGCCTCAACCCCAGCCCCACTTTTGCTAATTTATTTTAAATTAAATTATTTATTTATTCTAATTTGTTATATATGCTTGCAGAGTGCAATTCGTTTCATATTACATATAAAGAGCACAGTTTTTCAAGTCACTGGTTTTACATAAAGTATTTTCACACCATTTGTGTTTTTATATATGTATTTAGTGTATTGATGTCTAACTCATTCTGCCATTATTCCTATTCTTTGCCCCCTTCCTTTCCCTCCCTCCCCTTTGTTCTATTTAACATTCCTTCATTCCTCTCATCCCCCTCCCTTGCCATTATAATTCAGTATCATCATAGCAAAGGAATCATTTGACATTTGGTTTTTGGGATTGGCTAACTTCACTTAGCATTATTTTCTCCAACTTCATCCATTTACCTGTGAATGCCATAATTTCATTCTCTTTTAGTGCTGAGTAGTGTTCCATTGTATATATATATCAAAGTTCCAGCTCTTCTTATTTTTAATTGCTTAAAAAATTGAGACAGTTCTTGCTATGTTGCTTAGGGCCTCATTAAGTTGCTGATGCTGGCCTCAAACTTACAATTTTCCTGCCTCAGCCTCCTATGTCAATGATATAACAGGCATGCAACACTCTACCTGCATAAATTTCTGTTCTTTAAGCTATACAGTCTGTGGTATGTTTTTATGGCAACTATATTAATAAGCTTTAATAAGCTTTCTGTTACTGTGACAAAATGCCTAAGATTATCAACTTATAAGATGAAAACATTTATTTTGGCTTATAGTTTCAAAGGTTTCAGTCCATGGTTCATTGCCCATTGCTTTCAAGCCTGTGGTAAGACAGCAAATCATGCAGGGAGTGTATATGACAGTGGAGGCCCTAAACTCATGTGGCAGGAAGCAAAAAACTATGGAGAGCCAAAAACAGGAAGAGGATGGGGTCCCAATATTCTCTGCAAGGCAACACCTCTAATAACCTAACTTCCTTCTACTAGGCCCTCCCTCTTTAAGGTTCCATCAGTTCCCAATAGCACCATAAGCTGGAGACCAACCCTTTAACAGGGGAGCCTCTGGGGGAATTCAAGATCCAAGCTAAAGCAGCAGCTCTGGCACCCTGAGGTGTGTGGGGGGGGAAACACCACAGAAATAGAAACTTACTTTCCTTAGATTATCAATTAAGGATACCAATTTGAGACCCAACCTTCCTCCTCCTTCCTTCTCTCCCTTCCTTCCTTTCAAAACAATCAGGCTTAGGCAGTTAAACAACAGCATTTAATAACATGGAAACCACCTGTACTCTATTCTTAAGAAGAATGGTTGATGAGTTTTAAACACTTAACCATGTGCTTTTGTACACTTTGTATTTTATACACATTACAATGTTCATTCTTCTTAAAGACCCTGAGATGGTGATTATTCTTACCATTTTATAGATGAAGAAACTGAAGTGTAATAAAGTTAATTATTTGTCCCAAATAATACAGCCAGGAAGTGGCAGAGTGGATGCTCTAATTGTGGTCTGTCTCGAGTGCCACTCAACACTTACTACTCAGTAAGTGTCACTTATCAAGGCTCCTGGAAACATTTGTTTCTGCATCTTCTAGGAGGGCAACCATGGAGCCTGCACGGGAAGCAGGATTTCTACTTCAGTATATCCTGCTTTTCTTTCCAGGACTCCTTCTTTCTCCTATTTCAGCTTCTTTAGTGCACAACTTCATTACATTTTTGCCTCTAGGTAGTGCCCAGTTTAGCTGACAGTTTGTGTAATGCACCTTTAGTTAAAGAAGTTAAATCTTTCCTCCTCCTCCTTCTCTTTCTTTTAAAACCAGGAGTAAATCTTACCCCTATCAATGAATCCAGCAGAAAATGACAGCGAGGCAAGGCTGAAGAAAGTTCTCCTTTCATCAAGGAATTTTCATAAATATGGAAGGTATTTAGAAAAGCCAGTGCACCAGGAGAAAGCTCTGACTCAGGATGTACACAAGCAGCCAAAATAGCATTTCTGAGAGTAGTGGTAATTAGTTGCCAAGACAGATCTAGGTTTAAAGGCAGAGGAGATGCGTGTTAGTGGTTTTAAATATTTTACTGATGGTATTATCAGTAGCTTGAGATATTTTGACTAGGTACTTTATACTCTTCTATGACTCTATGCCAAGATGAATTCTCTTCATTCTTGAGCAAAGGATATATAAGAAGAGGAAAATTAAATTATCAAAACAAATGAACAATAAAAGTGCTTAATGCTATTTCCAAAAGAGCTCACTATTCTATAAATTTTAAGGGCATTCGTCTTCCTCTGTATGTATTTATTTGAGGAGAGTTTGGACTGAGAGCATGTGGGAAATCTAAAAGGACACATCACTGTTTACTCTTTAGAGGAAAGAGTCCAGTGCAATTGCCAAAGCCACCAGGGCAATTAAACACCCCGAGGGAACCCTGGTAACAGTTTTAGTCTTAGTAGAAAGTGACTGGAAAAAAATTAGTCCACCTTGGGTAGGGCAGGAAATCTCAGATCACCTTGCCTTGGGGCATCCCATACTCATATACTGAACAATGGTGTCCTAGAGTCTGTATGTAGCAGCAAGTCTACAGCATTGTTTTCTCCATGTTCTAGAGGACCTAGGGACTTCTTTGTTAAAAATTTATTTATTTTTAAATTTTAATTTGTTATATATGACTGCAGAATGCATTACAATCCATATTACACACATAGAGCACATTTTTTTCATATCTTTGGTTGTACACAGAGTCACATCATTCATGTCTTCATACATGTACTTAGGGTAATGATGACCATCGCATTCCACCATCTTTCCTACCCCCATGTCCCCTCCCTTCCACTCCCTCCCCTATTCCCCTTTACCCTATCTAGAATTCATCTAATCCTGGGCCTAGGGACTTCTTTAGTAAGAACATCCCTGGGATGTAACACTTTCTTGAAAGATATGTGTCAGGAAAAGAATGGTCAACCTGATTTTTGGCAGTGACAATCTGAGTTGTTACCTACAGCCCCATGCATTGGTGGTAACTGGGAGTCTGAGTGAGCTTGTAAGAACCTGAGCTTACTGAATTGAGTAGCATTGGCTGAAGTTCTGTTGAATTGATATTCCTTTGCACAGGGAGACATTCTGCTTGGGGACCTAGGTAGCCATCTTGTGAGTGTGTACCCATGCCCCTGGGTGACAGTGTGACTTGGTCAGCACAAGCCGGAGCAATTGCTGGCAGGTTGGCTCCGTGGGAGTGTCTCTGGTGGGGTGGGCCACATCACTGAATATTCAGAGGATCGAATACAAAGAGAGCAGTGACATCCTGTTGAATTCAATGACTGTGGATAATCAGGATAATTCAAACTCAAACCCTTCCTCACCAGCTTATAGTTCACATGAATAACTTAGATAATGACCCCTTTGATTTTTTTCCCCCTAAATACAGTCTTTAGGCTTAGACTGAAAGTCTAAAGTAAACTGATGTTCAAGTAATTAAAATGTCACATAAATTTGGTTCCTACATGCAAGTAAGGTCCATACATTCAAATATAAAATCCATCCATTATATTGTTTATGTATGACAGTTTATTTTTTAAAAAAGTTTAATTTTTAGAAAGTATGGATTTATAAAAAATTGTGATGATAATACAGAGGCTATCATAAACTCCACACTGTTTTCCCTATTATTAATATCCTGCATTAGTATGGTCCCTTTGCTAAAATTAATCAGTCAATATTGATAAACTATTATTAATTAAAACCCAGTTTATCCAGATCTCCTGCTTTTACCTAATGTCTCTTTTCTGTTTTAGATTCTACTTGGAATGCCACATGATATTTAGTTGCCATTTCTCCATAGGTTCTTCTTGGCTGTAACAATTTCTCAGACTTTGCTTGTTTTGGATGACCTTGACAGTTTTGAGGAGTACTGGGCAAGTATTTTGTAGAATGTTCTTATGTTGGAATTTTAACAATATTTTTCTCATGATTACACTGGGCTTTGCATTCTCAAGAGGAAGAACACAAAGGGAAGGTGCCATTTTCCTCACACAATATAAAGAAATATTCTACCCACATGATTTATCACTATTGATGTTGACCTTGATTTCCTGATTCAGGCTAATGTTTTTCAGGTTCATCCATTGTAAAGTTATTATTTGCCCCCTCCTTTCTATATTGTACTCTTTGAAAGTTACTGTGCCCATCCCACAGTTAGAGAGTGGGGAATTATGATCATTCTCCTTGAGGGTAGAGTATCTATAATTAGTTGTAATTCTGCATGGTAGAATTGTCTTTTCTATTTATTTATTCACTTAATCACTTACTTAAATTGGTATGAACTCATAAATATTTATTTTCTACTTTGAGATGTCATTCAATAGTGTTTTGATTTTGTTGCTTAAATTATTCCAGGTTTGGCCATCATGAGTCTTCCATCCATGTGTTTGTGTACACAAGTGTGTATCTATGGATATATTTTAGCACTTCTTTACTTTCTGTTACTATAATATGCTTCAGGATCATCTTGCACATTTTCTGCACAAGTCCTAGAATCATTCATTTCTTCAAAAGCTTCAGTTCCTTTTGTGGTAAATGGTATTAAAAACCCAAGATCTTAGTGCTTGGCATACTTGTTGCTACTGCAGTGTCTTTGCTTCTAAGCCCTCTCCACTTTCACAGTAAGGAAATGTATGTGAGTCTACTAACCCAGCACAGACACCTGCCTGTAAGTGTTTCTATACATAACTGTCTGTAACTACTCTACGCTAAACATGAATTCATGCTGATGTCTCTAGCACTAATCATTACCACATGGATCATTCTAGCTGCTCCCTCTACTTTCTGCAAAATCCCACTCTAACGATGAGAAGCCTGGACTTATCAAACCCATCCATTTTCTTAATTGTTCAGTTCTATTATATGTGGATAGGAATACCAGCATTGTTAAACCCCTGGGAAACAGTTAAATCTATCAGAATACAGTGATTAGGTGGACTTTATTTTGTCTTTAGCCTTGAGGAATAAAATCACTTCTAAGTTACTTGGGTCAACACCATGTCCCCCATCCTCTTTGGTGGGTTGCATCATGCATTTGTGATTAATTCTCTTAGCACTGTCTGCATTCCTTTCTGGGATCTCCCAATATTCTAAATGACTTTTTTTTTTTTTCACATTTGCCTATATTTAAGTTTACTCTTTGCTCTAAAGTTCAATGGGGTTTGGAAAATTTGTTACATTCATGATCCACTTTATAGTTTAACCCAAAATTATTTCAGTTTTCTATAAGAGCCTCTGAGCTTCATCTTTTCCTTTCCCCCAAACGTTTGGCAATCACTGTTATTTTTACAATCTTTCCCTTTCTAAAATATCACATAATAGGGATCATACAGTGTGAAACCTCTTTAGATTGGCTACTTGTCCTTAGCAATATAAATTTAAGATCATTCATGTCTTTTCATAGCTTGACAGTGCATTTTTTTTGGTCACAGAATAAAATTTCATTTTATGGATATTCCGTGCTTTGCTTATCTATTTATCTAAGGACATCTTGGTTTCTTCCAGTCTGGGATAATTATGGATAAACCTGATAAACATGTGTAGGTTTTTGCGTGAATGTAATTTTATAACTAATTTGCTTAAGTACCTTGGAACTCAACTGCTGGATCATCTGATGCTATAGTTTGAATGTGGCCCCTAAAATGCATGTGTTGGAAATGTAATACCCAAAGTACTGGAGACGCAGCTCAATAGGAGGTATTTAGGGTATAATGACTCTTCATGAACAGATTAACAGTTAACTCTATTAACATAGAGTGAGTGGTGGCTCACTTGCAAGAGTCAGTGCTAGTTGCTAGATCTTGGGCTTCACAGAACTCAGAACTGTGAGAAGTAAATTCTTGTTCTTCATGAACTACCCAGTCTGTTGAATTCTGTTATAGTTGCACAAACCAGACTAGGACACACATCAAGATTGTGTTTAGCTTCATAAGAAAATGGCAAGCTGTCTTCCAAAAGGACTGCATCCTGCAAACAACAAATGGGAGCTCCTATTGCTCCATTTCCTACCAGCAAATGACAATATCAGATTTTAAAAATGTTTAGTCATTCTAATAAGTGTAGCTTTATTCACTATTTTAATTTGTAAATGATGTTGGGCATTTTTTGTATGCTTAAGTTTTTTTTTTTTTTTTTGCATCTGTATAACTTCTTTGGTGATACATCAGATCTTTTTCCTGTTTTTAATATTTTTAGTTTAAAGAGAATTTTAAAATATTTTAGATACAAATCCTTTATTAGGTGTTACAAATATTTTCTCCAAGTATGTGACTTGCTTTTTATTCCCTTTATGATGCATTTTGCAGTGCAGAAGTTTTGATTTTGATAAAGTCTCATTATCACCTTTTTCTTTCATGGATCGTGCTTTTAGAATTATATAGAGGGGACCAAATCCAAGGTCATCTAGAATATTTCCTAGTTATCTTCTTGAAGTTTTATAGTTCTGCATTTTATAGTAATTTTGGAAAACTCTCAGCTATTATGACCTCAAATATTTTCTGCTGGGTATTCTCTTTCTTCTTCTGATATTTTAATTATGTATTTATTATACCTTTGAAATTGTCCCACAGTTCTTTGATGTTCTATTTTTTTCCTTTTTCTTTTCTTTCTTTTTTTTTCCCCTCTTTGCAGTTCTGTTTGGGAAGCTCCTCCTGTCTTTGAGTTGACTGCTTCTTTCCTGAGCCATGTCCAGTCTTCCCATGAGCCCACTGAGGCAGTCTGCATTTCTGTAATATGTATTTTTAAACTGAGTTACATTCCAGAAGTGACCCCCACACAATGAAAGGCAGAAATCCAGCATTTCCTTCCGATTCTTTCTTAAAGTTTCCATCTCTCTGCTTAAGTTACCCATTTGTTTTTGTGTATCGTGTACATTCTGCACTGAAACCCTTAACATAATAATTATCGTTATTTAAAATTTCATTTTGATAATTCCAAAACTTATGTCATTTCTGAATCTAATCTTGATAACTGTTTCTTTAGATTGTGTATCTTCTTCTCTCTCCTTTCCTCTTCCCCATTTTTTCTCTCTTTCTTTCACTTTTCAGCAGGCCTTATATATATTATTAAAAGACAAATGTGGTGTATCAGGCTGTAGAAATTATGGCATATAGCCCTTTAGCACGAGTCAAACCTCCAGAGAACTCTTTAAATGAAGCCTGGACCTTGCAGCCCTATAGCTGTAGGCTGCTGTTACACATGAGCCCTGCCAATGTGGTGCGAAGGTGAGAGTAAGGCGGGAAAAGGAGGGCATTCTTCAATTCTATAATTCAATCTTAATTGGGGGGGTTGTGTCCTTGGAGTGTTATCTGCACACTCATTTCTTGCTCTCCTCTGACAATTTTTTTCTTCAATTCCAATCTTAATTGGGGGGGTTGTGTCCTTGGAGTGTTATCTGCACACTCATTTCTTGCTCTCCTCTTTTCCTTCTCCCTCCTTCATTCCAGGTAGGAAAGACAGGAAGGCTAGAGGGGTGAAGTTGGTTAAATAGCCCTCTGCCTGGATGGAATGGAGCTCTGACAATTTTTTTTTCCCCCTAGAGAGTACACCTTTGAAACATGAATGTTCTTGGTGTATTTGAATATGGTGATTTCTCACCCCAGCTCTACCACAGCCACAGGTACTATTTCTTGGCTTCTTGTCTTAAGAATCTGGTGGGATTCCTGGAGGTAAAAGTGCAGGGGACTCCTAAGACTTTGACAGCCCCCATAAGTGTCTAACCTTGCTGCCAGTCCACACTTGACTTCCAGAAATTCTTCCAAATCCCCATGTACAGCTTCTTACCAGCTTCCTACTGCAACAGCTTTTATTCCAGGTAAGCAGATTTCAGCTCTGATTGTATTCTCCTCTCTGTAGATTTGGGATGGCAGTTTGTCCTGCAATCTTAAATCCCTGAGGAGTACAAAAAAAATTCTTAATTTTCAGTTTGTTCAGAATTTTTCTTGGCTGAAGATGGGAGTGATGATTCCTAAGTTCTTCACATTGGAGCTGAAACTGGAAATTTCATGACAAAAACCATAGAGAAAAAAAAATAGCTTGGAGAACCAGCTCTTACCACTCCTAAATCCATTTTGATGGTATCTTTGGGTGCCCTTGTCAAGCAATAAAACACCATTTAAGTGGGCAAGTTCTTTACTTAGTTATCTTTGGTCCCTGTAGTCAGAAAGTACAATCATATCTGTTGTTAGACTATGAGTTTAATTCTGCCTCTCCCAACTTCCTGCTGTGTGACTTTAAGCCAAATAATTGAGTGCTCTGTGTTTCAGTTTCCTATTAATAAAATGTTCCTCAAAGTGTTCTTGTATGAATTAGATGAATATAGTTATATCTATTTGCTAGAATAGCACTGGTATGCAGTAAATGCTCAATTAATGTTAGCTGTTATGTAAGCAGTCCTTTCTTATTTTGCACACACTTGTCCTATATATATGGGAAGAGACTGGTGACTTACTCTCTAGGTGTCACTTTTAGCTTTCCGGAACAAAGATATATAACCACAGACTAGAGGAGAGGGATGGTTCTCATGCCAGCTTTGCATCCCACTTTAAACTGCTGGCATCTAAATTTAAATCCAGCCTCAGATTTTTAAGGATCTTGCAAATAGTTCCTTCTACCTTGTACCTTCAAGGTGTGGTACAAGATGTGATTTTCAGGTTGGATGTTGGCTTCCCTGATAAACTTCTACTGCCCTTCTCTTACGTGAAATTATGTCCTGTGGCCATTGCATTTCATGTAATAGTAGCATTTAGTTTTGGTTCTGCGCCCAGAGGCCTGTGGGCAGTGGGTATATTTAAAGAAATCTAATAAATGAAGACAAATAAATGTACAAGCTAAAAGTAAATGGGCTAATGCTATTCAGGAAAACAAACAAGCCAGAATGACCTCCTACTTACAAAAACAGGAATAATTTTAGAACAAATCACTCCTGTAAACCAGGATCTTTCCTTCATAACAAGAGTCTACAACCCTCTTCTGATGAATGAAACATCTTGACCAGACGCCAAGGAGGTCAGCCTTCAGCTGCTTTCAGCTCTCAGGTGACCAGAACAGTGTTGAGATGGTCGACTACGTTCATTTCCCATTACTAGCTCCATTAAGAAAAGTGTTTTGTGCGTAGTCTATACCAGTGGGGGAGCTCTCAATTTTCCCCAAGCCCTTCTTTAATTTAATTTGGTTGTTGACTTTATCCCTACGTGAGCCTCGGTGGACTTAGTGTCTGTCTTGCCCCCTCCTCAATGTGATTAAGGGCACCCAAAGCAAGTAAGTGATCCCATAGATCAGCTGTTTGGGTGTCTCCACCGCTCTAGTATTCCTGGTCTCCTTGTGGCAGACCAGGAATACTAGAGAGATAACACCTAGGAGCCACAGCCAAGAGTAGGTGGGTAAATTCCCGGTTTCTCTGTGTGGTGAAATAATTCTGAAATCTGTTTTGTGTAGTGTCTCAGAGAATCCTGGTTGGGGTCAGAGAGTGGGTTGAGCCGAAGTGGGTTGAACCCTGAGCAGGAAACTATTCACCAATTTTTCCTTCTCTGTTCCACTTTTCCACTAATACTTTCTGGAATTTCTTTGCCCTTTCACTGCATGTAAGTTGCTTGCACCCCAATCCTTGTGTTGGGGTCTGATTTTGAGAGGACTCAAATAAGATAGACTCTTCAGTGCTTTAGACATTCATGCAAGATCCCATAGCACTTGAGGGGCAGGGAGTTTCCTGCACCGTTTCTGCTGAGATATATCACCATGGTGCCATAGAATGGAGCATGCAGGCAGCTAAAAAGCAACTTTATTTGATTTTTAAATGAAAGTCCTAGTGATTGTTCAGGAAAAAAAATCGTTTTCTCTTTTGACTTTAGATTTAGGCTTATTTTGACAAGACAGAGGCGAAAGTATAAATCTTAGGGTGAATAGATAAAGAATGCATTGCCAATTGAAATGATATTTGGGAATCAAGAGTGGTGAATGAGCTGAGGTTTTTTATAAACTTATGAAACCATAGAGATGAATTTTAAAGTCTCACATTTATAGTAAAAACAATAACAGAGTGGCATTTGTACTTGGCCAGATGGTCTAAAGCTAATCAAAGAAGAGAAGGCTGAACCATTTCAATGTTGTTTCTGAGTTTTTTTTTCCTTCAAGGAGAGCAGTTATTTAATTATAATGTTTGGCACTAATTTGCTTAAGAGTAAATTGAGACAAGAACTACCATGAGATCAGCTAACAACTTATGGTGCATTCCTGTCTCAGGCCTAGACACCATTCAACTTTGTCTATTGGAAAAACTAGAAGATATGATAACAGAATCATTTCCATAATTATTAACTTACTGTGAAGTCTCGGAGACATGCCAAATATCCTGACACATAAATCAATAATATAGAAACCATGGACAGCTACATCTGAAATTTCTTCTAGACAAAAACAAAACCCCAAAAACTAAAATGTATTGTTAATGCACAGTTATTTATCATTTAGAACAAGAAATTGGTTCTCACCAGAGACCAGGAAAAATTTACTAAAACAGATGATTGCAATTAACTTTATTTTAAAATTTTGATGGCAGCATCATATATATATGTCAGGAGAATGCTTTTGCACAGTGGATATTATATATACACCATAGCAGATGTTGACTTGCAGTTTCCCATGATGACCTTGTGTATTCAATGAAGATATGACTGAATGAAATTTTCTCTTGGATTCATAACTCACTGATCAATGTCATTTGGCATATTGCTCAAAGCATGCCTGCTAATTCTGATATTAGTTTTGGAACAGTGAATTGGTACTTTTTCTTGCTGTGTGTGTGTGGGGGGGGTGGTGCCAGGGATTGAACTCGGGGGCATTTGACCACTGAACTACATTCCCAGCCCTATTTTGTATTTTGTTTAGAGACAGGGTCTCATTGAGTTGCTTAGCACCTTGTTGTTGCTGAGGCTGGCTTTGAACTCCTGATTCTCCTGCCTCCGCTTCCTGAGCCACTGGGATTATGTCAGATGTAGGTTCAAACACTGGCTCTACCAGTTTCTAAGTGAATCATCGTACTAAATTTTATGTAGTTACCTCAGCTACAAAACGGAAAGAAAAAAACCCAATACTCATGTCATAGTGTTGTTTTGATGATTAGGTGAAACAAAGTATGTCAAAAAGCTTTATAAATTATAATGCCTTAAATAAATGCTAGTTATTACTGCATTTCAGCAAAGATGTTTAAATTTCCAATCTTGTGATAGTCTTCATCCAAAGCATATCACTACTTATTTATTCATTTATTTATTTTTATTTGTTCTTTTTAGTTATCCATGACAGTAGAATGTATTTTGACATGTTATATGTACATGGAGTACAACTTCCCATTCTTCTGGTTGTGGAATTACGTTGGTTGTATATTCATATATGAACATAAGAAAGTTATATCTGATTCATTCTACTGTCTTTCCTATTCCCATTCCTCTCCCTTCCCTTTATTTCCCTTTGTCTAATCCAAAGTACTTCTATTCTTTCCTACCATCCCCCACCTTATTGTAAGTTAGCATCCGCACATCAGAGAGAACATTCAGCCCTTATTTTTTCGGGATTGGCTTATTTCATTTAGCATGTTATTCTCCATGGATGGAAGGATGGCATTAAGTGACAAATGCTATAATTTCTTTTCTCTTTATGGCTGGTAATCTTCCATTGTGTATATATACCACATTTTCTTTATCCATTCATCTGTTGAAGGGCACCTAGGCTGGTTCCATAATTTAGCTATTGTGAATGTTTATATCAGCTCAATTCACAATAGCTAAACTACTTCTTTATTTATGTCCAAATAAAAATATGAATGTCTCTTGTCTTTGGAGAGAGTTCCATAGCTTGCTAAATACAAAACCTAGCACATTTTCAGCTTAAGTACAAAATTACTTGAACTGGTTGTTATGGAAACATTACCTAGGCACAGGATTGGACAGTTTGGCCAATGGGCTGAGTCAAGTCCACCATTTACTTTGTAAATAAAGTTTTATTGGAGCACAGCCAAGTCCATTCATTGATGTATTATCTGTGGCTGTTTATGAGCTACAATGTCAGAGTTAAATAATTAGGACAGAAATATCATGGCTTACAAAGTAAAAAATATTTAATATCAGTTACTTTATAGAACATTTGCTGACTCCTTAGCCTATGCTAAAAAGCATTTTTGTGTGAAGCCATACAAACTGAATGTAAGGCGAACATATTTAAGCAAAGATATCAGGAGGTTCTAGGATTTACAAATTACAGTCATTGTAATGAGAGTACAAATATTACTGAGAATGTACATAGTTTATCTAATAAGGTCACATAGTAATTGTTAAATATTGTAAGCTTATGGAGGATAATACAAAGAATCTGACTTTGGAGCATAGTTTTAAAATGTCATAGGTATTAGAATTCCACAACTGGCCTGAGGAACACTTCAGAAGAGTAACTCCAGAGAGAAACTGATCATTGCTTTGGGACTGCCTGGTGAGACTTTCCTGTTGTGCTTTGATGGAAGTATTTGACTTGATTTTCAATTGAAAAGTCACCAATCACCAACCCCATCATTTCTGAGAGCTTAGGTACTTCTCCCTGTTGCTTCCACAAGCTAATAGCTGTATGATGCTGAAAAACACGTTACTTGTGTACTAAGTGCCTGGCAGAGTGAGTTTTGTGTACTAGTGTGGCTTAGTGATATTTGAAACAGGCAAATAAATGCCTGTGCTAAAATAGCTACCAATGTTATCCTTTACTCCAAGTATATACTAACCCCAAGTCTTCTTTAAGAAATTTGAAAATAACTCAATGCTTTTCCAAGAACACTTCTAGGCAAGTAGACTGCTCTGATTTCTGGTTCATTGGGCAACACTAAATAAAGACATTAAGAAATATATTTCCTAGGATTTTTTAAATGGTCAGAGGTGGTGGTATGGCCAATGCTGAGAGATTAGCCATGGTGTTTTTTATTTATTTTTTAAACAGTGGGTTCTGCTTATAAATTACAGTCAATAGACTAAGTTCTAATAATTACAAACTCAACCTTCGAATTGTTAGGTATTTTTGTGGTTAGGTAAATCTTTGATTCATTTATTAAGCATATAATTTTGTGCTAATGAAGTTATGACTAAGGACATCCATTGACACTGCTTTTCTGTATTTGAGGTGTACTGAATTGTACCAGGGGACAGCTTGCAGCAGTCTTCAGAAAGCTACATTAAATTTAGCTAGGTCTCTTGAAATACGTATTTCCCAAGCTTAGTAGAGCCTGGATAACATGAAACCAAATCATAGAATTTAGGAATTTGGAACGTTTGCAATAACTTGTTTCAAACTTTTCCAACTCTCACCCCATTTTATAGGTTAAAAAACTGAGAAAGGTGAAATGATATTGCTGTTGTCATACATCTGGTTTATGAGCACAGATTAGGACTTGACCCCTTAGTTTAGTGCAGTTTCCTCTCTATGACATTCCGAAGCTAATTGAGAGAGAGTGTGCCTATGAAGGAATTCAGTTAATGGGGTATGAACTGAAGGAACCAAGTTGTACTAAGTGAGCATGGCCAATAGTGAGGATGCTAGAAGACTGAGGACTGAGGAAATGGCAGTTTGAAATGGATCTGTGAGGAAAATTATTGCCATATCAGAAGCAATGTGCACAACCTTATGCTAGCCACTCATGGTAACTGAAAGATTTTTTAAGTCATTTCAATCAGAAAATCCTTAACAGAATAAAGGGAAATGCAAATGCTAACAAATATGTCTGATCTGTCAGGTACATGGCAAGTGGAGCTTATGATGGGAGGCAATGGATGGAGAAAACAGGTGGACATGGTTAGGCTGGTGAAAGACACCTACCTAGGAAAGACTGATTTTTTTCAGTGCTGGGAATGAACTTGGGGCCTCACATGTGCTAGACAAGCACTCTACCCCCAACTCTAGAAACTAATTTCCTCTTTATTTTCTTTATATTTTCGACATGGAGTCTTTCCATGTTGTCTAGGCTGACTTTGAAACCCTGGACTCAAGTGATCCTCTCGCCTCAGCCTCCCAAGTAGCTATGACTATAAACATGCACCACCTGCCAGACAGCCTGATTTTTGAGTAGATGAAAGGAGATCATAATAATTAGGACAATTAGTATTTGCATGTGTGACAGTATAATCATCATTTAATTTAATAATTATCAGTGAGCAATTTCACATGCGTTTATAAACTGTGGAAAGTCTGCCTCTAACTTGGTTTCTGCCAAGAAGGTGTCTCCCTTCTCAAATTAATACTGGAGAAAAGAATATAAATAAACAGAAGGGAAGCATGAATGAAAACAATGAATAAAACCAACCACAATCTTTGGGCACCCCTAGATGGTCTGTTGTTGTGTCAGCTGCAGCCAGGAGAGGAAGGCGGTCTGAATTGGCAGTACAGCTTCTGTGATACTGCTTCTTTCTCACTACAAAGGTGAGCTGGGGTAATGACAGGTATCAGAAACACTGCTGAGGGAGGGGCTAATGGAAACAGGTGCTGAATGACCAGCTCTCCTTACCCTCACCCTTCATACCCACAGGGCTCATGGATTAGCACCTGGGGAGTCTTTCTCCTCCCAAGATTTCTTTTCTTAAGCCTTAAGGTTTGGTCTTGTGTCAGTTAGGGTTCTGTCATTGTAACAGATACTTGAGATCATCAACTTATAAGGGGAAAAATTTATTTTGACTCATGGTGTGAGAGGTTTCAGTCCATGTGGCTTTGGCCCTGTTGCTTTGGGGTGTGTAGTGAGGCAACCTGTCATATCAGGAGTGCATGGTGGAGTAGAACTGCTTACCTTATGGGAAGTAAAAGAGAGTGAGGAGAGGTCAGGGGTCCTACTACCTCCTTCACTGGCACACTTCCAATGACCTAAAGAGCTCCCATTAGGCCCCGCCTCTTAACATTTCCACCACCTTCCAATAGCACTGAGCTAGAGATGAAGACTTCAACACATGAGCCTTCCTTCAAGAAACCTTATCTAAACCCTTGGAAGTCCTGAGCAGTTGAGTGGCCAGATGGGCTGACTATAAATCAGAGTTATTCACAGTGGCTGGGTGATGTCTGGGATTTACATATAGAGGCTCATTCTCTCCTTTTTAATTCATCTACACTGGACAGATGGCTGATACACTCAAAGAAAAATGAGCTTCCAAGACAAAGTAACTAGACACCTGTGGGGTACATGTATCCTCTGACATAAGGATATTAAAAGTAGACTAAGAATTAAAATAAATACACTAAAATTACTTAATCTGATAAGGGAAACTGGTTGCACTATAAGACAAAGTAATAGTAAAAACAAAATATGAGTTAATGAGAAGGAAAAGATGTGAGCAAATAGGAGGGTAGACACAAATGGAAAATAAATCAGTGAATTAGAAGAGTTCACAAGAAGTTTCTTCAGAAGGTAGCAGAAACATATAAGAAAATATGAAACCAAACCAACAAAAAGGCTAATAGTAGGAAGATAGAAGTAGAATTTCCAATATCTAGTCATGGGATCCTGGAATAAAAGTGAAGATCTATAGAGGGAAATAAGCTGAAGAAATAATAGGAAAAAGTCATTCATACTTAAAAGTGAGGGAAAACATTAGTTTGGAAGGGCTGATGGATGGTCAAACATGAAAGAATTGTAAAACATCTTGGGATCCAGACAAAACAATGTGATGTGGGTTATGGATGGTAGGACAGTAAGGTGTCATGTGCACCTGGCAGACCACTCCTCTGTTTGGGAAGAAGATAAAGATCCTGACAGAGGATTGTATTAGTTTGCAAGAGCTTCTATAACAAAGCATAGAAACTGGTGGATTAAATGACAATTCATTTTCTCACAGGTCTAGAGGTTATAAGTTCAGAACAAGGTGTCTGTAGGTTTTCCCTTTGTCCCCATTGTTGGATTCTAGGCAGAGGCTGCACCTCCCAGGCAGAAGGCCACACCTCCCCAGGTGCCTTGTGAAAAACTACAGCTCCCAGGATGCTCAGCGTGACCAAAACCTGACCAGCAAGTCCCTTGTCCACTACCACTACCTCCCCCCATGACCTCTGCTGGCCTATAGGACAAGGACTCACTCCAAGGGGGTTTTATGGCCCCTATTCTATTTAAGCCAGCCCCGGACTGAACTCTGCCCCTTTCCTTGTTCCTGCTCTCTGTTCGTGCTTGCCTCGGTTCCTGCCCATCCCTTCCCTACCCCCCTTCCCTTCCCTTCCCTACCCTTGCCCACGTGGCACCCCAATAAACCCTTTTATTTCACTAACATGGTGTTCCCAGCTAAGTTAACTATGTTTCAGCAGTTTTCTAACATTTGGCTCTCACCGCCGTGGCCCGGGTTCGATTCCCGGTCAGGGAACCAAATGTTAGAAAACTGCTGAAACATAGTTAACTTAGCTGGGAACACCGTGTTAGTGAAATAA
Organism: Tamias sibiricus; assembly: GCA_025594165.1. NCBI lineage: Eukaryota > Metazoa > Chordata > Mammalia > Rodentia > Sciuridae > Tamias > Tamias sibiricus. Next base: position 53,574,070 of record CM046669.1, read on the forward strand.
AAGGGTTTATTGGGGTGCCACGTGGGCAAGGGTAGGGAAGGGAAGGGTAGGGAAGGGATGGGCAGGAACCGAGGCAAGCACGAACAGAGAGCAGGAACAAGGAAAGGGGCAGAGTTCAGTCCGGGGCTGGCTTAAATAGAGTAGGGGCCATAAAACCCCCTTGGAGTGAGTCCTTGTCCTATAGGCCAGCAGAGGTCATGGGTGGAGGTAGTGGTAGTGGACAAGGGACTTGCTGGTCAGGTTTTGGTCACGCTGAGCATCCTGGGAGCTGTAGTTTTTCACAAGGCACCTGGGGAGGTGTGGCCTTCTGCCTGGGAGGTGCAGCCTCTGCCTAGAATCCAACACCCATGACTTGTAGATGGCCATCTTCTCCCCTGTGCCTTCACATGGTCTTCCCTGTGCACATGTTGTCCTAAACCCCTCTTCTTATAAGGACAGCAGTTATGCTGAATTATGACCTCATTTTAACTCAATCACTTTTGTAAAGACGCTATCCCGAAATAGAGTTAAATTCTGAGGTCCTGGGGATTAGAACCCAAACACATGAAATCTGGGGGCCACAACTGAAACCAACATACTGAGCTTCTCCCAGCACACACCCATAAACACACTATCCAATGATGGTTCTTATAGGAAATTATCAGGGCCATTATCAATTTTTATCTATTTTAAGTATCACTGCCAGGTATTGCTAAAATTAAGAAACAGATAAGTGCCAATGATTATGCATATTGGTTAAGAACTAATACTTTGAGAATGAAAAAATAATCTATAGCTTTTAAACCAAAAGGGAAAATAAATTAATCTATTCAAAGGAAAGCAGGAAGGAGAAAAGGGAGATGAAAAATACAGTAAATAGGGGCTGGGGTTGTGGCTCAGCGGTAGAGTGCTCACCTCGCATGTGCACGACCCGGGTTTGATCCTCAGCACCACGTAAAGACAAATGCATCGTGTACAACTAAACCAAACAAATAAATATTTTTAAAAAATACAGTAGATAGGAAATGTAAAATGAAAGAACAGATATAAGGTAAAAATTACATTAAATTTAATAGGTAAAACACACTTATTGAGAAACACTGATTGGATGTTGAAAAGTTGCAATAGGAGGTTGATCTCAAAAGGTATAATTAAAATAAAAGTCACAAAAAGGTAAAATATGAAATAAAAACATCTGGAAATATGAATTGAAAGAAATCTGGTGTACACATTTAATAACTGAAAAAACAAAACTGAAGCCAAAATTTTTAAAAAAGGGACAGAAACAAATGTTATATATATTGAATGGAGTGATAGGACAAAATGGTATAGCTCTTTTAACTCATCATGTTCCAAATAATACAACTGTAAAAATTATCAAGAACCATCCAGAAGAATTTCAGGAAGAAATAAGAAATAGATAAATCAACAGATGTGGTTGGTAATTTTATACATAACCTTCAGAACCTCACAGATCAAGCGTATAAACACATATACACACAAGTAGCAGTTCTGTGTTACACCAAACAATACAGTATAATAAATAAGCTTATGGTAATATCTACAAATATATACTCATAAATTTCTGTATCCAACAGAGAAAATATAATAGTTTCAAGCACATAAAACACATATGGAAAGTTTACAAAACTAAGATATAAATCAATCTCATCAACTAAATTCTCTGACTATAATATAAAAAAATTAAACATAAATTTCAAAAATAGCTAAAACATATCTCATATGTTTCAAAATAACCTATATGAAAACGTTACATGTCAAAATGTGTGGATACAGTTAAGCAGAAAAACTTACACCTTTAAAAATAACAAAAAAAAAAAAGAAAATGAAGCTTTTTTTTTTTTTTTTCTAGCTCATGAAGCTGCAAAAATAGCAAGACAACCTAAACAAATAAGAAGGAAGGAAGTGATAAAGATAAAGGTAGAAATCAAGAAAATCAAGAACAGAAGAACAATAGAAAAGATTAACAAAACCAAAAGCTGATTCTTTGAAAAGATTAACAAAGTAGGCCTCTGATAAAATTAATCAAGAAAAGACCCAAATAAACAAGACACATAATGAAAAAAGGATATCACTATAGACACAAAACAGAGATTTGAAACAGATACATTTGAAATCCTAGATGAAATGAATAAATTCCTACAAAAGTATAAAACATCAAAATCATCACAAGAAAACTTCAGCTAACCAAATATATAAGAAATTGGTACTGTTCTCATATACTTATCCAACATCAACAAACGGCACAGAGTCCAATGAAAAGTGAATTTTACCTAAATTTCAAAGCATAGTAGAATCTATACTATACAAACTATACTATACTAGTTGTTACAAAAAATAGAGAAGGAAGAAAATTTCCCTAGTTCACTTTTCACAGTTTTATTGAGTGTGGTTTATACAGAACAAACTTGACTCACTGAAAATGTAAAATTTGATGATTTAAATTATTGTTTTAATTTGCTTTCCCTGATGATTAATAATGTTCAGCAGTTTTCATGTGCTAAGCAGTATATATATAAATGTATATATATACACACAATTTGCATGTGCTAAACATATATATATGTTTTTATATATATGTATATATATATACATACATATATCCTTTGGTAAACCATCTATTCAAATATTTTGCCCATTTTTAAATTAGGTTGCTAATCTTGTTACTGAGTTAAAATTTTTCTTAATGTATTCTGTTACAAGTCCTTATCAGTATATGCTTTATAAATATTTGATTTCATACTTTGACTTGTTTTCTCATTTTACTAATGGAGATTTTGAATAAAGATGTTGAATTTGGATGGAGTAGAAAATATTATTTTTCTATGGGTTTATAGTTTTTTTAAAAAATTTATTTATTTTTTTAAAATAAATAACAATGTCTTTTATTTTTTATGTGGTGCTGAGGATCGAACCCGGGCCGCGCACGTGCTAGGCGAGAGCTCTACTGCTGAGCCACAACCCCAGCCCCGGGTTTATAGTTTTGATATCATATTTTCTATAAATTTTTGCCCAAGTTAAAGTCATGATTTTCTTCTAGATGTTTTATAGTTTGAGCTCTTCTATTTAGGACTATCATCCATTTGAGTTAATTTCTTTGTGGCTTGAAGTAAGGGCTTAAGTTCTTTTTTTTGTGTATGTGGATATTCAATTATTCTGATTGTTGAACAGCCTATCATTTCTCTATTGAATTGCTTTGATTTTTTTTTTTTTTTTTTTTTTTTTTTTCTGGTACTGGGGATTGAACTCATGGGCACTTGACCACTGGGCCATATCCCCAGCCCTTTTTTGTATTTTATTAGAAGCAGGGTCTCACTGAGTTACTAAGTGCCTGGCCATTGCTGAGGCTGGCTTTGAACTCGCGATCCTCCTGCCTCAGCTTCCCAAAGTGCTGGGATTACAGGCGTGTGCCACCGCGCCCGGCTTGCTTTGATATTTTTACTGAGAAACAATTGACTATAAATTAAGGGTTATCTCCATGTCATTGGTGTATGTTATCTATCTTTATAGCAATGCCATACTGCGTTGACTACAGTAGCTTCATCATCTTTTGAGATATGATTGATGTACCTTGATGTATGTAGGAGTGGTGGGTGAGGAATATATACAAGTTAGAGAATAAAAGGGATGTCTGGGGATTATCCTCACTATTTTCTTTTCTCTTTCCTTGGATCTCAATCTGTTTACAAAAGGCAGGTCTTGAATTAGCTTGGGTTCTATTTTATGTTCCTAATAAACTGATATGATCTTAGGGAAGGAAAAGGGCAACTTTGATATCAGTAAAGAAGAAGAGTCATGGGGACAGGGCTTCTGATATGGGAGGAGTGGTTCTCCCTTGTTAGAAAAGACGGGGGTGGGGGGGTCACCTGGAAACACCTCAGGATAGTGACAAGCACCATTTGTGAAAGACATAAGTAATATTTACCATTATACATAACCAAGTAAGCCAATGGGATCCAGGTCTAGAATCTTGTCTCCAACATGATTCATAAATCTAGAAAAACATCTCTTCCAAAGAAATAGGTTATGGCATGTTGTTGATTAAAAGGGAGGTCCACAGAAAGGTAGGAATGAGATCTTGCAAATCTCTGATATTCAAAAAACAAGTCTTTGTCCTATTGTGAAAGGTCTCCAGACTATTTTTCACGTTCCCACTTCCTTCCTCTGTTTTCATCCCTCCTCCCTGACTGCCTACCTGCTTTTTTCCATGAAGGGATGATCTGAGTTAGTTATTGAAAATATATGCTTTCCATTCTTGGGTGTTAGTGACTACCAAGGGAGTTATTCAGCAACTAGAATCATCATGACTAGAGATAATTTCTCACTTGCCCTTTGCCGGGGTCTTGCACAGGACTAGATATTTTTAGTATCCAAAAATGCTTCAAACTCTTTTTATAGAATTTTCCTACTGAAGTCTCCACCTGATTTAGGAGAAAAGTGATATTTAGTTTATTTCTTAACTTAGTGATTCTCTAACTTGTTCTAGGGGCAGAGCCCCTGGAAATCATTCGAACCCTGGTGAGACCCCCATGCTTTATGTGGAGTAGATAACTGATATATGTATTTTTATTCTGTGATTGAGGAACAGTCTTATAGCAAACAGTGTGACTATCACATATGCATACCTGATAAAATCATAGTCCTAAACACAAATTTCCATCCAATGAACTATCCTTGGACTAATTGAGGTTCTCTGAACACTTTCTATGGGGGAAATCCCTGCAATGTTTCCTGAAATAGATAATAATAGGTACCATTTATTGGTTATTTTATGTTAACACATTTTTCTAAGTACTTTACATAATCATCTAATTTAATAGCAATAGTAATCTGCGAAGCCGATTTATCACTTCTATCTTAAAAATGAAACAAGTGAGGCTTATAATATTTAAGTGACTTGTTCAAGGTCTCAGAGCTAATGCACAGCAGAGCTGGGACTGAAATTGTTCTACCATCAATGAAGTCTTAGTAGCCATAGTGGTTTGTGATGCTCTGGGATAAAGGCAGTGATCTACATTTTTCTTAATAATAAATAGATAAAATGAAGTGGATTTTCCAGCAAGTCTTTATTCTTTCCCTCTATCATCAGTCTTCATGGAGAGAATAAAGTTACTAACAATAGCTTCTGAAACTGGAATCTGGAAAATTTCTTTCAAGATGAGCAAATTTGTCATCTTGAGCAACTCATTTTTAGAAAGTGGCTGGTTTTTGCAAATCTTTTATGTAAATATACTTTTCTTCTGATCATTCTTTGGTATATAAACTTTTAATTTATGCTGTTTAGGACATGGTTGGAGAGTCAGAAAACCTGTCATTTATCCCTTTGTTGAGTGTCCTTCCTTTGCTTGGTGGTTGCAGAAGGCCACTGGGGCCTATAGACAGGGCACCTCTAGAAAAGGGCATTTCAGAGAAGATTTATCTTCTGGGGACAGACAGTGCTGCTGTGTCTGCCCTTGGAAGACAGCTCCCCCATCTCTCTTTTCAGGTTTCCTTCGGTTTACAAATGAGTGTAATTTTCAAACCTGCACTGCATTCCAAAGAACTTTGTTTTTCAGGAATGCTTTAGTACTTAACACCTCTGTGAACTCTGTGACCATACACCCTCATCTGGAAGGTCTATTCAGAGGTGGCTGAGCAGGCTGCCAAATTCAGCCTCTGAACCCTATCATTTCTGCATTATAAATGCCTTTTCCCTCTCACAGCTGGAATGAAATGTTCAGAGGCATTTAGATTGGATTTGAATTGCTTAGTCAAATCTTAGTCACCTTTCCACACATAGACAGACTCTTTAACCCGGGAAAGGGCATTTATTTGAGCTCAGGGAAATCAGCTAAAGGGAGACACCTTAATCACAGCGTTCCAAGTTAGGGTCATGTTCAGCTAGCTGTCTTGAGGAAAGCATGAACCCGGTGTAGCATTGGTTTACAAAGACCAGTGTGTGGAGTACTCTCCATATACATTTTCCCATATGAAACAACAACAACAACAACAACAAACTCTTTTGGTAGTACTGTCCGAAGTAAAGCTTTTCAAATTCAAACATACAATGATGTCCAGTCCCAACCATGGCCACAATGAACAGTTGCTGTGCATATGTGGGCACACTCTCTTAAAGCATTGACTTGACCTGCAGTAAAATCTTAATGGATATTTACTATCTTTGTCTGCTTAGTACCTCATTAGTTATTGGAAAAATTTTCTCCCCAATTGTACGTGATTGCTGGGGTCTGCAGCAGTGTGTGTTATAGCTATTTCTCATCCCCACCCAGCCACAGAAGTATGTAATATTCCACACTAGGCCAATGGTGGTTACAGGTCAAGGATGAGATTATGACTCCAGCAGGACCAGAGTCTAAGGTTATGTATACCCATCTTCTTTGCAACATAATGTGGGTCTGTGAAAAGAAACCAACATGATAGAGACAAAGTCTTGACTATATCATTTGGGTCCCAAAAGTCACAACTAGATATTTAAGCCAAATTTTACTCCCTGACAATGGACTTTGATTTTAGTTTCAGTTACTTAAAAGCAAAGATGTCATTATCAATACAATATATGTTAAATAGTGGGGAGACAAAGATGAATGAGACATTGTAGAATATCATTAAGTCAGAAGACTGAAGTATAGACATAGGGCTATGGGAAAAGAAGAGAGAGGTTGTATTTGAGAGTTACTGAGAGTTTTGAACACAGGACTTAAATGGTAAGATCTGTTTTTTTCAGTCTGGCTATACTGTGGAGGTTAGAATAGAAGAACAATGGCCAGGTGTGGATGATGAATTAAGGGTGAATAAATTTTTAAGTCTTTTGGACCATAGTGAGATTCTAGTCATTGATAACTAGATGTACAATATGTGATCCCTGTGGCTTCAGCAACTTTGGGATTGATTTGAAAGTAATGCCATTTTGGCTAATCAGGTTTTAAATTCACACCCTTATCCTGTTACTTAAGATAGGAGTCATTTAATTGGATAATAATCTTTTTGTTAGCCCTCACCTAACCAGACTTGTATTTAAGAATTTCTGTTTTGCACTGCAGTCAAAATTGCTCTTCTCCCTGAGCATTTATTTACTTTCTCTATTGATCTCAAACTAGGTAGTGTGTTTCTTGAAGTCTGATGATTGACACATACTATTTCCAAATGAAATACTCCTATGAAAATATTTATAGCACAGACTGCATCTTCCTGATCTTAGTGTTCCCAGGGCTGTGACTGCTTTGTAATCTCTTTCTGAATGGGCCTGTTAGTTTTCTGTTGCTACCATACTAAATTACAGCACATTTAGTGGTTTAAGACAAGAAAAATTTGTTACTTTGAAGTTTTGAAGTTCAGAAGTCCAAAATCAGTCTTATAGAGGTAAAGTTGAGGCTATGAAGTATCAGTACCCCTGGGAGCTATAATGAAGAACCTGTTTCCTCATCTTTTTTCAGCTTCTAGAGGCTCTTGCCCCTTCTTGCATCCTCAGTCTCTCTGTCTTTGCTTCCATTGCTATATGGCTTTCTCTGACTTTGAGCCTCCTGCCTCCCTTTTATCCCTTTTATCAGGACCTTTGTGGTTACATTGGATCCATCCAGATAACACACAATAATTCCCCCATCTCAAGGTGCTTAACTTAATTATATTTGCAATCTCCTTTTCCATGTAAGGTGATATATTTACAAGTTTTAGAGACAAGAACATAGACTTTTCTTTTTTTGATAGGAGGGGCATTATTCTACTATAAAAAGTCTTTGCCTTGTTGAATGTATTATTTTAATATGCTGAGATGTAATTGGTGGTTGTTAACTAGGACTCACGGTGGTGAATTAAGATGGTCATTAACATGTTCACAGAGCTATTTCACTCTTTAGTGGGGTAACGGGGGTGGTCTGCAAAGGCTTAAATTCCAACTTCGAGGTGAGGATGTAGTAGTACCCTTGCTTTTAGCAAATAATCATACTAAAAATAATAATTTCTACTTTGTGAAAAATTATAAGATATGTACCTCAAAATTTGTAAGCCTATATTGGTCTATTTGTGGAAGGATCATATGCCTTGGTTGTCAGAACATAGTCCTGATTTTGACAAGCTATTATATGGTTTCCCCACCCACATCCTATTAGGTCAAATCTCATAATGTAGTCATAGTAGGGCCAAACATATTTCTTATACCAATTTCTTATATTCTTCCTCTTTTCTTCAAATGCTGGAAAATCTAAAAATATTGTTTAAATTTCAAATAATTACCATGTCTCATTGAAAATGTGGAAGTATACTGGAAGGAAAACTTGAGTCCTGAATACTTTTATAAGTTAGCACCACAATGTTATTGGAATGTTGAGTTGGTAATTTTGGTTTTTGCAATATATACACATTTTGAATATAGTTCACATGGTTTTAAATCAGGCATTTAAAAAACCTTTAAAAATAATTTTTAAATTTGTTTTAATTAGTTATACATGACAGTAGAATGCATTTAAGTACTTTGATATATCATACATAGATGGGAGATAATTTCTCATGTCTTTAAGTGTACACATTGCAGAATCACATTGATCACGTAGTCACATACATACATACATACAGTAATAATGTCTGTTTCATTCCACTATCTTTCCCATCCTCACATCCCCTTCCTCCCCTCCCATCACTTCCTTCTACCTAATCTAAGATAATGCTATTTTTCCCTCCCCCATTATTTTGAATTAGCATCTGCATATTAGAGAAAGCATTCGGCCTTTGCAAAGTTTTGTGGGATTGGCTTATTTCGCATATTCTCCAACTTCAACCATTTACTGGTAAATGCCATAATTTCACTCTTCTTTAAAGCTGAGTAATATTCCATTGAGTATATATATACCATATTTTCTTTATCCATTCATCTATTGAGGGACACATAGGTTGGTTCCATAGTCTAGCTATTGTGAATTGTGCTGCTATAAACTTTGATGTGGCTGTATCACTATAGTATGCTGATTTTAAGTCCTTTGGGTATAAACCAAGGAGTGGGATAGCAGGGTCAAATAGTGGTTCCATTCCCAGTTTTCTAAGGAATCTCCATACTGCTTTCCATAGTGGTTGAACCAATTTGCAATCCCACCAGCAATATATGAGTGTACCTTTTTCCCCACATCCTTGCCAACATTTATTGTTGTTTATATTCTTAATAGCTGCCATTCTGACAGGAGTGAGATGAAATCTTAGAGTAGTTTTGATTTGCATTTCTCTAATTGCTAGAGATGTTGAACATTTTTTCATATATTTGTTGATCAATTGTATTTCTTCTGTAAAAACACAAAACAATTTTCATCATATCAGGAATAATAAAACCTCATTTTTTGTTGTATTGGAGTTTCCATGAGATAGGTACTGGATACATCCTTCACTCATTCATATACTTTATTGAGTGCCTACTATGTAGCCATCCCCCTGAGTACTGGGAAAGAGCTGGGAAACAAAAAGTTTTGATGTTGCAGATGTTAACTTCTCCTGGCTTGTTATTAACATAACTAATAAAAATAATGCAGGGTTGCTTTATCTCCCACCTAACCATTGGTTAAGAGCTAAAAATTAGAATTTATTTTCATTAAATAATCAGATATTTAATTGTTGCTTCACTTTTCTTTCTCTGTAAGAGATATACTTGAATTACATTCTGGGAGAAATATTTTACCTTGTGGAAAACCTGGGAAAGCTCTGATAGACTCCTGAAATCAACTTGTTGGAAATGTTGCTTCAACAACACAAAGAGGACAACCTCAGTCCTCAAGGAGTTCATTATTTAGTTGTAAGGGACAGTTCTGTAGTTTATGATGGAAGATCAGACTAATATCAGAACAATGATAGATGTCTGCCCAGAGTACCCTTGCAGCACAGAGGCTGAGGTAGAAATCTGGGCTCCCTTGAGTCTTTCTGCAGGAAGCAATGCTCTCCCTAAGTCTCAGAAGATCAATAGGAGTTGGACAGTTGAAAAAGATGGGAGGGTTATCTTATGCAAAATATCACACATGCTAATTCAACAAGGCAAGGCACTCTATGGCTTGCATTTAGCAAACTGTTGTTCCATGTGGCTGAAGAAAAAGAAAGTATATAATTTTCCTGTGTTCATATGTGACTACGTGACCCGTGTAACTCCACATCATGTACAACCACAAGAATGGAAAGCTATATTCCATGCATGTATGCTATGTTAAAATGCATTCTACAGTCATGTATAACTAAGAAGAACAAGAAGAGCAAATTTTTTAAAAAGAAAGAAAGAAAGAAAGTAAACGGAGACAGGAAATGAGGCCAAAGAGGTCTTGAAAGCCTTTGCACACCTAGCTAAGGAATTCACCTCTTTATAAAACCCAGCTGAAGACCTCATTGGAGAATGTTCCACAGGAAGTGATGTTTATCATGCTTATATTTTAAAAGATTGCCTTAGGAGCTTTATGGCTATAGATTGGGGTAGGGGATGAAGCACGAGACCTTCAGATGTTCAGTTGAGGAATTTGGGAATTGAGGAGGGTCTAAATGAGGACAGTGACAGTGGGGAAAAAGGGATTTCATGTTTGGCAAAACCTACAATCATAAAGTAATCCATTTTTGAAAGGTAGCAAAATGGCAATTATTTAGAAGGAAAATAAGTTCTAAACCATTAGAAAATATTATTTGAAAAGTTAAAGTACTTTTGTCTTCTCAGGCTGCGTGTCAATGGAGTCCCTGTGATACTGTTGTAGGGGACTGGTCTCTGATGCATTATCATGGGGCATGTTTAATACTTCTTTGCAATTTACAATTTGGGTAAAAAATACAATTTGGTTGTGTTTTAGTGAGTTCTCTGGATATGACCATAAACTGACAAGGAACATATATTGCCTAGAAGTGAGGGGGGTGGGTAGTCCGTTCTTCCACCTGTTCACAGGAAAGCTTCTTTAAGTTTCTGAGGCTCCATTTCCTCAACCATTCATAAAGGGATTATGGTACCTGGACATCATGGGACTCTTATGAAAGTCATCAGGAGCCAGATCTGGGAGCTGTGTGTTACTGACAAATGATGAACTTGGACTTTGGATTTAGGTAGCCCTGAGTTCAAATCCCAACTGGAAATCATTTGGATATGTTACTTTTTTTTTTTTTTTTTTTTTTTTTTGAGTTTTAGGTTTACCTGTCTATGATGAGCATCACAGCATACATTTCAGGGTTGGGCAGTAGGCTTGTGTGAGCTAATAGATGGAAAAGATGTTCATTTTATGTCTTTTTGTCTCCTTGTAAGAAAAATGTGGCAATAAAGAAATTTACTCTTTTCCTGCTGGCCTACTGAATGACTTTTCTTCCAGACAGAGGAGGATGAAGGAGCTAAGGAACTGGCTGGTCTGTGCTTGCTGCCACCCTTGGTGTCTGCTGTGCTGAGGGAGACAGGGTCTCTGGATGCTCCTGTGAGCCATGTCTTCTGAGGTATCCTAACTACTTTGGTTCTTGAGGGAAAACATCTGCTGTGATTGCTGAGGTTTCTCTATTGTCATTTGTCTTCAAACTTTCTTATGTTTATTTGAAATTTTCATGCATCATTTTTAGTGGCTTCCCACTTGGCTTTCTCTATATCCTCTCACCCCTTTCCCACCTTGGTTCCCACTTCTATTTTGTTTTCATGCCTACAACATTTATCTTCTTATCAGGTATTTCATTTTGGTAATGATTTTTGCCAAATGTCTGTTGTTTCCATCTTGGGTTCTGAAGCTTTGCACAATGAAAACTCTTTATGCGGACATGAAAAGTTTCTCTATAGTTAGTTTTTCATTCCTTTACTTCATCATCCCTTTCTTCCCCTCTGGCTTGATATCAATTTTTCCTTCACCTCTGGGTTAAATGTTGTCATGTTCCCTTAATGTCATCTCCAGGATGCACTTTGGCTCTGTCTTCCTGGGTTATGTTTGGTCTCCTGGGGTATCTACCTCCGACAGTCCTAGAGCATTTCCTGTTCCTCTAAGCAACCTCCAGCTCACAATCATTGCAAGAAACACTTTTACTTTTTCTAGTGATATGAGTTAATATGGCTAGAAAGATTTTTTTATTGAGTAGTGTTTAGGGGAGAGAGGTTCTGATGAAAGAATTGGATGTCTTGGATTTAAATGCCATAATATATATAACCATTTCATAATACCTGCCACATGTTAATGTCTAGTAATTACTACTATTTAGTACTGGTTTATTATTTATTTTAGGAAGTTGGGATAGAAATTCCTCACAAAATTTAAGGATTATATAACTTAGTCCCATGTTGATCTAATCACAGGATATTTAAAACCCAATTCTAGAAACAGAGAAAAAGATAGTCATATCCTTTACATCCTGGAAACAGAAAAAAGGAATGGTCCCATGGTTACCAGTTTGAGGCAGGATCAGCACCCAGTCCTTTGGAAGATTTGGCTAACAGTTTTATACCTGTTTGTAAATCTTTTTATTTTCCTTATTTCTAACTAAAAGTATGAATTAGTGCTCTACTTTCATTTAAACAAACAAACAAACAAACAAATCCCCACCTCATTGGCCAGTTTGAAGCTAATTTAAAACTGTTAGAAACAGGTGTTCTCTTCTATTATGTTTACATGGTATTTCTTACCTTCCTGTTTAAATTTGTTTGTTGTGATAGTGTCTCTCATGGCCAGATTTTCACTAAAGCTTGTTATGTATTTTTTGTTTTCTCTCTGAAAGGCTGTAGGTCTCCATAATCCAGGAACTACTGGGATCTTTACATCTCTCACAGAACTAGTGCAGTACTGTCTCTGTGGTAGATACTTTTTATTGTTAAATGTATTAAATAGTTTTTGCCATGATTAGGTCCTGAACACTAACTACTATCCAATGTAATAACTTATAATTTCATAAATTATCTTTAGAAATTAAAATCTTCAGAAATTAAAAACTTTTTGATTTTTACATAATAATTATACATGTTTATGGGGCATACTGTAATGTTTTGATATGTGTATGCATTTTGCAATATTGACATAATTTTAATGTGTTAGAACCAGTTTATATAATTTAGGAGAGCACATTAATAAATATTCAGAAATTTTGCAAACCAACTTTTGAACCATTGGTAGACTGAAGTGGGCTTTTATGGGAATATATATACCATGGAAATTAACAAAGGCTACAAATTACGATTTTTTTTTTTTATCAGATAATTTGTAAGCACTCCGTTGATAATAATCACATTGGTAAATTCAGAGCCCGGATGAAACAGTCAAATCTTGAACAACTGATATCACTTAATTTATTATTGGTTATCATCCTGATTTCCTTAAACAACCAAGTACAACCCATGAATTGCCAGTGGCACAAATAGATAAATTTTTTAATTATGAGGGTTCAGGAAAATGAGGACAACATATTTATAATGGATTTATGAAGACCAGTGTGATAGTGTCTTCAAAAACAAAAACAAAACCAGACCACAGCTGAAGCAAGCAAGATAAGCAATTTCCCTAAATGACAAAGGTAGCTCAAGGTGTTTAGGTGGGGGTGCTAAGATCTGTATGGTGACCTGTTCCAGTGAGTCTTAATATTTAAAAATATTCTCTCTCCCTGGTGTAGGTCTTACTAAGCCTATGGCAGTATTAAGGAGCACTTGAAGACTATACAAGAAGAAAATGTTGGAAGGCTTATTAGGAGTATGCAAAGACTAGTGAGTACTTATCAAAACAAAATACGGAAATTAGAAACCACTTCTCACTTTCTAATTTCTAGCAGAGTTAATGATGCAACCTAGAGTGACTCCTCAGTCAGTCTTATCTGCAAAGAGTGTTTAAGCACTGTTTTCATTGTTATTAGCTAGCCCACTAATAACTTGCACACAGAACTTCATATTCACTAAACTCTTTAAACAATGGCAGTTTTGAGAAAGAAATACCATTTAAGTCCACACACATTTTGAGGCAGCTCTAAAAGAGTGGTTCTATTTAAGACACTTTAAAACACTAATCAATATGTCCTTTATCTTAGCCATAAAGTATCAGAGTGAATGTAGTAAAATATTGTTGGGCTTCATTTTATTTAAAAGGGAAAGTTTAAGATGTTGAGACTAAAAAGGAAATCACACTAGGGAGCTTAAAACATTACATTTTATATAAATATAGTATTTTTGGCTAAAAGGCTAAAAAACTGGCTTTTGGCATCTTATTGAAATCTGGTTTATGAGGTACACTAAAGAATGAATAAGTAAATAAATGGGAAAGCTGGATTTACCAAGTTGATTCAAAAGGTTAAAATAGTGTGCAGCATGTAGCTCTCGCATATCACACTGGTCCTGACCGCTGAAAAGTGTCAGGCATGGACACTCAATCACCTGGTGGAGCGATCTCAGGAGATCTTTTTCCGGCTCCCCACAAGTGCTCCTTGCTTTTCAGCAGTCTGCTGTGTGCATAAAATTAACAACATGCTACAATGCCTTCTTATATCATAAGTGGAGTCTCTTAAAGTGATATTCCTTCCCACACTTTCTCAGCCTTCCGGTGAGAATTGCTACTGGAGTCTGCTTATTTGAACAGAAGGTGTGAGTTTAAAGGCATGGGCAAACTTGCCAGCAATATATATTAGCTGTCCTTAGTGATGTAAGGACATTTGGGTTACTTGTGGGTTGTGACTGGCTTCAGAAACCTATTTCACTAAATACTAAATCTTCACCTAAACATCTTTGTGGAGATTGAAAATGTTTTAAACATCTATCTTCGCTGATTTTTTCCGCTTCACTTTTTATTTTTCACCTGTTATTTTTGCACAATGTAGGCCCAATATAATCACTTCTTGTGAGGACTTTTATATCAAACTCTGTGACTAGTCATTTGTCAAATCAGCTATTCCTTACCAAAGAGATGCTTAAATAAGCAAACAGAGAGACAACTAAAAGTTGGACCCAGCTGAACAGTGAGATAAAGACTAATTTGTCTGTGGGAATGAGAATGATAATGATGATGGTCATGGCAATGATAAACATTGACTGAATGCTTACTAATACAGGACAATGACTCAGCTAACTTGCACAAAATCCTGTGAGATAGGTACTAGTCTTATCTCCATTTACACACAGGGAAATTAAAGCAAAATGAAACTAACATGTCCAATGTTACACAGCTAACAACTGGTAGACATTGGGTTTCAAGCCCAGTGGACTGGCTCCAGAGTCTACCTCTTAACTATTCTCTTAAGTAGTTCAAATGCCTCTTCACTGTGGTGCATGCAAGAATGACTGGGACAACATCTGTAGCAATATATCTGTGCTCTTGAAAAACCAGACCTCAGACAGGGCCTAATCTGTCATTCTTCCTTGCCTTCCATATCTTAACCAATTCTATACAAGCAAGCCCAATTGTATCAAGCAAGATTTGTATTTGTTTTTAGTGATTTTTGCAATAAAGCATGGGGTTTTCATATCCAGCATATAAAGTATAAAGTATGAAATATGCAATGTTTAGGATATACTTATACTTAAAAATAATGTTATTTTTTTCTTATCTGAAATTCCAATTTAACTGGACATCCTGTATTTTTTCTAGCAGTCTTGAGTAAGCAGAGCTTCCAACCTGAATGTCAGCACCATACAATCACTTCTATCTCTTGAAGATGGTAGAGGAAAGAAAGCACAAAACAACTTGCCTTTGGCTAGTCAGGTTGGAGATGAAATGCTGGTAAGTTTGTCTCTGGGCTGGGTTGAGCAGATCAGACCTGGTGTTTCTTTCAATCACTGTTACAGTCTCTGGTGTTCTTTAAGTCGTGTTGAGAGTTGGGAGGTATGTTTAGTGCACAGGTTATTGTACTCTGATAGCAGCACTAGAAATCTGTCTCTTGGAATAAAATTAAATCCCTAAATGTTATTTTAATGATGTGAGTCCCATATTGCAAATGGTTCTCTTTGCTGTGGGCTCTAGAATAAAGTAATCGACCCTGACGCCATTCAGCTTGGGACACATAACTCACGTCACGGTCAATTATCTCTTGGTGGACTTCAGCACAGTGGGGACCATTGTCCATGTGATGACTTTGGGGCTGCAGGGACCTCATAGCTTCAAGGGGCTTCTCAAGCGCCTCACCTGCAATTTACGGGCTAAGCTTGTTCATAATTGCACCCTAGCATTTAGCACTGTGCTTGGCACGTGTATAACTACAACAAATTCTTACTGAGTACCTTCTCTGTGCTGGAGTCAGGGGTCACAGGAGGTAACAAGTTAAGTCTTGCCCTTGTTCTCTAAGAAGTTGCAGAACACAGTAGGTTTAAAATAAACAAGTGAAAGAATACTTAATACAGACAATTTTGGCTTTGGGAATTGGAGGATTTATTGGTTACTTGGTACTAAAATGAGAAAAATGAGACCCAAAGATGGGTGCCATAATGGTAGTCAGAAGACTGTCACTCTGAAATCAGCTTTACTGTCTGGTCTTTGAGAAAGTCATGGAAATTCTCTTAACCATGGTTGCTCATCTGTAAAATGGACCTAATACTGCAGCCTGGATCTTAAGGCAAAAATGAGATAATAGTCTAGAGACTGAAAAGCATTATGTAGTTGTAAAATATAATGTTCAAAAACATAGAGTTGAGGTTGCCTAGTTGAGCACTTAAAAATAGAGAGACAGTTACATTAGATGGGTAAAAGCAGGAATGCTGGAGCCAGGTTGCCTGGGTTTAAATTTAAGCTCTATCACTTTGATCCTATGAACTTGAGCAAGTTATTTACTTTCCATGTCTGAGTTTCCTCATCTGTAAATTGAAGAAAATCATGGCACTTAGCTCAAAAGATCATGTGAAAGTTAATTGAATCAATATACGTGAATATAATAAACATTCAGTAAACATCATTTATAATCCATATATGTGACATCTAGGTACAGGGGTTCAGTGTGGGGGAGGATGGATGTGATTTTTTAGGCTGTTAATACAAATCACCCATCTAATAGTCATCCTCCCATTTCAACACAGATTTATTTTTAAAGTCTATCCAAAAGAGATGTAAATTCCGCTTTCTGTTTCTTAAATAATTTTTAGGTCAAGAGATTTTTTATAATCATGTTCTTTAGTAAGAAACTACCAAGCAGCCCCCAAATCAAAATATGAGCAATGTAAAATGGGGAGAAATGAAAAAAACTGATTTATTCCTTCTTAGTCAATAAAATAAGCATGCAGTAGCTGGATTGTAAATACCCCTGCAAAGTGAGATTTACAAGACGGACTATTGGAAGACAGATTTATCCCAGTTGAAAGTGCATTTCTGTTGAAGCAAGTTCCAGTGGAATTTATAAGCCCTTGAATGAGAAGGACTCAGATGCCTTGGGGAGTCAGACTCCTGAGGTTTGTTAGGCACAACATGGATTTGCATTGTCAAGAAGGCCAAAGTGTTCTCTGAAAATACTACAGGGAAAAGAGAAAAACAACCCAGGGCAGGGGCATCAGCTTTGTTTAAAACTTCCTTTTACTCAGGACTGTTGGGTTTATAAATCAGAATTATGTGTCCAGTGAGGAAATGGGAAGTAAAAACTGTTTCCAAAAGGAAAAAGAAAAGAAAGCAAGTGATTCATTTTGACCAAAATAATTGAAAATGCAGAAAATCCAAGTGTTCTTGGCAGTGTGTCTCTGTGCTTATTTGTCGTTTTTGCTGTTGTATAGCAGATGCCATGATGAAGAAGAGCCAATGGGCTCTGCAGACCTTTAAACTATCTGGTGAACTCAGCCCAATCTTAGGATACTTGCAGGATTTGAATTCCTCTTCACATGGGGCTTGATCCAAAACCAAGCAGCAGAACCATGATTGTATTTGTTTTGTTTAAAAGAAAAAAAGAACAGGAAAGAAGGAAGTAAAGAGAAAGGATAGAAAGGAGGAAGGAAGAAAGGCAGAGGGAAAGGAAGAGAAGAGAGAGTGAAGGAAAGAAAAAATAAGAAAACAAACAAAAAAAATTAAAAAAAAAAAAAAAAAAAAAAAAAGAAAAATGGAGAGAGACTGGGGGGAAGGGAAAAACAATAGCCTAAAGCTACCTTTTCTGGAGGTGCCAAGTCAGACTTGTAAGTCTTACACCAGAATGTCACACCTGGGTACAAGGCCTTAAGTAAATAAAACTTAAATAAGATGTAGAATGTGAACTCCTTGATGGCTCTGAAACATTACAGCATTGAATGGTGCCACCAACCAATGATATAATTGCTAAAAACATTTACAAATCTTATAAATGTTGTTTTACAAATATGAATAAATGTTAATATATTAAACCATATATTATATTTATATATTTCATATATTATATATATTAGAATATATAAGTACATTTTAATAAATATAGTTCACAAATATAAATCCATTTTACAAATATTATTTTACAAATATTAGGCTCATAGGATTCAAAGAGATTAGAGCTTGTTTAACATAATGGATTATGCTATGGGTAGAATAACGGAATTACAGAGAGGCAAAATAGTTGGTTAGAAGGTCTTTAATAAAGCTCATCAGTAATAGGGTTATGACCTGAACCTCAGTCTCCCAATTCCACTGTCAGTGCTATCCCCAGAATGTTACCCTCAAATGGCTGAGATAGATAACTTGCCAAATATTTAAAAGGAGTCCTTTGTATAGTTAAGACCCAAACAAGGAAACTTGAAGACAGCCATCAGACTGAGACCTAGCTATTGCTTCTGTGAGGTTCAGCAAGAACTGAGAAGAGAATTGAAAAAATTCAAGTTTTGACAAAAATTCAAGTTTTTGACATATGTGATTCATCTTTGCAAGATAAGTTCTCACCCAATCATGGGCGAAATGAAAATACATTTTAGATAAGTAAAACAAAAATGCTGCTTTGTTTTTTAAGTGCTAATACATGGGGGCCATCTTAGGAAAAGGAAGGTGATAAAGTTTTGTTAGTTGGTAAGGATTTGCTTATTCACTGGCTCTGAGTAATTTACAAAATCTTTGTTTCCATTCAACTGTGAGCTAATGAGACCCAGCCTTGCTTAAGAACTATTTGGTTGGATGAGTTTGCAGGTATCTTCCTAGCAATAGAGGATGCTAGATTCTCAGCTCCCTGGGCTTGCTGATACCGTATTCACCTCTGTGTTCCCAGCAACCCATCCCAGTGTGTCACACTGTGGCATTCCATTACAGTTCTTAAATGGTTGAATACACCCCTGTGCAGTTTTATTCTGAGCTATAAAACCTGTTTTCTTTTACAACTTGCCTTATTAAAATGATGGCCACCAAAATCCCAACTTGAGTGTTGTTAAGGCATGTGATGTGATTTCCTGAAACAAACCTGTGGTGGACGAGTCCCCCAGCTGGGTTCAGGGCCCCACTGCAATATAGATTAGATAGCATTCCTTTTTTTAGAACTGGTTTAATCAAGTGCAACTTCCCCTTTCCTAACCCCGGACTAAACAAGTCAGAGCTTTGGCTTTCTAATTTATCAGTCAGTAAATTACAACAGCAAAGGTCTTGTGTACGGCCAGGGAAAGTTTTCCACACAGAGTGAGGGGCATTCTAGGGGGCCAGGCATAGCAGACCTGACATGTGACTCATGGTTGGGGTAGCATTGCTAGTGAGTAGGAAGAGGTCAGTCAGGGGAAATGCTATATTTTGTAAAAATAAAGTAAAAATTTAAAAGCTCTTCTTCATGCTACTGGAATTTTGAATTCTGCTATAAAATGATGAATCACAAGATGTATCAATTTGTACTATTAAGACATGAGGGATAACTGGAGAAATGGGAAATAAGGCAACTTTAAAAAGTACAGACAATTAGGAAATAAAGCAGAAGCAGCAAAAGATCTAGTTATCATACAGCTCACAGATTTTCATAAGAGTGTCATTTCTCTCTTTAGCCTAATATTCTTTATGTTAGCAGAAAACAATAGTTAGCACACATACTATTGTGTTTCTAACTATAATTCCATTCCAAAACTTAAACATTAGTTTGTACAATTATGGTTAATTATATCATGGGTAAATACATTAAATGACACCCAACTTGATTATTCCTAGGTATGAATTAAAAGTATCAAATTTAAGTATATTTAAAAATGTTACAAACTTACATATAACATAAAAATGAGAACCTATAATTAAAGAACTTTTATTTAAAATAAAAGTTAAGGCTACATGTTCTCTGAGGTTGTTTTCAGTTCTATGAGTCTACAAATGTAAATAGTCTTGGTAGTATAAATGTAAACAGAAGCATAAGCCACATATTTTTAAATTGCTTTTTCTCTTCCAAGCTGGCATTTTGGATTCATGTCTGCTTGTAAACATGTCATTATTTCCCTTACTTGGCAACCCTCCAACTAGATGGCAGCCTCCTCATGGCAAATCCAAGCCTTCCTGTAGAGATTCTACACCTAGGACTGAAACAAAAGTTAGTGGAGCAAAGGCAGTGGATTCTCCGACTAGGACCAAATGGGCCAACCCTTCCCTGTGAAGTCTGAAATGTTTCTCTAGCAGGTCTTGGACTTGATCTCTGACCTCATATCCAAATGAAAGTTGGAATCCAGCAAATGTCCAATAAATGTGAAATGAAAGTGTAAACAGACGAAAAGGCTATAGATTGCTCTAGCTTGGAATTAGAGAGAGACAGCTCTCAGGACTTTAGAGGAGAATTTGGGATTTTAATAATTTTCTGTTTTTCCAATAAAGCCCAAGGAGGCTCTGGAGAGGTCCCTGAACAAGATGGCAGGACTGCAGGCAGGATGTGTACAACGGCCATGCCTATGGGAAGAACCCATCTCTCCAGTGGAGCATCTGCTTTTGCCTATTGAGGTCTTAGAGGAAAGAGCTGATGGAGCCCTCTGGGCAGATTTTACAGTGATCTATTGGTTAGAAGCACAGAATGTTAGCACTGGGAGGCCATGGAACTGAGGAAAATGAGACCAGAGAGGTAATTCAGCAAGTTGCAAAGAAACCCTGATATTCAGATTTCCTCTCTGTCCAGTTTACTTTTTACTATTATGGTTCAAGAAGGTTTTGGTTGCCCTTTATCTTTTTTCCTGTTTTAATCCAACAGTTTTTGTTTTTTCTCTATTAAAACACAGACTACTTGAATTACTTTTTTTTTTTCTTTTTTTTTTCCCTCTAGCTCTTCTGGGAGATAAACTTGTTCAATTTATCTGCAATTTGGATCATGAACAACCATTCCTCTTAGATTAGACATGTCTCATCAGAGGTCACCCCAACCTACATTTTCCTCTGGTGAAAATAAGTGCTCTGAAAAGTGACCCAGCCATACTGGGGAAGAGGGGCACAAGGGACTCCCATGACTGTGATGTATGATGATATTTCTGAAGAAAGTCAAAACCATTTAGAGACCAGGTTTTGATGAATTGCAGGAAATGGCGGATTTGCAATCTTTCTAGAATTCCCAGGGACTGATTGTCATCAGGCAATGATAAGAATTTTAACTAGCATGTTGTGGAACCAAGACCAAGGCCAGGACTCAGGCAGAAGTGCTCAGTTTGGTGTCCTATTGTATAGCATTTGCCTCTGGGAGACATGCTTAAAACTGTTTTTAACTTACCTGAGACTCATTTTACTTGTCTGCTGAGGCTAAAAATTAGGAGAAAGGAAAAAGTACCTATTGCAAAATATTCTGCCATGAAGGCAGAGAATCTTCACTCTCCATTCCTGCCCTAAGAGGACATTTTCTCCAAGGAAATAAACCCATGTGGTAGAATCATTAAAGTGAGCACAAAGCTGTCAGGGAATGGACTAACATTTCTTCCCTATATTAACTGGCTTCATTCTTCAGTAGCCTCTATTGCTGGATCAGGATACAGCAGAGATGTAGCTGGGCATTCTGACCACCTTCTATCTGTTGGTGGGAAACCTATAAATATAAAGATGACAGTGAAGAACACAACTGTGCTGACTGACAACATTATCCCATTATAAATTTTGATGACTTGGTTTCACTAGAACAGTTGGGTATAGCTAATAACTAAAAGGAGTAATACTGAAAGAAGGCTTGGTGAAGAAACTCACACTCAATGGTTTGTCTTTCTCCTGAACTTTTGAATAACCCCATCCCTGAAACCCTTGTCATATAATTTTGAGAGTTTTAGTGATCTTTACCATCTCTTTAGTAAGTTCTTCTCCAGCTACCTCTCTGTCAAGCCTGGTGTTAGGCCTAGTCCACACTCCATACTCCTCCGTGAAATCACTTTTTTATTTTCAGATGATAACCCCAAGATAGGATTTTGTAGGAACAAAATCAGGTCTTCCCCTTCCAATGCAGTTATTAAATTATTCAAATATGTATATGTATGAATATATATATATATATATATATATATATGTTTTAAAACAAAAGTCTGCAGTGTTTTAATAAGGCCAGCTATTTAGGAAGTGGTGACAATGTGCAATCTGCAAAAAGGGGAAGCCTCAGAGGTGCTGTGGTAATAATGCAGTTACTTAAAGAACATTCAAACTACAAATATCTCTGTGGTTTTTTATTTGGTTCCATACTATAGTCACTCTGAGAAATTTCTCAAAGTTTGGCTAATCACTTTAAAAAATATAAGGTTTAGCAAATGATTATACTTCCCCAAATGCTCTGGTCCTTTCAACACTCCACTTTTTTTTTTTTTTTTTTTTTTTTTTTTTTTTGATAAAAGTAAGCAATTCAATTCCAAGAAAAGCTGCTGAGGAAAATCAAGAAGGAAAAAAAAAAAAAAAAAGCTGCAATTCTGAAGTTGCAGAAAGGTTCCAACTATTAATATTGAAAAATAAGTAAAATGTAAAGCCAATTTGTGGGAATTTCACCTTCTGGAGACTGAACATTTGATTCATCAAAATAAGTAGAGAGAAAACACTTGCTTAGAGGGCTGGAGCCCCAGTGTTCCAGGATGTGCTGAGTCACATTAAAGGAAGCAGCTGAAAGTGTGTGTGTGTGTGTGTGTGTGTGTGTGTGTGTGTGTGTGTGCATGCTTCCACTTGATTTTAAATTCTGTTTACCTTTCTAAGTATCAGGCTAACCATTGACCTAAAGATGAAATATTAGCTACAATCTTATGTCTCCAGGACATGGTGGTGTGGAAAAGCCAGAGTTAAGTCCACAGACTGGGAGAAACATTGATATGCAATACAATGCAGCATAACTATGACCTTCTGAGCTCTAAATTTGGCCCACAGAGAAGTGACCCAGTGATTTATTTACCTGGTGCCATCTTGACCAAGGTCAGCAGGAGGTTCTTAATGAGCTGTTTCATAATGTTAGTTTTGTTTAACCAAACAGATTATGAGTTTCTGGAAGGTGGAAGACATGCTTTATACTTTAAAAATTTGTGTCACTTCTTTTAAGGTTTTTTTCTCTGTACCCAGCTCAGTACATAAAGATGCTTAAGATAAATTTGATGAATTAATGAATGATAGTCCAGATCAGAGGTTTACAATTGCTATATTATCATAAGCTTCCTACCCAAAGGGTCCAGGCTTGGGTGTATTTTCTGTGTCCCTAGGCCTTGTCTCCACAATCTTGCCTTCTCAGAGGTACCCCAGGATAATCCTTCTATCATCCACTGCAGGCAGTTCACATTGCTGTGTCCAGTGTGGTAGACCAATGGTTGATAAATCAGACCATCAAAACCAGAATCTTTAAGACAATCTAGAACCTTGAGCTAGATGGCCCATGGCACCACTTACAGATGCATTGGGATGTTCAGGGTGAATGCATTTCTATATAACTCATTCTAATAATAATCATAGTTGGCATATTTTAAGTAACAACTGTATGCCATGCTCCAAGTCTTAGACAAATGTTGTTACTTTTTTCTTACAATACCCTTTTAGGTAGATATGAGTGTTCCTATTCTACAAGTGGGAATTTGGTCTCAGAAAGACTAAGTCACTAAAGAAAGTGCTCATAGCTAGAAAGTAACAGAGATTTGAATATATGTCTCTGTCCCCAAAGTTTGTGTTCCTTCCACCAAACACACTGATGCTCTAGAACCAAGAACTCTAAAATAAAACAAAACATTAAGTTCCCAAAAACCAATGCCCAACTGCTTTAAGAAGTTGAAATTTTAAAGAATTGTTCTAGATCCTCCTATGCCCACCTATTATGATTCTTTTAACGGATTTAGGATTTCCAATTTTATTAACAACTGGATCTTTTGAAATCTCATTTTGTGTTCACAATAGTCCTACATAGTGTGCATGTGAAAGTAATTTGAATTTCAGACACAGGTGGTGAATAAAGAGGTCATGGTAACTTGCCCAAGGTCATCCTGCTGGAAAGTGGCAGTCATAGTAAGCTCTTTTAGGCCTTCTTGCACTTCACTATTTCATAAATAACTCCCTGGGTAAGGTGCTTGGCCTGTGTGCTTAAAGAGCCCAGTGAGTTATCAATGGCCATCATGTAAAAAAGTCAACCGAGAAGAAATTTGAGATAATCTCAGCCCTCATTTCCCCACCTTTCACTCTGTTTGTGCCTTTAATGTGATTCTCAGGGCCTTCCCTCATCTGTGAGACAATTCACAAAACTATTCTGCCTGGATAATGGCAATGGTGTAGGAGGGTTTGCAGCTCAAATAGCCTCAGCATTTCTGATATCTCAGCTTCAGATTCCTTTGTTGGGACAATTTTGACACAGCAGGAAGCTTCTAAGTGACTTGGAATAGAACCAGGCTACTTGACTATTTTCATAAATGTTGTTTTGCTGATAATTTGCATACCTAGCTGCCAGGGATAACCAGCAGTTCCCTTCCTCCCCTCATTTCTAGTACATGTAAGTGGAATCTGGGGAAGCTGTGGGGACTATTGACTTCAACTTAACAGTGGGTGGCAGGAACTCCAAAGTTTAATCCCAGACCTGCTACTAATTTCCTGGATGGCTTTTGGTCCATCCATTAATCTCTCTCTATCACTGTTTCCTTCTCTAGAGGAGATAGCAAGAATAATGGGATGTTTTATGCATTAACACATTTATGATCCTAATGTGTTCTGTAAAAACATGGTTTTCTAAAAATGCTCAGTGGTAGAAGGTAAATCAAAAGAAATCCAGTTTCTTATTTTTTAATGTGACGTATTGATGGAAATCTATCTTTCTGTGTCATAGTTAGAAAACAGGACTGAGATGGATTAAAGAGCTGAGTGGTTTATTGTACAAAAAGCACTATATTTTCAAGTGCTCAGAAATGAGTTATCTAATAATAATCACAGAGGTACCCTAAAGTAAGGATGAGGGGATTCTTCCAGTATCAGGACTAATAAAATTAAAATCTCATATTTTCTCAAGAGAAGCATTTTCATTAGTCATGGTGGATATTAAGCTGAAACCGGTCTCATTAGGACTTTGGCTGGAAATACTTGATTTTTTTTTAAATAGCACAACACGTTGGTTATGAATTTTACAAATATTTTACTTCACCAGCATGACTTATATGAGAGCAGGGAGAACAAAATAACCTCCAAGATGTCATTCTGGATGATCTGCATTGCACATTCTCTAAGAAATGTCCTTGCCTATTTTGCCTATATAAATTCTTCAGCCTCTTAGGAGTAGATGGGAAAGCTCTAAGGAGAATTCAAATCATATGTGCAATGACCCCATGCAAGATAGAATTAAAATGTGGTTCAGTTATAAAATTGTAGTCCAGTCTTATTTTTAAGAAGTAATTCTACAACTTAAATACATTGGCTTGTTTTTACTGTTTGGCATTTTATTGTTTTTGACATTAGTACTGGAAAAATAAGCAATAATCAAAATTAGATCATTTTATAGAAACCAAACAATTCCACAGGTTTTTCCTTGCAAGGTAAAATTATAGTAGATGCCTTTTCAATGATTTAATAATCAACCGAGTCAAAGAGGACCATGTAGTTATATGAGAAAATATGATTTAAGATAAATTTGGGGGAAGTCATGGCTCTAAAAAAGGCCATTCTACCAAGTATCCATGCTGTGTCTTCAAAAATGTCTCCTATTGGAAAATGGTATGGAGGGCCTCAGTCAATGACATAGGTGTTGCATCATGGGAGATGTGTAGTGTGTAAAAGGTAGCAAAATCCATGAGCCATTCTGGTATTTATTTTTGGCATTTTCCCCATCCTTCTAATTATAAATCATTTATAATCAGTATAGTCAAGGGTTTCATGTATGTGAACTTATCATACTCTGCAAATCTCTTTGATGAAACTCAGAATACTGAGGGAGATACATAATTTACATTCATTTAAGCAGTAGTTTCCCCACATAACTTTTACATTGGAAATGTCCTCTTACAAACTGCTTCTGGTCATTGTGGTCTAGGTTATTCAAATCTACTTTCTTACTGAAAACAATAAGAAACATGCTGGAAGGGCTGAGGGTGTAGCTCAGTAATAGAGTACTGCCTACCCTGTGCAAGGCCCTGAGTTAAATCCCCACCACCACAAAAAAGAAAAAAAAATGTGCTGGATAAAATTTTCATCTAAAAATCAACATAAGCCAGGAACACTGGTGCACACTTGTAACACCAGGGACTTAGGAGCCTGAGGCAGGAAAATCATAAAGTTCAAGGCCGGCTTCTGTATCTTGGTGAGACCCTCATCAATTTAACAAGACTCTGTCTCAACATAAAAAATACAAAGGACCAGGGATGTAGCTCAGTTGTAAAGCACACCTAAATTCAATCTGCCCCCATTCCCCTCTCCCCAAAATCAACTTAAAGACTTTGAAGTGCTGAAAAAATGAGAAAACACCAAGTAAATTTATGGATAATAGTCACTCTTATAAAGTGTTTGCCTGCCCATGTTACATACTTAGATTTTGGGTCAGTGTTTCAGTGGATTAGAGGATACAAAAATTAAGGCCCAGGGAATGCCAAAAACAAACAAATAAACAACAACAACAAAAAAAAAACAGAGAATTTTATGGAAAACTCCCAATTACATTGGACCCAAAGAACTATATATATAGGACTGGACCAGAGCTAAACTCACTTTCTTACCCCTAATGTTAGGGAGTATAGAGAGAACAGCATCCATGCTGAACATAGCAGGAGAAAAAAAATAAAGAAGGGAATAATAATAATAATGATGATGATGATGATGATGATAATCTTTTAGATGGCTTTATATCAGTACAGATTCACACTCTGAACACACACACACACACACACACACACACACACTGAGTGAGCCCTAAAACATCAAGCCTTGGTTTGAGATAGGCCATGCCTACCAGTGCCCCAGATATGACTGGCAGAAGTAAATACAAAGGCTGTCTGGTAGAGGGAACCATTCATTCTAGGTTGCAGATTATTTTTAAGGGCAATGATCAGCATGTACTCAAGTACAGCTAGACACTCAAGGAAACAAAGTAATATGAGTGAGAACCAGCAGAAATCATAGATAACAGAAGAAATAGGCCAGCACAGATTTTAGATTTTGGAATTATCAGGCCTAAGTGATAAAACAACTAACTTTACTAAATTTAAAATAATAAGTAAAGAACTTGAAAATACCTACAGGAAATAGGAAACCATAAAAAGTGACAGAGAAGAGATTTAAGGTTTCAGGATCTTGTAAGATGACCGAAACCTGCAAAAAGGTAGAAATTACATCACTTCTTATCCCTGGAGCTTCTTCCTTGATTCTAATCAGTGATGCAGTTTTCAAAATGGTCAGTACTTTTGTAAACCTCAAGGAGTCAGGTAGTAGTGCACATCTCAGCAAGTCAATGGAAATAATTGTTCACCACCCTTTCTCACATAATACACAGCTCCAAACAAGAACAAACTGAGCTCGGTTTGGTGGTTTCTGGCACATAGAAAGTGGTTATATGAGTAATAACTACTGTTTTACCTTTCATCAGAAAGGATGTTGTTTTAGCACTTTAGAGACAGAACATTTTCTTGCATGGATGAGAGAGTCTTATAATGTCATTTTTATAAATATCACTTGCACTTGAGATCACAAAGAAAGATGAAGGCTAAGTTTTATATTCCTGTCATGGAATATTCATCTTCTCTTGATTATTAACTATCTATACTCCATATTTTTTTGAACATTCATATCAGGATATGTTTTCTGAGTGTATGTGTGTGTGTGTGTGTGTGTGTGTGTGTGTGTGTGTAAGAGGTGTGTTTGTTCACTTAGATATATGTAGGAGTGGTATATGATTGTGTATATATGCATGAATATGTACATAAATGGTGTATGTGAGAGTGTATGTATGAGGTGTTTGTGTGTGTGTGCTTGGGTGTATATAGGAGTGGTATATGATTGTGCATTAATATGCATGTAAGTGGTATGTGTGTGTGGTATGTATATGACTGTACTCTTTACATTTCTGAAATAAGACTCTGTATTTTTGGTCATAAATCAGGACTTCCTTCTTTTCTAAGTTTTAGGCTTAACTGCTGACAACCGTTCGTAACCAAGTTCCCCTAAACACCCACACACAATGGTAGAATAGAGACCTAGATAGTTGGACTCAATTCCTTCAGGCTTGTTAAAAACTTTCTACAATTTGTTAAAAAACTTTCTCAAAGTGGATATGAACCAACCACCAAGGCTGTGAAAAGTGATGTTTACACCTTCCCCAGCTGGGCATGGTGGCTCATGCCTGTAATCCTAGTGACTTGGGAGGCTGAGGCAGGAGGATTGCAAGTTCAAGGCCAGCCTCAGAAACTTAGTAAAGTCCTAAGCAACTTAGCGAGATGCTGTCTTAAAATGAAAGATAAGGGGTGGAGATGTAGCTCAGTGGTAAAGCCCCTCTGGGTTAAATTCCCGATACTGAAAATAAATGAATAAATAAAGAATAAAATAAAATAAAATAAAAATTAAAAGAGGAAAGGGAACAGGGAATGGGTAGGGAAGAGAAGGAAGTACTGGAGACTGAATCAGAGCAAATAATATTCCAGGCTTGTATAACTATGTCAAAATGAACCCTAATATTATGTATAACTAAAATAAATTAATAAAGAATTTGGAAAAAGAAAAAAGAAAAAAAAAAGAACTGATCATATAATCAGGTTGACTTGGACATTATTTGCTTCTCCTTATCTGTCTCATTTGGAGGAGAATCTCTTTAGACAGGAAAAGTGTGAAAGTTGTGTCCAAGTCCAAACAGCTTGCATACAAATAAACCCCATGATCTTGGGTAGGAGTTTCCTGGAAAGCCCTCTGATTGGCAGGAAAATCCACTTTCTGGTTTTCTTCCCAACTTCCCCTAATTCCAGTAACCCCCTGTGTGGAGCTCCCTGGTAATCTGGGAAGAAAATGGTTTTCATCTGCATGGAAGGAGTACGTGTGACCCGAGCAAATCAATCTTGCAGCCGTCACATTTTGTGATGTAGAAGCAATTATTCATCCTTTTTCCTAACTGATTGTTGAGGAGCTGAGACTAACAGGCCCTGAGCAAGTGGGATCAACCAGAGCAGAGCCCAAGAGCTTTGGGGGAAGTGCAGCTCAGGGCAGAGGAACACCACCCTTCCCTCTGCATCACATTGGCCTCTAGTGGCTCACAAGCAGCTGACAGACGGCTCAATCATTTCCTCAGGGCCAGCAGGCTCCCGGCACCAGCTGGCTTTGACATTAGAGCACAGGCCCTGACTGACAGGGGCCCTGTCCTTGGCTGTGCCCTGGAGGCCTGTGAGAGTCTATTCAAACTCCTCCTTTAGACCTTTGATTTACTGTCCCTGTTGGTCGGTTGTTGATCCATTTTTCCTCTCAGTTTGCTCACAGGGCACCCTAGAAACGATCCTCTTGTAATATATTTGGTTTATGATTTCCTCAGGAGCTAAGGAAGAAAAACAAGCTAGGCAGTGCACCTGTTGGATTTTAATGTGCACAGGGCCCTTTGGCCAGGAAGGCATAGAAAGAAAGGCTGTGCAGGCCCAGGGCCATATGGAGCTCACATTATTCTACCAGAATACCAGCAGAAGCTGAATTAGGTCTCTTTGAAATATATTTTTGTTTTATTTATAGCTCCATTTGGACCCTGCTGCCTGTAAGTCTGACACTGGCCAATGCTCCATTGCAGAGTATGATTCCAAATGGTAAGTATGAGGGAGACAGTGATGGTCTAGAACAGCCAGCCAGTGTGCACTGCCCATGGGCAGGGGGTCTGCTCCACCACAGCTGAGGTTTAAGGGCAGGAGCAACCAGTTCATTACTGACTTCCTTACAGACACAGAAGGTGGGTCACTGGCCCCTGGCCCAATATTTAAGACTTGACTGTTGATCTTGAAGGAAGTTGGTACAGCAGAAATTAAGTCTCCCCTGCCTGTCCTTCTAACGTCATTTTTTTTTTGTCAGACATTTTTTTTTTTTTTTAATCAGACGGGCTGTGGGGCTGCTTGAAATGAGTATGCTCATGGAATACATTTCTTTTATAGTCTTGACTGGGAGTGAGTAATAATCATGTATCATGCACAGAGTAAAAGGGTGTCTGACCATGTTGGTTTCAGTGTGAATTTTAAGAGCCATGTAAGTGTCCTCCCTGAATTTAAAGTAATAGTTGAAAGGAAAACACAAAGAAAGTGAGCTATAGTAAACGTGGATCATTTTTAGGCATGTGGGAAGCAAATGAATGTGTATTAGAGGGTGGTTTGGCCTGTGATTTCTGGATTTAACATTTATACAACTGGTTCTCAAAGTGTGGTTCCCAGATCAACAGCATCAGTATCACCTGGAAACATCAGGGATTCAGTTTTGGGGCCCTACCCTAGACTCACTAAACCAGAAACTTTAAGGGTGAGGCCAAGCGATCTGTTTTATCAAGCCCTCTAGGGAATTCTGTGTATGCTCAAGTTCAAGGGCAAGTGTTCTATACCAACAACAGTTTCTTATCTATTTAATTTTGACTGCAGAGGAAAATATCAGCTAGGGAAGAAGTATCATCCTTAGGGTTGAAAAGGGATGACAACAGTGGCAAGTATTTTCAACAGAAATAAAAGAGCAAAAGTGCATACTCTATGAAATTACCTCAGAATGATTTGATCATGGCAAATGAAGGTCGTTAGTCTCTTCATTGATGAAAAACAACGACAGACAGCAACATGTCTGTCTTTCCCACAGTTCTGGGGAACTCTTAAAGGCACACTTTTGAGATAAACCCCATAGAACATGTTCCTCAAATGGAACCATGAAGGCCACTGAAAGTCTGATGAGGTGTCCTTCTAATGAGGCCTGTCCCTCCAGTCCTAACACATAGTTATAGACAGCAGGGTGGGAGAAGGTGTCTTAACCATGTGCCATGGCCAGCCACATCCTGCATTGCTATAGCCCTTAGATCCCTTCATAGAGTTGGATGTAGCAGCAACTTAGGACAAAATAAAATTACCTGAATCTCCTGATGCGGAGCAGTGGCAGATGTGTAGAGGTGGACACCATGGGACTCTTACCAAGAGTGTTTGTAGAAGATCTTATTACACGTGAAAGTTTCTGGACCTTGTGACTCTGCCATTAAGTGGCTTTGTAATCTTTTGTGTATGCTGCATCTTTGTTTGCTCATCATGTGTAAAATGGACAGACAGGACAGGACAATCTGGAGGGTTCTTTGACAGTCTCTGATGGTCTGATTCATCCCCAGAGTCCCTGAGTCAGTTAAGTGGAGAAAAATGATGTGTGTGAGAGATGACCCTCTTTACTCACCTGAACGTGTGAAATCATAATTCCTATGTGGAATAGTTACTTTAAGTCTTACTGGGTTTTCAACAAATATTTTTAAGAAATAGGTTTGCAAGTAGTCTTGGTTATTAATGCCATCTTTGCCAATAGTAATTGTCATAGAACGTACTAAAGAAGGGTATGCTTACAAGAGTTGTTTTCATTTGTATCCAGCCTCTGAATCTAACATAATAGAATTGAGAGGTTGAGGAAGAAGTGAGGTGTTTCCATGGGACGGCTATGCCAAGTCTCTCTTCCATGTCGTACAGGGATGGGCTTGGAAGGCATCCTGCTGAGGTCTTCCCTTCTAGGCTACACAATGGTCTGCAGGTTCTAGTCAACACACCTGCAAAGTCTTGTCAACACACATGCCAGCAAATTTTAATAATCTCCAGCTGAAATGATTCTAGGTCCTGGGAGAATGCTGCCCCTTAACATCTGGGAGGAATCTCCACTTTTTAAATGCCAGATCCAAAAGACTCACCCTCAGAAAATGGCCAGGTACTAAATATATACTCTTGGGAGGCTCTGGTCCTTGCTAGAGTTTAACACTGATGACACCTTAAACCTTGGTGATCAAAATCCAGGCTTATCTTTGATTTACTCTCTGTAGGTTGCCCTGCCATAGTTCACAGTCAGCTTGTGAAACTCAATGAGGAAAAACAAAGGCCTTAGGATAACAGAGAAAAAATGAAGAGTCACTCTTAAGATTAGATGGGAAAAAGAAAGAGGAAGAGTGGAAGAGAGGGAAGAAGGAAAGAGAGAGATGACAAAACCATGCAATTCTGTATTAGTGATCATGTACAGCTGAAAAATTCAGATTCTTTATTGAGCCCAGAAGAAAACCCTGAAGTATGCAGTTTCATTTTGTGTTTGCCTGTGATTATTGGCTACAGGGAAGTAGGTCAGCATTAGTGTGGGTGTGTACTTCCTGAGGAAGGTCAGATCCATTGATCCCCTGTTGTCACTTGGTTAGTGTGCTAAGGCTTCCATAACAAAAATACCACAGTCTGGGTAGCTTAAACAATAGAGATTTATTGTCACAGTTCTGAGATTACCTGTATGAGACCATGGTGTCAGCATGGTTGATTCCTTCTGAGGGCCTTGAGGGAGAATCTTTTCCACAACTATTCCCTAGATTCTACAGGTTTGCTAGCAATCTTCAACAATTCATGGCACATAGACACATCACCCCAATCTGTGCTTTCATGTTCACATGCCATTCTGTATTTGCATATGCCTCTTTCTGTGTCCAAATCCCCTCCACCCTGCCTTTTAAAGATACCTGTCATATTGTATTAGGGTTTCATCTAATGACCTAAGTTTAACTTGATCATCTCTGTAAAGATCATATGTCCAAATAAGACTACAGACAGATGTATTTGGTGTTAGAACTTCAACATATAAAAAATTTGGAGGGGATACAACTCAGCCCACATCATTACATTTTCATATCATCTTGGGTAAAATGTAGTGTTCAAACTGCATGTCTTTGATCACTCTGTGTTATTACTGGGGAGGAGTTCTATTTCATTTAGGTTTAAGATTGAGTTGGTGAAGCAGATTGTATTTTTCAAAGATATCTGGTAAAGCATTTCTCACCCAGACGTTCATCTGCTCTATGGGTATACCACTCCCCATCAAGAGGTGAAGTCTAGCTAGGCACAGTGGTGTATGCCCATAATCCCAGTGGCTCTGGAGGCTGAGGCAGGAGGATTCAGCTTCAGCAATTTAGCAAGGCCCTAAGCAACTTAGTGAGACCTTGTCTCTAAATTAAATATAAAAAAGAGCAGGATATGTGGCTCAGTGGTTAAATACCTCTGGGTTTAATCCCTGGTAATAAGTAAGTAAGGAAACAAATAAATAGAGGTGGAGTCTAATTCCTTTCCTTTGCCTAGTGACTTAACAAAATAAAGCACACTTACCTTTCTGGAACTTCTGAAGCTAAGTCCTATAGGAAGTTTTTAGCTTTTTCTAGGATCTCTTGGTAGCTTTTCTTAATCAAGAAATGCCATCTTCCTGTGTGGAAGTCCAGAAATCCAATGGGACCCTAAAGTGAGGGAGAACCAAGGCCTCTCAGCTGAGTTTCCAGTTGAAAACTAATATCAACTACTAGCCATCTGAGGGAGCTAGTTTGAATGTTTAGTGATTTCAGAATACATCCCCAACTGTAATTCACTCAAAAAACCCCAAGAGATTCCCAAGGAAAAACCATGAAGTTGAGCCCCAGTCAAACCACAGAGCCTCTGAGAGATAATATTGCATTTTTATGTCAAACCATAAAGTTTTGGGGTGGTTTCTTCCATAGAAATCAATACAACAGGTGGATATGATGCTTCAAGAAAGAGGGGTCCTTCATTTCCTAAGTTCTGTCCTTAACATTTTATTTTATTTTTTTATTTTTTTTAAAATATTTATTTATTTACTTTAGTTGTACACAATGCAATGCATTTATGTTTATGTGGTGCTGAGGATTGAACCCGGGCAGCGCACGTACGAGGCGAGCGCTCTGCCGCTGAGCCACAACCCAGCCCCTGTCCTTAACATTTTATCAACTCATTTTGTACCTCTGTTTTAAAAAATAAATTAGAAACTTTATCATTTTACCAAATGACTTACTATAGCTTTCAAAGAAACTTTCTTAGTATGTATAGAATAAATGAAAGATACAATCTCCAAGTTATGGAATCAGCCTAAGTATCTATCAACAGATGAATGGATAAAGAAAATGTGGTATATATACACAATGGAGTTCTTCTCAGCCATAGAGAAGAATGAAATCATGTCATTTGCTGGTAAATGGATGGAACTGGAGAGCCTCAAGCTAAGTGAAATAAACCAGACTCAGAAAGTCAAGGGTTGAATGTTTTCTCCTATGTGGAAGCTAGAGAGATAAAAAGGATTAAAAATAAATAATGGGTGATCTCATAAAACTGGAAGGGAGAACAGTATAGTAGAGAAAGGTGATTGATGGGGAGATGGAGGTTGAGAAAAGGGAGGAATTGCAGAATAAAATTGACCAAACTATGCTATATGCAGGCATGAATATATCACAATGAATTTAACTTTTATGTATAGCTATAATGCACTAATTAAAAAATAAGTAAGCGCACACATTAAAATATCACAATAAATTTCACTTTAAAATATCATCATAATGAATCAATTAAAATAAATAAATAAATAAATAGAAGGAAGAACAGTAGAGCAGAGGAAGGGGAATAGGGGAGGGAGGAAAAGAGGGAAAGGGGAGGTACTGGGGATTAAAATGGAGCAAATTATTATATGCATTTATGAATATGTCAAAATGACCCATTATGTATAACACAGTAATAAAAACACTAAAAAATATGAGATTAAATGTGGCTCTGAAAAGAAACAATAAGTGAGGTTAATAGAGAACCAACTAACTGGGAACAAATATTTAATACATGCACATCGGATAGAGCACTAATTTCTAGAATATATAAAGAACTCAAAAAACTTGACACCTAAAAAACAAATAATCCAATTGATAAATGGGCTAAGGAATTGAAAAGACACTTCTCAGAAGAAGATATACGATTAATCAACAAATACATGAAAAAATGCTCAACATCGCTGGCAATTAGAGAAATGCAAATCAACACTACTCTAAGATTTCATTTCACTCTAGTCAGAATGGCAGCTATCAAGAACACAAACAACAATAAATGTTGGCGAGGATGTGGGGAAAAAGGCACACTCATACATTGCTGGTGGGACTGCAAAATGGTACAACCATTATGGAAAGCAGTTTGGAGATTTCTTGGGAAAATGGGAATGGAACCACCCTATGACCCAGCCATCCCACTCCTGGGTCTATTCCCAAAGGACTTAAAAACAGCATATTACAGTGACACAGCTACCTCAATGTTTATAGCAGCACAATTCACAATAGCTAGGTTGTGGAACGAACCTAGATGTCCCTCGGTAGATGAATGGATAAAGAAAATGCGGTATATATACACAATGGAATTTTATTCAGCAATAAAAGAGAATAAAATAATGACATTTGCAGGTAAATGGATGAAGTTGGAGAATATAATGCTAAGTGAGTCAATCTCAAAAATCCAAATACCGAATGTTTCCTCTGATATAAGGAAGCCGGTTCACAGTATTGATGGGTCGGGGTACATAGGAGGACTAGAGGAACACTATAATGGTCAAAGGGAAGGGAGGGGAAGGGAGGGTGCAAGGGGGGAAGGGGGAAAAAGTGGTTGAATAAGATGGATATTATTATTCTAAATGCATGATTGAAGACTTGAATGCTGTGAATATACTTTGAATACAAACTGTTTTATGTAAAAAGATGCTCTATATGTATAGTATGAACTGTAATACATACTACTATAAATAAAAAAAATGTGGCTCTGAAAACAATGCTAATGGACAGAGTAAAATAAAAGTTGCTACTAATTCTGAAAATAATTTACCTATTTTAAAAAATAATTCAATTTTTAAAATTTATTTTTAACCATTTTCAAGGATATCTCTACTTGAAAAATGCTAGAAATTATGTAGTTTTAATGAAATGATGCTTTAAGAATGAAAATTTAAATGGATATGTAGTAATTGTACATGCCTATGGGATATAGTGTGATATGTCAATACATATATATAATTTATAGTGATCAAATCAGGGTAATCAGCATATTTATCACCTCAAACATTTATCATTTATTTATGTTGGGAGCATTCAAAATCCTCTGTTTTAGTTGTTTTCCTAGTAAATTATTATTAATGATAGCAATCTTACTAGGATTTAGAAGTAGAAGTTATTCCTCTTATCTAACTGTATTTTAGTACCTGTTTACTTATTTCTCCTGTCTCCCTTCTCTCTTCTCTCTCCAGTCTATTAACCACTATTCTACTCTCTACATCTCTGACATCAACATTCTGTTTCCATATATGATGGGATAATCTGGTACTTGTCTTTTTGTGCCAGGCTTATTTCACTTAACATAATATTTATCATCCAAGCGCAGCAAGTGGATGAGCTCGGATGGTAAATATTACGTTAAGTGCAATAAACATGGTATTTCTTTGTCGTACTGACTTAATTTCCTTTGGACATATACCCTGTAGTGGAATTTGAGATCATGTGGTAGTTCTATTTTTAATTTTGAGTAACCTCTCTACTGTTTTCCATAATGGCTGAACTAATTTGCATTCCCTCCTACAGTGTTTAAGAGTTCCCTTTTTCCCACATCCTCATCAGCATTTTCTCATCTTTTTGATATTTCATTGTGGTTTTGATTTACATTTCCCTGATGATGAGTGATTTTGAGAGTCCTTTTTTCATATATTTTGGCCATTTGTATGTGTATTTTCCAGAAATGTCTATTCAGATCATTTCTGCCATTTTAAAATCAGATTTTTTTTTCCATTGAGTTCCATACATCTTCCAGATATTAATTCCTTGTTGGGTGAAAAATTTTCAAATATATCTCCCAATGTATAGATTGTCTCTTTGTTGATTATTTCTTTTTTTGTACCAAAGGTTTTTAGTGTAATTCACATACTTTAAAAATGTAAACATTTAAGATGAAAAATAAGTGGATTACATATACATATGTACATATACATATCTATAAGTTTTTTTGGATATCCTCAAGAATTAAACAAGAAGAGTGAGAGAGAGAGAGAGAGAGAGAGAGAGAGAGAGAGAGAAGGAAAAGTGGGGAGGGAAGAATGCTGGTGCACATACCTTTGAGTTTTATCAAAGCTGAGACATTTGGGATAGAACAAACTCCACTAGACAACTCTAACATGCCATTTTGGTATGTGTCCTAAGGTGGAGATTCATGACATACATTTACAGAGGAAATCCTGATACAGGGTTTCTAAATTCCTGAGCTGTGTGGTGGGAGGAACTATTATGTAATTTATACTTTAGATATAGAACATTAATCTCCATTTAACAGCAGGCTTAGTGAGATAGCATTTTTTTTTTTTACAAAGTGGGATTTAATTTATAATTTTCTTAGCAGGAGGATTAAAGAAGTGATATGTAGTCATCAAATTATGTGTCTAGAAAGGATTATTAACAAAATGTGGCCCATCTCCTAGACAGAGTTATTCAGTTGATTATAACTTAGTTCTTTTGCCTGAAGGCTGATTAACAAAACTAATAGTACATCTTCACAATTTTGAGTTGAGGGGAGAAGAAAGATTAAGGGGAGGAGATGAGAGGAACAGAACAGAGAGTATGGAGAGCAGGGCAGAGAGAAGGGTTTTCATAGTTGTCAGCAATGGTATTAAAAGCAAAGCCCAGAACTAGAATGTACAGATTTAAATTTAGTCTGTGGATATAAATGTCTCTAGAACTAAACATGGGAATACCACATGATGGCTTTAATTAAAGCCAGCTTTCTAAACCACTATTAAGCCATGAACTTAATCAATCAATCAATCAACCATTCAAGAAAAAAATGAATTAATTCATTCATCTATATATTTTTATTGAGCACTGATTAAGGCACTTGGCTAGGATTGGGAATAAAACTGTGAGAAATACACACACAGCCTCTATGCTGCTGGAGATTATTGACTATTAGCATAAATTTCAAACAAGCACAAACAGAAATTATAAAGTTAGAAGTGTGATAAGTTCTTTAAAGAAAGGTTTACATGTGTTTATGAAAATATATCATAAAAGTATTCAACATAGTCAAGGAGTGAAGGGAAGATGACTTTCATTACAAAGTGACAGTTGGCTTCATAAATAAATAAATAGAGTAGGAGATAAATAGGAGGTAGAGTAGTGGGGAGAGAAGAGAGTGCTCTAGACAGAAGAGCAGCGTATGTCAAGGCTTTGTGAAGTTAGAAACTGAGACCTGCAGTCTGAAGGCAGGAGATGAATGCATAACATCCAGTCTCCAATTCAGCTCTTGTTTCTCTCTGTCATCTTCTACCTTCCATCTGTCTGGAGTTTTACTGGTAGGGAATGTGTTTCTCCAAGTCGTACAGAGCCAGTCTGCTTCCAAGTTTGTAAAAGGGAGGAAACCCAGCAAGAATGGCTTCACCCACAGGGTAAGGAGTGACCTGAAATGAGTCAGCTATGCAAAACCTCTTCTGTGAGTGACAGTATTATTAGGCAGGTGAGCTCAAGGCTGGGTCATGCCTGGAGGTGGGGAAAGTGGCAGAAGGTCAACCAGCACAGGGAGCAAGGAAACTCTGACCTTAGAAACAGAGATGAACTATTCTTAATTCTCAGTCCACAGCATATTATTATCATTGCCCTGAATAAGGGCTCTTTCTTGCTTTGATCTATATGGGTGTTTCTATGTGTATGCAGTCATTCTTTCCACTTATTTTATTCTCCATTTCCTACCAGTCCCCTGTAAGAGATTTGACATGTGTCCTTGAAATTGTATGTACTCTGGTATAGTATTGTTTTCTGTATGTCTATATGTGTGCATTTTTAATTGCTCATGAAAATTACTATGCTCTATCTTTTATACTGTTTCTTAATTTTTTACTCAATATTTTTTAAATAGAACTTTTCATGTTGGCATGCATACCAAATACCACTTCTGACTTCTGCATAATATATCCGGGTGGGCATCCATCATATTCTGCTCACTGATTACCACAGTGATGAGCCCCTACATTGTCTCCTTGTCCACAAAACATTGGAACAAACATTCTCCTTTGGATAAGTCAACATTCAGTCAGAAAAGGTATAAAATAAGAAATCTGTTATTAGAATTTGAATGTATGCAATTGTAGTAGCTGGTTAAATGGTCTGTACAAATCCATTGTTTCTCTCGCCATCACTGAGCTTGAAGTCAGCAGATCAGGCAGTTGGGAAGAAAGTAGGGAAGAACAAGGATAAAATGGAACCTGCAAGCATGACTTAAACTTGCATCACTCTCTTGTTACCTTCTGGTGGTGTGATGACTGCAGGAGAATCTGGAGCCCTTTGTCCCTGAACTAACCACATGCCTGGCCCAGGATGTAAAGACATAGAAGAAGGAGACTGTTAAAGTTGGAGGGACTGTACCACCAGCTACTGTCCAGGAGTTGCTCATCAGGTGCCCAGTTTGGAGAAAGTGATGTAGCAAATCTGGCAGGAACTCCAGGAAAACAGATGATGAGGTTAGCCTGTTGGCTAACAGATTGATGATGCTCAGGAGCTGCTGTAACGCTTCATCCTCTGCACAGATTTTCCAAGTGGAGAGGGTTATGCTGGCTACCTCCCTTCTGTCATCCAGATCTCTTGTGAAATGTCCTATGGCCCAGAGTGATTCAGAATTATTCAGAGGAGAAGACTCTAAGTCATTCTTAGTTAAGTTAGATGTTCAAGTCCACAGTGCACATATGTGTGTTATGGACCTGTATGAACAGCTTTTTCCTGGGTATATCCCAGCTGCAGGGACAAGAGTTCTCATCTCTTTTTAAACAACTTCCTACTTTTGTTGATCTGATAGATGTTAAATAGCACCTTATTTTAATTCAAGTTCAATTTTTTCTGAGTGCTCATGTATTTTAACATCATTGCATATAGTAGCTAACCATTATTAGCATTTTGCATTTTCTAAGTAGTCTATTTATGCCCTTTGCCTATTTTTTGACTGTGATTAGTATTTTTGCATATTTATTTTCATAAAGTCTTTTTGCATTTTGGGTATTCACCATAAATTTGGTTTAGGTGATGGAAACATCTTTTCCTTATTGTCATTTTCTGTTAAATTTGTCTATGGTATCCCTTGTTAAACAGAAATTCTTAATTTTGATAAGTTAGCATATATCAATTATTTTGCCTAAAAGATTTCTGCTGTTATGTCACTCATATGTCCTTCAACTATTCAAATCTATGTTTTAGACTTATTTTTGATGCTATTAATTTGGAAGAATTGCAGGGAATATCATCAAGAGAGATTAGATGATTAAATAAGAGTATTACAGATAAGAGAAGAAAAATTAAATAACTTTGTTTCCATTCACAAACTCTTTTCTATATGGATGATTGTGTCATTTGTGAACAGAGTTGTATTTCATCCTTTACAATCTATTTGCATTCTGTCTATGTGTTTTTGTGACTCATTGCCCTGGCTAACACCTTCAAGGTAATATTTAATTGAAGTGGTAGTGATAGGTGTCCTTGTCTTACTCCCAGTTATGGAGAGGAAGCATTCAGTCTTTCATCAAGTTTAATTTTAGCTATAGAGTTTTGCAGATGTTCTTTATAGGCAAAGGAAGTGTGTTTCTATTCCAAATTTGACAGCTATCATGAATGGATGCCAGATTTTGTCAAATGGTTTATCTGCATTTGTTGATAATCACTTTTCTAGTGTATTGATATGGCAAATGATATCAATTAATTATCAAATGTTGAACTAGCTCCTTGCATTTGTCAGTCTTTTTTTTTTTTTTTTTTAAAGCACCTGAATCTCATACATATCTCTGTAAGTGAGTGTGTGTGTGGGTGTTGAGTAGGGAGATGAAGGAATGAGGAAAAGGGAAAAGAGGACTGGGGAATGTGGAGAATAGAGAAGGGTCTACAGACTGGTATTTTAGAATACTTAATGACTAATGGTGACTTTCTCTTACCTGTGATCTGAGGACAGGATCTAGCTAAGAATCCTAATTGGAAATTGAAGTCTTAGGTTTGGGTTCATGAGTGACTCTTAAAATTGTGATTACTGTGATATAAAATGAATGTTTTAAATTTGTTACTAAGAAGCCTGCAAATTAGAAGCATTTCTTAGCATAAGAAAGGCAACAAATAAAATATATGACAAGTATTACAACTATGAAGAAAATGTGTATACCCATAATGTGATGTCATGAATGGCAGAAAAAGCAGACCAAAACCAAAAATCTATATATTTGGAGAGAGAGACAGAGACATGAAGAGACAGAGGAAGAGAGACAAGAGAAGAGACATAATTTGAATAACAATTATTTAATATATGTATATATATATATATACACACACACACATACAAACATTTAAGTATAGACAATTTTTCTTCATCCATGTTTTAGTCAGTTTTTTCTACTGTTATTAAAAGATCTAACAAGAACAACTATAGAGGAGAAAATGTTTATTTGGGGGCTCACAGTTTCAGAGGTCTCAGTCCATAGACAGCAGACTCCTTTCTTTGGGACTCAAGGTGAGCCAGGACATCATGGTGGAAAAGTGTGGCAGAGGAAAGCCACTCACTGATGATCAGGCAGCAGAGAGAAACTCTGCTTGCTAGATACAAATATATACCCAAAAGCCACGCCCCAATTCCCACCTTCTCCAGCTATACTCCCCCCCCCCTTCACTTACTACTCAATTAATCCCATCAGGTGATTAATTCACTGATTGGGTTAAGGATCTTGTAACCCAATCATTTTTTCTCTGAACCTTCTTGCATTGTCTCACATATGAGCTTTTGGGTGACACCTCACATCCAAACTATAACAACCCAAGAGAGAATGTATTTTCTTTTTAGCTTATTTGGATCGTTTACATAAATTGGACATTCTAGGTTACAAAAATCACCACAAGCTATCACAATTCAATAAATTAAAGAATGAACACAGAAAGATATCCAGCCCTGTTTATCCCACAGCACCAACTCCACCTATGTATAAATTTTAAAAATCTAACTTTGCATGTGCAAAGGGGAAATTAAAATGGAAGTTGTAAAATGTTTAGATTAAAAGAAAACAAGTAGAGTTTCTAATATCTACTGGAACGAAACCAAAATGATTCTTAGGGGACACTATATACTCTAAAAAGCAATTACAAGGACAGCCCACGTACACCCACCAAGCACAGGCAGTCCCAGGTCAGACCTGCTGACACCCCCCAAGTGTGGGCAGGCCCAGAACAGATCCAGCAACATCCACTCAGAGTGGGCCCAGGTCCATCTCGCCACCAGCAAACACCCGCCCAGCTCAGGCTCTGCCATAGTACCACCTCTTCTGACCAGCAGACCACCACAGGAGCTCAGAATCAACCAGTTCTGCCCACACCAACCTGTGTGGGACCCAGGCCCAGGGCAGGTCCTGTGTCTGCTACCCCACCCCCACCTAGGAGCACAAGCCTAACCCACTTCCATCTTGAGACACTGCAGGCATAGCCATGGCCTTCCTCACACAGTAGCCCGTACCTTTTGAAAACAGACAGGGCCTAAAAGCAGCTGCATCTCAGAGCAGGCATCCCAAAGACATTATAAGGCCTACCCTTTCAGCCCCATCTCTGGAAGATGTTGCATCTATCTAGGGGCACCTTCACTGTTATCTCGAGTTACCTCTGCTATTGCTGACACCACTCTTAGTTGTAGTAGCATACATCGAGGGACACCTGCAGTGTCTGAAAGCCCAACATTAAGGTGAGGCACAGACAATCTAAATGGATACTACAAGAATATAGGGTAGAAACTGTAATAATTCAGATCTGCACTGCAAGAAAGGAAGACAAATAGACAACATGAAAAAACAAGGGGGGAAAGTACCCCAAACAAACCAGGATACTACAATAACAGAACCCATGCTCAGCAAATTTGATGAAATGTCAGAGAAGGAGTTCAGAAGGTTCATAATTAAATTGATCTGTGAATTAACGAATGACATAAATGAGGAAATATAGGCAAAAATTGATCACTACAACAAAGATATAAGAGAGCAAATACAGATAGCAAAAGAATACTTCAACAAAGAGAAACTCTGAAAAAAAAGTCAGAAATCCTTTAAATGAAGGAAACAATAAACCAAATTAAAAACACAATAGAAAACATCACCAACAGACTAGATCAATTGGAAGAAAGAACATCAGATAATGAAGACAAAGTATTCAATCTAGAAAATAAAGTTAACCACAGAGTGAAAATATTAAGAAATCATGAATACAACATCCAATAATTATGGGACAGCACCAAAAGACCAAATCTAAGAGTAAATGGGATAGAGGAAGGCACAGAGTTTCAAACCAAAGGAATGCACAATCTCTTCAATGAGATAATATCAGAAAATTTCTCAAGCATGAAGAATGAATTGGAAAACCAAATACAAGAGGCTTACAGGACACCAAATGTACAAAATTACAACACATCTACACAAAGCACATTGTAATGAAAATGCCTAGCATACAGAATAAGGATAGAATCTTAAAGGCCACAAGAGAGAAGAATCAGATCACATATGGGGGAGACCAATTGATAGCACAGCAGATTTTTCAACCCAGACACTCAAAGCCAGGAGATCATGGAACAGCATATACGAAGCTCTGAAAGAAAATGGATGCCAACCACGAATCTTATATCCAGCAAAATTAAGCTTTAGATTTGAGGACAAAATAAAAACCTTCCATGATAAACAAAAGTTAAAAGAATTTACAACTAGAAAGCCAGCACTACAGAACATCCTCTGCAAAATATTCCATGAAGAGGAAATGAAAAACAATGATGAAAATCAGCAGAGGGTGGTATTACACTAAAGGAAAAGCTAATCAGAGGAGAAACCATGTCAAGTTAAATACCAAAAATAAACAAAAATGGCTGGGAATACAAATCATGTCTCAATAATAACTCTGAATATTAATGGCTTAAACTACCAATCAAAAGACAAAAGACATAGACTAGCAGATTGGATCAAAAAAAATAATAATAAAAATAAAAGACCCACTAATATGCTGCCTCCAAGAGACTCATCTCATAGAAAAAGACATCCACAGGCTGAAGGTGAAAGGTTGGGAGAAATCATACTATTTACATGGACTGCAGAAGCAATCATGGGTTTCCATTCTCATACCAAATAAAGTAGAGTTCAAGCTAAAGTTAATCAAAAGGAATAAAGAAGGACACTATATACTGCTCAAGGTAACCATATAACAACAAGACTTAACTATTATAAATATATATGCCCCAAACAATGGATGACCTCTGTTCATCAAACAAACTCTTCGTAAGTTCAAGAGTCAAATAGACCACAACACAATAATTTTAGGTAACTTTAACACACCTCTTTCACCACTGGATAGATCTTCCAAACAAAAGCTGAACAAAGAAACTATAGAATTCAAAAATACAAACAATTACTTACTTAACTGACTTATTTTTTATTTTTTATTTATAATAGTAGTATGTATTGCAATTCATAATGCACATATAGAGCATCTTTTTACATACAACTGTTTGTATACAAAGTATATTTGTACCATTCATGTCTTCAATCATGCATTTAGGATAATGATAACTGACTTATATAGAATATTTCATCCT
Organism: Tamias sibiricus; assembly: GCA_025594165.1. NCBI lineage: Eukaryota > Metazoa > Chordata > Mammalia > Rodentia > Sciuridae > Tamias > Tamias sibiricus. Next base: position 53,618,891 of record CM046669.1, read on the forward strand.
TCAATGAGTGAATACATTTCCTTCTCAGCAGCACATGGATCCTTCTCTAAAATAGACCATATCTTATACCACAAAACAACTCTTAGCAAATATAAAAAAACTAGAGATAATACCCTGCCTTCTATCAGACCATAATGGAATGAAATTAGAAATCAATGATAAAATAAGAAATAAAAGCTACTCCAACACCTGGAGACTAAATAATATGCTACTGAATGAACAATGGGTTGTAGAAGACATCAAGGAGGAGATTAAAAAATTCTTAGAGGTGAATGAGAACACAAACACAACATATCGAAATCTTTGGGACACTTGTGAAGTCAGTTCTAAGAGGTAAGTTCATTGCATGGAGTTCATTTCTCAAAAGAAGAAAAAGTCAACAAGTAAATGATTTAACATTACATCTCAAAACCCTAGAAAAAGAAGAACAATCCAACACCAAAATAAGTAGAAGACAGAAAATAATTAAAATCAAAGCTGAAATCAATAAAATTGAAATAAAAGTAACAATTGAAAAAACTGACAAAACAAAAAGTTGGTTCTTTGAAAAAATAAATAAAATTGACAGACCCTTAGGATAACAAAAAGAAGGAGAGAGAAAACTCAAATTACTAACATATGTGATGAAAAAGAAAATATCACAACAGACACTACAGAAATACAGAAGATAATTAGAAATTATTTTGAAAACTTGTACTCCAATAAAATACAAAATATTGAAGGCATTGACAAATTTCTAGAGTTGTATAATTTGCCCAAATTGAATCAGGATAATATAAACAATTTAAACAGACCAATTTCAAGCGAGAAAAATCAAAGATGCCATCAGAAGCCTACCAACTAAGAAAATCCTGGGTCCAGATGGATACACAGCCGAGTTATACAAGACCTTTAAAAAGAACTAATACCAATACTCTTCAATTTATTTCAGGAAATAGAAAAAAGAGGGAGCACTTCCAAACTCATTCTATGAGGTCAATATCACCCTGATTCCAAAACCAGGCAAAGACACATCAAAGAAAGAAAACTTCAGACTGATATCTCTAATGAACATAGATGCAAAAATTCTCAATAAAATTCTGGCAAACAGAATACAAAAAACCTATCAAAAAGATAGTACACCACAATCAAGTGGGGTTCATTCCAGGGATACAAGGTTGGTTCAACATATGGAACTCAATAAATGTAATTCATCACATCAATAGACTTAAAGATAAGAACCATATTATTATCTCAATAGATGCAGAAAAAGCATTTGACAAAATACAGCACCTCTTCATGTTCAAAATACTAGAAAAACTAGGGATAATAGGAACATATCAACATTGTAAAAGCTATCTATCTATGCTAAGCCCCAGGCCAACATCATTCTAAATGGAGAAAAATTAAAAGTGTTCCCTCTAAAAACTGGAACAAGACAGAGATGCCCTCTTTCACCACTTCTATTTAACATAGTTCTTGAAACACTAGCCAGAGCAATAAGAGAGATGAAAGAAATTAAAGGGATACAGATAGGAAAAGAAGAACTCAAATATCACTATTCGCTGACAATATGATTCTATACCTATAAGACCCAAAAAATCCCACCAGAAAACTTCTAGAACTCATAAATGAATTCAGCAAAGTAGCCAGGATACAAAATCAACACCCATAAATCAAAGGCATTTCTGTATATCAGTGACAAATTATCTGAAAGGGAAACGATGAAAACTACTCCATTTACAATAGCATCAAAAAAAAAAAAAAAAAACTTGGAATCAACTTAATGAAAGACGTGAAAGGTCTCCATAACGAAAACTACAGAACAGTAAAGAAAGAAATTAAAGAAGATCTTAGAAGATGGAAAGATCTACCTTGTTTTTGGATAGGCAGAATCAACATTGTCAAAATGACCATACTACTGCGCTATACAGATTCAATGCAATTCCAATCAAAATCCCAATGACATTCCTCATAGAAATAGAAAAAGCAGTCATGAAATTCATCTGGAAAAATAAGAAACCCAGAATAGCTAAAGCAATCCTTAACAAGAAGAGTGAAGCAGGTGACATAATTATACCAGACCTTAAATTATACTACAGAGCAATAGTAACAAAAACAGCATGGTATTGGCACCAAAATAGACTGGTAGACTAATGGTACAGAATAGAGGACACAGAGACTACTAACACAGTTATCTTATATTGTTGCCACCTGCGGCTGCTGCCGCTTGCAGCAACAATACCGCGGGAGAAAGTTCGGAGGCAGACTGGAAATGAAAAAGTTCTTTTATTCTTCTTTCTTCTAACTTCTCTCTCTGGCTCCAACAACCTCTCCAACTCCAGCCACCACCACTAACTAACCCTCACCCGGTTAAATACTTTTTGCCTTAACAAGGACACGTGCTAACAGCTCGAGCTTATCGGTGCGTCACGCAGTGTTCATGGGCATAAAAAGATTCTTAGATAAATGCATGAATATCAGGTGAAAATACTTGAACACCTTTATGGCTCTCAGCTAGCTGCCATCTTAGCTATCTCCTCAATTAGGGCTCTTACATTATATTAGACAAAGGTGCAAAAAATGCACATTGAAGAAAAGATAGCCTCTTCAGCAAATGGTGCTGGGAAAACTGGAAATCCATATGCAACAAAATTATATTAAACCCCTATTTCTCACCATGCACAGAACTCAACTCAAAGTGGATCAAGGACCTAGGTATTAGACCAGAGACACTACGCCTATTAGAAGAAAACATAAGCTCTAATCTCCAACATGTTGGATTAGGCCCCAACTTCCTTAATAAGACTCCTGTAGCACAAGAATTAATATCAAGAATTAATAAATGAGATAGATTCAAACTAAAAAGCTTCTCAGCAAAAGAAACAATCAGTGAGGTGAATAGAGAGCCTATTAATTGGGAACAAATTTTTACCACATGCATGTCAGAACACTAATCTCTAGAATATATAAAGACAATCTCTTCTCTCCCCCAACCTCATCTGTCTGCACATGCACAGAGGAAAGTCTATGTGAGGACACAGAGAAAAGGTGGCTGTCTGCAGGATAAGAAGAGAACTCTTACCAGAAATCATTCCTGCTGGCACCTTGATCTTGGACTTTTAGTCTTCAGAACTGTAAGAAAAATCAACATTTATTGTTTAAGCCACCCAGTCTCTGGTATTTTGTTATGACAGTCCAAGCTGACTACTACAAGAAGCATAAGGAAATATTTAGGAAAGGTGACTTTTTTACAAAGCCCATTCATTTTTCCGCCACTTAAAAAAAAAATTATTTTTTCCAATGCAACTTTTTGAGCAACCATTATCTTGAAAAATGTGAGGGTTATTGATTTGTAAGTGTGTTTTGTTTCAAAGCAGGAGGAATACCCAAGATTGGACTCCTGAGGTCTATGCCTTGGGGTTTAGGAAAGAGAAGCTTACCTAAGCTCTCATACTTCTGTGTCCACTTTATGTTCCAGTAGCATTGGCCTACTTGCTATTCTTCCTAATTAATCTATACTTGCCATGTACAACTTTGTCCAATATCACCCACACCATTAATCTTCCTGCAGGTAGATCCTGCTCCTAGAATAACTTGCACATCTCTCATGCAACTTCCCCAATATTTTGGAATCATCTGTATTTATATACATTTACCCTGTGCACTAGATATTCACCTTAATTCAGCATTTTCCAAAATGAGTGTGGGATCCCATTACCTAGAGATCTTGACATTGGTTCATGGTTCAATTTGAGTCAAGGGGATTTTTTTTGGTGCTCTTTTGTGCTCTCAGGATCCAGAACAGCTTGGCTGATTATGCTTATGCAAAAGGGAGCCATTTAACTATTATTCCAGTGGATCTCAATTCTGGCTTCACATTAGAACCACATGGGGAGGCTTTAAACAATTCGATTGCCTTCATCCCACCCTAAGGGATTCTAATTTAATTAGTTTGGAATGGAGCCTGGGCATTAGTAGGTTTTAAAGACTGAATGTGTCCCTTGGACTGCGAATCACTGGTTGAGACTGTTAACTCTTTGAAGATTGGGATTTCTCTTGTTATTCCTGGGCATATCATAGGAGCTGTTGTACTGGAGCCACTTAATATAAGTTGGTCTAATAAATTAACTCCTTTATTTTGGCTCAAGTTCAATGTTTCTAAGATACTTCCACATATTCAGGGTGGGCACAATTTTTTTTTTTTTTTTTAAAGGAAGGTGGTGCTGGAAATGACACATTTATGAGGTGACAAAGTTAAGGGTGAGCACATCAGGGGTCCCTGAATTAGGAAGTGCGCCAACTCTAGTGGCATCTTATGGCTCAGAGTGGGTGGTAGAGGGCCCCCACAAAGAATGTTAGACCTTTAAAAGTTACTGCAAGAAAGAAGTTTTGCTCAATATATTTTAAGTAGGCCCCTTAAACAGCTCTTCATGCTATAGAAAATTTGAATTAAATAGTTTTGTCTGTTTATCTGTTTATGTATTTTAAAATATCTAATGTAGGTATAAATAGAGAACCAAACTAATTACAGTCCAGGCATCTTGGCAAAGAGGACTATTGGGAAACTTTTACTGACTTCTTTAAATACTGAGATTTCAAGGGCTGAAAAAGTTAGGACAGTCTCTGAGAAGTCCTTAACAATGAAGAAAGAAAAGAGCAATGGCCCAGGAAGATTTTTGAGACCAGAACAAGAAGCAAAACAGTTGCAAAAAGTTGTGGTCCTGGGTTGAATGGCTTCTGGGAATATCCAGCGGGGCAGGTCCCCCTGTGGGTCCAGGGGCTGGAAGCAGGCATGCACTGGACTCCGTGACGACCAGCTCACAACAGTCTACTGCTAAGTTTTCAGGAGCTCTTGAGCCAATTTTTAAATACTGCAGTTATTAAAAATTAAATTATAAAATCTTACAATCAAATAAATTATATTTAAAACAAACTAATAAACCCTCAAAATTCATTACTTCTTAATTTTTTTTTACCACATTTGCTAAAATATAAACTGCAGAAACTACTTATTTCTGTACTAACTGCTTGGTTAAAATACTATGTTCTGGTGGCTACAGCTGTATTTCTTTTTTCCTATGGATTCAGCAATGTCATGGTGGAAATGAGAACTTAAATTATGAAAACTGATATGTACTGATAAATAATATAAATTATTCATATTTTGTTGATGGTCTGGTCTTAGAATAGTGGTGGGAAAATGTTAGTAATTTAATGTTAAATGAATTACTATTAAAAATATATGGAGGCTGGACATTGTGGCTCAGTGGCAGAACACCTCTTAGTATGTGCAAGGCTTTGGTTTCAACCTCTAACACTGCAAAACAAAAGAACAGATATATGCACACACACACACACACACACACACACACGAAAAAGGTATGTAGCTGTCACACCATGAATGGCACAAAAAGTTGCTACAATAGTCCTTGAGGATTGAGAGTTATATTCCAATTTGCTAAGAAGGTCACACAAGCAATTGACAAAGTGAAATTCTGACTTAAGTCTTCATTGTTTCATTTCCTCTCACTCATTAATAAGTAGTTAGCAACCTAAAGGAAATACCAACCAAAATTCATGCAGTAAGTACACTGCTTGATTAATCACAGTCACAAATTGGCTACAGATTTTAAAAACTTAGCAAAAAAATGGATAGACGTATTCTGTCAGAATAATTGGCCATGTGAAAATTATAATAAAGAATATTGGATATTTTATTATTTCAGTCATGTGCTGCTTAACAATGGGAATACATTTTGAGAAATACATCATTAAGCAATTTAATCATTGTGTAAGCATCATAGAATGTATTAACAAGAACCTCCATAATATTACCTGTTATATACCTAGGATATATGGCATATGTGTATAGTATCAACTATTGTTCCTAGGCTATAAATGTGGAGAGCATGATGCTCTACTGAATTCTATAGACATTTGTAATTCAATGGTGCTTGTGCATCTAAACATACCTAAACCAATTTGTTTATATATACAAGCACCACCACAAACATGAGAAATGCCTTGTGCTACAACTTTATAAAAGCTATGATACATTAGGCAATAGGAATTTTTCAGTTCTATTACAGTTTTGAGACCACTGTCGTATGTGTCATTGCTAAAAAATCATTATGCAATGCATGACTGTATTTGTAAATTCTGTGCTACACATCCTTTAAAACAGTAAAACTTATAATAAAGTTTTTTGTGTGTATATTTGTTTTTTTTTCAGAGACAGATCAATTAAATATTTACCAGCCCATCACTGGCTAGAGGTAATCATGACTCTTTGTCAAGAAAAGACGGTAACCACCACACCAAGAGACAGCATAGCAAAGCACTTAAACGTATGTGACTGCCTAGGTTCAAATCTAATTCTGGTAACTTTGAGCTTGTTTCTTAGTCACACTGTGCCTCGGTTTCCTCAACCATCACTACCTGATTCATATGATTATTATGAAATGTAAATGCAATGATATATAATAGAATGGTGTCTGGCAGTACATACTAAACAAAAAAAGACACTTAAAAGATTGTTGAGGGTCCTGGTTATCACAGGAAGATTGGTGACTGTATTCTGATTTAAAATTAGTTTTTCATGCTGATTTGGCTGTAAAAGAAAGAATGAGAATAATAGTTGGTGGGCACTAGTTTCTTCTCAACTGATGTTTCTAATGAATAATTAATATTATTCCATTTTTTACTTTGATTAAACCATATGAGATGTCAATCTTCTGCCATTTTTCCTGTTTTTTTTTTTTTTATTAATTTTTAAAATTTGTTTTAATTAGTTATACATGACAGTAGAATGCGATTATACACTTTGATATATCATACATAAATGGGATATAATTTCTCATTTTTCTGAGTGTACACATTGTAGAATCATATTGGTCATGCAGTCACATATCTTCTACCATTTTAAAAAGGCTTATTGAGATATAATTCACATAGCCATATAATTCATTAATTCCAGGTATACAGATTGAAAGTTCTTAGCATATTCACAAATATGTACAGCATTACCACTGACAATCATAGAACATTTTTATCGTCTCAAGAAGCCCCATAGTTTTTAGTCTCACCTCTTTATCCCCATAAGGAACTGCAACAGAAGCAATAAGCAACAGAAAAAAATAGATAAGTTGGATTTATAACATTAGGATACAGTGTGATATAACCATAAAAGCTTGGAATAAAATCTTCCTGTCTCTGCAGATTTCTCTCTCATGGACTTTTCTATGAATGAAATGATATAACAAGGTCTTTTGTAATTAACTTCTTTCACATTCATGGTGTAGAAAACACTATCACTTCATTCCTTTTATGGCTAAATAGTGTTGTATTGTAAGGATATATTCTATTTTCTTTATGTATTCACTACTGATAGGCATTTGGGTGGTTTTCAACTTTTGGATATTGTAAATAATGCTGCTTGAAAACATTAATTAAAAGTTTCTGTGTGGACATATGTTTTCATTTGTCTTGGGTATACACCTGGTAGTAGAATTACTGAGGAACTACCAGACTGTTTTCCAAGGTGCTCTTACCACTTCACATTCCCACTAGTACTGCATGAGACTTTGTTTTATCCATATCCTTACCAGCACTTGTTGTTTTCTCACTTTTTGATTCTAGTCATCCTAGTGGGCTATCCTAGTGGTATCTCATTTTAGTTTTGAGTTGGCTTTTTCTGATTACTAATGATATGGAGCATTTCTATGCATTTATTGGTCATTTACATAGCTCTTTTGGATAAATGTCTATTCAGGGGCTTTGCCCATTAAAAAAAAATGTACTCTTTTAGTGCTGAGTAGTGTTCCATTGTGTATATATACCAAAGTTTCCCTATCCATACTCAGCACTAAAAGAGAATAAAATCATGGAATTTTCAGGTAAATGGATGGAGTTGGAGAAAATAATGCTAAGTGAAATTAGCCAATTCCAAAAAACCAAAGGTCGAATGATCTCTTTGATATGAAGATACTAACTTATAAAGGCAAGAGAGAGGGGATGAGAGGAATGAAAGAACTTTAAATAGAACAAAGGGGGGAGGGAGAGGATGGGCAAGGGGATAGGAATAATGGCAGACTGAGTTATCTATGATTACCCTAAATACATGTATGAAGATACAATTGTTGTAAAAATACTTTATATAAAACCAGCAACTTGAAAAATTGTGCTCTTTATATGTAATATGAAATGAAATGTACTCTGCAATCATGCATAAAAAATTAGAATAATAAAAAATATAAAAATGTACTATATTTGTTGTTGAGTTATAGGAGTCATTTATGTATTTTGGATACAAGCCCCTTATCAGATAGGTGTGACACGAAAATATTTTCTCTCATTTTGTGAGTTCTCTTTTCACTTTCTTGACGGTTCGTTCGTTCGTTCATTCTTTCCTTCCTTCTTTCTTTTCTTCCTTTTTGTTTTAATTATTTAATTGCAGTCCTGGGATCAAAACCAGGGAGTTGTGCATCCTAGACAGTACTCAACTACTGAGCTACATTCACAACTCTTAATGGCGTCTTATGAAGCAAAATTTTTCAATTTTGAGAAAATCCAACTTATCTATTTTTTTCTTCTTTTGCTTATGCTTTTGGTGTCATATCTAAGAATCTTTTGCCCTATCCAAGGTCATGAAGTTTGCTTCTAAGAATTCTGTAGTTTTGCTCTTATATTTGGACTTTGATCCATTTTGAATTAATCTTTTATATAGTGAATGAGGGTATAGCTTCATTCTTTTGAATGTGGCTTGTCAGTTGTCCCAGCAGCTTTAAAAAAATAATCTATGAAATTTTTTATTGGTTATTTTTAGTTTTATATGACATTAGGATACATTGTGATATAACCATAAAAGCATGGAATAAAATTTGTCCTAATTCAGTCCCCAGCACTTTCTTCCTCTCCCCTTCTCTCTTCTCCTGTTCCCCTTCGTCTACTCTGCTGTTCTTTCTACAATTTATTTATAGTTTTTTTAAACTAGTGTTTTGTGGGTATACTTGATGTTGGGATTCACTGTGGAATATTCATGTGTGTATATAAGAAAATTCATTCCATTGTTCTTCACTTTTTGATCCTTCCTTCCCCACCCTCTACCCCCTTCATCTACTCTACTGATCTTTTCTCTATGTTGATGAAATTCTCTCTCCTCTTTTTCTTTGCTTTCCTCTCTCCCCCCTTTTTTTTCTTATCCTTCCCTCTACCCCTATTATTTTGGATCAGTTTTTTGAGACTGGCTTATTTCACTCAGCATGATATTCTCCAGTTCCATCAATTTATCAGCAAATGCCATGTCATTTTTCTTTATGACTGAGTAATAATCCGTTCTGTATATGTATACCAAATTTTCTTTATTCAGTCCTCTGTTAAAGGGCACCTAGGTTGTTTCCATAGCTTGGCTATTGTGAATTGAGTTGCTATAAACATTGAGTTGGCTGCATCCCTGTAGTATGCTAATTTTAAATCTTTGTGATATACACTGAGGAGTGGGATATAGTGGTCATGTAGTGGTTCCATTCTTAGTTTTTGAGGAATCTTCACACTGCTTTCCAGAGTGGATGCTCTAATTTGTAGTCCCACCAATAATATATAAATGCATATTTTCTCCCACATCCTTGCCAATATTTATTATTGTTTGTATTTTTGATAATTGCCATTCTGACTGGAGTGAGATAAAATCTCTATGTAGTTTTGGTTTACATTTCTGTAATTGCTAGAGATGTTAAATATTTTTTCATGTTTGTTGACCATTTGTGTTTCTTCTTTTGAGAAGTGTATGTTTAGTTTTTATGCCCATTTGTTGATTGCTTTTTTTTTTTTTTTTTTTTTTTTTTTTTTGGTTTAAGTCTTTTGTGTTCTTTATATATTCAGGATATTATTGCCCTGAGTAATAATCTCAAAAAATATACTGGGAATCAATCTTACTAAAGAGTTGAAGGACTTATAGAGTGAAAACTATAGAACACTAAAGAAAAAACTTGAAGATCTTAGAAGATGGAAAGATCTCCCACGTACTTATAGGCAGAATTAACATTACCAAAATGGCCATATTACCAAAAGCACTATATAGATTTAATGCGGTTCCCATCAAAATACCAATGACATTCTTCACATAACTAGAAAAAGCATTTCTGAAATTTATTTGGAAAAATAAGAGATCCAGAACAGCCAAAGCAATCCTTAGCAAAAAGTGTGATGCTGGAGACATCACAATACCAGACCTCAAATTACACTACAGAGCTATAGTAACAAAAACAGCATAGTATTGGTGTATGAAGACCAGTGGAATAGACTAGAAGACATAGAGACAAACCCACTTAAATATTATCTCATACTAGACAGAGGTGCCAAAAACATGTTAGAAAAGATAATCTTTTACACAAATGGTGCTGGGAAAACTGGAAATTCCTATGTAGCAGAATGAAGTTTAACCCTTATTTCTCACCCTGCACAAAAGTCAACTCAAAGTGGATCAGTGACCTAGGGATTAGATCAGAAACTCTGCAACTGCTGGAAGAGAATGTAAGCCCAACACTCTAGCATGTCGGCTCAGGAACCAACTTCTTGACAAGGTTCCTAAAGCATAAGAAATAAAATTTAAAAAATCAATGAGTGGGAGGACATCAAATTAAAATTTCCTTCACAGCAAAAGAAACAATTAAGAGCATGGCAAGAGAGCCTACAGAATTGGAGAAGATATTTGCCAACCTGTCCCAGCACCTTTTGTGGAAAAGTTATTCTTTTTACATTGAATGGTCTTGGCTTCCTTGTCTACAATCAGTTAACCACAGATATACAGGTGTATTTCTGTATTCTCAATTCTATTTCATTCATCTGTATATCTATCCTTATACCAGTGACACACTGTCTTATTGACATTGTTTTGTAGTAAGTTTTAAATTAGGAAAGTTCGAAATCTCTTATTGTATTATTCTTTCCAGGATTGTTTTGCCTATATCGGGTCCCTTGTAATTACATATGACTTTAAGAATCTGCTCATCCATATGTGTAAAAATGTCAGCGTGGAGTCTGAGAGGGATTACATTAAATCTGTTGATAATTGACAATTACATTGTGATTATAACAATGTTAAGTCATTTGATCCATAAGCATTGGATGTTTTTTCTATTTATTTAGATATCTGATTTCTAAAAAAACACTTCAGAGTTTTAAGAGTACAAGTTTTGTACTTCTTTTGTTAAATTTATTTCTAAATACTTTATTATTTTTGATGCCATTTGAATGGAATGGCTTTCTTAATTTCAGTTTTTGGATTGTTCATTGTAGGTGTATAAACATACAATTTGATTTTGTCCATTAATTTTGTAGAATCCATTTATTAGTTCTAATAGTTTTAGTCATTCCTTATAACTTTCTCTTATTTAAGATCATGTCATGTACAAGTAGAGATGGTTTTACTTCTTCCTTTTCAATATGGATGCCTTTTACTATGTTTTTCTTTCTAACATCCCTGATTAGAAATTTCAGCAATATGTTGAATAGAACTGGCAATAGAGTATGTGCTTTTCTTGGTCCTCATTTTAAGTGGGAAACATCCAGTCTTTCATTAACTATGATGTTAGCTTTCAGTTTTTCATAGATGTCCTTTAAAAGCTTGAGGAAATTTCCTTTTATTTTTAGTTTGTTGAGCATTTTTATCATGAAAAGAGTGTTGAATTTTGTCACATCTTTGATCATTGGAATACACAAGTGGAAACTGCCTATGGTACAATCATACACATTAGTCTCAGGTTAATTAGTTAAGCATCAGCCAATCTTCCAGAACCTAAATTGCCTGGGAAAATTAAAGTTGAATGGAGGCTTGAGTTTGAGCTCAGAGCCTGTAAGGTGATGACCACACCCACATCCTTCCTCCCTGAGAGGACTTCACTGGGCAGTCACTTCTTCTCTGCCAAATCTCTATCATATTGCATCCTAACATTAAATGGAGTCATATCTAAGAAGATTTTTTGCAATGTGAGGGTTTAAGGTTAGTCTGTTTGTACTACTCCACAAGATGACTGGGGTACTAAAGACTCACTGTCTCTCCTATAAAACTTTGGGCCAGATGCATCTCAGAATTCAAGATTTTAAGATGTTAGAATGCTCATATGATACATACATGGGACATTGTATTGAAAGCCTCAGTAGGATTTGATTCAATAACCTACAATTGAACACATGGATATTTCTCAATATTCCCACTGGGTTGTACAAATAAACACTATACACAGCCTAAAATCAGCTCAAGTAAGGTTAAGTCTTACCAACCAAATGAGTAATGAAAAAACCTGTGGGTTTGGAAAGCAGCTAAGGAGATATGTATCAATACTGACTGGCTAATCCAGTAGTACTGGAACCATGGGAGTGAACTTTCTTTGGTCCCCATGATGTATAGTTTTACCTGTCTACAGTCTAGCCCCTCCCCACCACTGCCTATCTCCTCATTGGGAGATTTATGGAGGGAACAAGCAGAACATACACATTTTATCATTTACACCTCTCAGCAGTATTTTCCTTACCTCCTGTTCCCACCAGACCAGGAAACAGGATTGAGGTCCTGTGAGGATCTGAACTAGGGATGAAGTTATGTAGCATATGCGTGAAGTTATGTAGCATATCAGTGGATGCAGCAAAGGGGCCACCATATGAATTCGCTGTTCCACTAGTAAACTAGTTATGGAGGATTGCTTGTCTTTGCAAAAATACTAATTCTGAATCTCAGGAATGACCAAATTCACTTACAAGCTGACTCAGAAAAAAGTTTTACAACTTCAGCCAGGAATGTCAGAGAACGGGGGATTTTCAAAGCCACGCATCTTGTCCAAGAATCTGTTTTTTACAAAATTTAGAAATAGCCAGTTTTAATGATCCCTTCTACTCCCTGCAGGTGTTTACTGGATCCCCACCCCATCTCTAAGTTCTCTGGCATGCTCGAATAAAATTCTACTCACTAGCCTGTGTGGGTTCAGAAAGTTAGATAGTGGTGTACTTATCCCCCAGATATTACCATTGACAACCTACACACTTTTTTTTTTTTTTTAAACTAAAGAACTCCTATTGTAGAGGATCTAACAGCATGGAAGAAAGCCATACACTTAGTGACAAATATCTTCATTGCTTTATGTTATATTTCACATGTGTATCTTTAAAATTCTACCCCATAAATCTTTGTTTTAGCATTAAAGATGGATTTTTTCAAACATTTTCAAGGAAAATTAATGCATTAGGATGGCACTTCATGGGTATTTGAGATCCTCTATATTTGCTATCAAAATGCCAAGGACTTATGATGGCCCTAGACCTCAGTTTGAGAGCCACTAATATGTTCTCCCTTGGGCTTTTTTAAAAAAATATTTATTTATTTACTTTAGTTGTACACAATGCAATGCATTTATGTTTATGTGGTGCTGAGGATCGAACCCGGGCTACGCACGTGTGAGGCGAGCGCTCTACTGCTGAGCCACGACCCCGCCTGGGCTTTTGTTCTTCAACATGGATTTCTTGTACCATATTGACAATTGTTGATTTCATTTAAAATGTCCCAATGAGATCAAGTAGCCACAGATCATAGTTAAGGTAGATAAGGGTTTGAATGACATATAAGATAAGCTATGTTCTAAATCTTTTGTTGTTATATGTTTGGAAGCAGAGGACCAGAAAAGTTGAAGAACTTTCTCAAGGTGACAAAAGTAGTGATCTTTGTTAAGGACACTAATTGCTGGATCTCTTAACTTCAGTTGTGTTTGAAACTGGAGGATAGGGTAGGAGGTGGAGAGAAAAGATGAATTATTTGGATGAATCTGATATCTCTCTTTTTGATGTGACTCAGTTCAAAGCAGTTGGAGATGCATTTGCTGGATTTTGTCTTTTGCTAAGAGTAACATTTCAACATTTGTTGATCTGAATAATTAACAGCAATTCAAGATACAGAGATAAGGTTTATGGGGAGATTACAAATAATGCTTGTAAAGTCACTAGCATAGCATTTGGTACATATCTGCCACCAAAGAAATGGTGTTAGTTATTATTGTAATAAGACCAGCTAATTTGATTTTTTATTTATTTATTTTTAAATTTTTGTGCCTGTGCTACACTTAGACCTTGTTGGTTAGAAATGCTAAATTGGGAAAATGGGGAAATTTCCAACATTTTCATTTCCTATTGTGAGAGATGGTCTAATCTCAATGAAGTTATGATTATTGGAGTGTTAAAAAATGTGCTGCCTTTCTCCTTATGTCTCATTAAATTGCATAAAGATTATAATTTTTTAATTTTTTATTATTCTAATTTGTTATACATGTTTGCAGAGTACATTTCATTTCATATTACATACAAAGAGCACAATTACACAATTGTTGCAAAATTACTTTATATAAAACCAGCAACTTGAAAATTGTGCTCTTTATAAGATTATAATTCTTTATATTCTTCCTCATAAAATAGAATTATTCAGACCCTGATAGAAATTGCCTTTAAATACTACAGTACTTTTTGTTGTTTCCTTGGTGTCATTTTGTATATTTTAGACTCCAGCATTTTGGAAGTACCGCTGTGATGTCTTTCAAGTACTTTGAGGTCTTAAGGCTCCACCATCAAGGGATAAGGCCTTCAGCAAAGAGCTGGTGAGTGGTAAGCAAAGCTCTCACCTGTAGTTAGCTGGAAAGCCTTCCCTTTGGTCTCCTGCTGCCCTCTTTGCCAATGTTCCCAGCAGCAGAGAAATAATGAAGACATGGAGAGAATTTGCAAGTATTGGACTGGAAACCCAGAGACACAATTATATGAGGACATTAGTTTTCTCAGAGGCAAACTGTCAGGAGTGAACTCAATTTTTAATGCACTGGATTTTTTATTGAACATCTATTATGTGCTAGAGGCAAGCTACAGAGCTAATTGGTTCAGCAGGTTCACAAATAGTCTCACAGAGTATTTCAAATTAGGAGTATGAGAGAATTGAAGCTGTTCCCTCATACACATTTCTCTATGATTAATGCCATATTTGCCACTGCACCCCTTTAATTAATTCCCCACATTAATCTACAACCAGAGGAGATGGACTGGGTCTTGCTCTCTAGTCCTAATAAATATAATCAATAACAAAGTGATTTCCAAGGATCATTGGTGCCACTCTGGTTCCAAGGTTATAACAATCTGCTTAGGCCTGACTCTCTGGGAACCTCCAGGACTCCCCTCTTTGGTTCAGAATGGTATTCCAGCTCACCACTTGACTTTGGGATCAGCCAAAATGGTTTGTCTCTTGGTTTGTCTGGAGTAGTACTTCATAGAAGTTTAAAAAGAGAAATAGAAATTGATTTCAACTTTAGAAGAACAGATTTCACTTAACCTGGATAATTAATAATTTTTATAGGAAATACCATTTTAAAATCTTTATTTTACTGGGTGTGGTGGCTTATGCCTAAAATCCCAGCAGCTCTGAAGACTGAGTCAGGAGGATCAAGAGTTCAAAGCCAGCCTCAGTAACTTACTGAGGCCCTAAGCAACTTAGTGAATTGTGTCTCTAAATAAAATATAAAAAAGGGCTGGGGATGTGGCTCAGTGGTCAAGTGCCCCTGAGTTCAATCCCTGGTACAAAAAAAAAAAAAAAAAATTCTTAATTTCAAAGCTGTCTGCCTACTTCCTTTTTGACTGGTTAATTATAGTACCAAAAATTTGGAGTAGATTTTAGGAAAATTGTAGATTTTTTTCCCCCTAATACTCTAAGCCTTAATAAAAAGAGAATAATTTTGTCTTTATTTGACCATGAGAAAAATTTGTGAAATTTAAATGTGCATAATTTTGCAAATTATGAAATTATATGGAATAAATAAGAAGATTGAGAAAAATAGGTATCAAAATAGAAATGTTTGAGAATTAAACAGGTAAAATATATTACATTTTTACACTTACTAAGAGAATATTTATCTAATTACTACCTATAATCAGCTCTTCTATGGTACAAGCAATTGCTTCCAGAGGTACTTTCTATGAAAGTTCTGATATTTGTATGCCAGGCATTATCAAATGGGAGCAGGATTTTAAGAAGGAGCTTGAAATTTAAAGGAATCTGTAGTTCCAAAAAGTTACTTATTTTCACCTGGGAGCCAACTATTTAAAATACTATGTACATACAAACAAAATCAACAAAAATTCTAAGGAAGATTGGTGAATGTTGGATCATCATTTTCAATACTGTTTGGAATTTGTATAGAGTGAAGAAAATTAGATCATGTTTAGATTTTTATGATATGTTTTAAAGCTGAAAAGAAAGCCTAGGAAATAGGCTTTTTTTTTTTTTTTTTCAGTTAAGATTTTAAAAAGAAGTTTAAGTGCCTATAAAGAACACAGTTGCTTTCTGACTGTTGGTAATCTTTTCGGCAGACGTGGAAAGGGGAAGTTTTTATACCTTTGTATTTTTAGTTCCTAACAAAGGACGACTGTGCACAAATGGGGAGGACATTAACCCCCATTTGCCCTCAAACATCACTTGAGATCACATTGTGCCAACTACACCAGTGAACACCAACAAACATAATTAATTATCTGGGGTTTCTCAAACATCTGGACTTTTGGCACCCAGGACCAAAACATCTGGACATCTGTCTGATTTCTCTACTTGTTTTCTAAGTTTTGACATTGTGTCAGAATAATAATAGCTATGGAGTACTTCCTCTGTACCAGAGCCAGGCTAACTATTTTACCTGCATTAGCTTGTTTAACCCTCACAATGATCAAACGAGTCCTGCAATACAAGTGATTCCTTTTACAGATAAGGGTGCTGAGGCTCAGAGAGGGAAGTGCAGAGCTGAGATGAGAACCCCATTTCTCTGCTTTTAAACCCTGGGCTGTTAACTCTATATTCTGTTTTGCCAAAGTAACCGCAGAGGGTTAGGGTCTTGGAAGGTATCTATCCATTTTCTAGCAACACTATTAAAAAAGAATACATAACACCTAAGTTAATGATATTACTCAGTATGAACGCTGCTGCTAGCTAATTTTGGGGAAAATTGTCTTCTTCACTTACTCTAAGTGTTTACATAGATATTTTCAAATTTGCCTGATAATTGTGTATTACATGTATGACATTTGAGTATTAATAATTAAAAAAAAACACCTAAAAATACTTGTATCTCCTTTGTCAGATAAAGGAATTTTAGGAATGAAAACAATTACAGCAAAACAAATCAAATGTGGATAAGACTTAGTACTTAGATAAAAAATGCTACTAGTCAGTGGTTGCAGTTTTAACTATGTGAGCTTAAGCATATGACTTAACCCTTTAAATCTCAGATTCCTCATCTTAAAAAAATTGTTTTAGTTGTTGATGGACCTTTATTTAATTAATTTATTTATATGTGGTGCTGAGAATCAAACCCAGTACCTCACACATGCTAGGCAAGCACTCTACCACTGAGCCACATCCTCAGCTCCACTAAGCCACAACCCCAGCCCAGATTCCTCATCTTTAAAGCACAAATAATAATCAAACATGGCTTGGTGCATGGATCATGCCTATAATCCCAACGACTCAGGAGGCTGAGGATGACAAGTAAGAAATCAGCCCAGGCAATTTAGTGAGACCCTCAGCAATTAGTTTTGACATCTCAAAATAAAATTAAAAAAAGGACTGGGGATGTAACTCAGTGATAAATGGTCCCTGGATTCAATCCTCAGTTCAAAAAAAAAAAAAAAAAAAAAGGAAGAAATAAAAAAAAATTAAAACCTACCTCACTCAATTTACCAAAGAACAGAATAAGATAATGCATATAAAGTATTTAACAATGTGCCTGGCTGAAGTATGTTCCCAAAACATATTAATTATTATTATTACCCTAAGTATTTGTTATAACTTAAGCTAGTATGTGGTAGAACTTGAATCTATAACTGCACCTGAGGTGTACTCCTTTCAGCAAGGATCACTGGAGAGTAGAGAAACCTCATGCAAAGTCACCTTCTCTCCTTGGTTGTATCTTCACTTTCAGAGAAGTCAAGCTTCATGTCCTCTGTTACTACTGCCCCCTGCTGGCTGGGGAGGGCAAGACCAGATGGCAGAGGTGAAATTCAAGTTGCCTTCTTTCCACATCCCGTTCTCACACTTCTGTCTGCCAGATCTTCAGGTTTCTTTAAATGTTAAAGTTGAATAGCTCTAGCCTCCTATAAAAAGATGTGAGAGTACGAATATGATCATTGCCTCTTCAGTGCAGTAAAATTTTATGATTATGTAGAAACTCAATGTTAAAATAATAAGAAAAAACTTCTATGATGAAATTTCTCTGGATAAATAATTAGTTATGCCTGTAGATGCATTGTGTGGCCGTGCATTTTCTTTTCTTTTTTTCTTTTTACTTTTCAACATAGACAGATGGTTTACGCATCTTCAGCATTCACGACTTTCTGAGGAGCATTATATAATCTCATTGCAGTCACCAAATGAAATAAGAAATTCCTCGCTTGGCAGTTGGAGCTTGCATATCGAGTTCATAAACTTTAAGACTTCTCCCAAGTCCAAAATCAGAGACAACCTGCTCCAAGTCAGTTTCCCATTTGCACTTAATTAGGGAGTGTGTTTTGGAGGTCAGTGAAAACCAGTGGAGTATGTTTTCATAATAACTTTCCTCACAATAAAATTATTTGGGAGGCAGCTTTCCAACTTTTTCTGGAATAAGGGCAAGAAAAAATGGGGACACAGAGTGAAGTTATTGGATACCTTATCTGGAACTGCCCAAAAAGTTGTCTGAGATCCAAAGAACACACAGTACCTTCTGGATCAGGGGGGAAAGAGCCAAATGCTTTTATAGTCTCAATAATTTTCTTAACTGTGCAATTTTGCTTCATTTCTAACAACTAAATAAAGTAGTTTTAAGAATTCCAAGTGCCGGAGAAGAAAAGAAAAAACACTTCTTAGTGTTGTTATCATGTCATAATTATGGAAGAAAGGCCGTAAGTAATCTGGTTAAGGAAAATGTGAATATATGAATTAGAGAAAGATCTTGGTAGTTAGGGTAGGTAGCCAGACTGTCACTTACTGATGGATGCTCTTATATATACTAGGGTTTCACAAAGATAACACAAGGAGCTCCAAACATATTGCACTCATTTTATACATGTGTGGTATCATTGTACTTAGAAAAAATGTGTTTTGCTTGTACTAAGCTGGCCCTAAAACCTTCTAGAGTATAAGGAAACAGATGCTAAGTCACAAATTCTGAGACAATCAAATCAAAGTAAAACTTCCTTTATAGATTAGAACATCCAATTCTGACAGGCTAGCAAGGTCTTTGTAGATATTTTCTTTCTTTTTTAAAAATCATATTTTAGCTATTTCTAAATTCCAGTTGGTTTTTGTAATTCCCATTAATCTAGGCATACGTGGCCAAGATCCACAATTTTCAAATTGTGATGGATTTGCTTTTATCTTAATATAGAGCCAGTGGCTGCAATATGTTGAGAAGATCTTCAATCTCATCTGCAGGACTGGGTAAGCTTCTTGACTTTCTCTTGTACCACATACGTGCACGTGCGTGCACACACACGCGCATACACACACAAAAGACTTGTGGTAGGATCAGTTACATTTATACTGTGTACATTCGGCAATAAATTGTTCTGAGATGAAGTCTTGAGGCTTCTAAACCATATTTCCCTCAAAGGCAGTTCATATGTCAAGTTGCTGCAAGCACCAAATGACTGAAGTGTAACCATGACCAATGAAGCATGACCGATACATCAGAATGAAGACACTATTTCTTTTTAGTCTTTTAATTTGATCAGATGATAACAGGGAATTTGTCATACTTTGTTTCCAATGTTTGGCAGATCATTCAGATTATGGCTTTTATAAGTTACCTGTATATAAATCACCCTAAATTCAGTTAGCTGGTGTTTTTCATGTGAAAAGAAATTATCTGACTATACGTATTAGTTTTTTGAAGTTTTGATATTTCAGGTTGCTGTTCTGGATCATGTACTGTGTGGGAGGGAGCTGCTAAGATGTCCCTCAATGGTCCCTGCCTCCTGCTCTCCTGTCTACAGTCAGCCCTCTATGTCCATGGGGGGATTGGTTCCAGCACCCCTTCACCCCGAACTCTCCATGGATACCAAAATCCGTGAATGCTCGAGTCCTTTATGTATGTGGCATCATATTTGCATGCTATATATGTACATCCTATATACATCAAATCATCTCTATATTACTTATAAAATCTAAGACAATATAAATACCATGTAAATTGTTGTTATACTGTATTGTTTAGGAAATGATGACAAGATTAAATCTGTACAGGTTCATCACAGACACAATTTCTTTCCAAATATTTTTAAATCTATGGTTGGTTCAGTCTGAGGATGTGGAACTTGTTTAGGACCCACTCTAATTCTCTCCTCTTCAGTGTGGTTGAACTTACAGTTCTAGTGAATAGAATGTGTCAAAATGATGGGAAGTCTCTACTAAGATTAGGTTACAAAAAGACTGTGGGTCTTGGGTGCCTTCTCTCAAAGTGCCTCTTTCTTGGAAACCTTCTGCCTAGAGAAATATACTCTCAGAATGCATACAGCCCTATGAAGAAGCCCCCATAGCAAAAAATTGATTAATCTGTCAATGACTCCATGAGTAAGCTTGGGAGCAGATTCTCTCATAGTCAAGCTTTGAGAAGAATTTTGCCGAGCTGATACCTTCAGTGCAGATTTGCAAAAGACCTAAAGCCAGAACTCATTTAAGCCAGACTCACATTCCTGACTTACAGAAGTTATAAGTAGTAAATGCTTATTAAATGCTCACGTTTGGGGGTCACTTTTTATGCAGTGATTGAGAACTTATACATATTTGTATTCCTATTGATGGTTAAATATCACAGAGTAACTCTTCCTAAGCATAGTCAGTGATCAGATACACTAATCCACATTCTTTGGCAGGAATTATAATAAGCCAGGCTTCCATCCAAAGCGGAAATGTTGGGGGCTATTTACTTCTAGAGTTAATAAACGTATTATGCATATGTACTGGCTGTACCCCATTTTATTTTGAGATTTGGGTCATCCCCAATATCACAGGATGAAAAGAAAGGTGGAAATAAAACTATATTTAAATATATTTTATTGGTTCCTGATAACTTTTCCAAAATTATGTTTTTTTCCACAGCACTTACAAAATCCCCTTTCTATAAAGTAAGTAGACCATGTTTCCTTTGGTTACTTTAATTATATTAGGACTCAGAGAGAAGGGAAATCAGACTTTGAGTTTTGTCTATTCATCTCAATGACACAAATGCGTCAAAGTGCTAATATCTCAGCCTTAAATAGTTTGTTGTGAAATAGAATAATGCAGGGAGTTCTTTCCAAAACATGTTTTTTTTTTTTTTTTTTTTTTTCTTTAGAAAATTTAACAATAAGTGTCTCCGGGTCAGAAGGATGCTGTTGGTCAGAGCTGAGAGCTCACAAGGACTGTCGCAGCCACATTCAAACAGTATTGTTTGTCCTCCCCTTCATTTCCTTAGAGGTGCACAGTACTTTTTCCTCCACGCCCTGCAGCTCTCTTTCTAAAATTGTTTTGGGCCTTTGGGGGCCTTCTATATTAAGACTGAAGGAAGCTGGAACCATTATTTGTTCTTTCTTCTGAGCACTTTTCCTGCGCTCCACTGAGAGCAGCCGCTTCCAAGAGGCCCTGCCTCTCCCAGACCCAGCAAACTGCATTGTGGCTCCTTCTGAGCCCACTCCCTTGTGTCTTCACTCTCTATCACACCTCCACCTTCCTCAATTTGCTGTTAAAAACAGAGTGGGGCAAGGAAAGAGAGGAAAGGAAAATGAAAATTGCCCAGCACCATCCAGAAGTATCTTACTTGTTTTGAAATAGGGAGAAGCTTTGTCAACCAAGCACATTCTGATGACTTCTGGTAGGTAATTAGTTTCTTAGAAATTTGCTGGGTTGTAGATTCTTCTTCCCTTGAATCCTGGGAATGTCTGCAATCCCAGAGAAGCACTAGTCCCACAAAGTTAGGTTAAGAGGTTTCATTAACAGAAAATACTGTGTGTCACACATATCAAAATTTGAACAAGAGAAGTAAATCTGACTAGTAAGATTTCTGCAGTAGTTTCACTTTGCCAGAAGCTTTTTGTGTGTGTGTGTCTTCAGAGAAAATAAAAGGTGTTTTATTTTCCTCTGGAATTTTGCTGGTTCTGTGATTTTCTCCAGTGGTTACTTTTTGCAAATCTGTATGTCAAGCTATCATTATCGATGGTTTATTTGGCTTTTCTTCAATCCCAAGTGCTGTTAATTTTCCTTCCTTGATTTTTCTGAGGTTGAGGAGAACTTGGTTCTCAAGCCTCTTGTGCTGGAGGCTTTCTTTTTGCCTCTTCTTTGTATTCTTCCTGACTTCTCCCAAGCAGAAGTCACTCTCTATGGCCATGGTTTCCCCAGAGGTCTTTCTGTTCTGGATCTGTCTTCTACTGATTATCTATAGTATAGCCTTATATTAGAGTTTTAATAAATTGAATTAAACCTGCCCCATGTGTAACTAGAATTTCATGTCTCCTTATGTCAAAGGAAGAGTGATAACCCTGTTACCTCTCTGGTGTTCACAGAGACCCTTTCTTTCTAGGTTTTGCAAAATTTAAAACCATACCTTCTGGATGTAAGAAAGGAGAGTTTACACAATGATAAGAAAATGAGTGGATGAAAAGAGTCATTCTTCTTACTCTTCTTCCTCCTCCTCCCTCTTCCTATGTCCTAAGAGGAACAGTTGCCTTCCTTTTGTGCAGTCTTCTAAGATCTCTCTGCAGGAACAGTAGCAGGTTGGCCAGCAGCTCAAAGGCATTTGCATGTGTCAATCATCAGATAGCTCTCATTCTGTTCCCTTCTGTACAACAAAAGTCATGCCACCTCCTAGCACACTTTATGATTACCTGATGGACAGTGTCTCCGAAATGAATTATTATTAACAGATGACTTATAAAATTGCCCTTGCAGTTCTGTCATGAAACAACCGTTATTAAAAAAAACACTAAGCCAAAGATGAAATTTTATTGAAATATATATATGTATATATATATGTATGTATCCAATATGATATACTTTGTGCTAATTATCAAATAGTAAATGATATTCTTGCTTCTTTATTCTGCTTAAAATGAGTTCTGTGACATTGGCCAAACCCTTTATGCTCTTTGGGCATCATTTCTACATCTGTAAAAGTATGAGGAGTTGATAAATGATTCCCTTTTATTTCTTATAGCTCTGCATTCTCTGCCTCTGTGACTATCATTTTGATTTGGGCATGGATGGTATTGGCCATCAAAATCCACAGACGAGTCCTGAACCTCAAGTTAGTCAACAGGTTCAATCTTTTCTCCTTAAACTACTTTAACTGAAGTGACTTAAAAAGAAACCAAATTGACTCTATGAGTTCATTCTTCTCTTCCTATTCCAACTGACCTGACAGAGCTTTTAAGGGTGATTAAATAACCAAGAAGGAATAAGAAGGAGGATTAGAATCAAAGCCCCTAGTACATTCATAAACTGAGTAATTAGTTTTGAATAATTAGTAAGCCATCCTTCCTTCCCTGGTAGCTATGCACAGATTCATCTCATGAAATAATCCTGAAAATTCTGAACTTCCTCTGTAGAACTTCTGAATTTCCTTTATAAGCTCAGAAAGCTCAGTGAGGTGGGACGTCTCTTCTGTAATAATGAAGGTGGTTAAAAGATATCTGTAGGATGACCTTTTTTGGTTATGCTTTTGATAATGGTGATGACTTGAATGGATCCATGCTTCCTCTAACCTGTACTCTGGTGGGAGTGCAAAGTCACATTAGTAAAGACCAAGTGACACAGTGTTGGGGGAGGAACTGTCACATCTGTGATGTCATAGCCTGTTTCATACAAGTGTTGGTTGTTAAAGTGAACAGGTCTTACATGAACAGCTGCTTTTTAGTACTTGATCTAAGTAAGTCAATGGACATTTGCTTATTACCTGACTGACTTGCTGAGGGTAGGAATAAAATTGTAATAATATTGTATAAAGCATTGTGCAAATTTATTCCTATTTATATTCATCTTTGGAGGGAACCTCATTAAAGCTCTAGATGGAGAAAAATTACTTTTGTTTTCTTATTGGAATCTTATTTTACTTATTTCAGAATCTTCAAGAGAAGTCAAATTTGCACTCTACATATATATATATATATATATATATATATATATATATATATATATTCCTCAATATATAACAGATGGATTTTCTGGAGCATCTTTGTTAAAAGAATTATTTCTCATGCTAGTGGAACCCAAGGGTTATTCTAGCATCAGCACCTTCCCACAGAAGATGTTGCAGGAGGGCTTTTCATCATCTGCTTGCTTTCCTGTTCACTTGAACATGAATTGTTGGTTGAAAAATAGAATTTCATCACTGCAGTTAGAGAAGACATTCTGCAGAACACGGAGTTAGCATGTGGTTACCCAGGGAGGAGAGGAAGACCTTGGAACAGTTCAGGTTCACTGTCTAAAATTTGCCCTGTTTGCCCATCCCACCCACGAAGGCGTCCACACCATGGGAATGTCTCCTTACAGCTGCAGCTGGTTTCTTGTGTTCCTTTGGGTTTTTTAGATCATCATTTATTGACCATATGACCTTAAAAAAATGTCACAGTACCTCTACAACAGCCATTCTTAGTTTTGGAAGCTGAATCATAATTCTGGTCTAACCTACCTCACAGGCTCATTATAAAGGTCTTGGATTTTGAAAAATAAATTCTATGATATAAAAACACAAAGTAGCTGAGTATGTTGATATCAACATTTTGATGTGAAACCCTTCTGGGTCAATAAGTTAAACAGAATAAAATATATCTTTCTTTTTAATATACAGGAACTCTTGCATTCCTTTCCTCCAGACTACAAAAACTTTAAGACGTTGGTTTAGCCTCTCTGTGTCCCAGCCCTTTAGCAAGCTGACATCACAGCAGAGGTTAAAATAAGACAAACAGAGTGTGGCCTGTGTCTATGTGTGTGCATTTAAGAAAATGCACGTGTGCCTTTGACCCAGCTGCTACCTGTGTTCATACAATTAAAAAAGGAATAATGACTCATTGACCAAACAAGCTCTAGGAAAAAAAAAAAAAAAAAAAAAACCTCACTTAATACAATCACAGTGACTTCCTCACTGTTTCCACTTCATTGCTGCTTATGTGAGTAAAAACAACATGCTAAATGGAGACTTTCAGGGCCCCATGGGACCAATTAATGCCACGTGACTTCCTCCCTGCCTTCCATGAAAATAACTATATTATAATGGTCTGTGATATTAATATCAGCTTTGGAAAAGTCAGGCAGTGGTTCCATAGGGAAGGAAGTGGCCTGAGCAAGAACTATGGAATGTGCAGTATTTGACCAGACTAGAGGCCACATCTTTTTATAAGCTACATCACATAGTTAAATGAAATGGGGGCACCAAATGGGCTAGTGGGTTAATTAGGGTTAAAAGGCCACCAGGGTAGTCTATCTCTGATCTCGAACTCCAAAAAAATGTGGTTATTGGGGGAACTTTTGGAAATTAAAATTCTCAGAAATGAAACCATTTCCAAAGCCTTTCTTTTTCTCCCTGAATTTCTGCAGACTTCTGCCCACCACAGAGGCAGGATGTTCTTTGACGGCCTCTGTTTGTGTTGGAGTGTAGACCTGGGATGAGGAATGGTGGGTACTCCTCCCAAGTGTTTGGTAGCTCGATGGAATTTTCTAGTGGCACTAGAGTACCGGGTGGAATCAAAGGGAATTGAGCCACAATATAGGGAGCTTCCGTGTAGAGTTATTTCAGATACAATTATAGGAATCCCAGGCCTATGTCCCACCCAGACTCCATTCCCAGTCCCACTCCCTGCGGAGGGTCCTGGAGAGATTCAATAGTGTCTCTGTGGCTCATCAAATTCTCTTCTCCAGCATATGGCAATAGGCCAGTGGATTTTCTTGGTTCTAAATTGCTGTAGTGCATTAACTCCACTCAAGTGTGGTCCCAACACACAATAAAGAGTCAAAATTCTCCAGGGAGCAGATGTTTAGTGGTATGCCTAATTATCCAGGAGAGATTGCCTAAGGCGATGATCTAGATCTAATTCCTGGACAGTGGCTAATGGTTTGGCCAGACAGTCAGAGGCTTAGAAGGAATAATATTGGAGAATTGTGATGGGCAAGTTTTTCCTGAAACTGGATAAATGCCTTAGAATGAGCTGAGTCTGAGACTATTTGTGCCCATCTGCCTGCTCACCAATAATCTCACACTGTGGAGAGATCTTTCAATAATTAGGAGGACTAAATGACTTCTTTTGTCTCTGAGATGTCCATTAGTGTCTTTCCCTTTGCCTTATAAATAGACTCAAAGCAGTCAAGTTGGCAGGGATAAAGGCTGTGCATGAGTCTAATGGTGAGGACTTCCTACCATTATGGTGCCCTGGCTAGTGCTGCAGCTGAGTCTCTCACTGCCCAGGAATAGCAACTAGGATGGCACTGTACCCAGGAGGTCAGTCAACTGGCAGAAACTGATTATATTGGACCCTTCCATCTTGGAAGGGGCAGAATTACCCTCAGTGCAATAGGTATGCTTTTCCTATTGACACTTTCATCAACAGAATTTAAATTCTTAAATATCATAATGGAATCTTTATCTTCTTATGTTTTATAAGCATAATGGTTTTCTTGGCATTTATTTTCCATATTTCTTGAAATGAAATTTAAGATGACTCTAAATATAAGGATGATACCATTCAAATAAACTTTTGAAATTGTTTAAAGAAATGACCCCTATGATCAATATTACGGATTGCTTCTGATTAAAGGAACTCACTTAACAGGAAGCAATAAGGCAATGAATGGCCTGGTGGGCATAAAATTCATAGGTCTCGCCATGTGTCCCACGATTGAGAACTAATAATCTTACATAAAAACAGAATGGTCTATTGAAGACTCAAATATGGTGCCACCTGGCAGTTACTGAAAACTAGGGGTGCTGTAGGATTAAGAATTTGCTTTGACTTAAAGGGAATAAATTCTGTTTTCTGGCTGTTCTACAATACACAGATTCAGGAAACTTGAGAATGAAATATAGGAGCATCACTCATAATTACACATCATGACCTATTATAATTTTTTTTTTTTTAATTTTTGTCCCTGGGCTCTGCTGGTATAGTGAATTTGGTAGTTAATTGGGAATCACTTCCACCCAGGTATGTTATAATAATTCTCTAAAGTTGGGAGCTGAAACAGTCATGTGAACAATAATGGATTCTCATGCCACTGGAAAATCAAGAAAAGAGAATGTTGAATTTTTTTCTGGGTTGACTGATCTTGATTTCTAAGAAGAATGAAATGAAGGACCAAGGAAACTTGTACTATCACGTTGAGTAATAAAGGTGGCTACAAGACTTATACAAGTAGGAACAAGAAGGGCTCAGATTTATAAGGGTGGGTACTTAGGTATAGGTTGCCCTACTGTGTGCTAGCTGAGGCAGAGGCAACATGAAATGGCAGCAGGGAAAGGCTGTAAAACTGGATATGGTCTTATGTCTATCTGTAGAATGACCTGTTATATGTCAAATATGTAGGTGGTGGTTAAACTTCCTATTTAGTTTCCAGTTTTAGAAATCCAAGGTAAGATTGCAACATAAAGAATGAGCCATGGCCAAAGAACTTGGACAGAAACTGGATGGAGTAAATAATAAAACTTCATATTTTCTTTCTTTAGGGAAAGGGTATGTTTGCTTTCAATTGCATGAGGTGGGCTACCTTTATTGTGTAGAAATATTTTTGAAAGGACAAATTTGAGAAGAAGTGTTTATGATGATGTAAGACAGTCAAGGGGATAGAATATGATAGACTTGATGATTCAAATCTGGATATTTTTCTTTGGGAGAAATTCTATAATATAGCAGATATTTCTCTGCCTTACTTCCTGAAATCCTTGTATGTCCATGTGGCAAACCTAGTCAATCATATTTGGGATTTCACCCAGGACTTTGAACCTTAATGGAGTTATGCAAAGACTAAAGAGCAGATAAGAAGCTATTTATGATGGAAGAGACAGCAGAGTTGAGAGTCCTAAAGAGGTCAGTTAGTGTCCAGGGGATGCTATGACAATGAAGCAAAAGCACATGTCCAGAGCTGTGGTATTTCTGCTGATTGTTTCAGTGCTGTGATCTCAGTTATGTTTTAGGATGTTCAGACTTCCTTGATTCCCATCCATTTTTCTGAGTCAGCTTCTCCAGTCATTATGTTTATTTGGTTGCTATACAGTACCCTTCCAATAAAGACCTTTCCTGCTTATGATAGTTAGAATCAATTTCCGTTATCTGTGCTGTGCCATGATGGCTCAAGGTGTCATTCATTCCACTTGGATAACCTTAAGTTATCCCTTTCCCATGAAGTTGGAAGATACCACAGCCACTTTGATGTTGGTTACTGTCCTTTGCAACCCTCCTCTTTTCACTAAGACTTGTTATGCCTCTGACTTCCCATGTAACTACTTGTCTATCTTTATTTTCAGTATAAAATAGCTTTTACTACTAAGAACATGGCATATTATTTTTTCTTTAGGACATATTTAGAAGTCAGTATGAGGAAAGCATCATTAAGAAGCAAGCAAAATTGTCTTCTTTAGCTGTTGTATAAATATTGACAGATGAACTCTGACTACCTTGATCCTAGGTGAGTGCTTTTTCCATCTGGTTAAAGGTAAACGAAGTTGCCATCCATTTTTACAACGTAAAGTCATTTCCTGGAGCTGGCAATTAACCCCAATATGTTCTAACCCTCTTGCTTGCAGACAACCCCTTGGGACATTAAACATTTTGTCTCCTTGGTGTTCCTTACTCTGACACATTTAAATTCTACTCAATAAAAGCACATGGAATTTGGGATCCTTAGCTACACATAGTTTTACTTAGAGATCTATTCAGCAATATGACAGCTTAGATCTCTTGAAATAAAAGGGCCTATTGAGAATAAAGGAAACACAAATTCTTTTTAAGGAACAAAACTGTAACTCATTCATTTAAATTTTTTATTCAACAAGTATTTGTGGAACAGCTGTTTTGTACTATATATTACCCTACTCACTGGAGATTTATATATGAACAACATAAAGTAACTTACAGTAACTTTGGGGGATATGGGTCATAAAAAATAAAAAAGAATCTATTTCCAATATTGGTAAGTACTTTTGAGAGAAATAGAGCAGAGTATAAGCTTTGGGGAAGTTTCAGGAGTAAGCTTGTATGTTCAAGAAACTAAGCAAAGGCCAATGTACCTGCAGAATGAACATAGGGGGACTATGATATGTGTGTGTGTGTGTGTGTGTGTGTGTGTGTGTGTGTGTGCAGGGGAAGACCCAGAAGGTGCTGGGCCAGGAGACTCTTATTAGGATTCAGGCTTTGACTTTGAGACGGGAAGACATATGAGAGTTTGAACTAAGAAATAATATTATCTAACTTACATTTTTTTCACAAGAATAAGTACAATTGTTTAAAGTTGAGGGAAAATTTACATACGATAAAAGCACAAAATTTAAAGCATATCTTCAGGTTAAACTGTCAAGTGCAGCTATTCCATGTAATCAATACCTCTGTTATAATGAAATACATTTTCATCACCCCCCAAAATTTTCTAATTATCCTTTCAAGTCAATTCCTATTCCCAGACAACTGCTATTCTGATTTTTATCATAATATATTAATTATATTTGTTCTTGAATTTCAATTAAGTACAATCATATGATAGCTACTCTAATGTTCCTGGCTTCTTTTACACAGCAGTGTTTTTGAGAGTTTTCCCTGTTGTTGTACAAATTAAGTTGTTCTTTTGATTATTGAATAATATCCTATTTTTATGACTATGCCAAAAATAATTCGTAATTTTATTATGCTATTGGTAGTTATTTAGATTATTCTGTTTTGTTTATTGTTGCCATTACTAATAAATCCTCCATGAACTGTCTGTCCATGCCACTTTTAAAATATGTTTTCATTTCTCTTTGGTAAATATCTATAACTGTCATTTCTGGGTCAGAGAGCAAATTTATCTTTAACTTTATAAATAACTGTCAAACAGTTCTTTCAAAGAGGTTTCACATTTTACACTCCCACCATCAATGAAGAAGATTCTTAATTGATCCACATATCCCAGAAAATTTGGCATTTTCAGTCTTTTGATTTAGACACTTAGCTTTTACTTCTATGCATATTATAAACCTCACATTAAAATGCTATTAGTTTGGCTTTAAATCGTCAGTTCTTTTAAGTAACTCACATATTGATTATTTCTGGTGCGCTTGACTTCTTGTGGATACTAGTTCCTGTTTGGTATCATTTACCTTCAGACTGAAGAAAATTCTTTGGTATTCCTTGTAATAAATTTTCTCAACTTCTGCTTATTTGAAGATGTCATTATTTCCTCCTCTTCTTCTTATTCTTCTTCTTTTTTTTACTTGTTTTCATTTTACTTTTTGAGTGATATTTTAATTGGTTCAGGAATTCTGTGTTGATCATCGGATTTTTTTTTTCTTTTTTTGGTTCTTTAAAGATGGCATTCCATTATTTTCTGGCTGATATCATATCTGATGAGGAGTCAGCTGTTGTTTGCATCATTGTTCTTTATAGAAATTGTTTTACTCCTTTAGGATCTTTCTTTGGACATTTGTTTTTCAGCAGCTTGACTGTGATGTGTCCTGATGTGGTTCTCTTTGTTGTCTTTTTGGGGTTTGCTGAGCTTCTTAAACTGTAAACTGACATTTTGAATAAATATGGGAAATTTAAAGTTTTTACCTCTTTTCTGTCTGGGATTTCAAATATAAATGTATAAGAAAGTTTTAATGTTCCATAAGTTCTTGAGCCTGCATTTTTCTTCAAATGCTATTTTCAGTTCCTCTGCCATTTCTAGTCTGCTATTTTTCATATTTTCCAAGATCTATTAATATTTAATTTATTATTCCAGTTTAATAATTTTCCTTGATTGTAAAATTTTAGTTGTATTTCTTTATCAACATTCCCTATATCTTTATTCATTAATACCATATTTTCCTTTGATACTTTATTTTCCTTTGTATCCTTCACATTAGTTATAGTAATAATTTTAAGGTTTCTGTCTGATATCTCCAACATTGGGGCCATTGTGTAGGAGTTTCTGATTCTTGCTTTGTATTGATTGTGGGTTACATTTCCCTTTTTCTTTGCATATGTCAATATTTTCATTGTGTGCTCAACATAGTGAATAAGACATTACAGAGAATCTGAAGTGTACTGAGGTTTGTTGTAGTAGGCAGTTCCATGACTAGCCATTAGCATTGAACTTGTTCAGGCTTGGTTTTATGTTTTATTATGGCAGATCTATGAAGACCCAAACTGTCTTCCAAGCCTCTCTAACTTGGTGGTGAGGGGAAGCTATCTCCAAACTCTTTCTCCTTTGATGGTTTTGTTAGGGCTTAGCTTTAAGTACTATTGGGCAGATGTGGAACAGGAATTGTTTCAGAGCGTGGTCCTAATTCTTAAGGCCTGGCCTTTCTGGCATCTTAGCTAGTTGCCTGTGATGTAATGAAGTAGTAACAGTTTCCCCACTTTGACTGGAGCAGAACATTCCCAAGTGTGGGTCTATCTCTGTTTCAATCTCAATCTCATGAGAGTCACTCTCTTGATAGCCTCAACGAGTTCTTCCCTGTGCCCGTGTAGCCTAGCCACCAGCCAAGAACTCACAGTTTCCTCCACTTGTGCTTTAGAACAATTCCTGCCTCTCTGATTGTTTATCCTTCAGGTTCTTGCTGCTTCGTTATCCTGAATTGTGATATCACCTTAGTGATCCCAGTGGGACTACTGTACTGAACCTGGACTTCAGCTTAATGCACTATAACTGTGAGCTTCTTTCTAGCACAACCGTGTGGCCTACCACACACATTTCTTTTTTTTCTTAGAGATTATAGTGTTTCACGATCTGTTTCCCAATCTCTGATAACGATTACTCCATAAATGTCCCTACTTTTATGATTGTTTATAATGTGAGGCCTACTCTGATATCAGTAATTTTGATATACTTGGAGGCAGAGGAATATTTGTCTCTTTTTATAAGTTAATAGATAAAAATTGCAATATTTATAGTATACAATATGTTTTAATGTATGTGTACATTGTGAAATGGCTTTCCAGATAGTATATATATTACCTCATATATTTATCATTCTTTCTTTTTTTCTTTTTTGATGATCAGAAAAAGAATCTCCTTTCTTATGGGGAGGGAGGGGAAGGGAGGGGGCAAAAGAGTGAAGGAGAAAAAAAGATGGTAGAATGAGATGGATATCATTACCCTAAGTGCATGTATGAAGTCACGAATGGTGTGAATATACTTTGTATACAACCAGAGATATGTAAAAATGTTCTCTACAAGTATAATATAATACATTCTTCTGTCATTTCTAATAACTAAGAATAAAAAATAAATTTGAAAATAAAATCTCTTGTACGCAATATACTGTTAAAACTATAGTCATCATGTTGTATAATAGGTCTCTTGAACTTATGCCTTCTGCTTAACTGAAAATTTGTATCTTTCTACCAATATCTCTCCAATTTCCCCATACCCCAGCTTCTTGTAACCACTATTCTAGCCCCTGTTTCCATAAGTTTGATTTTTTTAATTCCACATATAAGTGTGGTAAGGTGTTTATCTCTATGCTTGACATTTCACTCATAAATAATGTCTCCAGGTTCACCCATGCCATTGCAAATGACAGATCTCCTCCTTTTAAAAGTCTGAATATTATTTTTAAAAGTCTGAATATTGTTGCATTGTGCATATATACCACATTTTCTTTATCCATTCATCTACTCATGGACACTTAAGTTGATTCCATATCTTGGCTATTGTAAATAAGGGTGTAGCAAACATGAAAGTACAGATATGTCTCTAACAATATTGATTTCAATTCCTTTGGCTATCAAGTTGGAAGTAGGATTTTTGAATCAGATTATAGTTCTATTTTTGAGGAAACTCTATATTGTTTTCCACAATCGCTGTACAAAAAAATCTTCTTGGGTGTATTTCTCCCTCCATGGTTCTAATGCAGTTGGTCATGGGCTATGTCACTTTAGGTATTGATCTTGCATCTGAACTGTAGAATCGCCTTTTGCTAAAGGAAACGTTATTTTGTAGGTATTAGAGCTCTCTGTTACTGGACCTTCATCAAGATTATCCTCATATATCCTAAATCATCACCAAGTACAAATCCTGGTGTTTATGCTGTGCATTTCTTATCCTTGTCTTCCCCTATATCTCTGGGCTTCTAATATAAATTGGCCTATCTTCTCTACCACCCCTCCCTCCAGTACTCTTCAAAAACAACAGGTCTTACCAGATCCTAATTCCAGGGCAATGGTTTTTCCTTACTTTATGTGACCATAGCTATAAAAGATACTCAAGCAATCATTCTGTAACTAGTAAAGCAATGCAAAACAAGGTGATGGTGGTGTGTGCACGTGTGTGTGTGTGTGTGTGTGTGTGTGTGTGTGTGTGTGTGGTGGGTTGGGCAGGCTGTAGTTGTGGTTGCTATAGGAGAAAAAGTTTCTAGAGCTAAGACTGTTGCTCTGGGTGGACAGAACGAGATAGGGAGCATTAAGTACTTGAGGATGGCAGAGGCATGCTATGGGGGCTGCCTGGTATAGGTCTTTTCAGCAGCTAGAGAGTAGATCCCAGACAGTCCTCTAATTTAAGGGGAGGGAGTCTGCTCCTTGTGCCTCTCCAGCTGCTTTCACACTCACAGTATCTCTGTGCTACCCATCTCTCTTGCCGTCTGCACAGAAGCACATTTATTTCCAGACTTGAGTCTTTGGCTCTGCTGGCAAAAAGGAAACTTTCCAAATCAGACATGCAGTGGATTTGTGGGGCCTCTGGACAGGGTTTTTTCCTCCCTAAGGAAGTCCTGCTAGGCAAGGGAAACGGGGACTTTCCTCTACAGGGAGACCTAGTGTCTACCTATCTGAGGATGATGCAGTCTCCCCTGGGAGACAGAATGCACCCAAAAAGCACTGGTGGAAAGGGAGGTGCAGTCTCCTGCTACCCCCATCCTCACTCTTTCCCCCAGTGTAGCGTAGCTGGGTTGCAGTCACACTGGAAAAACCTACAGGGAGATCCTCGGCAGGGCGGCTTTGATGATTTCTTCAGACACACGGAGCAGACTGACAAATTGACTTTCAAGTGAAAGGTCAGTGCCGAAAACCGAAAGGGTAGAGCATCTGGATTCACAATTAAAACGCCTGCGGAGCACAGTGTGCAACTCCGGCGTCTCCTTCTGTAGGAGGTGCTGTCAGAGGGACTCATTTGGCAGCTGTTTTTGACTCTGTATTGGGATTGGAGAAAATAAAAATTCCTTGTGGTTGTCTCTATGTGTGTGTGTGTGTGTGTGTGTGTGTGTGTGTGTGTGTGTGAGGCGTGCCCGCGATCCAGAGTGGGTGTTTTAAGAGAAACCTTGCTCTTTGGCAAAAGCAAGTGCAGCTTTCTGCTAACTCAGTTCTGACCCAGAGTTGACCTTGGAATGGTTGGTCCAGGGTGAGTGGATCCTCAGCAGAGCTGGCTGGCTCAGTACTGTGTCGGCCTTATGTAACTGCAGATTAAAGAACCCTGTGGACAGAGTTTAATCCTGGACTTACTCTTTAAACTTGGCAAACTGTCTTTTAAGAATGCATAAAGGGCTGCACCCAGGCACCTGCAAAGTGGAAATGTACTTGCTCTTGAAAAGAAAGCCTGAGCCTTCACTACTTTTCCCTCTACTTAGTTGGTTACAGAAGCATTCATTCTGTTTCATTTACAAAGTGTTTCCATACCCAGTGAGAGCAAAGGGGATATTCCTCAGGAGTGCCTGACGACCCTGAACCTCAGAAGGCGTCACCTAGTTTAGGGGACTGGTTAACCCAAAGCTCAGATTTCCCAGGATGCTTTATGGGCCCAACTTTTGCTTATGAGATCTTCCTGACACAATTTAGCAGATAGATGACAAAACCCTGTGAGCACACCATTCGCCGTGGTTTGTTCACTTTCCTCTCCTTAGCAGGAGTCAGCCCTGCAGGAGATCTTTAAAATCATCTGGTGAATGATAGGACAGAACCCCTCTCCACATTAGAGTAGCTGCTTCTCCATCCACCCCACACAGATTCAGCAGGCTGTTCCACTTTGGGATATTTATTGTTCATTCTTCCCTATCCTCCTCCTCCCAGGAAACAGTCAAAATAATGGGATTAAGCTGTGGTAGAAAGTGTTTGAGAAGGATGTTAGAGAAGGGCAGAAGAGGGTAGAAATCAGAGGGCCTCTACTGGAAAGGACCACTCAAAATAACTGATAAGTCAAAATAACAGAGGAGGCTGGTCATGGTGGTGCACGCCTGTAATCCCAGTAGCTCAGGAGGCTGAGGAAGGAGGACCGCGAGTTCAAAGCCAGCCCTCAGCAAGAGCAAGGTGCTAAGCAACGCAGTGAGACCCCGTCTCTAAATAAAATACAAAATATGGCTGGGAATGTGGCTCAGTGATTGAGTGCCCCTGAGTTCAATGCCCAGTCCCCACCCTCCGCCAAAAAAAAAAAAAAAAAAAAAAAAAAAAAAGAGGAGGGTCTGAGCTGTGGGTTGCACTAGTTGGAAGAAAGGCACCCTCTGTCTGAGATTGCAGGCTCCATAGTTGCCCTTCCAGGGATTAAATCCTGTCTCTGTGACTTACCAGCTGTGTAACTTTGG
The DNA here is from genome assembly GCA_025594165.1 of Tamias sibiricus. Classification (NCBI taxonomy): domain Eukaryota; kingdom Metazoa; phylum Chordata; class Mammalia; order Rodentia; family Sciuridae; genus Tamias; species Tamias sibiricus. Next base: position 53,654,614 of record CM046669.1, read on the forward strand.
GCATGCAATTTACCTTTTCTGTTTCCTAGTCTCTTCTGCTGCACAGAGCTGTCACAAGAATGACACTAGTTAGCACATGTGAAATGCTTAGAAAGGCCTCTAGCACATCATCTAAACCTATGGCTTTGGCCAAGTGTAACTCATTTTCTATAGCCAAATTCATTGTCCTTTTGTTACCTGCTCTCTCTTTCTGCTGCTTTTAGGTAAAAGTTCTTATCTGAACTTTATAAGAACTTATATGAGAGAAGCAGAGCAAGTGCAACTATCAGGATCCTTTTACAAAGGAGAAATTGTGGACAAATTCTCTTTGGCCTTTAAGGTCCTAATTCTTACTTATATTTTCTCTTGTAGTTTTCCTGTTCACCTTAAGCACATTCCACTGGGTGCTTATATCACGTACTATAAAAGATATGTAGATTTATGTATATGTGTATATATGTGTACATATCTTACATGTATTATATATATTTTATACATTATACCAGAGGCTGTCTTGGTACTAAGAAAATAAGGGTGAACAAGACTGATAAAAAACTTGATTTCATTGGAGTTTATAATTTCATTTTCTCTCATTTCTTTTAGAATACAAGCTCCTGGTAAGAAGGATACATGTCTGGTTTATCTTTAGGTCTACCAAAGTATCTAGCACAAAGTTTTGCTCATAATAAGTATCCAAATGCTGGTGATATAATAGAGCTCATATTTGAGTGCAATAACTCAGTCAGACATTTTGTTAATTGTTTACATTACTATCTTGTGCATCTTATAATAACAATCCTTTGAGATTAGTATTTTTATTAATCCCATTTTATATATGGGGAAATGAAGATTAGAGATTTGTCTGGGTTCACTCAGGTAGTAAATTGGCACAAGAACATGGTCCAGTTTGCTTGGTTCAAAACGTCATTTTTTTTTTTTAATCCTAGAAATGAAGTTGAGATGAATGGACTTCTCTAAATTATCTTAATGGAAATGTAAATTGAATCTCTAAGTGATTTAAAAAGTGACTGAAAGTTACTCATCTTCACACTACTCTCTGGTGTTTCTTTTCTTTTCTTTTTTTTTTAGCCTTTTTGTGTTTATACCAAGAATAAAATTTCTTACTTGGGCTGGGATGCTTGCCTCAGGGTTTCCTTGTTTCCCTGGCATCCATGTTTGGTGGTAAATCTATGCTGTCTGGTATCCTGCTGGCAAGGAAGCAGCAATCTAAACACTGGGCTGTTGACACAACCCTGGGAAATAGAAACATCAGTCATTTCACTTGCTCCACAGATTAAAACTAGCACTCAGAGGGCAAGGAAATAATTAAACAGTAGCTTGCTTATTGGCTAAGTTATAGGACTAGGCTCCATGAAGACAAAATGAAGTTTAACATATTTATTATGTTTTTTTTTAATAATCAATTGGATTTATTTTTTTTTTTTTGGCCACAGTCAATAGAGAATTAAGCATATAGGACATGCATTAGTGTTATCAATTTACCAGAGCAATGAGTGATCTTTACTTCTAAATCTAAGTGTCATGGTAGACTTTGAAAACCAGCCAAGCTTTACAATATATTTAGAAATTATTTTAATAAATGAAAAACTGGAAATCTGATCTCTATTTCTACATCTCCTTGTCACAGCAACAGGGTATTATGACTTAGTGGTTTGTTTTTAAGCCTTCGTCATATAAAGAATGACTTTGGAAAAGTACCAGCTTCAATTTTCATGCATGGTTTGTGGACACAGCCTCAGTAATTTAGATTCACTCACTCATATGCTTAAAAAACATTTTAAATAATGAAGAATTTTTTAAAAATCTTATTGCCATAGAGAAATGAAGGGTGCCCATAAAAGACTAGCAGCTTATCAGTGAAATATTTTACTGTCACTAAGTATTTATTAAGCACCAGTCAAATAAAGATTGTAATTAGGATATAAACACCACCTCTGTTAGTCTGCTTTTCATTGCTATGACCAAGATACCTGACAACAACAACTTGGAAGAGGAAACATTTATTTGGGGCTCTTGGTTTCAGAGATTCAGTCCATGCTTGGCCAAATCCATTGCTCTGGGCTTGACTTGTGGCAGAACATCACAGCAGAAGTGTGTGGCAGAGGAAAACTGCTCAGCTAATGGAAACCAGGAAACAGAGAGGGAGCAGGGATCCAAGACCAAAATATAGTTCAAGTGCATACTTCCAATGTACTATTTCCTCCAACCACACCTTTAGGTAAGGTGTGGTTGGAGGAAATAGTACATTAGTCCTTTCAAATTATTAAGACAACAAAAGGATTAATCCACCAATTAGGTCACAGCTCTCATAATCTAATCAATTCATCTCTAAATATCCCTGCCTTGTCTCATACATAAGCTTTTGAGAAATATCTCATATCTAAACCACAACACTGCCACTTACTAAAGAAAAAAATAATTCATTAATTCACAGGTTTGAATATTATACATTAAAATTCATATGTATGGCAGGCTGTGGGGGTAATATTTTGAATTGATCTTATCAAGAAAATGGTGGAGAACTTGGTTTATGGGCACATCTTGGATTAAGTAAATGAAAATCTTCTTTTAAAAACATCCAGAAGTTTGGAGTAAAATATAACAAACATTGTATTTTTGTGATAGTAAAGTTTATTGGAAGGAAAGAAATTTTTTTTGAAAAATAAAAAGCAATAATGGAAATAAATAAGAACAAGAGAATCAGTGATATAGTTTGAATTAAGGAGTGTTGTGCAAAGACTAACATGCTAAAGGCTTGGTCCCTAGCCTGTGCCACTGTTGAGCACAGAAGTGGGGCCTAGTTGAAGGAAGTTAGATCATTGAGGGTGTGCCCCTGAAAGGATATTGAGATCTTGCTCTCTGTCCCCACCCCTTTGCTTCCTTGCTGCCATGAAGTAAACAGGCCTCCTCCGCTACATACTCCTGCCATGATGTACTGGGCCACCACAGGTCCAAACAACAGGGTCAAGTAACCATAGATAAGAACCTCTGAACATATGAGTAAAAATAAACCTTTTTCTTTATGTTAGGTATATATATATATGTGTGTGTGTATGTGTGTGTGTGTGTGTGTGTGTGTGTGTGTGTGTGTGTATTTTTTTAAAGCAAGTATGTGAGCTGTTGTTCTGGACAGGTCACCTTGACTATGGGGCTGTGGTTGAAGGGTTTTTGCTTTATGTTTGTTAATGGTGCTAGGTATGAAATCCAGGGCCTCATATGTGCTAGGCAATTGCTCTACCACTCAGCTGTACCCACTCCCCTTAGAGGTTTTTAAGTCCACGAGGGAATAAACACATACACACACACACGCACACCAGCAACAACAACAGCAACAACAAAACAATCAAAGTCTCAAAAAGTCTCTCTTTAAAAATTATAGTAAATTTTATGTAGAATTATTGTTCAATTCTCTCTTTTTCATCCTTAGGAATGCATGAATGAATGAATGAATGAATAAGGGAGGAAGGAGAATAGGAAAGGAGAAAGGAATAAAGAAGGATGAATCAATGTGGGGCATTGACTAAGGCATAAAACATATAGTGGGAGGGGATATACTTCAATTGACTAACAGAAGGTAAAATACCTCTTTGGAGAGCCATATTTTCGATCTATATAAGATTTTCATAAACATTCCTGAGGATGGTCAGCTCACAGTTTAAAGTTGGAAAATGCATATAAAAGAACATTCCACCACAACCAAGAATCAGATTTTTTTAAAAAAAAGAGAACAAGGATTATATATAAAAATAACAAGACCATTTTTTAGAGATTGTAAAATAAGCATATTTTGGATGGTGGAAGACCTTACAAAGAAAAGATTAAGAACATAAACACATAAAGCATTATCAAAATAGGCAAATTTCTTAAAAGAGCCAAAAAAAAAATCCCTTCTAGAAATAAAAAAAAAAAAAAATTGAAAACATAGTGGCTAGATTAAATAGTAGAGTAGATGTAGCTAATTAGAGAATAGGTAAATTAGAAAGTAGAGGTGAAGGAATTACCCATAGGCAGCACAATGAGATAAGAACTTGAAATTGAAAAAAGGAAAAGGAAACCTAGAAGATGAGATAAATAATTTGAGCACCACACAGGAGAGGTAATATTTTAAAAGATAAAAAAGAATGTTCTTTAGTTAGAAAAAGACATAAACATTTCAAGCAAGATATGTATGTGCAAATCTCAGTTAATATATCGTGGTAAAACTTCAGGTAAGAACTTGGAGTCAGCTGCAAAAAAAGGGAGATTTTCTATAAATGTTAAACAATTATACTGACAGCTGATTTTTCATAGTCATCAATGGAAGCCAAGAAAAAGATGTGATCTTGTCTTCAAAATATGAAAGTGTTTTTAAAAAACCTCTTAATTTAGAATTGCTAATTTTTCATTTATTAGTGAGAGTAAAAGAAATACATTTTAGAAATAGGTGCTGATGGAATATGAAAGTATGTATAAAAGGACATACTTACAAATGATAGTAAAATCTTCCTTTATAGATGGAATTATCCCATAACACCCAAAATTGATTAGATCTCAGATAATGTCTCTAAAGTGAAATCAGTACCAAGAACATTGACAAGTAAAGAAATCAAGCAGTGCTTTGCTAATAGCTGGAACTAGCTATTAGCAAAGTAAAGAAATCAAGCAGTGCTTTGCTAATAGCTGGAACTAGCTATTAGCTGGAACTAGCTATTAGCAAAGAAGAATCACAAAATTAGGTTGTTTAAGAGGCACTTTTTGCTATATACTAACTAGTCCAAAATAATCACAAAGAAAGCTGTGTAGACTATTCAATTTATTTCACCTTAACTTTAATGCCCACATTTAATCATTGGTCCGTGTCTTTCTTCCTATCTATCTATCTATCTATCTATCTATCTATCTGTCTGTCTATCTATCATCTTGTGGAAAAGCAAGTGTAACAAAAATAAGTAGATACAGAGACACAGATGGTGAGGGAAAGCATGGTGATACTATTATGTAGAACAAAGCTTATCTTGGTTACTCTCACAAGAACTGGAGAGTGCCACACCTTTACCCATTCTATTCCATAAAAGCAGAGGCAAATGTGCAGTGAAGAAAGGCAATATCATTGTTTTTTTTTTTTTAACTGTGAAATATACATGACTGATTGAAGAAGACTTCGTAGGCTTCCAATAGCAACATGGATTTTATGCAGTCCTTAGTACCATGTCTAGCACCAAGAAAGTGCTCAATATATATTTGTTGAATTAGGAAATGGTGAAAATAAATGAATGAAAAAGACAAGTGGTTGAAGGAATAGATAATTAGTTGGAGGAGAGGGAAAGACGTTTCACATCTTAGGAGGTCTTTGTAAAGGATCTCTATCCTGAGGCAGAAATCTTTCCACTGATATCTTTGCTAAGTTTTGTTTTTCCACAGCTGGACTCTGGGTAAGATATCTAAAAATGTGTCCTGTTAAAGGGGGTGGGGGTAAGTAGAGAGACTAAATAAATATAAAGGGTTGTTGCTATGCAGTGATGGAGTACTCTGGGACCACAGAAGCTGCAGAAGCAAATAGATTAATTAAAGGCTTTAAGTCTCATCAAGAAGGCCTTGAACTTTGTATGAGCATTGTAGCCAAAGTAGTTTCCAAAGGGTGGGGCTCAGTGACTCTTTTACCCCAATATTAAAAAGCATCAACTCCTACAGTTTACAGCTGCTCCAGCAACTGGAGGCATTTCAAGGAAGAATGACTCATTTTAAAATCCCTGTAGGCAAAGAAACTCATGTTAATGAGAGCAATGGTTTGATGGATTTTATCTGATTTTTAAATTTCATGAAGAACTTTGATAGCTATAAGATGCAAGTGTTAGAAGAAATAATGATAATATCCAAACTATACTTCAATTATGCTCATGAATGTCATTAATTTGCTCAAAATAATTTATGTTTGTCTTTGGTAGACTTGGTGGGATGTTTTTTTTTTTGTTGTTGTTGCAACAACAGTTTTATATGTCTAATCATGTTGGCTTACTCTGTCTTTGAAATGGTTTTTGCATTGCTTGAATGTTGAAAGGGAAGGGAAGGAGGCCCAGAAGACATTGAGTGGAAAATAGAAATCTATGTGCAATAGTTATTGGCACATAGCTTCAAAAATTTCAAAGTCCTTTAAAATTTGTCTCATTTTTTTTTAGAAATATTTTTAGTTGTAGATGGACACAGTACCTTTATGTTATTTATTTATTTATATGTGGTGCTGAGGATTGAACCCAGTGTCTCACACATGCTAGGCAAGAGCTCCACCATTGAGCCACAACCCCAGGCTTTCCTCTTATTTTTATAGTAATATTTGGAGCAGACATTGATGTAACACCATGGCAGGTATATGTGCTTTATTTACTTATATAATCTCCTTTAGCTCTCTCTAAATTCACTAATAAACAAATTCTTTAATTAATAAATCCAAATAAATGTACAAGCATCTGCATCTTTTGTAGTGTGGAGACTGTCTCCCTACTCCTTGAATCTGAGCTTGACCATGCAACATGGTTAGGCATGTTTGATGCAAACAGAGAACTGAAGAATGGCTGCAAGTTTCTGCTGATGCTCATGTTCTTCTTTGACCAAGAAAATGTCTAATTAATCCGCAGTAGAAGGGGACACAAGAGCAGAGTCTAGTCTCCTCACACTAGAAAGAGTGTGAATAAGTCAGTGATTCAGGGAGAAAAAGAAAGAGAAAGCAAGGAAGAAAAGAAGAAAGCAAAGATTTTGTCACTGAGAGCTAAGTACTATTCATGTTTTAAAAACATCCTTACTTGTACCTTTTATGGGCTTAGGGGTGCTTGCATATAGGATGTAAACCAGAAGTTCTATAATATGCTTTATTTGTAAGTATATCAGAAGCATCTTTCTTAATAGCTGTGCAATTATCTAATGTAATATCTACCATAACTTCTTCAACCAGTTCTTCATTCTGCTATAGAAAAGGCCACAATTTTCTAGTCCTCACTATATCCGTGATCTTTTGCAATGTTGTTTTGTTGCCCCTGCCACGAAGAGGTGGTTCTCCACCTTTTGAATCCGGGTGGGCCTTGCAATTTTCTTTGGCTGAAAGAATGAAATAGAAATGACTTCAGACAAAGTCTGGCCCTAAGCCTCAAGTACCTTCTCTGCTCTCTTCTGCTCTCTGGAAATCCTGCCAAACTGCCCCACGAACAAGCCCAACTGTGAACTAGCTGCAGACCTACAAGTGAGGCCACCACAAACCAGAAGAGCCACCTCACTGAGCTCTGTTCCAGTTGCCAATCCACACAGGATCACTAGCTACATAACTGGTTATTGTTAAAGTCACTAAACTTTGATGTGATTTTTTGTAGCAAATTTACCTACTAATGAAAAATTAGATTGTTTCTAATTTTTCCTTATAATAAACTATGCTGTGATGAAGAACACTTGCATAAATCTTTGCATAGTAGTTAGATTATTTCTTACTACAATTGACTGGAAGTGAGGTTGCTGGATCAAAGGCAAAGCTCATTTTAAACTATGACACATAGAGCTAAATTACTCCCTGGTTAGTTTATGTTTTAATCAGTCAGGTACAAGGTCATCCACCATGGTTAGGGGTGGAGGTATGGATGACTTTAGATATAGTGGTTGGAGAAGCCAAGGAAAGGAGACTCAGTTATCTGAGCAGTTTTCTGAGCAGTTATCTTGTATTGAATGAAGCAAAGAAACCTGTGACAATGTGAGGAAGAGTCATGCAGGAAACTCAAAAACAAATAACAAAAGACTAAGATTAAAAGGTATGTAGGTTGTTGGCTAATGTAGCTGCCACTGAGCAAAAGAGGCACGGAAGTTAGGTTGCAGATAGGCAGGGACCAGATCCCTGTAGAGCCATGTAAGATGCAGAAAGCATGTTGCATTTTATTCTTAATTGGATGAGATGCCATTGGAAGACTCAGCGCAGAGGAGTGGCATCACCATCAATACATTAGCAAAAGCCGCAACATCAATAGCATCTTCTTCATCACTAAGGCTTATGTTTGGCCTAGATGCTGTTCTAAGCATACATCATATCATATATTAATTCACTTCATCCTATTGTAAGAGTGAAATAGTATTGCTATTGTACTGCTTTTTTTTTTTTTTTTATAAATGAAATAACTCCAGCACAAAAGGGCTAGATGAATTGCTCAGGTTGACACAGAGACTTGGAGACAGAACCAGAGTTCAAATCCAGGAAGTCAGGCTCCAGATACTGGAACTGTGTGATCTGTGTTGCAAAGTGATGCCTCTTATAAGAACAATGGGCAACAGCAGTGCAAGAGTGAAGTTGCACTGTAGGCAGGAGCCTAGAGGAGAGCTGTTAGACTTATTGTTAGCTGTATGGGTGGTGAGAAATGATTTGAAGAATTAGCTGGTAGAGTCTCAATTTTCTTTTAGTCGTTTAAAAACTGGCATTTTGCTTGTATTTATTTAATTATAGTGAGATTTAATGTTTTTCTTAGTTACATTGGCTATTTGAATTCTTCTGTTAATTGTACATATTCCTATATACATGCTACTGATAGGGCTGTCTTTTGTTGATTTATGAGAGCTCTTTTTATATTAGCTATACTGATTTATACATTAATTTATTCATACAAATATAATATTCTAATACAAATATAAAAGTACAACATTCTATATATTACTTGGTTTGTCTTTGGTAGTTTGACTTTGTTAATTTTTTCACACATTTCATTTTATTTATTTTTTTTCAGCAAAATTGCATTAGATTTTCTGAGTTTTCTGTTGTTTAAAAAGTTCTCTCAATCACAAAATTTTTAAAAAGTATTCATTCATGTTTTCTTAGTGCTTTTATGATAATATTTCTTTCCACTTAAATATTTGACTTATGTAAGATTTATATTGGAATTTGGAATGACTAGTGATACTGTTTATTTTAATTTATTAATGGCTAACAGGTTGTTCCAACATTATATCAAGCATGAAACAGTGTTTTTGCACTGAAGAGAAATCCCAATTTTTATATATGTCAAATGTACATATATTCTTGGTATAGGCTAAGCATGCCTAATCTGAAAATCTAAAATTTGAAACATGATATACCAGATGGAAAATTCCACAACTGTCCTTGTGTGATGTCTCACAGTCAAAACACAAGTGCATGCAGTTATTGCATAAGGTTACATGTGTAAGGTATATATGAAATAAACAAATTCTGTGTTTAGACTTGGGTCCCCTTCCCAAGATATCTCATTACACATATGCAAATATTCCCAAATTTGAAAAATACTGAAATCTGAAACAATTTTGGTCCCAAGCATTTCAGATAAGGAATACTCCATTTGTACTAATGCTGTACTTGGCTCTCTTTCTGCCTTTCAATTAGACTGCTTAATCTAAGTCATGTTAGGATAATGGTAGTGTTTGGATATAGTTTGTCCCACAGAGATTTATATGCTGGAAGCTTGGTCAACAGTGTAATGATATTAAAGGTTGTAAGACTTTTAACAGGAGGAGCCTAAGGAGAGGTAATTAGGTTATGGGACCACCATCCTTGGAAGGAATTAATGCTTGTCTTGAGAGAATGGGTTGCATCTTGATGGACTAGATTAGTTACTACAGATGTGGAGTGTTATAAAGTGAGACCACCTCACATTTGGTCTCTTTTATATGTGTGGCTCACTGTTCCTTCATGTAGTACCACTATGTGATATTCTCTACCATGCTATGAAGTGGCATGAGGCTGATAACAGGTGTGGCTTCCAGAGCATGAATGTTTCAGCCTCTAAAACCAAAAGCCAAAATAAATCTCCTTTCCTTATATAGTCTCTAGTCTCAGGAATTTTGTTACAACAATACAAAACAAACTAAGGTAGGTAAACACTACCTTTTCCAATTTTTCCTTGATATTGATACTCATTAATTTTTTCAGCCAAATTCTATAATCCTTTTTCAATTTAAAAAGATTCTGTTGCATTTTGATGGATACTGCAGAATTCTATATATATTTTGTAGATCAACTGAGGGAGAAATGACATCTTTAAAAATTAAATTGAAATGGAAACAGATATTTTCTATTAGTAGCATGTATTATTGTTATTATTATAACTACTATGAGGAATATACTATAAAGAATACTACCATAAAGAATATTTTTGAGGGCATTTCCTTATCATTTTGTTTTCTTTTTGCCCCCATATCCTCCCTCCCACATATAGAAATTTAAAAGTACTTCAAAATAGGGAACTTTCAGTACTTTCTCTTGAACTTAAACTTTCTTCCTTTACTTGCTCTTCTTTACCTGCTCCCCAGAGCTGGGAAATTGTTATTAATCAGCTCCAAATCTTAGTTCCCAGAAGGGGAATGTGCATTGAAACACCAGCTTGGCCCTCAACATCTGTAACTTTCCAGTCCATTGTATACCTAGTCTACGAACAAGCACTGGGCATTTTTCTCCAATTTGAAACTTATTTCATGTTAACACACTTTTGTTTTACAACACTGCTTCCAAGTTTATGGCTTTCTCCCTTGAACCGCTTGTTCCAATTGCATCTAATATTTCATCAAATATGGTAAAGAAGCCATGAGATTGAATTGATGCTCCTTCTGAGCCGTATTCAGCAGACACTGCCAGATTGATCTAAAATGGTTTTCCTTTTTAGCCCTTCTGAATTGTAGTGTGTTTCTGAGGCCAAATTCTTCAGGGAAACATTATGACTGTTTAAGGTCTCCAAACTTTATGCTTCAATACAAAAGGCCTAAGGGTGAGGATTTTAAATGGATGAAGTGGAGAAATTTTCACTTCCTTAAGCAAACATATAGCATTTCCTTCCATGTGTCAGAAATGAAAACAAAAAATACAAACTAATTTGTCATGAAATTTTCCCTTTTATAATTCCCTCTATGGTACTTTTTCAACCTAACAAGTCATATTTTCTCTTCTTTCGTGTCAGGTTTATAGCTTTGCTGGTCACAGTTTCAATAACCATGATGGACGATCTTCTGTTCTATATATCATGTACAAGCATTCAGCTTAAAAGTATCTTTGTGTTCACAGCTTGCTTTCTGTCACCTCTACGATCCCTCTTCCCCACCACAGATGCACATGATGTTATATTATATGCGCAGAGAGCTTTGGGGAAAGCTCATATTTAGGAACATTAAGTAAGCAGAAGAAGATGGCTGCTTATTTGGGCTGAGCCTGACCTCACTCTGAAATGAGGCAAATTGTCATATTTATGACTCAGGGTAAGTCAATAATATATTGGCATTCACATGTGGAAACACATTTACTCCTAGACATGTGGCCTCCACTTAGTTTTTCTTTCAAGTAGTGATTTTTACCTAAGTGTGAGTCTTTTTCTTTTCTTCTCTTTTTTCTCTTCCTCTCTTCCTCCCTCTTTCTCTCCCTCTTTCCCACCTCTCTGTCCCTCCTTCCCTTCTTTCCTTCCTTCCTTCTTTCTTCAGTTTCATTTCTCCTCCCGTTCTCCTTTCTGTCCCAATTAAGCATCAAGGGATTTATAGCAATTATGTAAAACATAAAAGACTTCTTTTCAAACAACTAAGTATATTTTTCTCTTTCCTTTTTTTCCCCTAATCTCTCTTTGCTTGTCCATGTCTGCTTATTTTCTCTTTCTTTTTGCTCACACCTAGAGTTACACACTGAAAAAATTATAAGGCTGGATAAATGCTGTTCACAACTATAGTCTGGAAATCTGATCCTATTGGGTCCTTTGGAATCAGCGTCAGTATCATTTGTTTTTCTTGCTATACTGCCTGTGTAAATTCCAGCAGGAGAAAGGAAGGTCATGTGGATTCTGATTTACTGTGGAGAATATTGAGAAGGAAAAAAAATATATTCATAAGTCACTGATAATCAAAAAACATAGAAAAAGCTCACTATGAAAGTATTATTTCTAAATTTGGTCAGCTCTATCTTCCTGTTCCCCTAACTACAAGGCCCCCATTATCCTGAAGTCCATTTTTATAGCAACTTTATTTTGCAAAAGGGATTTAGTTTGGGGAATGCAGAAGATTTTGACCTTTCTCTCTCTCTACTGTGTGTTCTGGAAGGTGGAGTTCTCTCAGGTTTTCTAGCCCGTGAAGATTTGTGGTGGTGCTGGCAATCCTTCTACCTCATCTGTCTCCTCCTCCTTGTGTCTGGGTTAGAGTTGTTTGGATTCCACAGGCTCTTCTGTGGCTGACCACTGTCTTCTTCCATAAGCCTGACACAGCTGGCCAACATGCTCATTTCAGGGGAGAGTCCTCTACTGGGAAAGGCTTCAGAAGCACAGAGAATGGTCTTTGCTAGCTGCTGTCATTCTTGATTTTCTTCACCATGCTTCCAAAAATCAATAGGAAGGGGTTGGAACAGCCATCTGGACTCTGAGCAGACTTGGTGTTGATGATAAATGCTTTAAAATGAACCACCAACGGTCAGCCAGTTACCCAAGTGCTTTGTTCTGTGTGATTCTAAGGTGCTGAACAAGTTGAGTTTTCCACTTTACCCCTTAGGGTAAGCAGGAAGAAACTGTTAAAGCGCAGAACTGGGCATGAGGAGACTGACTGATGAAGTCATCTGTGTTGTTACCTATCTAGTCCCTTGGAGATGCCATTTACCTTCCCCAAGCCTCTGTTTTCCTTCTATGGTTTGAAAGGGTTATTGGATAGGATTTTCTTAATACCACGTGTTCAATGATCTAGGGTAAAGCATAAAACTACTTTTTCCTCTACCTAGTGGGGAGAATAATACTCATGAGTGAACTACTTCCCATTTTCAACAAATGTTAAAAAGATGAGGGACTGCGGGACTAAATTTGTCTCCGCAGAGCATAAAACAAAGCAAGATTTGGCAGTTCTCCAGTTCATTTGATCTGAGTTAAACAGGGGTTCATTTTTTATGTTTTATTTTTGGCTTGACGTGAATCATAGTTCTTAGTAAAGTTAATATTTGCAAAATTACTGATAAGTTTAAAGACAAATTACTGGATTCTATACTGTAGCTTAAGAAGCAGGCATAAATGTCTGAATAATTTCAGTTATCTAATTTCTCATTTTTAAGCAATGTTGTAGTTGGTAAAAATATATGATCATAAAATATGCCTTTTTTAGTGTTTGAGTTAATTTGCTCAAAATGAATAATTAGACTATAGGAATTGGGCTCAGACTTGGTTCAGGGACTTGATTTATGTATTTGCTTCCATATTAAAAATTCATACTCCCAGCTGTAGATTCTGAATTTACACCCAAACAAGACCAGTGTAAGGGATCCTGAATGGCAGGAATCCAATATTATTCCTTTTATATAAGTAAGTACAGTGCCTGAGTGTAGCAGGAGCTTAATTAATGTATTTTGGGGAAAAATATATAATTGAATAGCTGATCAGTTCATTTTTACCATCTTTCTTATTGTGATAAAATATGCATAACTTAAAACTTACAATTTTAACCATTTTGGGGTGCAGGTCAGTGGCATTAAATACATTCACAATATCATGCAATCATCACCACCACATCCATGTCCAGAATTTTCTCATCTTCCCAAACTGAAAATATAGCCATTAAGCAGTTACTCCCCATCCTGCATCCCCACCTCGCCCCACCCCTGCCTCTGGTAACTACCATTCTACTTTCTGTCACTATGAACTTGACTACTGTGAGTACTTCCTGCAAATGGAATCACACAATATTTATCCTTTCATGATTGACTTGATTGGCATACTTGAAGGTTCATCCAGGTCATGTGTAGTGTGCCTCAGAATTTTCTTCCTATAAGGCTGAGTAATAGTCACATGTACATAGCTCACATTTCATTTATTCATTCATTCATGATGAATCTTTTGAACCCTTTGGCTATTATGAATAGTACTACTATGAACATGTGCAGGAGCCCTGTTTGGGGAGATGGCTATGATTGCAGTGGCCTTTGGGCCATGGAGTTTTGGACATTGCTGCCTTCCATAGTCTCACGAGACTTGGCCTGGGATCTCGAGAGACTTGGGCCGATTGCGGAGCGGGTCGGGGCCATTTTGGTTGTTGGTTGTTTGCTGGTGTGTGGTATGTGTTAGAGTTGTTAGAGCCAGAGAGAGAAACTGACAGAATAAAGATCCTGTTTGTTTCCAGTCTGCCTCTGAACTTATTCCCGCGGCTTTGCTGCTCCAAGCGGCCATCGCTTCAGGCGGCGACAAACATGGACTATGGTACAAGTTTTACCATCTTCATACAAATGAAATTTTGCTTAATAAGAAACCACATCTTAGGTATTCTTCAAGTCTACTAATATAGCTGAAAATTTTAAGCCATTTCCTGATCATTTTGCTCATCTACTCCACTGTGGAGCTTGATGAGGTGACATCCTTGTCATATTCACCTTTACCTTCCAGCACATGGTGTAGAGCCTGGCCCAGAAGAGGCTGAGTCAAATGTTGCTGAATGAATTGATCAGATTTTCTTTTATCTGATTTGCGCTTTCAGTACCTGAGAGAAAAAGGAAATTAAAGCTAGAATGTTGAGTATTTTATTATTAACTTTTATCTGTGTTTTGTTTTTCTTTCTCATTAGATTTGGTATCTCCTGAACATAGTTATTAGTTTGAAATTCGTGAATTTTGAACATTTTTAATTATTTTTTGAAAAAGAACGTTTGAAAACAACACTGCTCATTTTTATATTGATATAAAATTTTGCATGTAAAATTAAACAATGCTGATGAATTGTTGCAAATATTGACAGTTTAAAGTAAAATTACTACATGACTCTTAAATATATCAAATAGAATTTTATACAGCATAGCAACTTGATTCCACCATCATTTATTTAAAAATAAGAAACCTCTATTATAACAGTTGAAAATTTTACAGTATTTCTTCTCCCCCTTTAACTTATATTTTCATTCTATTTTCCTCACAAAATTTTCTCTTAATTCAACAACATTTTTATTGTTGAAAGTCACTTGTTGATCACCTTTTCATTCTTCTTGGCAACACTATACATTCAAAATTTCTAAGTTTTACTTTTCTGTGACAATAAGGTTAAGTGTTAGAAACAATTTTTGCTGTACTAAAGTATCATCATTCAATCATCACAATCATCAGTGTATAGTCAGTCAAAACTACATAATTATATCATAATTTTATAATTATATTGATAAATCATACAATAATACAAAAATTTATAGGAAGTGCATTTTTAGTGAGGCAAGAATTTTGAAATGTTAAATTATTTTTTATTGACAGAATGAAACAAAGAACAGAATCATTCTACTTTTCTTTTTAATAAATGTAGCATCTAGTCACACAATTAATTAGAAAGAAATTATTTTTAAAATTCATCAGATGGCAATTCAATTAGGCCCATCTTCATTTTCTTAGTTTTTTTTTTTTTAAGGTTAACTTCTCTTGAAAATGTTTTTACAAGAACCTAGAAAATGCCAATTAGTTGTATCCCTTGCTTTTTCATTTAAAGGCGTGTAGCTTAACCTAATATATTTAGAAAATGTTAGAGCAAAATAAAAAGTATATTTAAATGATATCTTTCCTCAACACCATATTTTGAAATAAAATCATTTTATATTACTACAAATCTAAATATTTTTATCAAAATCTTTGACCTTCATACATCATTTTATTAATTTGTAAATTATTCCATATATAATGATTGACCAATCAGTTCTCATTATCAGATGTATTCTCCAGACCACAGTAACTTTGTTTAAGAAAGGCCAAATTTATATTTCAATTCCAGTAAATGTATTGGTTTACTTCCCTTTGATAATTTTGCTTCTGAATTCCAATTTTAAGATGAATAGATAAAGGTAATGAAAACTTTCCATGAGTTTGCACCTGGGTATTATAAAAAGGTGCAGTTGCCTTTATTATTTTTCCTTACCACCATTGCTTTGCTTTTGAAGGACTTCTCTCAGGTGCAGTGATTAAAAAAAAATAGTTGGGGGATGAAAAAGACAAGGCCATCATTATGATTTAGATATTAGGTGTCCCACAAAAGCTCATGTGTAAGACAATGCAAGAATTTTCAGAGGTGAAATGATTTGTGAGAGCTGTAATCTAATTAGTGGCTTAATCCACTGCTATGGATTAACTGGGTGGTAACTGTAGGAAGGTAGGGTGTAAAGGTAGGATGTAACTGTGGGTGTGCCTTTGGGGTTTTGTATTTTGTCCCTGGTGAGCAGAGCTTTCTGCTTCCCTACTGTCATATCCTGAGCTGCTTTCCTCCCCCATGATGTTCTGCCTCACCTTGGGCCCTGAGCTATGGTGTTGGCCAACCATGGACTAAACTTCTGGAACTGTGAGCCAAAACAAACTTTTCCTTCTCATTGTTCTTGTTAGGTTTTTTGGTCACTGTGATTAAAAAAAAAAAAAAAAAAAAAAAAAAAAAGCTGACTAAAACAGCCATTAAATAAACATTGTCATCCCACTTACTCCCATCCTAAAATACATCTACATTGAGAACGCCCCAGCATAGACTGATGAATCTTGTTTCTAATGCCATGTTTTGCTTTTTTGATGAACGAATGCGTAACACTGGGAAACACAAGTGCCTCTCATGGGTTATGGTGCCCTCGATGACTGCAGAGCCTTCACCAACATCAAAAGGTCCCTTTGACAGGTGTGTTGGGGGAAAGAGTACACCTCAGGACAATGCACTATAATAAGGTTCAGGATAAGAGGTGTGTGTGTCTTTTGTAAAGGCAGAAGGGAGAACCATCTGGAACTCTCAACTCCATGCATTCTCTCAAACAGATAAAATTTAAAAAGAAGAAGCATGGAAGATGAAGATTAGAAAATGTATTCTCTAAAACCTACCCATTCCATGTGCCCCTGGGAAAGCATGTATCTCTCTCCAGAGTACATAGAAGACAGCTTGGAAACTACTGTCTTAGACTTCTCTGTGCCCTCACTACTTGCTGGTAATTATGATATGGTCACAGTGGTCAATTCCTTACTTTCATGATGCTATTTCTTATAAACTAGTATCGTGGGTTATAGATCACATAGCTTTGTATGACAAATACCATATTCATTAATTTTTTTAAATTTATAAGTTTATTAAATTCATGATAAACCTCTACCATTTGCAAGACATTTTGGCTAAGTTGATGAAAAAGACAACATAGAATGGGTGCTTGCACTTTGTAGAAATGAGGAGACTTGTACACAAATAACTATGGCACAAATTAGAAAGTGATGTTATTATTAGAAAGTGAGGAGTTTAGAAGCTAAAACAATTAATTCTGGCTTGAAGAACCAGGTCCCAATAATGATACTCTAAGAGAGTACAGCTGTGTACAAACACATCACTACTTCCAGAAATACAACACAAAGGATGTGTTAGGAAATCTTCCTATTTGAAAGATGAAACTTATGTAATGTTTGTAACTTACATGATCATACTTATATTTATAGTGTTAGTATATAAAATCTTTAAAATGAATGAGCCTATTTCCTACCCATGGAATAGATTGAATCATGCTTTATTTTTTTTTTTTCCTCTCCAGAATGTGCATATAGTATCACAGTCTGTCAGTTTCATATTTATAGGAGGAATGTTTTCAGATCAATCTTTCCTCACTGACTTGAGAACACATTTACTTTTATTTCATGAACTCCACTTCAACCAAAAAAAATCTCTGTTGCTGACTCAGCATACAAAGCTACATTTTATACCTGTCAGGCTGCATATAGATTTTTATAAGGTGAACAATGGTTGTATTTAAGTACTGATGTAGTAATCTTGAAGTCTTCTGGCAGTATCCTTTGGAAACTGGATCCATAAATTTTATTAGTATTAAATGTTTCTAATGGGAGTTGACAAATAGTTGAATGGGATAGCTTTTTCTCTGCACTTGGCAAAGAAAGAGGGAAGAAAAAGTCCCCATTACACAATGAGAAATGCATTACTGTTCAAGCTCATTCATCTCAATTTTGCACAAATATAACTTAAGACTTTTTACAACTATTGGTGAAATTACAGTGTGCTGCAGGGAAGTTGAAAAATTTTTATGGATCTAATAAAATTGTCATTGTAATACCATTATAGGGTGCTGGGACAACATAGATATTTGTAATACCCATACTCCTATGCCAAATCGAGAAGGGAGATAGATAGTTTGATTGGAGACAAATGCTGAACAGGGTTAAACCCAAGTTTTTTTTTTTTATAATGAAAATCTCTCTATTATATTTCATATGCAGTGAAATTGGGTTGGGCAGTCAGCCATTTTAACTTAGTTGACTTTATTATGGAGCAGATAAACATTATCGAGCATAACCTACAAATTAAGCTATTATTGAAATAATCATGTATTATATTCAGATAAGTTTTAAAATAATTTCCAGTTAAGTATTTCTTTTTCACTCAGTTTTGGCTTTAGAAATATGCTTAATAGCCTTTCTCTACTCTCACTTTTAGCATACAACCAAAAACCATCTCTTGGCGGTCTTTTACATGTAACAGTATATTCTACACACACGTGGATTCATCTCTAAAATCCACTAACAGTTTGAATCCATCCCATTTATTGATTATTGGTTTTAGTTCTTGTGCTATAAGGGTCTTATTGAGGAAGTTGGGGCCTAAACCAAGATGATGGAGATTTGGGCCTACTTTTTCTTCTATTAGGTGCAAGGTCTCCAGTTTAATTTCTAGGTCCTTGATCCACTTGAAAGAGCTTTAAATAGAACAAAGAGGCAGGGGAGGGGGGCAAGGGGATAGGAATAATGACAGACTGAGTTATCCATGATTACCCTAAATACATGTATGAAGACACAATTGTTGTAAAAATACTTTATATAAAACCAGCAACTTGAAAAATTGTGCTCTTTATATGTAATATGAAATAAAATGTACTCTGCAAACATGTATAACAAATTAGAATAATAAAAAATTAAACATAAATAAAATCCACTAATAGGATCAATGGATGAGACATTTATATTCTCCCCAGAGGTCACTAAGAATAGCCATGCATTTCATCTATGAAAGTCTTGGCATTTACTCTCCTCCTACTTATTGGCCTCGGCTGATTTAAGCAAAACATCACTGGAGCATTTGAGTTCCCAACATCCTTTCACTCCTCCAAAGAAGTAGGTTGACTCAAACCTGTGATTGGTGCGGGAAGGAGTGGGGCCCATGGCTGGCTCTTAATCTGTGAAAGGAGGTGGGCTGGTGCTTCCTGGGGAGACTCTTTCCTTCCCAGGAGGAGATATAAGAAAGATTTTTTTTTCCCTTCCACTAGTTGTGGCTCATGGAAATAATGTAGTTATCTAAGTACAGCTAAGATGAAGGCCGTAAAGAGGAGATGGGAGCTAGGAGAGGACACTGAAGATTTGAGTCAGAGCCTTGGCCCTTTGAACCTGGAGTCTACCTCTTCCTGGTGGGCAGGAACATGAGTCAAGGACAGACTTACAGAGCTGTGCCCCCTGCCAATCACACAACTTCTGGGAAATTTGTGTGTGTGTGTGGTACTGGGGATGGAACCTAGGGACACCTTTTAAATTTTATTTTGTGATAGGATTCTCACTAAATTGCTTAGTCTGGCTTTGAACTTCCGATCCTCCTGCCTTAGCCTTCTAAGTAGCTGAGATTACAGGCCTGTGCTGCCTCCTCTTCAACCCTATTTCATAGGGTTGTTGTGAACTTTGAGTCAATATGTGTAAAATGCTTAGAAGGGCAGCTGGCATATAGTAGGTTCTAAAAGAAAAATGTTAGCTATTGTTATATAAAAAAAGTAGTTTCTTATTGCTTAAGCCATTTTGTTTGGTTGGTTTCTGTAGTACTGGGAATCAAACTCAGGATCTCATTCTTGCTTAGGCAAACACTATCACTGAGCTCCATCCTCAGCCCTGCTTAAGCCATTTTGAATCAGCCTTTTCTGTTATTTTTAAGTAGAGATACTTAGCAATATTAAACAGCATAACTGAGATACTATCTTTACTCAAAGGCCATATATTTTAAGGATGCCTTTATTGACCAATAAAAATCTTTTGAAATATTCTTTATTGGTGTTAAAGATTAAATGATAACAACCTTAAATTTATGTAATCTTTTCATATAGAGTATACATCACATCAACTGACTCATGAGCCAGACTCATCCTGATTTTCATAATACAGGAATGGCTTCTATCATGGTAGTTTTCTAACATGGGCCTGCAATCATGATTTAAAAGTTCAGTACAAAAATTCAGCACCAGAAGTCATTCCTTCTCACAGGGGTTATTTGGAACTGGCAAGTAAGTAAATGTATAGCATTCTTATTTCATCAATGGTTTCATTTTAGGGTGTCAGGTTTAGGGTCTGATTATCAATACAAACCCTCAGAAAGATAAATTATTATTATTGTAACTATATTGAGGTCTTGCTATGTTCTAGGAGATGATAAATACCTTACAGTTATCTTGTTTAATCATCACTGCTATCTCCTGAAGTAGGAGCTATAGTTGCTGTCATTTAACATTTTAGTCATTTGGACTACATAGTCCTTAAAATCATGAAGCATCTCTCTTATTTCTGTTACCTCACTTAACACAATTTAGAGCTTCATTCCTACAAAAGAGTTAATTATTAGACTGGCTGACTTCCTCAGAAGCCTTGTTTTTTTTTTTTTTTTTTTTTGAAAGACCTGAAAGAAGGGCTCATTTCACTACCTAAGGAGTAATAAAACTGTATCTTTTCAACTGAACTCCTTATTGTGTTGCTGCCAAAACCAAAGTAGCTTGGGTTGAAAATTTGAATGGGTGACTTACTTTGATCAAAAGCGAATCCATTTTGTGTTTCACAGGTTTTAAATTTATGTTTCATTTTTATGTTCCCTTCAATCTAGAAAAGCATAATTTTATTTTTTAAAAAAGAAAACAATAGCTTTAATAAACTATTATATGAACAAGGATCTGAGGGCTTCTTGGACAACAAATGACTGTTGCAAAACAATATTGTGGTGAGTTAAGTGTAAACGGTTCAGAAACATTCAGATTAAATTTCCTTGGAAACACTCAAGGGCTTCCAAAATTAATGGGGGAAAAATTCTTGGACAATGTGTATTTCAGATTTTATGTTTTTTTTTTTTCTTTTTCACGTTGTTGATTTTATTTTCCTCTACAAAACACTTCATAGTTACCTCATCTCTTGTGGTTAGAATGCTGTCAGTCCAGGTTATCATTAATCCTGGTGCATTCTGGGTGGCCCAACCTGGGTATCAACTGTGTTCCCTCTCTTACAGAATTAACTTTCCTTTCTACCATTTGTCTTTCAATATAGGGAAGGTATAAAAATAAAAACACAATTAAAAGTCTGTGCAAAGCTTTGGGTCTTGTGAAAATCTACCATCATGACACTTGAGAGATAAATGTGTGAGGTTTCTTGTTGAAAACTGATAAATCTTTTATGCTTTAACTCAGAAAATACCAGTATGGCTATGGATATAGTAGGGGGATCCATAAATCAAGATTTGAAGAGTCTTACAAGGTACTTTTGAAAGGCCCTCTAATCCATTCCCAAACCTCAGACATGTCTCAATATAAAGCATGACAAAAATAATTATAGCCTCATTTCTTAAATATAACTTTAAGTAAATTTTTTCAACATGTCTTAGAAAAATGTTCCCGTTTTCTCCTCTACAGAGGTTCCCATAAAGCTAACCAAATTCCATTTTGTAGGAATTTAAGTTTGTTTTCCTTTCTCCTGTCTTTGGAGGAGGTGAATTTTGGACCACTGGATCTGAATCCCTGACTTTTTTTTGTCCAGACTTTGCTCTAGCTTTGTCAGTGAAGCTTGTCAGACATGTATCTCTTTCCAAAGATAACAATACTAACAATGTTCACCTTGCAATACTTCCTGCTGTGTCTCCAAGCAATATAGTCCCGGGTGTTCCTAGATTATATTATATCCTTTAAATCACAAGACATTAGGTGATAAGGAAAAAGCAATCCACCTCATTTAATGAGAGAGAAAACAGAAGTAAATATGGTATCTGCCTCCTAGAGCTTAAGTCTAGTTGGGGTTGTAGGATTCACATGCATGGCTGAGTGTGGAGATCTGCAAATCCCCTCCCCAAAGACAGCTATAATGATAGAAAAAAAATTAATAAAAATTACTGCTTCTAAAACCCAACCAAAAGCATGCAATAATCACCAAACACCCCATGTTTGAACAACTGTTGAACTTCAAGTAAGAATAGTGGGAATCTGTAATATTCTTACCTAAGGATGCTCCCATTCCATGCAATCCATCTTCTAGCCAAGTCTGCATATTTGGAGGTAGCCAGGCAGCCATGACAACATGTACCTTTACTGCTACAGTTAAAGGAGCATCATTTGATTTGCTGTGGTGGGCAAAGCCCACAATAAATATGGAAGAAGTGATTTTATAGTCAGTGGGAGGGCCTCCATCTCCACTATACTGAAGTAGCTGTCACACTTATTAGAAGCAATAAGTTTAACACTACATATTAGGCTTAGAACATGTCCAGATGTTATGCTTGGAATACACACACACACACACACACACACACACACACACACACACACACACTCCCACATATGTGTGTGTGTATATATATATGGGGAGAGGACATATATATACACACACACACATATGTAAAAACAAGGAAAAAAGAAAAGGAATTGGGCTATATTAAGGATTCTATATTTTAGCAGAATTAAGTTAGTATTAGTCTATGAAGTTTATTGTGACAGACTGTGATGCATATGGTAATCATTAAAGCAGTCACTAATAAAATAGAAATGTAATAAAAAATCAACAGAGGAATGAAAATGGTATACTAAAATTTTTCTTTTTACCCTTAAAGAAGGTATTAAAAGAGGAACCAAGGAACAAAAATATTGGAAACATATGGAAATAGCAAAATGGTAAATGTAAATCCAACTATATGAATAATTGCACTCAATATGAAAAATCGTTTTGATCAAAATGTAGAGATTTTCAAAATGGTTCCAAAAGCAAGAAAGATCTAACTGAATAATGACTACAAGAAACACATTTTCAGATTCAAAGACAGAAATAAGTTGGACGTCAAAAATGGAAGATGATTGTATGTAAAAAGATGCTATATATGTGCATTATGAATTGTAATACATACTAATATTATAAATAAAAAATAAAAAAAAGAATGGAAGATGATAAACCAGGCAAATGGTAGCCATAAAAGATCTAGAGTCGTCATACTATCCTCACACAAGATTGAATTTAAATAAGGTACATTACTAGGGACAAGAAGGGACATTTTTTAGTGCTGAAAATTTTAATGCATCAGGAAAACATACTAATCTTAAGTATATTACATACTTAGCAACAAAGTCTCAAAATAAACAAATCAAAAATATTGAAGGAAAAACCTAATTTAGCAGGAATTGTAGGCTTCAGTACCTTACTTAAAAAAATTGATAGGGGATAAAGGTGTAGCTCATTGTTAAAGTTTGTGCTTAGCATGTGTGTAGTACTGGGTTTAATTCCCCACACCAAATAAATGAATAATATAAAAATTGAGAGAATAATTAGACACAAATTCATCACATGTATAGAAGATTTAAACTACACTTACAACCAACTCAAATCTGTATTTTAAAAGGGGATTCTATCCCAAAACCACAAAACACTTTTTTTTTTTCAAACAAATGACATGACTACAAATGTGGAAAATTCCAAGTAATCCAGAGAAAACACTAGAATTAACATGCGTGCTTTTATTTAAATATTAAATTTGTTAAAACAACAATGAGTAGTGTGAAGTAAACATAATACAACAATTTTATTTCCAATAATGTAAAAGTTCAATATAGTTAAGATGGTAATTCACTCTAATTTAGTATATATGATCAATGTTATCTGTATCAAAATACCAGCAGACATTTTTGTAAAATTTGATGGTTTTCCAAAATTTATATGGAAATGCAAGGCTCTAGAGAACCAAAAAATTTTGAAAAAAAAGAACAAAGTTGGAAGAATTGCTCTGATTTCAAAACTTACTACAGCACCAAAATAAAAAAGGCAGTGTGGTATTGGTTCAAATATATACTTCAGTAGGTCAATGGAACAGTGTTGAGAGTCCAGAAATACATTATTTCATCAAAGAGTAATTGATTTTCAACCAAGAAGACAAGACAGCCAATGGGGAGAGGACAGTCTTTTCAGCAATTGTGTTAGAACCTTACCTCTCATCATACACAAAAATCAACTCAAAATGGATCATAGACCCAAATGCAAGAGTGAAAACTATACAAATTATTGATGAAGAAGAAAATTATTGGATAAAATCTTTGTAATCTTGGGTAGGCAAAGAGTTTTTAGCTATAACATTAAATGCCTGGTGTTGCCGCCTGAAGCAATGGCCGCTTGGAGCAATGAAGCCGCGGAAAGAAGTTTAGAGGCGAACTGGAAATAGGCTTTTTATTCTGATAACTTTTCTCTCTGGCTCTAACAATGACTTTAACACGCACCACACACACCACCAAACAACCAACACACCAAAAGGCACAGACCCGATCAGCAATCTCGGCTCAAGTCTCTTGGCTCAAGTCTCTCGAGATCCCGGGCCAAGTCCCGTGAGACTACAGAAGGCAGCAATGCCCAAACATCTCCATGGCCTGTAGTCAACCGCAATCTTAGCCATCTCCCCAAACAGGGCTCCTACAGCCTGTTCCACAAAAATTGATAATATTAAACTTTATCAAAATTTAAAATGTTTTTGTTACAAAAGATGCCACTAAGCCAATGAAAAGATAGGTCACACACAGGAGAAAACATTTGCAAGTTACTTTTTAAAAATAAAGAACCTGGATCTAGAATATATAAAGAATTATTTGAGCCAGGTGCAGTGATGCACGCCTTAATCCCTGTGGCTCCGGAGGCTGAGGCAAGAGGATTGTGAGTTCAAAGCCAGCCTCAGCAAAAGTGAAGTGCTAAACAACTTAGTGAGATCCTTTTTCTAATAAAAATACAAAATAGGGCTGGGGATGTGGCTAAGTGGTTGAGTGCCCCTGAGTTCAATCCCTGATACCACCTCCTCCCCCCAAAAGTATTCTTTGAACTCAGTAAAAAGAAGACAATCCAATTTAAATGGGTAAAAGTTTTGAGTAGACATGTGTCTGAAAATGTTCAAATACATTAGTTTCAAGGCATATACAATTTAAAACCATAATGATATACTTCTACAGATCACTAGACTGACTGTAAATAAAAAGAATGACAATACCAAGTTTCAGTGTTGAGGCAGAGAAACTGGGACTATTATGCCTTTTTGTTGGAAATATCAAATGGTACATCCACTTTGGAAAACAGTGTGGCAGTTTCTTAAGAAGTTAATCATAAACTTATATGACTCAACAATTTTACCACTATAAATCTATCTGAGAAAATAAAACCACATGTCCACACAAAGTTATGTGCATGAATGTTCATAGACAAAAAATAGAAGCAATCCAAATGTCTATCAGGTGATAAATGAATTATTATAAAGTGGTTTATCTATATAATGGAGTACTATTCAGCACTAAAAAGAGAAAGAAAACCCTACTGATTCATGCTACAATGTAGATGACCCTTGAAAATTAAAAGAAGCAGATAACTACATACTGTAGGGTTCCTTATATGTGTAGTTCACATGTGAATGAACTACAAATGGGCATGAGTGTACTTTTTGGATGTTTGGAACGTTCTGAAACAAGAATGTGTTTTTCATTACACAACTCTGTAAATTAGATTTAAAAATCATTGAGTTAACCAGGCATGGTGGCATGTGCCTATAATCCCAGCTGCTTGAGGAGTTGAGGCAGAAAGATCTGAGCCCAGGAATTTCAAGGCCAGCCTGGTCCACACAGTGAGACCCTCCTCCATAAGCAAAGCAAAGTAAAACAAAACAAAGTCATTAAGTTATGAATGAGCCCTAATAGGAGATGGTTATTTATGCAGTTAGCTGACAGCCATAAGAGATGTTCTGGTTTCCACCTGAAAGAATCTTTGTATGCCCATGAACTATGTGACACACCTGTGGTCCTTGTTAAAGCTAAAGATATATAACCGGGTGAGGAGTCAGACTAGGGGATAGAGAGAAGAAGTAGTTGCTGGTCGGAGTCAGGCCAAGGCTGCCGAAGAAGAAAGAAGAAAAAGAAGCTCGCTTTCTCTCTCTCTCTCTCTCTCTCTCTCTCTCTCTCTCTCTCTCTCTCAGCTCTAAGAAAGTAAAAGTGAAATAAAGTAAAGAAGTAAAGAGTCAGTAGTCAGAAGAAGTAAAGAGTCAGAGAGGTTGCTGAAAGGGCCAGTGTTAGAGTTTTGAGAGATTGCTAAAGCCAAAGAATAAAAAACCTTCTTTCATCTTCATTCTGCCTCCGAGTTTTTCTCCCATGGCGTTGTTGCTTCAAGTCAGGAAGCAACAAAGTTATACCTAGAATGAGTGGATTTGGTACACAAACTATATCTAATAAAGTTTTTAAAGTAAGAAGAAAAGATTTTGTGGCATATAGAACATTTACCAGGCACTGAAGATGGATATTAAGTCAGACAAACAACCTGTCCTCATGCTGTTTACAATTAGGAAGAGTTCATGCAGGATTTGAAGTAGGTTGGCATTGTCTGCTTCTGAAGTTTCAGAAACAAAGGAACCATGTCATACGTACTATACACTCCAGATTCCCTTCCTTCATAGAACTTACATTCTGTTGTAGGATTGGGAGAGATGGAGAATAAGAACATAAAAACATATGTATAAGCTGGGCGCGGTGGCGCACGCCTGTAATCCCAGCACTTTGGGAGGCTGAGTCAGGAGGATCGTGAGTTCAAAGCCAGCCTCAGCAATGGTGAGGCACTTAGCAACTCAGTGAGACCCTGTCTCTAATAAAATACAAAAAAGGGCTGGGGATGTGGCCCAGTGGTCTAGTGCCACTGAGTTCAATCCCCAGTACAAAAAAAAAAAAAAAAAAAAAAAACATATGTATATGCATTTTAGAAGGTAACTATTATTAATAAAAATGAACCCAAGACACAGAGAACTTACAAAACTCAATAACGATGAAAACAACCTGATTCAAAAATGGGCACAGGACTTGAATAAACCTTTCTTCAAAAAAGATACACAAATGTCTAGTAAGTACATGAAAAGATATTTGATCATTAGGGAAATCCAAATAAGAACTACTATGATACCATATCAATTAATAAGAATGGCTACCACCTACACACCCACCCAAACAAATCGAAAATGAGTGTAAGTAAGGATGTGGAGTTTTTCCAAAACTTTTGTTCACTGTTTGTAGAAATGTAAAGTGGGTACAGTCATTGTGGAAACAGGATGGAGCTCCTCAAAGTATTAAATATAGAAATACCATCTGATATATAGCAATTGCATTTCTGGGTGTATGACTAAAAAATTTGAAACCAGGGTCTTGAAAAGATCTTTGTACACCTATGTTCATGGTAGCATTATTTACAAGAGATAAACCAAGAATGTAATCCAAGTGTCCATCAATGAATGACTAGATTAAGCAAAATATATATTCCATAATATTCCATTGTGTGGCTAATTATTCGACCTTACAAAGGAAGGAAATTCTAACACATGCTATACAACATGAATGAACTATGAGAACATTATGCTAAGGAAAATAAACGAGGCACAACTGGACAAATACTATACGATTCCACTTACATGAGCTATAGAGTAGTCAGAATCATAAAGGCAAATAATAGAAGGATGGTTACAGGGTTGGGAAAAAGGGGCAATGGAGATTACTATTTAATATAAATATAGGATTTCTATTTTACAAAATGCAAAGAGATTTGGAGATACAAAGTAGTTACAGTTGTACAACATCATGAATGCATTCAATCATGAGTATAATACAACGTATTTAATATATTTAAAAGTAGTTGAGATGGTACATTTTCTATATATTTCATCACAATAAAAATTCTAAAAAAATAAATAAATCAATCAAAGGAAAGAAAGAATAATGGGACTGGAAGGAAGAGGGGGAGATGCTTCACCATGGTGAAAGGATACCACCATTGTGCCTCAGGAGACACTGTGACTCTTTAATGGCACTCTGCCTTGGAAGACCTGACCTCTTGAAGTTGGTGGCTGCCTTCTTTCTCAGTGGTCTCTCATGCCTCTTCTCCAGCAGATGGCAGCTCTGAAACTAAGAGGGCTTCTGCACAGAGCCTCCTTGCTTAAGGGATAGAAATGTAAAGCTTTACGCCCCTTCCTCAGACAAGTCAGTTTTCCTCTCCCTCCCCCACCAATAATTGGCCTCCTAGACCATAATAGAAGCTTTTAAAGTTATAACCTCTTGTCACATTACTCACTAGTCTCATCTAGGCCTGGGGAAACCATTTCCTGGAAGGCCTCCTTTTTTAAAAAAAAAAAAATTTTTTTATTTGTGTTCATTAGCTCCACTAATACATTCTCTTGAAACCACAGTTTAATAAATTTCATAGCGTATGACCAGTGGACTTAATGATTATTAGTCACTAGAAGCAGTTTTTGTTTATTCAGCTTCTTTCTCTCCTCCCTTCCCTTTACTCCAGACCTCACTCTGTGGAATGATAATAATACACAGAGAGCTGGCTGGCCACAGAAGACTTTAAAAACAAGAAGTAAAAGGATCTTTCTGAGCTCACACCTGTTTTAAGATTTGTTATCCTTAAAACGAAAAGCTGTAGGGATTCACTGGGCTCCTTCCTTGTAGCTCCCAGCGGACCTTGCTATTAAACCACAGGGAGGAGCGGAGCCTTCAGAGCACTTAAAGTACTTATGTCAAATCCATCCCATCCTTCCGGCCTCCGTTCCTCCATCCAGCCACTATTCCCAGGGGCTGGAGTACATTACAAGGCATTCACTTCATATGAATGGGCACAAACAGACTTTTTCACCATTTTGATATGTCTACATTTGCAGGCACATCCTGTAGACTGCCTGGAACAGCCTTAATTTCAATTTACTGTCTCCCTGAGGGCCTTGCCATTCTACCGAAAGTGGAAAACTCAATGGTCGTTTCTCCTCCCCGACCTCTCACCCCAGCCTCTCTGCCCTCCTCCTCTTTCAAGGGAAAAGCTGTACTGGGAGAACATTTTGCTGAAGATGAATAGAATGAAATTTTGATGCTTCTAGCAGGGTGTATGATCTTTTATTTTTTTATT
This sequence comes from Tamias sibiricus, assembly GCA_025594165.1. Taxonomy (NCBI): domain Eukaryota; kingdom Metazoa; phylum Chordata; class Mammalia; order Rodentia; family Sciuridae; genus Tamias; species Tamias sibiricus. The sequence goes on from CM046669.1 coordinate 53,683,745, forward strand.
TTATTTTTTTTTAAATAATGAGTAAGTTATACCAGATTACCACATTTGGAAAATGTTCAAAGTCAGTGTGGGAAGCCCAGTAAATACCATCTTAGATCCCCCTGGACTACAACTGTATAAGAAGCACAAAATTGTCATCTTGAAGTTTTACATCATCATTTGTTCTGCTGGGGCTAGTGGTATTTAACTTTTTATTGCAGAAATTTTCAAACATATGCTAAAGTAGAGCTAATGGTATAATGTACTTCTCCTTTACTTCTCACTAATCAGCATCTGACCCATCATATTTTATCTAATTCTCTTCTCATACATGCACATCTTTTGCACTTGGAAATTTAAAAATAAATCACAAATGTTACAACTTTTCCCCTTATGAACAGTTCTAAATACATTACTAACTGATAAGAGCTTTTTACTTTAGCATAAATACTTTGCCATTATCACACTAATCAAAATTAATGATAATTGTTTGAACTCATCTAATACCAAGTTTATATTTATTTTTACATGATTCCTGAAATGTAAGGAGTGTTGGCAAGTATTATGATTTTCTCTAATTTCCTGCCTTTTTATTGAACTATAGCTGTACAAAGCCCACTTATTGCCATTTGTTTTGTCCTTAAGTTTCCATTGTTCTACAGCAGATCCTTCCTAGTCCCCCTCCCCTTCTTCCACCACCCTCTTCCATTCTTCTTCTCCTTCCTTTCCTCTTTCTTCCCCTTCAATTTTGTACTGCAGATTTACTGAAGACCCCCAAATTTTTGTTCTATAGAAATGCCCCATGCTATAGACTGGATTGATTATTTCCTTTTGGTGTCATTGAACTTGTCCTTGTGTTGTTAGGGCTACTCTGGTAGAGTAAAAGAATGAGTTTTTCACTCATAAAGAAGAAACACACTTAAGAAGATAACTGGATTAGAATATTGAGGACAATCATTGTTTCGTTTTGACATCTGGAGTGAGATTTACTGTGAATTTATTCAACAAATATTAATTAGCTCTTATAACGTACCAGGTGCTGTGCTGGGCTTTGGAAGTGCAGGATGAATAAGGGGTTTGGAAACACAGGATGACTGAGAAAATCTTGGATCTTATCATGAAACTTAAGAGTCATGAGTTTCAAAGCACCACTTTAAAAAAACACGTTGGTTGGGTGCTGTCCCTCTCACACTCTCATAAAGTCCATTAAGTTGTGAAACCCTCTCAAATTTACTGAAGAATACAGAGGATGAAGTGACAGGAACTACAGACAGAAACTGTACCAGAAATCAGTAATGAAGAAGCAGATACCAATCATTCTGGATTTTTGGATTCCAATCCTTGTATAAATTGACTTTGGTTCCCAAACTCTACCACATGTAGATCAGTACTGATAAAAAGATTGAGTTTACTCCTAAACCAATTAATATCAGGGCACTGAGTTACATTGCCCTAGGTTACCAAAGAAGTTCCTTAAAGTCCCTTGAGGTTGACATTCTTTTCCAAGGAATGCAATGATACATTGAAATAAATCATACATTGCAACATAGTATGCACAGACTAAATGCAACTGGAGTAAAAGTTGAACAAAAATCTTATTGCCTACCACAATGCAGTAAACCATAATATTTCAAAACCTATTTGAAATAAATGTTTGCTTCATTTTTTTTTTATTTCAGAAAAATGCTGGTTGCAACCCAATAATGAATTGGGGTGGGGGTAGGGTTCCTGGGGATTAAACCCAGAAGTGCTTTACCACTGAACTATAGCTCCAGCCATTTAATTTTTTATTTTGAGTCAGTATCCTGCTAAATTGCTTATAGGCTCACTAAGATGCTGAGGCTGGCCTTGAACTTGAGTTCCTCCTGTGGATAGTTGTGGATAGGCTCAAAGATCTGTGGAACACCTCCTCTTTCCTCAATCCCTCCTGGGTTGCTGGGATTACAGGTATGTGCTCCCATGCCACTCTCCAGTAAATGAATTTTGTGACCCACTAATGAGTCATGACCCACTGATTGAACTTCTCACTTTGGAAAAAGTCTTGGCATTTGGATAAGATGGGGTTGTGGGCCATCTTCTGGAGCTGTACAGTTGAAGTTTTTATGTCTTTAAAGTCATACTGGAGGAAGGGACTAAGATGGGATTTTTCCAAAACTATAAACTGCCTCAAGGTAGAAAACATGGTAAGAAAGATGGAGACACTGGAGACAAAGTAAGATCCTCAGGAACTTTAAATGTCTTATTTTTAATGAAGTGAACTAAAATATCTCTCCTACATGCTAGATGTTTTTCCGTTTTATCTTATATAATCTTCATAACAATACAACAGGGTGCATACTGTTTATAAGCACATATGAGAAAACTTGTGCTCCCAGAGGTCAGGTCAGTAAGAGGCTCTGCTAACCAACTAACCAAGGCCGTGCCACATGGTGATTGGGGACCCAGAGGCTGGAGCCAGAGAGCCTTGGCTTTGAATCTTTACTACACCACTTAGTAATTCTATCAATTATTGTGCACTGAATAAGATGAAATGTGCAAACTCAACATCTAGTGGGTACAGATTATTTGTATATAATAAATATATACATATGTGTATTTATATATGTGTGTATATATATGCATATATGTGTGTGTGTATATATATATATATATATATATATATGCTTGTTTTTCAAATTATCCATTGGAAGAAGATAGCCTGTCCAAAGTACTGGCATACTGGCATTGCCTGTGTTCCTAAACTGTTAGCTTCACTCACTGCTTCATTTCCTGAGTAAACTTAGAATGTGGTCAGACCCTATACATACTGGACACTGCAGTAAAACTTGAGCAGCAAACGAACACACAAACTCAATAACAGGTGTCAGTCTCCAGCAGAAAAATTTGACAGAGGGAATCATAATTCTCTATACTCACTCATGTCTCATTGAGAGTAGGTTCCTTTTCACGTGTCCGAGGTTTTGCTGTGGGTGGTAGTGCTGTTCTGAGGATGTCTCCATTTTCACACACGCCATGTGGAGTGGCAGTTGGCTATGGTGCGTAAGAGCACAGCTGTCCGTGCGAGGCAAGCTCTGGTCTGCTCTGGGGCAGCCACTAACCTGCTATGCAGTCTTGGGCTCATTCCTAAACTCTTCTTGTTTTTATCCTCATTTGTACAACAAGATTGATGGTGTTGATCACAGTTGTGATGATAAAAGTGCTCACCACATGGGTTGTTGTGAGGATTCCATGTGTTTGCACACAGAAAGCACTTGAATAGTATGTATGATGTAGGATGTGTTGGCGAGTACTATGACGTCATGAGCCAGAGGGAGACGTCTGCTCCAGAAGGGCTGGCTCTCCCCTTGTCGGGTAACTGACAGGGAAGAAAACCAGAAGTGGGTCTCCATTTACTCAGGGAAGCACAGTCATATCCAAGAGACAAAAGGCAGGGCTAGCTGTGGATAGGTTCAAAGATCTGTGGAACACCTCCTCTTTCCTCAAGAAACTTAAAACCTAATCGAGAAAAATGGAGCATTATCTGTCACCAGCTAACTGTAAGACTTCAGGGACTCACCTACACCTCAAGCCACAAAACCAAGATTCTTTATCCAAGAATTATACAGAAAATCACAAACTCATAGGAATGTTTAAAATAACTAGAGTCTGAAAAATGAGGAACGTTATCTTATTTGGAGACATCCTCCAGATAAGAACTTGAGAAAGTCTAGGGTGAATCATTTTTACTTGGGGTTCATTTTGGTTTTTCTCCTCCTTCATTTTCTTTTTCTCTTCTTCCTTCTACTTATTTTCTTTTCTCTCCTTCTCCTTGTTTGTCTTCTTAGATATTCATGAGGACTGGATGAAGAAGCAATGGGACATGCAGGTTGAGCAAAATAATTCAGAATTTTCTTTTTGAAGTCATGATTGGAGAAGTTTTATTCACATTCTCTTCTTCTACCACAAGGAAGGTAACTTCCAAGTACTTGCACAGCCTTCTCCATTGTTGCACAGGAGAACCTTGATAGAGGTGAAACATTTAGAGTAATTATATTTGACCCCATTATTCCTATTCTCATGTGGAAATAAAGAAAAATTTATCTTTAAATTCTTGCTGATTTAGAATTGAAAGCCACGGTTATTTGCGAAGTTCATAAAGCTCCCAGAGGAGAATCATGTGCCCAGATGTTTTCATCCTTTGTGAAAATGACCATTTATCTTCCCCTGAAGATGCATATCTTCTAATAGCAATAGAATCATTCATCTTGAACTGGTTAACCTACATTGAGCCATATAACAAGTCATTGCCTTACTGAAATGTTGGGAACCTCAACAGTACATCATGGTCTCATTAGCAATGTAAAAATCTGTTTCTGGGGAAGAAATATTAACTGTTGCCAAACTGAACAACTGTCTGTCATATGGGAATGCCCTGCAGGAGTCAGCTAACCTGATGTCTTAAGGTTTTCTGCAGTATGGGTGCCACAGATCTGTGAATTTATTTCCCTATCTGTTTTTCAACACGAATTGCTTGCAGGCAGCCTTAGAAATGGGTTATGTTTAAAAGATTATTTTATAAGCCTATTGTTCACAGCTGAGAGTGTACTTTCCATTAGTGATAGTCCTACAAGTCAAGGTTAGGTTCTCAAGACCAACTGTGAAAGTCCACTGAAGGCAAAGCTGAAATGGTCTAAGTCACAGACACCACTCTTCCTAAGCAACCCTCTGTATTGACAGCACTGAGTCCCAAAGGCCTCCATAGTTTGAAGCCTATGACTGCTGAGACAGTAAAGAAGGAGCAGGGATGGGTAGAGGATTCAGCAGCGTTGGAGGCAAAGGAGGAGAAAATAAAAACTGCTTCAGGGCTTCCACTATGCTCATTGGGTCACTATAAATCAGAGATGATCTGTATTCTGTGTACCATGTACTTCCCCATTACACAGCTCTCTGAGTTGCCACTAGGAAGAATTTATGTGTTTGTAGTTAAAAACAACTTTGTCTTTTAATAAAAGAAGAAGAAGAAGAAGAAGAAGAAGAAGAAGAAGAACAAGAACAAGAACAAGAACAAGAACAAGAATGTATGGCTACATCTGGAACTTCCAGGCAGATGAGAGTGTTGTCCATTATGTGGGAAAAAGGTATAAGAGAAGTTCATTGGCACCATAAGCAGATTAGTTCTTTTTTTTTTTTTTTTTTTTTTTTTTTTTTGTGTGTGTGTGTGTGTGTGTGTATGGGAGATTGAACCCAGGAGGACTTAACCACTGAGCCATGTCCCCAGCCCTTTTTTACACTTCATAGAGACAGGGTATCACTAAGTTGCTAAGTACCTCACTAATCTGCTGAGGCTGGCTTTGAACTCTCAGTCCTCCTGCCTCACCCTCCTGAGCCACTGGGATTACAGGTGTGCTTAACTGTGCCTGGAACTACGGGATCTTTCTGATGGCTCGCACTTCTGTTGATTTCTTTGAGATATAATTTAGGGTAATCATTCAACATATGGATCTAAATATAGGGGGTGGTTAACTCTAGCAAGAGATGTAATTAGGGAGAGAGATTCAGGGGCTTCATCCATTAATAGAATGATGGGTATAAAGGTATTTTTAAAGCATTGTTCTTTACATCGTTATGTATGACTGAATTATTTCATTAAAGAAAAAGCATATGTCACAGGTCTAGTGTGCTACCTTGTGCAAGTGACTTAGCTTCTTTATGCACCAGTTACCTCATTTGTAGAAAATGATAACAGAACCCAATTAATAGAGTGTTGTGAGGGATAATAATTTAAGGTAATGCCTGTCAGGTATTTACAAAGGGCTTGACATACAGTAATCACTCCATAAATGTTAGTGATTAGCTTCAACTCTCTCTACATCTAAAACTCTCTAGAGTATTTTTCTCTCAATTATATAAATTAATATTTAATTGGACCCTTCCTGGTTCTATAGTTTTTGCTAAGTGTTTGTTTTTCTTGATGGCAGGCACCATGTGTTATTCTTTTTCCTATGCTCCGTGGTACCCTAGCATGTGCTGAGGGGAGCTGATAGGTTTATAAATGTGTACAGTTTGATTGATGGGAAGGGTCTTTTCAAAGATTAACTATATAAGACCCCCATGTTGTTTCACTCATCTATATCTGACTATCAATAGCAGAAACCTGTGCATGTCTGTTATTTTCCTCCTGTGATGTGACCTACAAGCAGCCACCTTGGACTCGAGTTGAAATATATGAACCAGTGGAGGACAGGTTCATTCACAGGCTTTCCAAAGTCCCCCCACCACTTCCTTTTTCCATTTAGTACTGGAACACTTCCCACTAATTCAATAAGTGTGCACACGCATCCCCTTCTCAAAACAGTATTTCTAAAAGTTACACTCTTCCGTTTCACACTTGAAGGAAAATCGAGCTAACCAGTTGCTCCACAGCCAAGTTCTAATGGTGATAATCATCTTGCTCTTGGCAAGACTGTTTCAGGAGCTGCTTAAATCCACCTTGTGTGTTCCAGACTTGAGGCCAGAGCTAAAATCACAATAGGAGCTGACTTCAGAGCATCCATCTACCCAGCACTGTAGCCGCCTGAAGCGCTTGGAGCAACGGAGCCGCGGGAAGAACGTCAGAAGCAAACTGGAGACAAACAGCTTTTTATTCTGATAACTTTTCTCTCTGGTTCTAACAACAACTAACATACGCCAAACACACCACTAAAATGGGGCTGACCCGATCAGCAATTTCGGCCAAGTCACTCGAGATCCCGCAACAATCCCGTGAGACTACGGGTGGCGACAAAGGCCAAATCTCCACGGCTCATAGTCAACTGCAATTCAAGCCAATCCCCAAACAGGGCTCCTGCATTTCCCCCTTTTTGTTTTAAAAGAGGTAATGCTCTAGGACGTCTATGTGCAACCAACATTCTTACCCGTCATCGGATAATCAAGGCTGTGCCCTTGACTCCTGTCTTAGGTTGATATGTCGGCCACATGAGACTGTCCCGTGCGACTGTGCCTGTCTTAGGTTGTCCCCCTCTGGGGATCTTACCCGTCATTGGCTAACCAGCCATCCAATGGAGCCCTTTAGGATCGACTATAAATGATGACTAACAGCCGTCCAATTGTGAGGAGATGTTGCGGCTTTAAGGCGACAAGCCTTTTGGTGATGAGCCAAATTGCATAGCATATCAAATTGTTTAAACAAATCAGCTGCCCTAAGTTCCATCAAGTAACACACTGAATTCTCTAGACAAATACCCGCAAGGCATTGTCCCGTAAAGTCCCAAACAATGAAAGATCAAAATGTCCATTTGTTGTAACATGTTGATGTAGGAGGCCCCATGCATGTAGAGCAGAGGCCACACTGTTGGTGAGGTTGTTTGATGTTTGAGCAGCAGGGATGCTTGCGGCGGCCGCAATCCCTGCAGCTGTAGCAGCAGACGTCTTTTTTATGTTTAGACAATGCCACCGGCAAATCTTCAGGGCCCGCTACCTAGAAACTCAAGCATCAATTATTAAAGGAAAGGCAGTGCTATTGCAGCACTGAGTCAAGAGGCGAGTTGTCAAACTACAAAATAGAATAATTAGATTAGAAAATTAAAGTTAATTTTTGTTTACACACATCGCTGGTAGAGCTTCTACAAACATAAGTTGGAAAAATATCATATTTAGAACAAAACAAAGAAAAACTGAGGGCAATTACTGCATTAAAGATAGATTAAAGAAAAGGTAAAGGCACTTTAGAGAAATAATTTGTTAGCTGGAACCCTTGAGTCTCTGTATACAGAGCAATTTTTTACCTGTTGAGATAATTGAAATTAATGAGCTATTAAACAAATGAAGTTAATAACAAATAAACAATCTTAAGTCAAAACACCAAAATATCAGGTTATATAGCACTAGTCATATTGTTTGCTAAAGAGAAGTCCCAGGGACACCTATAAATCAAAATTGAAAGTACCTTCATTTATAAAATTATTTACCTAAATTGAATACTCTTAACCTAAAATGAATTAAAGTTATTTGGATCCATATATATATATATTTTTCTTTTTCATAAGCGCTTTGTTCTTTGTGACGTCACACTGGACAGACGAACAAGCATACAAACATATATTTGTGACGTCACATTAACATGAAATGTAGACAAATGTACAGACATAAAGACATGTATAAAAAGAAAAAAAAAATACAATTGTGTGCACACTAAAGAGAGATCTCCTTGTCCCGGCCGGGAGAAATGACACTTAAGTTGTGAAATATTTTGAAGGACTCTTTTGAGGGAATCATTCTGTACCTTCATCTTGGTCCTCTTGATTTTGTACCTTTTTTATTAATCTTGATTCTTCAATAACTTCATCTTGATCATTTTGATGTGGTACCTGTTTTATTAATCTAGATGGTATCCATATTGGAGAGGATTCGTCTTTTGGAAAAACACAAACAGATCCTCTTCCCCAAATTAATACTGGATCTGGACCCTTCCATGTACCTGAAAGAACATCCTTCCAGTAAACCAAAGGTTTATGTTGTTGGTGTGGATTCCAATGTCTGTCTCCAGCAGAATAACCATTAGAGTCTAAAGTTAAAAAATTTAAGGTAAACAGGGCAACTGCCAATCTGTCCTTAGGACTTTTCCAATTTCCTTCTTTTTGTTTTAATAACATAATTTTCAGTGTTCGGTTTGCTCTTTCAATAATGCCCTGACCCTGAGGATTGTATGGGATGCCTGTTTTATGGGATATATTGAATTTTGCGCAAAACTGTTTGAAAGATGAGGACGTATATGCGGGGCCATTATCTGTTTTAAGCATTTTGGGGATGCCCAATGCAGCAAAAGCTTGCAAACAATGAGATGTAACATCTTTAACTTTTTCTCCAGAATGTAAGGAAGCAAAAATCATGTCTGAGCATGTATCTATGGTCACATGAATAAATCGCAATTTTCCAAAACTTGGCTCATGAGTAACATCCATCTGCCACAAATGATTGGGCATTAATCCTCTAGGGTTAACTCCGAAATGAGGATTGGGCAAATGTGTCATACAAGATTTACAATCTTTTACAATTGTTCTGGCTTGCTCCTTTGTGATTTTAAACCTACGTTGCAAGGTGGTGCTGTTGACATGAAACTGGGAATGAAATAAAGTAGCTTGTTGTAGCGCTGAAAGTATAAATACTGTTTTTGTAAGTTCATCAGCCTTTTGATTACCTTCATGGAGGGGACCAGGCAAATTAGTATGTGCTCTAATATGGCCTACGAATAGAGGTTCTTTTCTTGCCCACAAAAGTTTTTGTATTTGATAAAACAATTTAAAGGCTGGAGTATGAGGTGCTATTGGTCTGCTAACTCTAATTTTGGGACGGCTTGTACAATATAGTGGCTATCTGAAAAAATGTTTACGGGCTGGTCCCTAAAATTTTCCAGAGCTCTTACCACAGCTTCCAGTTCCACTAGTTGAGCTGATTTGTGTGCAGTTATGTAAGTCATATTTTCTTTTTTAGTGACTACTGTAGCAGTACCATTTGAGGACCCATCTGTAAATACATTAAATGCCTTAGGAATAGGTTGATTTTTTATTACCTGTGGAAATATAATAGGATGATTAATACAAAAAGATAATATAGGGGACTTAGGAAGATGATTATCAAAATTTGCAGAAGTAGAGCATTTAGCTATAGCCCAATCATTATCATTGAAGCATAAGTATTCAATCTGTGATGATGAATAGGGAGTAATAATAGTAGCAGGGTGAATGCCAAATATTTTAGTAGAAGTCTTAAGTCCTTGAAGAATAAGTTTAGCCACCATGGAGGTATAAGATTCAATTATACTTTTAGGAGAGACGGGCAAATGTATCCATAATAAAGGCCCTTGTTGCCAAAATACTCCTGTGGGTATATATTGTGAAGAAATAATAATCAACATCAGCGGTTGAGTTAAATCAAATCTATCACAATGAGCTCCTTCGATGGCTTTTTCTACTAACTTTAAAGCTTTCCTAGCATCAGGAGTCAATGTTCGTGGTGAAGATGGATTAGGATCTCCACGAAGGATGTCAAATAAAGGTTTTAGTTGGCCAGTAGTGAGATTTAGTGTAGGGCAAAGCCAATTAATGTCTCCCAGTAGTTTTTGGAAATCATTGAGGGTGGTCAAATGTTCTTTATTTATTAAAATTTTTTGGGGTCTAACAAAAGTATCCATGATTTTAAATCCTAAATATAATATGGGAGATCTGGTTTGAACTTTTTCTTCTGCTATATATAATCCATATTTTTTTAAATTTTCTACCACATCACTGAATATATTAAATAAGATTTTTTGATTAGGGTGGGCCAATAAAATATCATCCATGTAATGTAGACACATGAGGTTTGGATATTTATTTTTAATGGGTTGGATAGCCTTGTCCACATATATTTGGCATATGGTGGGGCTATTAGCCATTCCCTGTGGTAAAACCTTCCATTGATATCTCTGATCAGGGCCATTATTGTTCATAGAAGGAACGGAAAAAGCAAACCTGGGGGCATCCAGAGGATGTAGGGGAATAGAAAAGAAGCAATCCTTTATATCAAGAGTAATAAGATGGAAATTTTTTGGAATAGCTACGGGACTAGGAAGTCCAGGTTGAGTAGGCCCCATAACTTGCATGGTTTTATTGATTTGTCTAAGATCATGTAACAATCGCCATTTTCCTGACTTTTTCTTGATCACAAATATGGGGGAATTCCAGGGAGAGGTGGAAGGTTCTATATGACCTGCTTCTAATTGTTCCTGAACTAATTGGTGGGCCGCTTGTAATTTCTCTTTAGATAGGGGCCACTGAGGGACCCACACTGGCTTATCAGAAAGCCATGGTATTTTCAAAATTATTTTCTCAGTGGCCCCGAAAAAAAATATCTTTTTCCTTTATGACAATGATTACTTTTAGGGTTAAGATTACTCTGTACTTTTTGATAATGAGTTCTTTTATGGTTAAGATTACCCTGTAGGTTTTCACATTTAACATCTGCAGGCTTGGTTGCAAGGTGTACTCCCATTTGTTGCAAAATATCTCTTCCCCATAAAGTAACCGGTAGATTAGGTAAAACATAAGGCTGAAATGTTCCTTTATGGCCTTCATCATCCTCCCATTTTAAAATTACTGCACTTTTATCTGGGAGGTTATTATATCCCCAGCCTCTTAAACTGGTTGAAGCTTTTTGCAGAGGCCAGTGCTTGGGCCATTGGCGTAAATTAATAATGGAAGAGTCAGCTCCAGTATCTATTAATCCCTCCATTTCTATTCCTTGGATTTTTATTTTACACATAGGCCTCCTTGAACAGTCTCGAACCCAGCAAGCCATGGGACTTGAGTCAGTGGAACAAAATCCTCTATTGTTCCCTTCTTGAGGCATACCCATTTTAAATGAATTATGTAAATTGGGAAGGAGAAGCAACTGAGCAATTCTATCTCCTTGATTAACAGAACTTATACTTTGGGGTGAGCTAAGCATTATTTTTATTTCCCCTTTGTAGTCTGAGTTTATTACACCTGGGGTCACTTGCAAACCTAATATGCTTTTAGGACTACGCCCGATAATAAGTCCTACAGTCCCTGAGGGAAGAGGTCCCCTGACTCCTGTGGGAATCAGTTGAACCCCCATTTCAGGTGTTAACACTATTCGGGCGGTGGAACAGAGGTCTAATCCTGCATTTCCTCTTGTTCCTCTGGCGAGGGAGTGGATGGGTAGTAGGGATTGTGTCGGGGAAGCATCTGAGTGGATGTTTGAGGATACTCCTTCTGCAATGCCCCGTACATTTGTGGGCCCCGGGGTATTGGGCCCCGTGCCCCGTTTTTTGAATTCCTGAACAAAGGATTTCCATGGATGTCAAATTTTGAATAGCATTTATTGGCCCAATGATTTCCCTTTTTACACCTGGGGCAGCGGCCTGGGGCACGGTATGAGCTTGATCTTATTTCTCTTTGGGGATTTTGCCTAGAATTGCCTGATTGATTATGATAATTTTGCCTGGAATATCCTGATTGATTATAATATCTACATTTAGCCTTTGTGAAATTTTGAGAGGAAGCACCTCTCATTGAGGCTGCAATCACATTTCCTGTGACAAAGGCGCCATTTATATCTTTACATAGTTGTATATATACGGAAAGATCCTTTTTAGTTCTCCATGGCCTGATGGCTGCTTGGCACCATTTATTTGCATTTTCATAAGCTAATTGAACAACTAATGGCATAGCTTGGTCAACATCTGCAAACACACTACCTGCAGTTCTCAAAAGTCGATCAGCAAAGTCGGCATACGGCTCATTAGGTCCTTGAATCACTTTTGACAAGCTACCTTGTAGATCCCCAGGTCCTTGTACAGTTTTCCATGCCTCTAAAGCAGCTGCATTTATCTGAGCATATATATCTGGGTCATAATCTGTTTGAGCCTGTAAGTCTGCGAATTGCCCTTCTCCTGTGAGCATGTCTATATTATAGTTTTCAAACCCTGCAGCCGCGTTTCTTTTAGCCGTTTCTATACAAAGTTCTTGGAATTGCGATCGCCAAACCAAGAATTGCCCCCCGCTTAATGTTGCTTTACATAGACTTTTCCAGTCTGAGGGGGTTAAGCTAAAGGTGTTAAGGGACTCCAGCATACTCAACGTGAAAGGAGCTTGGGGCCCATAAGTCATTACTGCCTCTTTGAGATTTTTTATTGTTTTGAAATCTACTGACTGATGCACACTCTGTCCATTTTTCTTTTCAAATGCTGGCGGTTCCCAATGTATCTGTGAGTTGTCCTCGAGAGCGCATAAGCGATCAGAAAGACTTTTTATTTCTGTTTCTAGGGTATGCAAATGCCTAGTAATACCCTTCATATTTTCTGTAATGGATTCCACCCATTGGGGAGTAGAGGACACAAGTGACTCCTCTGTCTGACGGACCTTTTTCTCGGTCTTTTTAAATTTCTTTTTCCTCATTTTCTCAGGATCACTTTTACTAGATTCCTCACCACTGCTAATTTCACTGACAGCAATATCCTGAGGCCCAGGTTCCAGTGAGAGCAAGTATCCTTCAGCTTTCGCCAATAACTCCTGAATAGCTTTAATAGCTTGGATTTTTGTCATTTTTGGGTCTCTTCTAATACTCTCTTTACTGGTCTCAGTTGGCCCAGTGGAATCTACACTTTTTTGATCACTTTCACTCTTGTCTATATACTCCTCACTGAGAACAGAGTCAGGTATATCAAGGAGTCTTTGCATAGCCTCTATCACTTGGGATTCAGTTATATTCGAACCCATCTTTAGAGAGCTTTCAGTTCTTACCTGTCCGCTCCGACGTTCCCCGTACGGGCCGCCACCTGTAGCCGCCTGAAGCGCTTGGAGCAACGGAGCCGCGGGAAAAACGTCAGAAGCAAACTGGAGACAAACAGCTTTTTATTCTGATAACTTTTCTCTCTGGTTCTAACAACAACTAACATACGCCAAACACACCACTAAAATGGCGCTGACCCGATCAGCAATTTCGGCCAAGTCACTCGAGATCCCGCAACAATCCCGTGAGACTACGGGTGGCGACAAAGGCCAAATCTCCACGGCTCATAGTCAACTGCAATTCAAGCCAATCCCCAAACAGGGCTCCTGCACAGCACTAACCCATGTCCCCAGCTGGGGCCTGCCTCTGTGGTGGAGTGCCAACCCAAGCAAAGGGGGCCCACCAGAGTGCCTGAACCCCTATTGTATGTTTGACAACTACTGAGACAACATCCTCCCACCTCTGAGGGGATGCTAGTGCTCTAAAAAGTCAAGTGTTTCTGCAGAAGTTTGTCCTATGCTCAGTTTGTCTCATATCAAGGATTCGTTTAGTAGAACTGCCTTTGCTGGGGTTGGTGATTGGGCAGCAAAGGAGAAAGCAGCAGAAGAGAAAGGCAAGGGTCAGAATAATGAAGATAAGTAATTGCAAGAAGAAACATTCTCCATATGGTAATCAAGTCTCTAAATCATGTCTCTATATGGATTCTAAATTATGTTGGATGGGTAAGATCTAAAGAAACTCAAATCTGTCATGGTGTCTAATTTTTTTTACAGTGAACATATTGCATTTAAATGAATACAAGAAACATTTAAGGTAGAAGGTATTAAATAAGGATGATATGCAAGTAAATCACAAAAGCCTCATAGACTCTAAATTCCTCCACTTCTATCTCAGTATCCATTTTCTGAAGAGCATCCTAAAAACGTTGAACATACACTACCATCAACCACCAATAACCATAAAGACCTCCCTTGCCTGGGAATTTCATGCAGTCAGGCCTGACTTCTGTCAATTACCCCAGATGCTAAACTAATTGGCTTGATACTCAGATAAAAGAATCTAAGGCAGGAAAAGCCCCTTCCTGTGACCAAAGCCATTAAACCTCAATTAGGAGATAGACAGGGAAGGTGTGGATGAGTCTGGGGGTAATTACTGGGCTCTGTCTGACAGCTCAGTTCCTGAAGCTTGGGCTGAAGCAGGTGATTTGGAAATCTGATCCCCAGACAGCTGTAGACAGTGCAGGCTGGCTGCTCTCTTCCAGCCAGACCTTCCTACCACTGTCAGCTTTCTGCAGTGTGTGGACCAGCTTATCACTGCCTGGTGACCCAGCCCAACCTGCTCCATGATGGCCAGGCACAGAGAGTAATCTGGGGCAGACATCTATAGACTCCAGCCCAGGAACCCCTGCTGGGGGAAAGCAGGGGTGAGGGTGGTATTCCTTGTTCTGGTTTAGAGCCATCTCTGGAAATTATTTTTTTTTTTTTTCTATGCTTCAGGTGAGTCAGAAACTCACCAAATCCTCCACTGTGCTCATCCTAGAGACTTGGGGAGACTCAGTAATGAGCCGGCCCAAGCTGATTTCTGGAGGCTTCCTGAGGCCAGAGTCATTCCTACAGCAAGTACAAGGATCCTACCATGCATGGTGTTAGGGGCTGCACTGTGTCCCCCCAAATTCATATGTCAATGTCCCCATCTCTGGTACCTCAGAATGTGATATTTGGAGGTAAAGTCTTTAAAGAAGTGATGGACTTAAAATGAGGTGGTTAGGGTGGACTCCTAATCTAATACACTGGTGTCATTATAAGAAGGAGGTATCAGGACACAGACTAACAGACACCAGGGGGACATATGCACAGAAGGACAATTGCATGAAGAGACAACAAGAGCGTGGTCATCTGCAAACCATGGAAAAGGCCTCAGGGGAACCCAACTGTGCTGTCTCCTTGATTGAAGACTTCCAGCCTCTAGAACTGGAAGAAAATGAGTTTCTTTTTAAGCCACTCGGTCTATAGTATTTTGTTATGGCACCCCTAGCAAATTAATACACCTGGGTTCAAAAATTCACCTAACATCTATTTGTTGAACATTTACTATGTCCCAGATATTGTTTCTATCCTAGTAATACAGAGCTGAAAAAGATAAGACTAGATCTCTGCTGTCATAAGAGCTTATATTTTTGTGTGTGGAAGGTCACTAACAAAGTGTGCACATGCACACATGCATTTTAGAGCATAAGAAGGGTTGTGAAGGAGACAGAACAGGGGGAGGCTTGGCTGCTTTGGATAGGATGTGCAGATGAAGGCCTTCTGGAGAGGTAATATTAGAACTGAGACCTGGAAATGAGATGATATTAGCCATGCAAAGATCTGGGGAGGAGAAGATGCAAGTCCTGGGGCAGGAATAAATGAATGGCTCCCAGGAACAGAAAGAAGGTGAGAAAAGTGGTTTGAGATTAATTTATGTCAACCTGAAGTGAGGACTAAAGTGGCCCAAAATATTCCTACCCTCCTCCAAATTGGCGAGCAACTTGAAGGTCATGAGTTGAAAGAGACACACGTGGAGATGACAGACACAGCAGAATTCTAGGATGGAATCTAAACTCCAGCTGTGTGGTTGGTCTAGAACAGTGGTTCTCACCCAGACTAGAACTGATGCCTCTTTAATGGCAAATATTTTATGAGATCTTTTCATTATCCTAAAATCATTGTAGATAACATGATCTATCTGAACATATCATGTAAAAAATTATATAGTGCCTTAACTGTAATCAAAAGGAAAGATTTACAAATGATTGTGATATGTCTCTATATATCACAAGGTATGTAGTTACACTAGAGGAGAAAATGAAGTAGCCAACTAACAGCAAATGGAATGACTAATGGTGATTTCTGGGATTGTAGGCTGATATTAAGTTTGGTGAATAAAAAGTTATTTTCAATCCTAGTTTAGGCCGTTTTCTTTCAGCTTTACAACTTGGTGTGGTAATGTCTTATAAATTTTGAGATTATTACCAAATTTGAGGAAATTTTCATCAATTTTCTTTTATTAACAAGCCTAAGATTTCCTGGCATTCCGGGTTTTCTGGTGCAATGACTAATCTTCAATGTTCTTTGAATTTCCAGCAATCAGTGACCACTACCCACATCCTTTGGGTGCTGGGCATCATAGGATACAAGCCTCCCACTGGAAAACCCCTAGCCCTAATCTGCATCACAGTGTCAGGTGACAGAGCACTGGGGGTTCTCTGAAAACCCATTCTGTGCTGGAATTAACTATATAATCATAACTTTAAAAATCTTTAGTTGACATATTTTTACTTACTTAGCAGTAGAGTACATTATTAGACCCGTATACAATGTATAAGGATCAAATCAGGGTAATGAGCATTTCTGTCTCTGAAGATTTGAAATATAGCATAACTCTCTGTAGACTGTGGTAACCCTACTGTGCTTTTGAATACAAGAACTAATTCCTCCTGCCCAGCTGTATTTACGTACTGGTTACCTAACCTCCCTTTCTCCATCCCCCTCTGATCCTTCCTTGCTGCTAGTGACCACTGTTCTACTCTCTTTCTCTATGAGACAACGGTTTCTTAGCTCCCACAAGTGAGTGAGAGCAAGCACTATTTGTCTTTCTGTGCCTGGATTATTTCACTTAGCATCATGTCCTCCAATATAATTGTACCCTAATGATATGTGGAAGTGCCTGCAAATCATTTAAGCATATCCTATTAAAACTAACCCCTAACTCAACTTCCCCTAAGCAGAATCACCAAAATGCCTGTGATCTGATGTGGGGGGAAGTATGACAGACTTAGAGTGGAAATAGAGTGTGGCCTTAATTAAATATCTTACTTTAGCACCATTTAAGAAACTGTCTAATCACGTGAGCACTCTGCTGGGCCCTCTTAGGCAGGCACAGCAGAGGCCTGGGGCTGCAACTTCACTAGCTTTACTGTACTGGACCTCTGCTGTGCTCAGTCTACTTGTGCTTCTGACCCAGTGCCCAGCAACGTCCCAACTCTGAATCCAAAGTTACATGTCCTCCATATCCGCCATGAATGCCCTGTTCCACCCTGCTGGAGAAAAATCTTACTGCTGTGCATGATGTTTCCCCTGCCAATTCTAGTATCTTGAACCTCAGCTAGCACTGAATGATGTTTGGTAGTTCGATAAGTCTTGAATTAGTCCTCCCTCTACTTCCCTAAACAGCTATTGTGAATATTCCTCAGTTTTTAAATACTTACCGTAGGCTGCTTTATATTTCATTCATTTTAATGCGACTTACAAATATATATTCTTTGTTTTTATACATTTGCATGTATGTACATGTATACAGATACTACACATATAACTGTGTACATAGTGTTTTTATGTGTATCTATCCTAACCTTGGATTAGTGGTAGGTTATCAACTTCCTGGTCTATTCTCTCCATTCTGATCTCTAAATCTCATCCCGACTTATTGTCGTGGATCCTTCAATTGCCTTTTTCTAAAACCTTCAAATATTCTCAATCAATTGATTGTGGCCCCAGCCGACAAACTCATAGTTCTCATGATGACTTTAATAAAGTCTTGATCTTGTATCTACTTCTGGTCACTTCCCTATTTCACTTTACCTTTATAGTAAAAATTCTTAAAAGGATGATCAATACTTATTGTCTCTTTTTCCTGACCAACAATTTTCTCTACACACAGTCAGACTTCCATCCTTTCCATCCCTGGGACTTAGACTCCTTTCATTAAGATCACTAGTTGCCAAAGGATCTTCTGGTTTCCAAATTAAAAGAACACTTTTCTCTTCAGTTTCCTTGACCTTCCAGAGCATTGATGTTTATTTTTACATATGTATTTGTTTATTTATGTATTCCCTACATTGTTTCAGAAATGATTTTAAAGTGTCTCATCCAAATACAAATTATATAAGAAGATAAAATAAAATTTAAGAAGTGTTTTAATGGTTTTTTCTCAACATTTAATGTATGTACTTAACAGACCTTAAAGGTAATCAATACAGCCAACACTTTGGATAATACAAGGACTTTAACTCCACCCAGTCCCTTCCATTTTTGTAACTTATATTTTTTTGTCCTTTACTTTACTTGATATTTTTAAATCTATAAATAGATACTATTATTATTTTCAAGGAATTGATGATTTATGTTCACTCACATAATTGTCAATTTCTTTGTACCCTGTTCATTTTTGTATCTCTTTCCTTCCTTCTGGAAGGACATTCTTATCCTTTATTTTTATTTTTCAATTCTGGGGATGGAACCCAGGGCCTCACACATGGTAGCACCCTACCACTGAGCTACATCCCCAGCCAATCTTTCGTTTTTCCAAAGTACATACTTTGGAGGTTTCTTAGGTAGAGACCTGTCAATGGCAAACTCTTAGTTTGTTCATATGAAAATTTTGTATCGTGTCCTCATTCTTGAACATTGGTTTTCTGGGTAGACAATTTGGATCCATTGCACTTTTTTTCTCAGCATATTGAATATCTTATTTTACTGTCCATTTTTGTTGAGAAATCAGATGTCTCACTGTTTCTTTTTTTTTTTTTTAGCCATTTGTTATAAATAGACAATCTATCTGTCTTTTTTATTATTTTAAATTTGTTTTAATTAGTTACACATGACAGTAGAATGCACTTTGATACATCATATATAATGGAGTATAATTTCTCATTCTTCTGGTTACACATGTTGTATAATCCCACTAGTCATATGGTTATAGGGTAATAATGTCATTCTACTATCCTTCATAACCCCATACCCCCTCCCCTTCCCTCACTCCCCTCTACCTAATCTAAAGTAACTCTATTCTTCCCTAGCCATAATTTCATTCTTCTTTAAGGCTGAGTAATATTTCATCATATATATGTACATATACATATATATATTTCATCATATATATACATGTGATATATATATACCACATTTTAAAAAAATCCATTTATCTGTTGAAGGGCACCTAGGTTGGTTCTATAGTTTATCTATTGGGTCTCACTGTTTCTTTATGAGACACTTCTCTCTGCATTTGAGATACACTCTTTGTCTGTGGTTCATGGCACATCACTACTGTGTCTTGGAATGCATCTTTTTGGAATTTGTTAGTTGGCCTAAAGTTAAAGATAAGTTTCTTCCATTGATTCTTGAAATTCTGTCATAACATCTTAAAATATTTCCTCTCCCTGAGTCTCTTGCCTCCTTCCATAAGTTTGATTAGCAATATTTTGGACTTTTTACTCTTTTCTCAAAACCCAGGCTCATTTGTTTCACATTTGAAGCATATTTATTTCTCTTCTTTGTGTGGTAATTCAGGAATCTGTAGTCTTTGTTATTGTGACTCAGTTGTCTATTGTTGCTGTTAATTATTGTTTCAGTGCCACATTTTTTATTATCATATTTTTCCTTTTTTTTTTAAAGCTATGATTTTATATTAAACCTATCTAAGGTCTGAGTTATGGGTCCAGATTCTTCCAGGAGTCTTTTTCTCTTGGAGAGGGGTAGTTTTCCCTTCTTGCTGAAGAAAAATGGGTCAAAGTAGATAAGATTTTTGGCTCCTTTCTTCTGCTGGATGGTTTACTTATTTTTCACTTTTAAACTACAGTATTCACATTTTTGCAGGGTTTTTTCACCTTGAGGACCCTCCATGGCTATTGAAATGAAACACTCATGGTCTCGGAGTTCCATAGATGTTCCTCTGGGAAACCTTCTTGCCTCTCTATCCACACCTTTGTTATGATTTTGTTTCAGAGGATTCCTTACTTCCCTACCAGTTCAGTATTTTACTTAATATTTGGTCCTCCAGCATTCGTTTTTAGAAGGATTGTTCAGGATGTCTAATTTAATTACAAAAAATGCAAGACTCTCTCTATATATTTTCCCCCACCCTTGGCTTAGGACCCCAATGATTTTCCTTTCCCATTCTGGCCATCTTTTTTAGCCTTCTTCATTGGTTCCTCTTTTCTTCTCATCACCCAAAGGGCAGTATCTTATAGTATGCTATTCATTACCTCTTCTAATCTGCTTGGAAAACCTACCCTGTTCATGCCTTCAACTACCCACCAAACACCCAAATCCCCCAAGTTATGCATTGTATATCCAAATAAATCCCAGAAGCTCTGAATCTGTAATTATTTTTTAGGTTGTACTCATGGCATCTCAATCTCAATGTGTTTAAAGTTGACTTAATCACCTTCCTCCTACCTTCTTTTATTTTTGTTTGGGAAAATGACGGCAACATTCATCCTGTGAACTAACATAGAAACACGTGAAGCATTATAGACTCCTTCCCTCCCACATCTTCCCCATGCAATTGATCACAAATTCTGTTGATTCTATCACCTTGAAACCTCCCAAGCTTACTCCATACCACCACAACTCCCACTACTTAATTAATGGAATGGTTCATCATTTCTCTCTTGGATTGATGTTGATGCCTCCTCAGCATCTGCCATCAATTCACCGTCCATGCTGGAGTCAAAGTAATCTCTCTAAAACACATATGTGCTCATCTCATAACCTGCCCCCTTCCCCTACCTAGAATTTATCAATGACTCTCTGTAGTCCACAAGATAAAATTTGCATTCCAAATTCATCTCATTCTATCCCTCCTTTACCCAGACTGGAGCCAAATTGAAATATTTGCAATTCCCAAAACCTATCATGCTTTCTCTCAGCTTTATGACCTTGCACACACGGTTTCATTTGCTCAGAATTTTCTTCCTTTTCTTCTTTGCCCAGATTACAGATTTTCACTTAATAGACAAAATGTATATGTTGCTTTTTCAGAAATCCTCTAAGTCTTCCATCTTACTCCACTCTGTCAAGTACCTTTTCTCTACACCCTTGATACATTCATTCAAAAAGCACATATTCAGTCTGTACCATCTTCCTACCTTCCTATTTACCTATCTACCTACCTACCTATCTTGTAGGAACTATGGCCCTTTGTTGGGCATAAGGAAATTAATAAAGGCAGGAAACAACTCATATTACATTGCAGTGTAATAAATACAAAGAGGGTCAAGACCACAGTGAAGGTGAACTGGATCAGTCTTTTCTGAACAGATAGGACTTTGGGGGAAGCTTATATATAAGTTGGTGTGATTGCTCCCTCTTCTGGTACCCTCCCCTTTGTCTCCTACCGGCCAAACGCTTATGTATGAAAGAGACTAGCAGATGCTTGGTTATAAAATTGTCTATGTTCATAACTTTCTATAGTTTAAGTAAGTCTATCCTCTGCCTGTTTCTGATGTAGGAGATATTAAGAAACTGAGCAATTGTGTTCATATGTTTTAATATTGCTTATCCAACCTTGGGAAAATAAGCACATCTGACCCAACAAGACTAGAAAAGACCAAACTCAAGAGATGAACATGTACCAAGCTTTATTTTTAGAATTCAAAAATATATATATTCTTGTTTTATTCCATAAAGACACTGTGGAAGTTTATGAAAACATGTACTGTTCAATGGGATAAAATATATTATCAAGGGAATGAAAGCAGAGGGAAATTAGAAAAGGAATCTCATAAATCTGGGATGAGATTAGTACGTGGAAGTACTAGAAAAAGACCACAAATTTTATTCTAAGCTGCTTAACAGCCAAAACAAAGAAGGATCATGATTAGTCACAGTTCTCCAGAAGAAAAATAAAGCAAAACACTTGTTCAGAAAGGAGCACAGTTTTCTGAAAACTGATTCCCAAGGAATTTCTCCCATGAATGCAGAAACTGCTGTGTGATGTGGTGGGCAACGTTCTTAACATGATCCCTTCAATAGCTACAATCACAGACATAATGAATCTGCCTCATAACATCCTTTGTTGTGGGCAGTTGGCGTAATGCCAGAGAACAAGTCAGTAAAGCTGTTCTACCAGGACAGAGTTTCTGTGAGGCACCAAAAATTCTAAGATGTTAGAATCAAACAGCTGAGGATCTAATCCTGCTTCAGTGAATGACAAGATGTGTGAATTCACTTCAATTACTTCCCCTTCCATAGCTTGATCATCTGTAAGAACTATGATGATCATACTCACCTTGTGCTTCAGTTAAAACATGGAATATCTAATAACAGCAGTAATCAGCATCACTGAACTCTTATACCAGGCCAGGCACTGTTCTGAACAATTTAGGAGGGTTCTCTGATTTAATCCTTATAATAGCTCCTTTCCATGGATACTGTTATTCTCATTTGCCAAGTAGGAAATTGAGATCAGAGAGGTCAGGTAATTTGTCTCAAACCACAGGCAAGGAAGAGGGGAGCTGAGACAACGGCCCAGGCATACTGACTGTGGAGTTCCTGGACTTAAAGCATTCTGATCTATAATATTGCATGACTCTGAGGCAACTCTTGATAAAAAATCATTTCTCACATCCAGATTTTTGATAGCAAGTTCATGTTAGCATTATCCTACAATAACCTGAAAAGCAGATTTTTCTTCATGGGAAAATAAGGTGAGATCCTTTTGCTTTTCTAAAGGTAGTTTTCTTATGTTCCTCTAATAATTACAAAAACAAAAAAATCAAGGAATCTGACAATCTGACAATACAGAGAGAATAAATGGTATGGTACCTCTTATAGCTTTAAGACAAGAACAGTCAATCCTGGGTTCTGTTTACTGTCTGTGGCAAAGACAGCCCCTTGCTGTCCACTCACCTCGTTTATTCAGTTGACAGACAGCTGCTGGCTAATTGGCCTGCTGTATCACCTCCAGGGCTGGTTTTCCAGCACTGAGTCTGGCAGGAGGTCTTAAACAAAGCTCACCCAGCATGGCTTCTGCCTCACCACTCTAAAAATAGAAAGCTCAAGTTCTGCAGCACTGAGGAGCTGAACATCCAACTAGTCAATGGTTGGAAGATAGGTCTGCTGTCTCAAGGGTGACTTGTGTTTCCTATTAAACTGGGGTTGAGATGACAAGGGCAATCTTTTGAGCACCAGAGTTTGGACAGAATGCCACACGGCTGCTATGTGAAGGACCAAATCCTGGTTATAAATCATAGTAACAACAGCTTGAAACTGAGCTATCATTGACTCTTAAATCTCCAAAGTGTGGCCTGGGTAAACCATTATGAGAAATCCACCTTCTCAGATATAAGAATTCCATGCCCCACTGCTTAAAGAACACCTCCTTATAATCCATTTCTTTGTCTCATTCAGACTTTTTTTTTTCCTGGAATTTTCCTTCAAGCTCTGTGACTTGATCGAGGGTTAAAGAGGATTCCATACCCCAAATTCCATTGGCAAAAAGTGGCAGCATAGCAGAGAGAGTCACTGTGGACCTGTGTGTAAGTCTGCCTATCTGGGTCTGCATCCTGGCTTCTTCCTTTACTTGGTTGCATAACCTCAGACAGAGCATTTAATCTCCATGGGTCTCATGATCTGTAAAGCATGGGTAATAAAAGTAGCAACTTCACAGAATGATTTTGAGAATAAAATAAGATAATCCAAATGAAGCATTTAATATAGTTTTTGAGAAAGTGCTTGATAAAGGATATTTTTATCATGAAGATAATTAATATCATGTACTAGCTGGGAAGATCCTACCATAACTCTAATAGAGGGACTTAGCAAAGAAGTGGAACAGAGCCCACATTAATTTTAAGAATCCAAAATGATTCAAAGGGTAACAAAGGAAACTCAGTTCTATTCAGGAATGAAATACTCTATAACTATGTTCCCAAAGGAAAGGCTTTTTCATTTAGCTTTTCTCTTTTCCTCTATTCATGTACCTAAAAGAAACCCATCCTGTTGGCCCCATCCATTTACACAAATGCTGGTTTTTCTTTCCTTACACAGGCTCATGAAACAGACTTCTACCATGATGAAGACAACAGGGAACAGCTATCAATGCTAATTACCTTGGTTATAATCTGAACGAACTATGAAAAATTGATAACAAATCAAGAACATATCAGAAGGGCACAACAAAAAATATAACTGTCATTGGAGAGAAAAAATAGTACATGAAAAAGAAGAAAACTAGAAAATAATTTTACCAAGTAACTTTGGGAAGACTTAGAAGATGATGTCAGCTGAACCAAGAAGAGATTATAATGACAGAGCATCAATCAAAGAATAAAAGGAAATTTAGAAGATTAATACATTAATCATCTGGTTACCCCATCCTGAAAACTAAATAAAAGAAGCCAAGTAATAGAATAGACGTGAATGAAAAACATATTAGTGATATAAAAAGTAAGTGCAAGAAATTTTACAAAACATAAGGCAAAAATAATTGGCAAACCATTTGAAGAAACAGAATGCAAGATAAAATCAATAACAATTTAGTACCTGGGAATAAAAATTATAGATTATTTCAACAAAACTTTGGGAATAGGAGAAGTAGTTGAAGTATGTGGTAATATTGTATTTTTCAGGAGGGATGGGTAGGAAATGCTGAATAATTGTCCATTTTGTTTGAATGTGTGTTGAAATGTAGTGAATTAAAATTTACATCTAATTATTAGAGACATCCAAGTAGAAGGTGTAACATTAAAATCTTTTGAAAGAAAGAAAGAAAACAAGAGAAGTAGTGTAACCTGAAGGTTAAGACCATGGCCTCTAGAAAAAGATTGCTAACATCTGAGTCCTGGTTTGCCCATTTACCTCTTATGGGGCCTTGAACAAGAAACTGAACCTTATTAAGCCTCAGTTTCTTCACTTGCAATGTGAATCATAAGATTATCTTGAACATTAAATGAGGTAAAACCCAAAATAATGCTGGGAACATAGTACATTGTAATGTATATATTATATTACAAATTATATCAACTACAAAGAAATACTAATACATTCTATAAATGCAAATCAATAGATGGATATTCTCTGTCTATAATACAATAAAATCAGGTGTTGAAAAAAAGCCAAATATTATAGCTGTTTACAAATACATAAAACACCAAAAAACAACTAAAGATAAATAAGAGATTATATTAGAATTACAAATAGATTGTAAATATAAAACTTACAAATATAATTATAGATGTATGCAAAAGAAATCATCACATGTATATGAAGCTATAAAATATTCATAAATATCAGCTATTAAGACTATACTTGGTAGGGAAAATAGCAATGAAAATTATTTTTTCCTTTTATTTATTTTATTTGAGACAGGTCTCACTGTGTTACCCAAGTTGGTCTCAAACTCCTGGACTTAAGTGATCTTCCTACCTCACCCTCTCCAGTGCCAGGATTATAGGCATCTGCCACTGTGCCCACCCGTAATAACAACTTTAAATGACAGTTGTAAGCCCAGACATATCAGAAATTATAACAGTTATAACTATAATTATGCATATAATTATAATAGTGTACAACATAATGTGAATGAGTTAAATTTCCATGTTACAACAGAGTCCTGAAGTGAGTAAAGATGTCAAAACCAGACATATGCTACTTACAGAGATCTACCTAAAATGAAATGCTGTCAAAAAATTGAAAATGGCTAAAAAGGATATACCAGGGAATGGTTAAAACCATTTGTACTGGACAAAATTTAAAAATGAAAAATATTAAATGAGTTAAACAAGAATATTATAGAAAATATGTACATTCATTAACTCATTGTCATCCTTATTTATTTATTGAGCATCTACACTGTGCCAGGTGCTGTAAAAGTGCTGGGACTACAACACTAGACAGACGTATTTCCTGCCCTCAAGGAACTTAATTATAGTGAGAGAAAATAATAAACTTATGAATGCAACTTATAATTGGCAGTGGTTTGTAAGAGGCCTAATAAGGAGATAGCTGAGATGGCGGCTAGCTGAGAGCCATAAGAGGTGTTTCAGTATTTTCACCTGATATTCATGCATTTATCTAAGAATATTTCTATGCCCGTGAACACTATGTGATGCACCTGTAAGTTTGAGCTGTTGACACGTGTATACTTGTTAAGGCAAAAAGTATTTAACTGGGTGAGGTTGGCTTGAGAGGGTGGTTGGAGTTGGAGAGGTTGTTGGAGCCGGAGAGAGAAGTTAGAAGAAGCAAGAATAAAGAGCCTATTCATTTTCCGGTCTGCTTCCAAATTCTTTCCAGCGGTATCTTAGGCAGGCGGCGATAGCTGCAGGCAGCAACAGTGGTTAACAATAGAAGTAATAAAACAGGTCAAGTAGGGTGGGAATGATGGAGGCTTCTATTTCAGTAGAGTAGCAGAGAAACCCCTTCTGAGAAAGTGACCTGAATGGAGTGGGCAGGTGGAGTGACTGACAGGTAAGGATGGGTGGGGAAGTTCTCCTAGGCAGAGTAAATGGTGTGATGTGTTCTCTGTACTCAGTGTGTACATAGTACAAAGGCCCTGGGTCGAGAGCAAGCCACCAAAACAGACTCAAATAGACAAAGCAAAGGTGTCATAAAGGAAGGAAACATCCAGAAACACTGTGTTGGTGAGTTACTTAAACACTACCTCTCAGAAATGGATAGGCATAGCACAGTATGTAAATTTAAAAGTTGAATTAATAATGTTGATTAAGTACATACCTTGTTCATTAAAAAATAGGAAAAAAAATCATTTTTCTAATAAACTTGGAATACTTTTTAAGAAGTAACACCAGATTAGTCACAAAGAAGACAAATTCTGCAAATGCAAATCAATAAGTGGCTATTCTCTGACCATAGTACAATAAAACTAGGTATTGAAAAAAAAAGTTATATCTGTTTACAAATATACAAAATATTCTCCTAAATAAAACTAAAGTTAAAGAACAAATTACATTAGAATGGCAAATAGCTTAGAACTGTATGCAAATGAAATTACCACATGTAAAATATATGAAAATATACAAAAGCAAGTCAATACTCCAACAACTATGTGTTACTTAAGTACTTAAAAAAAAGAATTAAAATAATTAAATGTTCAATTAAAAATGTAAAAAATAAAGACAATAAATAAACCTGTAGAGAGCAAGTGAAGAGAGTTGATAAAGATAAAAGCAGAAATTAATGAAAGATATAACAAGGAAAAGGATAAAAAATTATAAAACCTTCAACAAAAATAATTTTTTCTTAAAAAAGGTCAATAAAATAGATAAATATTTAGCCATTTAAAGATAAATAAACACACAAGTCACATTATAAATCAGCAAAGGGAAAATAAGCACAGATATACAAAAAGATTTTTATATGAGAGAACATGCTTATTTCTTTTACATCATTAAATTTGGAAAGTAGATGAAATTGATTTTCTTTCTAGGAAAATATAAAGTAAGAAACCTTACCCCAGAAAGTGGAAAAAAAAAAAAACTAAAAAGAACAATAATCATAGAAGAAGTTGAAATGGCTGTGAGAGACCTGCAAAACTCTGTAAAATTTAAGTAATTTTCCTTGGAAATGTTATCAAACATTAAGGAATTGTAATTTTACAGAGCATGGAAAAATACAAAACATTTCTATCTCATTTTTCAGGACGAGCTTTATTTATTTATTTATTGTAGTACTGGGCATTGAACCCAGGGGTAACTACCACTGAGCTACTACATCTCTAGCCTTTTTTTTTTTTTTGAGACAGAATCAGGCTAAATTGCCAAGGCTGGCCTCAAACTTGTGATCCTCCTGCTTCAGCCACCCAAGATGCTAGATTTCAGATGTCTACTACCACATACCCAGATAAGATTAGCTTAATTTTGACACTAATACTGAGCAAGAGGAGCACTTAAAAAACAAACAAACAAAACAACTATAGATCAAGGCACTCATGTTCATATATGTAAAAATCCTAGATAAGTACATGCAAATAAAATTCAGAAGCATTTAAAAAGAATAACACATCATGTAAGAACTGTACAGCATAAGCAATCTCTCAATGAATGTTTTACATTTTCACATTAAAAGAAAAAGAAATGACAATTTTATTAGAGACCCAAATGCCTGCCTAATAAATATTCCTAATAAGAACAGACAGAGATCACTATATTTATTTTGGTCAAGGCTACCTAGTAAACTACTGCAAACCTCAAACTAAATAGTAAACTTTTAGTTTCACTATTTATGGAACTTTTCAATTTTTCTATTGGCAATAAAAACAGGACAATGCATGGGAGACCACCAAAATGACATTTTTCAAGAGTCATTTGTTGATCAGAGAAGGAGAAAATTGTTGCATATTTCCACAAAACATGATTATTCCAAGCATAACTTTGAAATGAGACTTTTACATACTTTTTAACCAAAGCAATTACCTTTGTGACATTGTTAAGAAACATTTCCTTCTAAGGAAAGAAAACTATTCTTAGGCAATGCACAGTTTTCTTTTATGTAATTGTAAATTTCTAGACATATTCTTATGAAGCCTAGCTCATAGATCAGGAATGATATTGACTGAAAAATTTAAGTTAGCTTGAAGGACATGTTTTATTACAGGAAACAATTCAAATACATTGCTATAGTTTAGATGTTCAATGTTCCTCAGGCTTGTTTCCCAGGGTGGGACTTATTAAGAGGCAGGGCTTAGTGGGAGGTCCTTAGGTCTTTGGGGGCATGCCTTCAGAGGAGATTGTAGGACCCTGGCCTTTTCCTCTTCCTTTTTCTTCCCCTCCCCTTCCCTCATCTTCCCTCCTCTTTCTTTCCTTCCTTTCTTTTTTTTTTTTTTTTTTCTTTCTTTCTTTCCTTCCTCTGGCCACACAGTGAGTGATTTTGCTCTGCCATGTGCTCCCACCATGATGCACTGCCTCTCTACAGGCCCAAAGGAATAAGTCCAACTAATCATGAACTGGAACTTGTAAATGGTGAGTGAAAATAAATGTTTTCTCCTTATAAGTTGATTATCTCAGGTATTCATTAAAGTGACAGTTGACTAACACATGCATCATTAGATGTTTCTTTGGGCTTTGATGTAATATGGAAGCCATGCAAACTGACAAGGAGGATAGGAAATAGAGCCTAACAAGTCAAGGTCTCTTGTGGGGAGTTTTGAGAACCAGCAAAAGCTTTCAGGGAACTAAGAATTTTTTGACCTATAATTGAAGAAGGGTTAAACTGCTTCTACCTAACTGACTCACGGGATTAGTTGACACTCTATTTCCACCATGAAATATAACTTCTGAAACCCAAGGCATGATGGACTCCTAGGTAGTGGGCTGCTCTTCAGGTTGATGCTCTCTCATCAAGTGAATTCAATGCTTCCCACAAGGTATTTGTATATATTCCCAAACATGTTTGTATCTGTAATTGCTATTGAATTTGTGCAATTTAATTATAAAGCATGTAAAGGAAGTAAAAACAATAATGTAAAATAAAATTTTTGTTCCTATAAAAATAAAGTTGCAAGTTTGGAAAACTTCATCAAGATTCATGGCTTGTACATTCTAGATATTAGTGTCTTGCCAATCTGAAAATTTTATAGATAACTAATTCCAATATGTTATGATACCTCCTTACTTTATCCATGTTATTCTTTACAGGGAGAAATCATTTTTTCCTTAAAAGTTGGGATTTTATTTTGCAGAAGTCCTTTCCCACTCCTATATCTCAAAGATATACTCCTCTACAAGACTGGTTATATAAATTGCCAGCCCCATGAAAAATGAAAACATAGAACCCTTTGTTAAAAATCAGTACGAATTTTAAGATGGCAACAATAAAGAATTCAACCAAGCTCTAGGCCCTCTCAGCTCTGTTTTTGTGGTGTCCCACACCCATGATGCTGGCTCTGTTCCTATAGCATCTTCTATGAATATAATGGTTTTACTTTTCATATTTAAGATTTTAATTTGCCTGCAATATGCATCTGTATAAGATGTTTAATAAGGGTTTAAATATCTGATTTTCTCCACATCATCTGTCATCTAGGAAGCAGCCTATTCTTTACTTAGTATTTCATGGTACCATCCTTATCATGACATCCATGTAAAACTTAATACATGATAAGGATGTGCTCTTTTTTTCAAAAGTGTATATGTATTTAATTACTATAGCTAGTTTTCCATTTTTTCCTTTCTAAGTTGCATTTGTTATTCATGGATCTTCATCTTTCATATACAATTTTATAATAAGTTCATTACCATTAGGAAACTCCAGCAAGAATTGTAATAAGGGGTGCATTAAAATTTTAGATTACTCAAAAATAGATGCACTTTTTGCTTGTTCACTACAAACTTGCACTGTTCAGGTAAGGAAGTTTACCCACTTCCTTGCTTGTTTGTGTTTCTATTTAATCAGATTTTAAAGATACTTTACTAGTGTGTTGATGTTTTCTCCAGAGGTGTTGTGTACTTTTGGATAAGTTATATCTTGAACATTTTATTGGTTTTAGTAAATAGCATTTTGTACTTGGAAACATATATTTCCTAATTAATTATTGGTAGTTTAGAGAAATGATATTGATTTTAAAAGACCAACTGTTTATCTCAGATTCTTTCGTTAGCTCTAAGAATTTGGCATTAATTCTGTTTGTTTTTCTTTTATGTAGATGACCCCAGTGCAAAATTCAAATTCTTAACCCTTGTTCAAAAAGCAGAAAAAAGGAAAGGTCTGCTACTGATACCAAAATACAAAGTTAGTTTTTCAGTGGACTCTATCTTGACTTGTCATGGAATTTCATATTTGTTATTAAATATTGAAAAGTAAAATCAACATTTTAAAGTATTAGCATGAATTTTACCATTCATCTTTATGTTATACAAATATGAGAGCATTTAACTTGTGTTCAGAATTGCACCATCTATGCTAATAATTCATATATTACCAGACCAGGGAAAATGGTGCACAAACCAAGTTTCTAAGTTGCATTTGATATTCATGGAACTTTATTTTTATATACAATTTTATAATAAGTTCATTACCATTAGGAAACTCCAATAAGATATTTTTATTTTACTGTTTTTATTTTACTCCTTAATTTGTGATGTGCATCACCCAACACCCAGTCTTCTGCTCCCTAATGAATAAAGAACTGAAAGGTGAAGAGATGATGGGCTCCTAATCTTTCCTTTTGTGGTGTCAGACTCCTCCATGTAAGTGACTGGCTGACACAGGGGAGGAGCATGAATATGAAAGACTGTGATAGGCTTCCTTGCTTGCTTGTGTTTCTTAGAACACCATTGTCTTCTTTTTGCATATGAAGGAAGTTCTGGTTTGAATATAAGCATGTTCTTTCCAGGCTCTCAGGACCCCACTTAGCCGTGGATGTAATACACCTGATATTGCTTTGAGTACTGCTCAACTCTGTGCATCCCGGGTCCACTCAAACTCTATGCCCAGGGGCATGGTGACCTCTTGTATGTAAATGGAGGTGCAGGGAACAAAGACACATGTGGCATGCTTCTCCTCTATTCATACACATGCTCCATTGCCCATCAGGATTCACTTTAAAAAAACACAAATTAAAGATAAAATTATTAAGAATACTAGTATGGGGAGTGATATTGGTTAAATTATATTGTTATATTGTGTGCATGTATGAATATTTAATAACAAATCCTATCACTATGTACAGCTACAATGTACCAATAAAACTGTGGAAAGAAATAATTCCACTATGATAGCAGAAGAGCATTAAACTAAGGCTAGGGTACTGTGTGACTGCAAAAGTGGAATGCCCATGAAGTTGGCCCTCCTGCATATAATGACTGCCATGAATGATAGTAATGTCTCCTTTTCCACCTTGATAACCTTCCTTTCTTTTTTTTATTTCATTATAAATGTTACCAGTGATAAACTACATATTTAATGGGTAACAAATACCTGATAATAGTAGCAAGGATATTTGCCATTCTGTTGTTGTCCCTGATCAAATGTGTCTAGCATTTCTGCATAAAATAGCATTTTTTGTGATATTTCAGCTATATGATCTTTATAAATCTTTCTATTTCTAATCTGGTGAGTTTTGAAATCATAAGTACAAGTTAAAGTTTATTTAATACTTTTTCTAAACCAATTAATAAAGCCATATGAATTTTCTCTCTCATCAATTAAATGATAAATTTTTGTTGTTAAATCAACTTTTCCTGTACAAAATAAAATTTATTTACTTCTGAGGTAATTAAAAAATGTATCACTGGGTTTAGTTGATACTTTATTTAGAATTTCTGTATATATGTTCAAAGTGAAGTGGGCTTATGATATTCTTTCCTATTTTTCTTCACTCAGGGTTGGACTCAAGACTTTATCAAATGAGCTGTAAGTTTACTAATTTCTGGAAAATTTGCATAAGACAAAAATAAACCGTTCACTGATAATTTGTTAGAGCTCATCTGTAGAGATGCCTTCCTCTGAGCATATTTTGGAGAAAAGGTCTTTAATTGCCTTTTGATTATCCTTAGTTCTTATTAAACTATTTATATTTTGCATTCTTCCTTTGTAAATTTTGCCATATCATAATTTTTCAGAAACTTATTAATATGTACATGTAATACTTTAAAATATTATTTTAATATTGGTTAAGCCTGTATTTCCACTTTTTACTTTTTGATATATTTTCTTTTATATAACTATTAGTTTTGAGAAGGATCTATTTTATTAATTCTTCTGAAGAACTAGCTTATTTTCATTAATTAATTCTATGACCTTTTTTTTCCAATTTTCACTGATTTATTTAACTAATTCTTATCTCCATGTTTTTAAAAATTATTTTCCCCCTTTATTTTGGTTAAATGCTTGATTAATGTTTTCAATATGTTAAATTTATGATACTTATTTGTAAAACTATGAATTTGATTTTTAATATTTTATCTTCTTTTCACACATCTTATGGTTTTCAAAACTGATAAGTTCTAAGTGTTTTGTAATTGCTGTTATGTAGTAAGTATTACTGCTTCCATCTAATATTTCTGACTCTCTTCCTTCTGAGGTCATGATGAAATTGCTTTTCTTTCTTTTTTTTAATATTCATTTATTTGCTTTCGTTGCACACAATGTGGTTTATTTTTACATGGTGCTGAGGATCGAACCCGGGCCACACATGTGCTAGGCGAGCGCTCTACCGCTGAGCCTTAATCCCAGCCCGAAATTACTTTTCTTCAAATCTTCTGAAGCTAGCTGTAGTCATGTGATTTGCTTAGGCCCTGTCAGTTTTGAACAGAACTGATAGGACTTCTGGGCAGAAATTTTAAGAGGGTATGAGTCACTACAACCTCTGTATCTGCCACAGCAAGTGAGGGAGTGTGAAAGTGAGACCTCTCTTCAACCTGGCTTTCTGGGTAAGGATGACTTAGAGAAGAAACCCTTGCCAGCAAGATGGGCATAAGATGAGATCAGATCAGCCTTTGTTGTTTCAAGAAGACTCAGATTTGGCAGTTACTCATTATCTCAGCAGGGCATAATTTACTCTGAGTGAAATGGCTTGTGATTTTCTTTTCATCTCAAAAATTATTTAGTTATATGTAGTTGTTAGGCATATGGGTTGTTTTTAAAGTCAGTTTATTTATTTTTTATGGTCTTAATATATTGTTTGTATGATATTTGTTCTTTGATATAATATTGAGAATTCTTTTATGTTTTAGTGCATGGTGAGTTTTGGTAAATATCCATGTGTGATGTAAAAAAGGTATATTCCCTGTTTATTGGAGTAGAGTTTTACATATACATATAACATGAACTATATACATATGTACACACATACAGTACATATACACATTAGTGTATGATGTGAATATATCCACACATATACACACATGTAGTGTATGTGTGTGTGTATACATACAGAGTGTGATGTGAATGTATACTATGTATACACACTGTTCATAGTTAATATTTGCATAATTTTTCAGGTCTTCCATGTATCAAACTATATATTGTCTGCTGGAGTCATGAGGTTCTGAGAGACATGTTAAAGTTTCCCATTTCAATTTAGACAGTTGTGAGTTCTGACATGTTGGCATTGTGTTGTCAGCTGTGCCTTGGTGTTAGTTGTATAATCCTGTTCTGGTTTATTTAATAACATTTTTAACATTTTCTTTGTCCCTTATGACATTGTTGCCTTATATTTTCTTTTATCAAAGTCTGTCACCCCACCTTTTCTTTTCTTATTTGTGGCTAGTATGTCTTTTTCCATTCTATTATTTTCACCATTTTTATCACTTTCATTTAAAACAGGTCCCTTGTAGGCATAAATTGTTAGATCTTACACAGTTTTAGCCTGCATGAGGATCTCCTTTTTAAACTTAGTCACTGCAATTATTATTATGACAGAACATATTTCTGCTATCTAGTTTCATATTTTTCAGTAAGTATTTTCATTTTTAAAATCCTGCTTGTCATTGGCTCTATTAAATTTTATTTGTCTGGTTTAAATATTACATAATTTTTTATTACATTATTTTAAATGATTGCTCTTAAGATGTAGTCTTATATTTAATTTCCTTTATAAATTTCTGAAGCTCATCTATCTCTGTACATCTATCAGTATGTATACCAAAGCAACTATCTTAGCCTATCTCATCTACCTTGGGAAAAGGCTTCCCTACCTATACAATTGCTTCATTATATTAATTTGTCTAAAATTTTAGTTTTGTTATGGATATCTTTCTCTCTGTCTCTTTTAAAAATTTGCCATTTAGACAAACAATTTGGTAATCTTCAATTCCTATATATTTCATAGCATTCTCTGACTTAATTTTTGTCTTTATTTGGATATTTTCTTTAATTTTGTAATTTCTTTCAAAGTACAAATGTACATAAAAATTCTTGTGAAGTCCATATGCCTGAGAATATTTCTTACTAACCCCCAAATTTAAATGACAAGTATCCTGGATATGAATGATACATATAATTATATTAAACATAAATGGGATAAATGTCACAAATAAAAGACTAAGATTTTAAACTAGATATGAAAAATAGCCATGTCTTACTTATAAGCTACATATATTTAAACATAAGAACAGAAAGATTAAAAAATTTAACAATTTACCCTTAAAAGTAAGAAATATTTTGAACTTCAATAGGATAGACGACAACATACAACAGCATGGGCAAAATGACAAGGACATTACCAATTCTGTAAATACCAATGCTTTTCAAAGAGAATTAAAATGCACAGGAAAGAAATTAATCTCTTTTCCCTAACAATTGTAGGTGAATAAATTAAGTTTCGTTGGTTTTAACCAATCTTCATGCCTAATATTTATACATATGCGAAGGAGTTTGGGGTTATAACTGTAGACTTTTATCAATTTTTGCATTGAAAGAAGCAAACTCCCTTGAGTGAAACAATTTAGAAAAAGCTAGAGTTTTATACACTGTGGCAAAGGGATATTGGACAGAAATGAAATAAAGTAGCTAGCCATATTTGTTTGTGACTTTTCTTCTCTGATATATAGATATATCACCCTCTGAAGCTACTTAACCAGCAATTTGATATTCAAAATTAATATAGACCTGATTGATTTCTGGTGACCTTTTAATTAGGTCCGAAACAATGAAAGAATTATATGAAAAGTGACACATACCAACAATTTCAGTAAACAAAAGAAAGAAACCCATTCCAAGAAGCAGACAATGAAGACTGAGACTAGGCAAGTGACATTTGACTCCTGGTCAAAAGTGAAACATGATTTAAACTTTTTCTTAGGACTAGCTTACCTCAGAAAACAGCTAGGTTTGGGAACACTGGTATGTTCTACAGAAAAACACTTCCAATTTATGAAGTGCTTCATGAAAGTATTCTCTCCTTTAGTCCTTGCAGTGATCCTTTGCAGTAAGCAAGGCCATAGAATTTTCATTTTACAGATGAGTAAACTAAGGCTTAGTGGCTTCCTCTTAGAACATGATTGGCAGAGTTAGATCTTGAGTACAAGTTCTTCTGCTGCCCTGCAGACATCTACATGCTGTCTTTGTGAAAGAACACAAGTGTCCTTATCAGTAGGCACATAAACACAAAATAGTAAAGCCTTAGTGACTGATTTTGGCACGTTGTTTAGAATGATGGAGAACAGACAAATGAGGGTTCAGAGTGTAAAATTACCTTATAAAAAATATTTGCCTGGATAATGGCCAGTTGGGGATTTAGCCATAGGCCTGTAGGAGGGCATGAGGAACTCCACAAAGGAAAAGGAAAGAATGAGAAGACACCACGCAACAGGGACAGCGTGATCCCAGCAAGAACTATTTTAAGAATCTCCTTTCCTGTGAGTCTTACTCCACAAAATTACAAAAGTTAACCCCAGAATACAGATTTTCAAATAGGAACACAGCTCCTTGGTTTGCTTTCTGACCTAGTCCTCTTCCACATAACTTAATTTGTCCAACACACAGAGCATAAAAGTTACATTTCTTGGAGCAAAACCATAAAAAATTTCTGGCCTTTCCCATGTGGTTTGTTTACTGGGTTATGGCTGTTTTAATCTTATCAGTTCTGCTCTGAAAAATCTTCCTGAAGTTTGTCTCTCAGCCGGCAGCTCTCCATTCCCTGCTACCTCATTAGTGTCAGAAATCTTGAGGTGAGGTGTTTGCCAAACTGAAGCTCTAAGAACAAAAAGGGGAAGGGGAGGGAAAAGAGAGAGGGAGAGAGAGAGAGAGAGAGAGAGAGAGAGAGAGAGAAAAGTGGGGAGGAATATGTGAGTAAGGGAGAGAGAAAGGAAGGGCAACAGAGAGAAAGAGATCCTAATTTTGTGTATATATACACATATTGTATATTTTCCCTTTATCCCTCCAATCCCTTCAAGAGAAAAGGGAAGAGTGCCTTCAAACGAAAGCAATCGAAGCATAAGTCATAGTCCTCAGGAGAACAAAAGAAAAAGAAACAACAACAAAAGAACCACACTTGTATATTATAGATAAAAATTACTCCAAAGACAGGTTTTGTGTCCCAGGATAGACTTGTTTCCCCTTGGTCTCCTGGGATTGAGGATTACTGCAGCATGTGTGGGAAGGAAGAGTCATGTATTGGGGGGTGGGATATGGACATGAGAGACAAGATGGGGACAGGGAAGGAAGAAAGAAAGAATTGTGGATTTCCATCTCAGTGGTATAATTTTGGACGGTGAAGCCACTAAGCACCAAAAAGATGACTGTCGTGGAGAAGCAAGAGTCCAGGTGAACATGCCCCTTGTAGCCAATGCAAAGATGAACAATAAGCAATAAGCAATAATTACTCTGCCTAGTGCCTGTGTGAGTGCACTGATAGGTGACCCTGGATAGGTCAGAACTGGAGCAAGCTTGCCTTGCTATCCTAGCAATGGCCAACAACTACATAGTTCTTATGATGTATCAGGTGTTGTTTTAAGGTTCTAAACACACATAAAAATGAGTTAACTCACTAATTCCCAATGATAGCCATCATGTTCAGTACTATTATTGCCCCCATTTTAAAGATAAGAAAACTGAGGTTAAGTAATTTGCCCAAAAGCATATGGGTAGTGAGAGGGCTGGGATTCAAACTTCAGTATCCTGACTCTAGAGAGGGAGGTCCTAACAGCACATTTTACTACCTCTCAGGATTAAATCAATATGTTTCTGACCTTGTAATTTAAAACAGTGAATAACAAACTTTCAGAAAAAGGGGATAATGATTAAATAAATTAACTTGTAATCAAAGTTTAAAAGGTATAAAAATTCATTTAAAAATATTTATTCATGTAGGAAAGTCTTCCTGAAATGGAGTCACTGTGAAATAATACACAACTTAACAACAAAAACTTTTATACCAACATCTGTATTATTCATTTCAGCATAGAAAAAAAATACTGGAGAGAAATAAATATGACACAATATTTACAATAGTTATTTCTAGGTCACAGAATCAATGGAATATTTTCTTTTCTTTTCTTTTTTTAAAAATATTTATTTAATTGCTTTAGTTGTACACAATGCAATGCATTTATGTTTACGTGGTGCTGAGGCTCGAACCCGGGCCGCGCACGTGCTAGGCGACCGCTCTACCGCTGAGCCACAACCCCAGCCCCTTTCTTTTCTTTTATATACTTTTACTATTTATCAGTTTAAAAAAATCTACATATAATGTTTATAATAAAGAAAAAAATTCACTGAGTAGGGAAACAACGTACTTGAATACTTATGTC
Organism: Tamias sibiricus; assembly: GCA_025594165.1. Lineage (NCBI taxonomy): Eukaryota > Metazoa > Chordata > Mammalia > Rodentia > Sciuridae > Tamias > Tamias sibiricus. The sequence goes on from CM046669.1 coordinate 53,721,960, forward strand.
TTCTTGCCCATTAAGCACATTCTGGGATAGGGGTGTCTCTGCTTATGCCAATCCCCTGCACCCCCCCCAACCACCCACCCCCACCCCGCCACTCCACCCACACACAACTTCTACCACTGTTCTGTAAACATTCACCTTGGCCATGAAAAGAACCTAGCTGAGAACTCTGGGAGGATAGACTTTTTTGCAATGATTTTACTTACTCCCTGAATTATGATGTTTTGAAGTTTTAGTTCTGTGAATCAGATTGCTGTTCACAAGCCAGAGGCTTTACCTAGGAATGCATTAAGGTATGCTTGATGATTTAATTGAATAATTGGACCCAACTGGTAAAAGGTAGATGATGTCTTTTTGTTTGAGCCAGGAAAAAAAAGAAAGAAAGAAAGAAACTTGAATCCTTTTAATGATAGAAATGTCTGTATCCACTTGTTCATTTATAAACAGATGAGTGGATTATCAATGAAAATACACCTCCAGCTCTTTGCACATTGATTATCATACAGCTATAAATACAGATAATCCAGTCTCAGATTCCCTACTGAGAAAACATCTACTCCACTGACCCTGTCTGTTGAATGATTCTTTCTAAAAGACTGACAAAAAATTATTTAAATATCCTTACTACTTATGGAATTTTCTTTGTAGTTTGTATTATCTGAATCCTTCTGGGGATTAAACGTGTTTTTCTCTTTTTTGTGTATTCAGAAAAAGTGTCTGCTATGGGCTGATCCTTTTGGCATTCACAGGTGAGCTAAAACATTAATTAATAGATTTGCACTATGACTCTTTTATTGAGAAGTTCAAATACAGAAACCTTTGGGATCAAATAAGACACAGCAGGATTCCATAATTTCCAAGCCTTCCACAGAATACTCTGACGTTTGTTTAATGACTTCCGTCATTCTCCAAATGACAACAGAGATACAAGTGAGGAAGAGAGAGGATGGAGATTTGTCTAGGGACAGGCTTATAGTCTGGAAGAGTATCCCCAGCAAACTGGATCACTTTTTACCAGGACTCAATCTGTTTACCTGCCCTAGATGGGTTGACATCCTGGAATAGAAAAAAAAAAAAAAAAAAAAGAAAGAAAGAAAAAGAAAAAGATCCTGGTCTGCAGAATTATTTTCCATTTACTGGTATGGTCAAAAGGGTCCCACGCAACCCCAGTGACCTAGGTCACCTTGACCAGATGTGGGGCCGGCACACCCCGCCTCCAAGCAGCCCGTGAACCTAAATTCTCAGTTTCTTTTGGGCCCAGAGGCATAAATCATCGATTTTCTATGAATTAGGGATTACTGCTAAATCGTGTGCTTTCTATTAATAGATCTTCATAAATGCTGCAGGTGCGACTGGTGCACCTCTTTGAAGTACAGCTTAATCATCCCCTTTCCAAATCCTCATAATCCAAGCCTCATAAAAAAACCCCAGGGATTATTGATTGAGGAGGCCTTGGGGATCCCTAAAGGCGCTGCACCTCAGACACCCGCCTGCCCTGGAGGTGCGGCTGCAGGCTGCACGTGGGGAATGCGTGCCAGGTGTGGTGCAGTCGCCAGGCTGGGGGCGGAGCCATCTTCTACCAGGCAGGGAAGGGGCGGGGCCGCTGGGAAGACCAGAGCCGACCCAGGCCTCTGCCTGTTATCAGCATTTTGAACCTCAGGGTGGGGATTTCTTCCTTATTAGTTGTCTTGGAAAAAGCAATAGTCTTTGGAGCTATAGTTTGAGACAAAATTTCTTACTTTGATTGATTAGTTATCATTTTCTGGAATTAAAATAATTAAAAGTATTTAAATTAAAATTTAATTTGTTTAATTAATTTCTTTACTGTTGTGATCTTCCCATGCCTCCTTTTCAAGCACTGTCTCTCCAGCCACCCTGCCCTACTTCTCAGGCCACTCAGGTCTATCTTCACACGGTGCCCCGCCCCCCCCCCCCCCCCATACTGGGGGATAGCTACTAATATTTCATGGAAGCATTCTACTCCACCAAGGTCTTGGCTCAAATGTCATATTCTCTGTGAAGCTTTCCACACTTCCTAGGTTGATTTGGTTAAGGTCCCCCTTTACTGTTGACAATACTTTGTTTATGTCTCTATTTTAGCACTCTTTATCCTGGGTCTATTGGTATAGTTGTTCATTTGTTAGATATATACCTTATCTGCTAGATTCCAGGCAGTGGGCTGGTTGCTGAAGATGCAAATAAGAATAAGATTTGGTGCCTGATTTTGAGGAAATCACAGGGTCATAAAAAATCAGAAGTCATGGGAGAAAATGTAGAATATGCTATGTCTTAATAAAATGTGATATGTGACCTACCATGGTGGCATGTGCCTGTAATCTCAGTGGCTCCGGAGACTGAGGCAGGAAGATTGCGAGTTCAAAGCCAGCCTCAGCAACTAGCGGGACTCTGTTTCTAAATAAAATATAAAAAGGGGGATGCTGCTGGGGCCGGGGCTGGGGTTGTGGCTCAGTGGTAGAGCACTTGCCTAGCATGTCAATAAATTGACAACTAAAAATATTCTTAAAAAAGGGCTGGGGATGTGGCTCAGTAGTTGAGTGCCTCTGGGTTCAATTCCCATAACAACAACAACAACAACAACAACAAAAATCTGTGGTCTTTGTTAGGGAGCCACTGGGTTTGGAGATTTGAGAAATGTCCTCCTGTTGGGGACACTCCACAGGGTGGATGTTACTTCCTTAGTGTTTGATAAATCCTATTGGAATTATTGGTGCAGTTGAAAGATAACTGCATCTCAAATTTCCTAGATTGGAGTCCCAAGTTGTGCATCTCAGAAGATGTACAAACTTAGGTGCTGTTTTAGTCAGCTTTTTTGCTGGCTGTGACCACAAGACTTGACATGAACAATTTTAGAGGAGAGAAAGTTTTATTTGGGGGCTCACTATTTCAGAGGTTTCAGTTCATAGATGGCTGACTCCATTCCTTCTGGCCTGTGGTGAGATAGAACATCATGGCCGAAGAGTGTGGTGAAAGAAAGCAAACCAGGACATGGCCACCATGAAGCAGAGAGAAACCAATAAGCTCTGCTCACAAAATATGTACCCCCAAGGAATGTCCTCAACGGCCCATCTCCTCCAGGCCCTACCTGTCTATAATCACCACTCAGTTAATCCCTCTCTAGGGATTAATGTATTAATTAGGTTAAAATTCTCCTAACCCAATCATTTCACTTCTAAACTGTCTTGCATGGTCTCACACATGAGCTTTTGGGGGACACCTAATATCTAAACCATAACAGTCACTCAAACACTCTATCCTCCTTGTAATAACACTGACCTTCTAGCCCTGTTAGCAGCAGCAAATGAGAAACTCCAAGCAAAAGTAGTTTGAATACTCTGAAGAGGTACTCACTGTGGTGATCACTGTTACCTGACTCTGCAGGAAACACCTTGAGTTAAACTATATGACCTGGAAACTTAAAACCTGGATTGGAGTTCAGACAGTCAACAAGGGACAGGAAGTTCAACTCCTTTACACTCCTTTGGAGTCTTGGCTGTCTCTATGTTTACATGGAAACCACAGAGATTTGAGATAACTGTGAATCCTCCTTGAAGAGTAATTTGCCAATTCTGTTTTGTGTAGAACAGAATTCATGCACAGATATCTGCACCTGCTTAGAAGAACCTTCCCAGAAGCTTTTCATGGTCTGTTAGAAATGACTCCTTTTGAACCCAGAATCAGACAGATAGCTATAGTTATAAGTGGGTTCTGAGAATTGCTGTTATGTTCAGATTTCTTCTCATTGCCTTGATCACTGTAGTCAGGAATGACCAATAACCTGTCAGTATGAATCAGTGAGTAGATAAATCCATCATTGGTTCAGGCAGCTTTGCATTGCACCATAGTGCTAAAAATCACAAAATTAATCAGCTGGTAGAAAGAACCCTTGGAGGTGAATGGGTAGAAGCAGATGTGAATAGAAAGGAATGCATTTGGACAGGGATCTATTTATCATTGCACCTTAAGTGCTTTGTGGGCCTATAAAAATATGGTATGTGTGATAGAGTGGAATGTGAGGGGAAGGGAGGCAAAGCCTTCCAAGGTAAGATACACAGTGCTTTTCTTCTGACAGTAAAATCCACTCAGATGAAAATGTATTTGGCAAATTTTTTTATTATCCTTCCCGCATGGAATGGTGTTTGCTGGAATAGGTCATATGTGATGAGAAATAAGACCCCATTCTGCCTGTGAAAAGAAAAACAGTTTTTTTTTTTTTTTTTTTTTTTTTCCTCATGAATACAGGTACTCCTCACTGATTCAGTGAGATGCTGGGTTTAGCCTGCATAGTTTATTGGCCCCTAAAACGTGCCTGCAGCATGGAGGTGAAGCTGAGAATCCAGCAGCTGGCCAGCTGTGAGGGGTGCTGTGGTGTGGAGCAGCACAACCCAGCTGGAGTCTGACAAACATCTTTCCACTTTACCTCGGGTGTAGACATATCTTTGACAATACGTCTACTGGCTTTTGATAAGCTGTTCCTATCCAGTGAAACAAAAGAGCAGAAAATATGTCCACAATTCCCTTTGGTTCTGAATCTGAAAGTTGAACTGACCCCATCCTCGTGGTTGGAGTGTATTTGAATACTATGTATGAACTGCCCTCTACCCTTTAGTTCCTTACTCCCCAAACTGAAAATTTAGGGGCAGCCATCTGTACCCACTCCCTCAATAATCCCTATATTTTCTTCAAGTTAATTTGCTGGTCACAAAATGGTCTGTCCCCGAGATATACATTTTTTATTCTGAAGTTTGCAATATAATTTGACTTTTGAATGTTTGTAAGTATGTTGTTACATTGCTTTAAAAAGTTAAATAAATGATAGCAAGCAACCACCCATTGTTATAAATTTTACTCATCCTTAGCTTCAAGTAAGATACCCTATTATTGTTGCAAACTCTGGTACTTGTTCCTTTTTTGGTTTGGAGATTACTTTTGTTAGGAGGAAGGATTTTCTGGGGCACCTACCCCTGGGAGGGGCTAGTCACCACTAAGACTCTTACCAGAATGAATGAACTGCCTGCCTCCCCATTAATGAGATGATTAGGTGGTACTCGTTTTGAACTACACGGAATATAGTAGAATTTATAAGCCTTATTTCCGTTGGAGGCCAGGCTATTGACCACCCAGGGAGGGGACTCACACTGGTAGTTTCCATGTTCCCTGGAGTGCTCTCTGACAACAACAGATCCCTAGGGAATCTCTTAGCAACCCTACTGTAAATCTTTTCTGTAGGAATCCAGGCAGGAAGCACTGAGATGTGTTGTCTCAGGAAAATAAATAAAAAGAAAATGAAATGTATGACATCTTCATGTGGCAGTATATTGTGATTCCTCATGTGCATGCATTTTTTTAAAATAAAGAAATAACTAAAAAGAAAAATCCAATAAAAATCCATAGGGTTCTTAAACACTTGGAATTTTTCTCCTTTGAATTGCCTGTAGGGATTCATTTCTCTTTCACTGGTTTGCCTTGAAAGGTGAGCAGCTCAAAGTACTCATTTAACTTCCTGATACCATCCGGGAGTGCTTGCAGTCTTTCCGCTAACACGCTAATTAAGGACCTATTAGGATCCTCAGGGGAACTGAGCAGCTCTCTAACACCACCCAGGGCCATCCGGGAGGGAGGGAGGGCTCCTATGAGTTGTTTGCCCCAAGTCACCCAACAAAGGTGGCAAATTCCCAGGGAAAGTATCAAATAAACCTGTTAATGAGGCAAACACTAGGAAAGAGGTTGAGGGAGGAGGGGTATGGCAGGCCCAGAGGCTGAGTGAACTCAAAGGAAGTGCAGGATTTATTTATCTGGCTCTTAAATGAGTGTTAATGTGAGGATCTCTCCTCTCAGTTGAAAAACACTTTCAAGCTCAATCTTCAACTACACTAAGGAATCTCAGATAAACCTAGGGCTCTGGAGTTTACATTTTGAAGGGCGGGGGGGAGGTAAAAAGGCAATCTGAGCAGCATAATTAATACTTTTATATGTGTTATGATTGCATAGTTGTCGATGTTGGAATTTTGTCTAAATTGAGCCCTGAGTTAACTGGAAAAATCTTAGATATTAATTGATTAAAACTCTTCATTTTCCAAAGGAAGTTGTACATTCATTGTCAAGGAAATGTGTAAATTCATACAGATGAACGTACATATAGTTAAGAAATGGACATGGGCTAACCCCGTGCCATTGTGCTACAGTGATATAATTCCTTCCATATGATTTTGCATTTTCTGTTTGTCCAGATTGTTTTTAAAATTCTTCTTTCCTCTGCCTTGGTCAGCCCTGCCATCTTCATTACTTAGACTATAGAGATTTGAAGAGCTGCCAATGTCCTATCTTCTTGTCACTACAAAACCATTAGTTCCATTCTGCCCTGGCTGCTGTTTTAGAAGTTGCTCTTTCTATTTCCATTCTTTAAACAATTAAACATTTTAGCATGCCTGTTTAACTTTAAAAGTGATAAGGTTCATCAAATATCTTTGCCTTCATTCTGTGTGTGCTTGGCTGGGGATTGAAGCCAGGGCCTTCCACATGGTAGGCAAGTGCTCTACAACTGAGCTTCATCCCCAGCCTTTATCCTCATTATAAAGGAGAAAATTTTATCTTCAGGTGTATTTTCATTCAATATATAGTCTATTATTGTTCAGTATTTCAAATCATTTTGTTCTTTTTAATTGAGTTAGAATTTAGAATGAAATGCACAGATTTTAAATGTATGATTCTACACTATGTGGTTTAATCCGATACAGTGTCAATTAATGTTTACGTTGGCATAAACTACACTCAAATCAAGATATAAAACATTTCTATCAGGTTCCCTTCTTTTTTTGGGGGGGGTCAATTTCTACCCTTGTTCCCTATTATGCAAAAGTTCTTCTGATTTCTGTCACAAAAAATTAGCTCTGCCTAGTCTAAAGCTTCATGTAAATGGAATGTTATCCTATTGTGTTTTTGTATCTGGTTTGCTTTGCTCAAAATGTTCTTGAAATTCATCCATGTCAAGTTTAGTGATTCCCAAAATGTATAACTGAAAATACTCAAGGCCCTTTTTGGGTGTCCATGAGGACAAAGGTATTTTGTATACTTAACTAATCTGTTATGTGCACTTCATCACTGTATAGTATGGTCTTCCCAAGGCTACATGAAGTTTGACACTACAGTAGATTTAATGAAGAAGCATATATGAGAATATAAGTGATTTTATTCAGCTAAACATTGAAGAGACTCCCCAAAGGTAAAATAACACATATCACTTTTCTTGCTAAATGTCCTTGTTTTGGCAAATAGCGTCATTTTCATAAAAATAGTTCATTTTTCTTAACAGGTAGTACGATTATTATTGTTATTCTAATGTGAATAAGTGGAGATATATTTTAATTGCTCATTTGCAATTTTTAATATGCTAAATATCAATGAGTATAAGCCATATAAAATATCTCTGTGGCATCCCTGATAATTTTTAAAAGGGGAAAGTGGTCCTGAGACCAAAATGTTTGGTAATTACCGCAGTAGTTTATTCTTTATTATCACTGAGTAGCTTTTTTACTTCATATATCAGATTTTGTATGTATTTTCTCCTTTTGGGTTATTTCTAGTTTGGGTAATCATAAAAAGATGCTATAAACATCTTCATATATTTTTATGGATATATACTTTGTTTTGTTCGAAGTCTTGAAAAGTGTGATTGCTGTGTGGCAGAGAAGGTATGTTTTTGGCTCTGTATGAGGAGGCTGACAAGTTATTTTCTAAAGTGGTTGTATCATTAGCAAATTAATGCATTTTCCCCAGCAACACAGGAGAGTTCCAGTTCCTCCATGCCTTTACCTACTTTTGATGTCATCAGTCTTTTTGATTTCAACCAATTCTAATAGACCCATAGTAGCTCCTTGTGAATTTGATCTCCATTTCCCTGATAATTAAAAGTGGTGGGTGACTTTTCATATACTAATTAGCCAGTGATATATCTTCTTTTGTAGAAATAGCAGTCAAAGACTTTTATCCATGTTCTAATGTTGTCAGTCTTTATTGTCAGGAATTTGTATTGCAAATTTTTCTCTCCAAGCCTGTGGTTTGTTTTTCATTTTTTAATGGTGACTTTTGGTGACAGAAGTTTTTAATTTTAATAAAGTTTAATCAGTCAATGTGTTTATGGCTTAGTGTTTTTTGTGCCTTGTCTAAAAAATCATTAACTGTCCCAAGCTTATAAAAAAAACAACGTTTCTTTTGTTGGAAGCTTTATAGTTTTATGTTTTGGTCTATAATGTGTCTCAAATTAATTTTTGTATGTGGTAACAAAGGGGTTGGTTTCTTTCTTGTGGCTCAACTTCCACTTCTGGGGAAAATCAGTTGATCTAGTGGAGTCTGTGGGACTGTGCAATATCACCCATTCTTTCCTCATTCAGATGGTGCAATCACTTTCCTGCCTACAAAAGATAATCCAGAGAACTGGATGTCTTCACATCCAATGAATTGCTTTTCTTTATATGAAGGAGCCCCAATTAGGGAGATGGCTATTGCAGTTAGCTGGAAGCCATAAGTTCCACCTGATAATAAGTATGCACGTGACGCACCTGTAAATGCACGTGACGCACCGGCAAAGCTAAAGGTATATAACTGGGTGAAAGCGGTGAGAACAAATTCATTCAGTCAGTCGTTCAGTTGCTCAGTCGGTCAGAAGAAGAGTTCGGGTCAGAGAGTCAGAGCGGCCAGAACGTAGTCAGAAGAAGAAATAAGAGTCAGAGCGGATAGGAGAGAGAAGTAATAGTTCCTGGTCAGAGTCAGGCCGAGGCTGCCAAAGAAGAAAGAAGAAAGAAGAAGTTCTCTCTCTCTCTTTCTCTCTCTCTAAGCTCTCTCTTAAGAAAGTAAAAGTAAAAGAAAATGAAGAAGAAAGAAGAAGCTTTCTCTCTCTCTTTCTCTCTCTCTTTCTCTCTCTAAGCTCTCTCTAAGAAAGTAGTAAGTAAAGAGTCAGAGAGGTTGGTGAAAGAGCCAGTGTTAGAGTTTTGAGAGATAGTTAAAGCCGAAGAATAAAAAAAAACCTTCTTTCATCTTCATTCTGCCTCCGAGGTTTTTGGAGGCATTGTGGCTGTACGTCAGGCAGCTACATTTATAATTCTTATCATAAGAATTACAATTCATAACAATTCATTATAATTCTTATGATATTCCCAATTTCTGGAATTTTCCATTCTTTATCTTTTAGTGACTTACTTATTGATCAAGTCATAGATCAAATGGTACCTCTTTAATGAAACCTACATTTTTTATTTTTCCTACTTTGTCTAACAATCCTGACTCTTCATGTGTCTTGTAAATTTTTTCTTTGTCTTTAAAATCATACAAAAAGCCTCGTGCGATGGTGCACACCTGCAATCTTAGAGGTTTGGGAGACTGATGGAGGAGAATAACAAGTTCAAGGCCAGCCTCAGAAAGTTCAAGTCCAGCCAGAACAACCTAGAAAGACCCTATTCCAAAGTAAAAAAATAAAGGACTGAGAACATAGTTCAGTGTTAAAGCATACTTGGGTTCTATCCCCAGTACTGGAAAAAAAACATAAACAAAACCAAAAACAAACAATGCAAAGAAGCTAGTATAGTAAGAAATAGATACCCTTAACATATAGTAGATGCTCAGTAAAAAATTATTGAATAATAAAATTTTATTCCAGGTTATGGGTTTGCAAAGATCATATTGTTGTTGGAACTTCCCTCTAATTCTGCCTTGTCTGCCACAATGTGTTATTTGGTGTGTACTAAATAATCCATAGCAGGATGCAAGAACATAAGCAAATTATATTCTGGAAAAAGATGCCCCTTTCTAAGAGAAAAAACAAAAATTTTCTAGCCTAATAGACAAGTTTGGGTACAAGTTTCATGCCGCAAATATCACTATGGACTGTTTTGGCATTTAAAATTAATATTCAGTCTATATATGGCAAGAAAAGGAAATTCTGTAGATAAAAATACAAATCCATGAGTTGTTTAAAATAAAATATTGTAAGATAAAATAAAACTTTGTATAGTTACAACATAACTTCATTCAAGGATTTGGTGGTTGGTGGTATCTTTTGTTTTGGAGGAATTTCACTCTAACTGTTCTTATAAAATCTTCCAAATGAAGAATCAAAGCACAAACTAAGGCTATATGTGTCTTTAATATGTTGAATGCAATTATACTTTTCACAATCATAGCATCAGAGAAGAAATTAGCTAGTTAAAAGGATCTAGTCCTTTCACCAACTAATGTCTTGGGTGCATGCAATACAAATTAACTTTGGTTAAATTTAAAGAAAGAAAAGTAATTTACTGGCAGGTTATAGGGTCTCTTACAGAACCAATGAGAATCAGACAACTAGGCTTTGGAAAGGTCAGGAACAAAGTACTTAGATAGCAAAAACCAGAATGTTTATTTGGGCAACAAAGAACAGGAGGAATCAGTTCCAAATCTTTTTTGTCCTTGTCACAATCATCTCCAGATTTAAATTCCCTGGAGAGAGAAATGGGCTAGCCTGACTTGGATATCTCATGCCTTGCCCATAGCTGGGGGAGGGGAAGCACACTGTGAAGGACCAGATGACAAAGAATGCAGGGACACTTTGTTCCCATGGAAAGACTAGGCACTGGTATCCCCTGAAAAGGGAGAGTGGATGTTGGGTGTCAAAAACTAGACAGGGTATATGACCCTCCATGCTAAGAGTTAGCCCAAGCTTGCTAATAAATGGGATTGGTAATAAATGGGATTTTGAAACTTGAAATAGTGAAGTATGTGCTTTCCTGACACATATTTGACACCAACTGCAGAGAATGCATTCATTTGTCTTTACTAATCAAGTTTCCCAGAAAATAAAAATACTTTTAAACGCAAGCTGTGATTCACATCTCCACTCCAATTCAAAGGAAATAAAAGAGGGTTATCAGTAAATTCTGTGTGCTTCCTCCATCTCAACACACAGCCCCTGAAAAGGCTTTTATTAATGACAACAGTAATGATAATAATACATTTAATGAATGTGTATAACTTGCAAGGAACATGTCTAAGTACTTACTCTGTAACTCTGTCATGGAATCAACAAAGAAAGCATTCAAGGTATTTTTTACCGGCTGGAGTCAAGTTCATGAAAGTCATCTGGGGCCAGGTCAGTGGATCGTGCTCAGGTTTTTCATTCCTCCGGCTGTAGTAGACTTGGAGATGCATAATCCAGAATCCCCTTCAGGACTGACAGTGCCTGTAGTGAGCACTGCTGGTTGCTACCCGCAGTTATCAATCCTCTTCGGAAACTTATATTAGGTAATGAAATCTGCTGTAGATACAAAGACATAGCATCTTTTATATCCAATGACTAGACAGACAACGTGGGGGTGAAAAGCCTGGACTCTTGCATCCCAACTGGGACAACCCTCTGGGCCCACCCCAGCTCAGCAGAGCTCCAGGCAGGATCAGCAACGGCCTTGTTGAGACACGTCACAGCACAATTTCTCCCTCTACCAATCCTGCTACTTCCTCTTCTCCACAGCGGTGTTGATCCAGAAAACATTTCCTACATATTAATTTGCACCTTCAAATCAGATTCTCAGGGAACCTGACTGACACAACCATAAAGCTAGGATTCTAGTTAAGGTGGCCTTGGTGTTAGCATTGTAGAACCCCTTCTGACTGGTGGCAGATATAGAACCCAAAATGGTGTCCTGGCTTGTAACCATCTCTGCACCCTCTCCTAATAAAGCCTCTGCTGTTTCTCAGTTACCCATACTGTCAGCACATCACCTTGTCTCTGGTTCAGGAAGCCAGAGGGACTGGAGTCATTCTTGAGCTGTTGCTCTGTCACTGGAGAATCACAGGCCATCAGGTCATACATCCTTAACTCCTGGAGTGGGGTTGAAGAAGAGGCTCAATTTTCTACTTGTAAGATGAGGATGCGTAAGTAGATAATTTGATTTCTTAGCTTAAAAATTATGTAATTGTATAAAACCAATACTGCTTATGAATATGTAACTCAAACCTCAGTTTTCTTTTCTCTAGAATGGAAAATTATTTCACTCAAAGGACAGATGCCAGTGTTAAATAATGAATGTAAATTTTGTGCTTTATAATGGGTGAAGTGCTATATAAATTAAGGTAACTATTATATCCAAAGAGTCTCTCCTTTTTCTTTAAGCAGACCAGAACTATGCTGCCTCCCAAGGTTCTGCAGTCATCATTGACTTATGTATCCACAAATTAAATACTTCAGTTAAAGTAGATAAAGAACTTGGCTCAATATTTGCCTGGCTTTCAGGTGACTTATACAATTGTGCAACCTAAAAACAATATTTTAGGTATAGCTAAAAAGTTAGATCTCCTTTTAAGCATTTCCCTGTAGCAGCTATTTGCAAATGACCCACCCCAAAACAAAACAACAAAATAAAAGCAAGCCTCCCCAGTATGATTTATGGAAAGGCATATATTTTAAACACTGTCATGCTATCGCACCAATCTAGTATACTGCCAGTATTCTCAGAATTTAGGAGAGATACAACATTATCCTTTGGGATACATTCCAACTCAATATCTGTTTAAAATGAGAACCGAAAATTTGATAAGGGGCACTAAGTTCATTTCATTCCAGATGCTTCCCCCTTTGCCTCTGGACAACTTTTATGTTGTAATTCACATAAAGTAAAAATCCCCATGCCTGGAACAGAGGGTCTTCTAACTAACCATTCTCTTTGCACTATCCTTGAAAGTTACCATGGCATAGAACTTCATTACTCTATTACCCAGTCTTAGTTGCAGTCTTAGTTGGTGTCTTTCAGCACACTTCAGAGTCTCCCTCATCCCACCCAAGTGTGCATCAGCAAACACTGGCAGGAAAAACAGGCGTAGAGGCACTGAGCTACGTCCGGCCAAATTCCAGCATGGAACACAATCCCCTTGGACTCAGCCATTGCTTTATACCAGATACATCTCTCTGACTTTTGTGGTATATGACTGCAGGGCTTGTTCATGCTCTAGAAGACAGATGCCCCACCCAAGGGATAGATTTTCCCCATAGTCAAAGCTCTCAAAGGAGTATAGCAACCCTTGGCTTCTCAGCTTTCTTTATATTTTTTAATGAATAGCTGTTCATCTTTTCAAAGCATTCTTCCCATCTGCTCCTAGACAAGGTGTCTGACTAAATTGCATTCTGCGACACATGCTGGCTGCAAGCTAATAAAAGAATAACCAGATAAGTAGTAAGTAGGTTTTTAATCAGAAGACTATATTGAACTGGAGATAGTAAAATCCTGTATAACTACCTGCAGATGCTAGAAATCTATAAAGCTATGGCCTGGGTCAGGATGGTTTACCTCCCTAATATGTTAGCCTTTGTTTCGCTTATAGCTTTATTATTGAACTTAATAAACTATCAGTTTTATTATGTACAGTACATAACTCCTGGGGTTTTACTATAGTAACTATAACCTCAGCATACGTGAGACTGAAGAGATCTTTATAGATGTAGATATTTTGAAATAGAAAGAACTGAAGATACATTTCTTAAAAATGGTAATTTCCACTAAGCAATTTGACTTTTGAAAAAAAGTTAAAGAAATTTTCGTGGAAAATAACATTTCACCTTTCAGTTCCTAATGGAAGTACCTCCTTTGGTAATAGTCCTAAAAAGATTCTGGAAACTTTTACATATTTCACTAGTAAAATTATGATTTCAACAGAATCTATATGGAATGAAACTAAAGGAAAAAGATGGGTTATAAGGAAAGTGAGACTCTTCACACTGCCCCCAAACTTCTTGTATAAGCACTGGCTAAAGGTATTTGGAAGGAGAGAAAATACCTCAGAAGACCTCTGAGATCTTAATGTATTTTGCAGACTTTCCTATACTCAGTGGTACATTTAAGCTTGTGATTTGGGCATTTAAGTGTCTGATGCAGTTTAGAAAGAGACTTCTGTCATATTGCTTTGCTGTTACTCTTGAGAATGCTCAGTTGATGGTGGGTTAACTTGACTTGAAATATAACTTGACTAGATGATAGCCAGAGAAATTACCAATTTATTGCTAGTCTGCTGCAAGGAGAGGTTTACTTTTGGTTTAATTCTACCCTTGAGGTTACCAGGGGAGACGTAATATGCTTGCGACTGAGTGTATTGCCACCCACATTAACCCAAGGAACAGACTTCAGATGAAAATCAATATCCCATTTGCTTTCCCTATCTATTTGCATATTTGGACCATAGAATTGATGGTTCAAAATTTTGAAAATAAATGTTTTGTTTTCCGTAATGTTTTCCAGATCAATATGAAAGCTGAAATTTGCTTTTTAACCTATCGACCAAGCACAAACTCTTTGAGAGTAGGATCTTGTCTCCTGTTCATTTTGTCCCCTTCCCCATGTCCCAGCAGCCACCTCCTCTAGAAGACATCTCTCTGTCACTGTGGCAACTCACTTGATTTGCCTGGAATATGACTGGAAACAACAGGGATGACAGGAGCAGGGGTCATTCTCAGAGGCTCAGAGGAGCACCTTGTACATCACACAAGTGCCGTGGATTCCTCTGAATTTCTGCTGTACTTATTCAGGGTCTTACTAATTTCATGCCTCTGCATTATCTTGTATTAATGAACTTAACAGATGCTTGCCTTCAGTGGGAATGTGAATGCTTAACAGACCGAGATGATGATACCTTGTCTCACCTGGATTTCTTTGTGAAGCCTGACCTCTTTAAGTGAGAAGGGTAAAGTGACTAACAGCTGGCTTTACCAAGCATCTGCCTCAACTCTTGGGTTAGCTGCTCCTTGTATCTCTTTTTTCTGGAGTCAGTTTGAAGGTTACCTTAGGAAATTGACTAGCAGGATTTTTTTCCACCCTGTTTATTTGTACAACATCTTGTCTTCCATGATCTGGGGACTTAAATAGAAACAAGGGTGGAGGTAGAATTTGTTTACAGGGGGCATCAGAAGAATTAGTGTCTCTATCTGAAACTTGGATTTATTTTCTTGGAGATTTTCATTAGCAATGGGTGGAATGAACATTAGGGAAAGGTAGAGGAAATAAAGCTCTCAAATGATCTGATTTGCTATTATGATAGGATAGACCCTCTGCTGTATTTATACTTCAGGTTTATCTAGTATACCCACCTAGTAGGGGGATTCACACAAATATTTTTGATGACATGTTGTTGTAAGAATCAGGTTGTTGGGAAAGAAATCACATAGATATATTCTGATAGAGAAGTAGATTCACACAAATATTTTTGAATGAATGTTGTTGTAAGATCAGGTTGTTGGGAAATCACATAGATATATTCTGATAGAGAAAGATAAAGAAAGCTCATGTGGCAAACACACTATACTTCTTTTTCTGGGGACTGGCGATGGTTGACCCCATTGTTAGTTAGATGTGCATCCTGAATTATTTCTCCTTTATTGATAAAGGGTCATTTGTACATTTTATACTTTATATTCACTGTCCTTTTGATGGCTGGCAAATGGCAACTCTATTTAGATCAAGATCAAGATGATCATTTGTTTTCTTCTCATGAAATGCCAAGCCACTATCAACCATATGAGTGGGCAGGAATATGGCACCATGATCACTTGCATCTGGAGAAATTCTCTAGAGTTCACTCTGGGTTCTCAGCTGCAACTCAGGAATGTGTAAAAACCATCCTGGAAGAAATATGCTCAAGATAGGGCTTCTGTAAAAAACCCACACAATGTCTCCTCAATAAATGCACAAGTGTGTGCTGAACTAAAATGATAGCACCACAATCAAAGCTGTGCTGCGGGTGCACCTGGAGTACTTCAGGGCACTGTGATCAGCACTGCTTTAGGATAGAGACAGGGAACCCGGAGAAAGTCTCCAACAAGACTTTTCATTGCACAGGATGGAAAGAATTTAGGAAAAGATACTGCCTCAGAACATAAATTGCATATGAATTGAATAACTCCTCTTATATTCAAGAAATAGAATTAAGAAGCACCCATTAAACTTTGAGGGAGCCAGTAACAGTAACAAGCAGTTTATCAAATACTTCTATATAATATTTTATTTCAAAGTTTTATTTTGGTTTGCAGAACAAACACCATTAACTTTTAAGATTAATTATATACCAAAGTGACACACGCTGGAGATAAGGTTGATATAGCTGAGACTACCACATTACTAAGTGTGTTTCAAAAGTATTGGTCTGATATTCCTTGACAGCAACAACAAAACTTTTCCATGGTTTTGCAAACTTAAAAAAAAAAGCCACATATGCATCTAATCCTTGGATATTGATAATGTAAATTATTATATTAAAGACTCTGAGAAATCTCTGAGGAAAATAACCTAGTTAGCTTTGTTTAAACCCTGAGTTTTATGCATTTATTTGATCAAAGAATACCTTTTCCCCAAATTCACATTATAAATTGTGCAACTTACCTTGAGAAAAAAGTTAATCTATATTTATTAGTGAAGGATGGATTTCTAATGGGTACCAAGGGAAATCAAGATTTTGGTGTGTTTTATTTCTGAAACTCAGGCTATACTTTGGGATTGTTTATTTTGTTTGTCCCTTTGTATTTCTCTAAGATTGGATGTACTTGAGTCTGAGTTTGAGGGCAGAGGGTTCATTCCATGAGTATGTTATTTCTTGAATACTTACTGTATTGTGGATACTGTTCTAATACTTCTACATACATTATTTTATTTAATTGTCACAAGAAAATTCCAGGAGGAGGGTACCATTAGAAACCTCTTATTTATTTATTTTTTATTTTGGGTTTTAAAATAGTTTTTATTTTTTAAAAGTTAATTGTGCATTACAGGAAAAATAAAAACACAAGCAAAGAACAAAGTCATTCAGTCACAAGCAGCTTAGTTGGACGTGTCCCTCTAGGCTGTGTGCGCATATACACAATATCCCATTTTGTATGATTGAGATTGTAGTGTGTATCATGCTTTTCCACACATCATGAATATTCATCAATTCAAAAATCCCAAAGCTACATGAGTATTTTTTGATAACCAAGAATACACTACACCAACTCAATCTGTTATCCTTTTTTGGGGACAAAAATTTTACTGAAGACAGAAATGGCAACAGGCCTCTAGATAGACATATTGGCAGAGTTACAACTAAAATAATGCATTCCCTTAATGCTCAATTTAAAATGAGACAGCAACAGAATACACCAACCTTGTTTCATTACCAGATTTCTACTACTAAAATATTAGCAAGAATGCATGTTCCCACTTTCAGGGATCATTTCTATAGTATGTTACTAGAATCTCCTCTTTACAGATGAAAAAATGGAAGCACAGAGAGGTTAAGTAGCTAAGTTAGGGCAACCCAGTAAGTGTCAGATAGAGACTTGAACCCAGGATCTATGAATATGCCCTTGGGACTTGTGGCTATCATATTATTCTCTAAATAGCATAGCAACACCCAGGGAATACCAAATAGGTATGTGACTACTACCATAGGCAGCAAAGGCCATAGAAGTGTATTGGTTCACCTAGAATCTCGATAAAAATCAGCAGAAAAAGATGAGACATAAATATGCTAATAAATGTGTTTAAACCAAAGAAAGGAGAGATGTTTGGGAAAACCAGGCTGCATGGTATAACAGGAGCAAGTTCTGGTGGCTTTCGGCATCATTTCTTGTGTTGCTATACCACCGCTAAAGCAATAGGCAGAGGACAGGCTCCATCACACCTCATCAGGAGTCCCAGCACAGCCAGACTCCCCTGGTCTCTGTCATCTACGCGCTGCAGTCTGTGTCTGCAAAGCAGCCAGAGAGAACTTGAGATCCAAGAGAGGACTGTGGGATTCCTCCCCTCAAGGTTCTTCAGTGGCCCCAACTCAGAGGAAATCAAAACTTCTGGAAAAGTCCTGGGAGACCCCATATCTCATACCCTGGCTTCCTCTATGTTCACACCTCCTGGCACATTCCTTGACCTCTCTGCTCCAATCACAGTGATCCTTCTGCTGTATTCAGTCTATGCTCAATAGTCCCCTCAGCTAGAGCATTCTGGTTTCATATATCCACATGGTTTTTTGACTCCTCCAGTAGTTTTATATACCATTAGGGTCTCTGCTCAAATATCTCCCCTGGAAGTTGTCCCTCATAGCCAGGTATAATATTGCAGCTCCACTCTTTTTCTGCACTCCCTTCCTAGCTTCCTTTACTTTTTTCTAAGCACTAATTTTGGCACTGCAATTCCTGACTTCCTGTTCGGTACAGTCATGCACCACACAATGATGTTTTGGTCAATGGCAGATGATATATATGACAATTGTCTTCTAATATAACAAAGCAGAGACATTCCTATCACCTGGTGATGTCATAGCCATTGGAACACCATAGCTCAACATATTATCATTTGCTCTTGGTGATTCTGGTGTAAACCTATTGCTACCAGTGAAATACTTAGAGTATGTTAAGTTTCATTAATGATTGAAGAAAGAAAACATTTGTTTATAAATTTTAGTGTGGACTGAGTGTCTATAAAGTCTACAGTAGTGTGTAGTATCATCCTTAACCTTCACATTAACTCACCATTCATGCAAGCTGTATTCATGGTGAGTTCACTATAGAGGAACAGCATTTTTAAATCTTTTATCCCATAGTTTTACTGTATCTTTTCTGTTTTGATATATTTAGATTCATAAATACCTATCATTGCATTTTAATTGCCTATACCATTCAGTACAGGTTTGTGGCCTAGGAGCAAATGCTACACCATACAGCCTAGGAGTGTACAAGGCTGTTCTATCTAGGTTTGTACACTGTAAGGTGTTCACTCAATGATGAAGTCACCCATTGATGCATTCCTTGAGGTCGCTAAGTAATGCATGACCACATAGGCTTATTTATTGTCTGCTTATTATGATATTATAGGCTTCATCAAGAGCAGGGACTTTATTTAATTTAAAGTCATAGTTGGATTATTGAAATTAGTCTCTGGCACATCATGGATTTTACAAGAAACATGTTGCATATCTACTTTGTAGGCCCCTAAGCTAGGAGGATACCATTAGACAGAATTGCAGGGTGGGAAGTAGAGGAACTTCTGAGCTCTGTGGTTTTGTGGCTTTCCATGTTGTGTAGGGCTGGTGAGGGGCTGACCCAGAGCTTTAGACTTCCTGACCAGCGCTCCTCCTGTCCTCCCACACCACCTTCCCACTACCACGTCTCCAGGATAGCTTTTAATAAGAAAAGTAGCTCTATTAAAGATGGAACCCCTGTTGAGTTTGTTTTTTTTGTTTTTTTGTTTTTTTTAACCAGGGAAGGATCTGGTATCAAAAGTGAAGCTGGTCCTATACACTGCTCTACCAGGAATCCTGCTCCACCAACCTCTGACCCCTTCTTCTGAAATATTGCCATAAAATAATGAATCTGTAAACTGCTCTGGGCAATTATGGCACTCCTGGAGTGAAAGTAGGCTGTCATTAGCCACACTTATGGACTCCAGCTTGCAGGAGTTGGCTGTCAGCCAGGTTGGGAAACTGCCTTCGATTGGGAGGACACCGGTTCGATGGGATAATTAGGCAGGGTTTTGTGCAAGTTTGTTGATATAAATGTGCTACAGATTAGCCTTTTCCCCCCTCTGTGCTGAGTAAGGATCAGACAGAACAGGTGGAAAGCTAATGGGGGGAACATGAAATTAATACTTTTTTTCCTGGTCCCACCTTTGTTGTTTTTCTATAGAGGATTTCTTCAGAATCTTCACACACATTTCAAGCACCTTTTCTCTCTCAGATATTTTTAGTTTAGTCTAAACCTCCTGGCCTAAAGGGATATGAGCCATCCAAGTTTTCAAAAGAAGTTTATCCATGTTTGTGGGAAATGCTCTAGAAATAAACATCTGTAAAATGGGAAAATTAAAAACAATGTGAAGCAAAACATAAGCCTTTTAAACTAGATACTGAACCTCAGACACAGCACCATCTCAGACTCCTAATGTTAGCTCAGTTTGCTCATGCTTGAAAAGTAGGTCAGACCAAAATGTTCCAATTACTCTTGTCTTCTAATGATAGTGGTTCTTGCCTCATGAGTGGTGAGTTTTCATAACATTCACATCCCTTACAGGTACTAAAGACCCCAGAACTAACTTCCAGATGTCAAATGTCAGTCTGAAGAAAAAGATAAAGAAATCTGGTCTTATCCTGTATTATTATGAGATCAATTTCCTTTCCCCTGTCCTTAGACTTGATGAAAATGTTTCAGCATGAGTTTAGATGTATCTGGAGACTCCAGATTTCTTCCTTTATGGAAGATTCTCAAAAATTAAAAAAATTTCCTTTGATATGTATGGTGTGTGTGTGTGTGTGTGTGTGTGTGTGTGTGTGTAATGCCCAGTCCAATTTCCCCTTTCTTTCCTGAAGTTTGTTCTTATTCTTCTAGTTTTAATCGTTTCCTTCTTTCCTTTATTTTTTTGCAGCATGGGTTTAGAGTTAATTGTATATTGACTTAAGTAGTTCTGTGTGTGTGTGTGTGTGTGTGTGTGTGTGTGTGTGTGTGCGTGCGTGCGTGTGTGTGTGTGTTTTCAGGTTGGGAGCAATATTGTGCATTAAAAGCTGTGGGCTTGAAAGTGATGTCAATAAGATGGTGGATGAGAAGTTCTAGGCCCTTCAATCAAAACCCAACCTGTGGCCCAGAAACACCAATAAATAGCAAAAAATGGACAAAAGTAACTTTGTAGGGATGCTAGAAATGAATTAGGAATCTTCGAACAATAAGTAAATGCTTAATCAGGAAAAAGACACATTTAAAAAGGCAAGACATTTTATGGCATTGTTGCTCATTTGTGCAGTGACATGCAGTCAGAAGGTTTCCCAATTCCTGATTCCTCCTTCAGGTTAGAAGGAAACTAGTGGAACTTTTATACAATGTTCTGGATTATTTGGAAATTGCTCAAGGGACTTGTTCTTGTCCCATCTGGTTCAGGGCTCTGAGAGGAATAGTGGTATCTCAGGTTGGAGATTGCCGAAAGTATTGGTGAGTGTGATACTGCAGGTAAACTGTGGATGCCTGGGTGCCTGTGGCTAAGAGGTTATGGGCAGAGGAATATGATATGACATCTAAGTCCTTGAGGAGAAGCAAGTGTGAGACTAATGGAAATTAAGGTATTTAGAAACAACAGTGTACAGTGAGGAACTGGGGGAGTGTGGTAGGGCATACACATAGCCTCCTATACAAGAAAGGACTGAGAGGAGCATACATCTTTATGCCTAGATGAATGATAAAGATATTATCCTGCACAAATCTAGTCAAGACCAGGAAAGACTGGGAAAGGTGACTATTTTTTTCAAATGCCCAAATTCCAACAAAAAGTAATAAGGCATACAATAAAACAAAGAAATATGAACCATTCAAAAGAACAAAATAAATTTCCAGAAACTGACTTTAAGGAGAAACAGGCCTCAGATTTGCTTGGAAAGGACATTAAAACAACTTTCTTAAATATGCTCAATGAGTTAGAGGAGAACGCAACCAGACAATTAAAGAAAATTATGAAAGAAATACATGAGAAAAATGAGAGTATTGGCCGGGCATGGTGGCGCACGACTGTAATCCCAGCACTTTGGGAGGCTGAGGCAGGAGGATCGCGAGTTCAAAGCCAGCCTCAGCAATGGCGAGGCACTTAGCAACTCAGTGAGACCCTGTCTCCAAATAAAATACAAAAAAGGGCTGGGGATGTGGCCCAGTGGTCGGGTTCCCCTGAGTTCAATCCCGGTACCACCAAAAAAAAAAAAAAAAAAAAAAAAAAAAAAGAGAGTATTAGCAAATATAAATTATTAAAAAAACCAAACAGAAACTCTAGAACTGAAAAACATATATCTGAATTGCAAAAGTGAACAGACTTAAATAGGTAGAAGAAAGAATTCCTAAACTTGAAGACAGGTCATTGGTAATTATTGAGTCTAAGAAGCAAAAAGGAATATGAAGCAAAGTGGTCAAAAAATGAGAGATTTATGGGATGTCATCAAGTGGACCAATGTGAAGTTCCAGAAAGAAAAGAGGAGGGGGGGGGGACAGAAATTACTTGGAGAAATAATGGCCCCAAACTTCTCAGATTTGTGGAAAGACATGAATCTGCAAATACAAGAAGTTCAACAAATTCTAAGTAGAATAATCCAAGGAAACACACACAGAAACATAAACAAATTGTTGAAGTCAAACACAGTCTTAAGTCAGTAAGAAAAATATCACTTCTCAAATACAAAAGATCCTCAATAACATCATAATCAGATTTTTCAGCAGAAACTTACAGACAATAAAGCAGTGGTATATTTATGGTAATGAAAGAAAAAGCTGTTACTTAAAGTTCTATATTCAACAAAACTGTCCTTGGAAAAAAACAAGAGAAGCCAACACATGCTGAGATTTTTTAAAATGTTCAGGGAGTTTATTTATCACTAGGCCTGCCCTATAAGAAAGGTTAAAGGGAGTCCTTTAAGTTGAAATGAAAGGATTCTAGGCAGTAATTCAAATTTATATAAAAATAAAATTTTCTGGCAAAAGTAAATACATGGACAAACATAAAAGCCTGCATTATTATAATTTTGGTTTGTAATTCAACATTTTAGTATTCTATAGTATTTAGAAGACAAAAGTCATAAAAACAATTATAAATCTATGTAATCAGTACACAACATGTAAAGATATGATTGGTGACATTCCAAATGTAACTTATGACATATGCAGCAACATGGGTAAATCTTGTGGATATTGTATTAAGTGAAATAAACCAGTCACCAAAAGACAAATAATGTATGTTTCCACTTATATAAGAGACATAGAACATTCAAATTCATAAAAATGAAAAGTAGAATGGTCAGCAGCTGGGATGGCAGAATTGGAGTTGTTCTTAATGGCATGGAGTTTTGGGAAGTTCAAAGAGTTCTGGAGATTGATTGCACAGTGATGTGAATGTATTTAACATTATTGAACTGTATACTTAAAAATGGTTAAGATGGCAAATTTCATGTTATGTATATTTTTTCATAATTAAAATTTTAAAAATTAGGGCTTTGGAACTAAATAGCCATGAGTTTTAAGTTTCATGCTTTTTGGATTATACTAAGTCATCTTAGCAAATAAAATTTATTCTGAGCCTCAGTTTCCTCCAACTTAAGATGGAAAAAATGAACAAATGCATGTGAATCACCTGGGACATAGTAAAAAGAGGACATGTTCTACATGGCAACATCCTGATAGAAGGTTCTAGTGCAACACTGCTCGAAAGTACACAGAAAATTGTAGTTTTATTGTAGATTTTTTCACATAAACCAAAGAACAAAAGAAGCCTCATTAAAGTCATTCCTCAGGTGAAAACATGAATAGGTTTCTCATTTTTCTTAAACCATACACACATTTTAAAATTGAACAGCGGTGAGGGAATGTAGCTTACTTGGTAGAGTGCTTGCCTAGCATGCACAGGCTTTGGGTTCAATCCTCAGCACCAAAAAAAGGATAAAGAAAGCTCAAAAATACAACAAAATTAGTCTCCCAAAGCTAAATTTTTAAAGCTTCGCTGAGATGGGGAAGGCAGAACTAAAAGGGATATAGGAACGCAGATATTTTCCCATCCTGTAAACATTTTTATGGGCAATCCCACTGATGGCTTTGTGGTAAGTCACACTGTGTCCTTTCCCATCACCCCTTTACTTGTCCTAAGGGACCAGAAACACCCCACACAGATGCACTATTTTATGCAGATGCACAAGGAAGAGAAGATCTAGGACATCTTCCAGTCTGGCTGTGCAGCCTTCTCTGACAGTGTCAGGGGAAGACTCACAATATAGGGAGAGAGGTATTTTTTTTTTTTTTTCCCGTTTGTTTATTTTTTGGTTTTTGGTTTTGTTTTGTTTTACAACCTGAAATTTGTCCTATCAGAATCCAGCTTTGGATTTTAGCCAAACAGGCAATGAAGAGCAGCTTTTTAGTTAATATTTAATTCAAAATCCTTGTTTATATGGATTTATTTGGAAAACTGAAACCTTAAAATAGAAGTCCAGGCTTATCATGTGGAAAGCCTTTTCCTACCAATTTATAAGCAACAAACCATTTGGTTTATTTTTTCCTTCTCTTTGAGACAGAGTATATTCTAAAAGGAAGCTGATGTCAAATATTTGGATAAACAGTTAAGATTTGAGGGACAGCTCTCCAGAGGCAGGGGAGGTTTTCTCTAGTCATTCACAAGGCTGATGAATTATAGGTTTATAGCATTTATTAAAACAAAACAAAACAAAAGCCATTTCCATATCAGCAGGGATAAGAGCTCTTTAATAGAGTAAAAGGGACATATGTGGACTCAGAGTACTATGTCATCATGCTGGGCTTAGGACAACAAAATCACTAAGATAACCCTTTTGTCTGGGAAACTAGCCCAGATAGTTTGTTGGGGAGTTTTCCAGGGGAAACTGAATATGTGTCCAGGCTGGCAGCTTCTTGTCTAATTTTTTTTTTTTTTTTTTTAGGCAATCAGAATTGAACCCAG
Source organism: Tamias sibiricus (assembly GCA_025594165.1). Lineage (NCBI taxonomy): Eukaryota > Metazoa > Chordata > Mammalia > Rodentia > Sciuridae > Tamias > Tamias sibiricus. Next base: position 53,746,430 of record CM046669.1, read on the forward strand.
GGGCACTTATCCACTAAGCCACATCCCAGCACCCCCCCCCCCCCCTTTTTTGGTATCTAGAGACAGGATCTCACTGAGTTTCTTAGGGCCTCACTAAGTTGCTGAGGTTGGTTTTGAGCTCCAGATCCTCCTGCCTCAGCCTCTGGAGCTTCTGGGATTACAGGTGTGTGCCATCATGCCTGGCTTGTCTAAATTCTTAAAACCACAGGCCGGCAATGTTCTGCCATACCCAGAAAGGAGGAGAAAGAGCAAGACAGGTTTCTACAAAGCCACATACCCCTCTCAAGGAGTCATTTGGAGAGAATGGAGTTACCCAATCAGCCTGGTAACAGCAGAAAGCCAAACCAGCTCCTGAACCCAAGTGGGGAAGCTGGTAACTGAGGAAGGAACTACTGCTGAATACAAATGCTTTTCTTTTTGCTTCTTTTCCTGGGAGCATCCTTGGGAAGGGGGTGGAGGATGTCTTGCAACTGTCTTACCCATTTAGTGATACAAAAGCTGTCACAATGATGGGCTATTGAGAGGTACAACAAAGAATGCTTGTGGCAAACGGAGTGTGATTGTGTGTTGTGTGTGTGTGTGTGTGTGTGTGTGTGCATGTATGCATACATTGGAGGGCTCTGAATATTCTTACCCAAATTGCTGTTGCCTGATAAGCAATGGTGGCCAATTAGAGCATTGGGACTCACCACAAAGCCACCATTGGGATAGCCTATAAAAATATCCATAGAAATGGGAAAATGTCTGCATTCCTATATCCTAATTCAGGAAGCTTGCATAGAGCCAAAAGAAAATGACTAAAAAAATCCACTCTGGTGAGGAGTGAGTTTGTTCCACTGTTCAGGCTGGGGAATTAAAGTCTCTTTCCTGAAAGGGTGTGGGGAGATCTAGAAAGATAGCATCATAAAATCAAAGCTACTACATATTTGTGGTTAATGGAGATTACAGTAGAGAGTGACAGAGATAAAATGTTAAAATCCTCCAACGTTCCAATTTAGACACAGCCCTCCCCTTTCTGGCCACTGTTCTCTAGAAAGTGCTGCCTGGGAAGATAAATCAGCCAGTGGCCTAAGGGTTAGGACTTTGAAAAACAACAATAATCAAAAACAACAATCATAAACCCCAGTCCACAAGTGCCCCAGGAGATTTGCTTTCCCTGTTTGAAGAGGGCTGCAGAGGATCTCTGAGAAGCAATCAGGTCTTAGGCTCAAGCTCAGGGACTAGCTCCACATGTTAGCAAAATCCAACTTAGTTGTTTGGAACAGGATAAGCAAAGACATGATTTTAGAAAATCATTTCTTCATGGGCTGAGACCTAGGAAATAATGGTCCTATTTACCCATAGAGGATGAATTCTGGGTTATTTTATGAATTCTCTTTCCTAGGCAAGTATGGTAAAGGACTGGCAGTTGGAAACTGGAAGCTGTTTTCAGTTGGGATCAGGGATCCTGGGGAGCTCAGTTCCCCAATAATTAATTACAGGCACAAATTTCTCCACTTTCTTGGTTGGTCAACAACAGAGTGTCCTTCAAATCCAAAAGTCATCAGTTATTTTCCTTCTTATTTACTCATCTTGCCCCACCCCCTCTACCACTACACATTGTTTGTTATGTTAGGGTCTAGCTAAGACCTGGGAATTGGAACCATGTCAGAATGACAGGTGCCCCCAGGAGTCTAGCTCCCTCATGAGGGGTTGTTTCAACATTTAAAATGAGTTTAAAAGTCATTTTATGTTTTACAAAAGAATGTGTTTTTCTTCAAGTTCTCTTCAATTTCAAAACCAGGATTGTCTCATAGATGCCCCAGGCCCTGTTACAAAGTATCCATTGCCAGAAGCATCCTCAGGCACCAAGAGATCCAAGGGCAGTGATTTTAGAATCCTGGGCTTCAGTTTCTCTTCCTGTGGAAAGGCAATAGTCAGACACACCTGCTATGGATGGGTCCGAAAGGCTTGTAAAAAGTAAAGACTATCCCTCTTATTTGTGATTATGTATCTCCTCAAACGAACCTTCCTCCATCTGCAGAGCCTGTTTAGTCTTTTCTAGAACTCTGGGTTACATTTGAAACAAACACTAGGCTTTATATTAATACCAAGGCTTTGAAACCACTGTGGTTAATGACTCCACCAGCTGCTTTTCGTCCTCTTTAATCGTGACCTCTTTTTAGGAATAACTGCCACCTAATACCTCCCTCTCAAATAGTAGGTCAACAGAGAGTCATTTGGCTGATTTTTCCATCAAGAAGCTGGGGAGCTGGGGGTTGGCACAAACTGGCTGTATCCATTTCATTTTTCAGCCTCTTTCTCTCTGCCAGTGCCTTTGATTTCTCCAATGCATACTAGATGCCTTTTGGTTGCAGGATAATGATGAAACTATCCAAATTCTGCCCTACTAAGGAAATGCACTGTTTTCCCATCCCCCATCCCCAAAACAAAAAAAGCATAAACACACAAACCATGGGCCTATAGCATCTTTGTTACAGATGCACAGGCTCAGAATAATTAAATATTTGTGTTTTGCTTTCATCTACATTCATTACGTTTTTGCCTTTGCCCAGTTGTGAAATACACACAACTTCAGATAATATTTAAGACTTCGTTCAGCTTCTTAGGAGGAATGTGAGCTTAGAAGTCAAAATTTTTATTCCTTGGGCAACAATGTTGTTGGGTCAATACATGGAAGCAGATTGTGGTTGTTCTGGCATCTGGGACAGGCATCATCAGAACGTCAGCTGCTTAGGAGGACTCAGTGGAATTAACCACAAGCCAGGGAATGTCCCTCCAGCAGAGATAACTAACAAAGAGGAAGGTGTATGGTTCAGAACTGTTCCTGCCCTGCTGGGAACTCTGCCCTTGTTCCTCTGGTCAGCGTCCTTCCCAGAGTTTCAGACTTAGATACTGGAAGTGTCTTTAGCAGTTGATGGTTGGCTGCCATCATGGAATCATGATGCTAAGTGGGTACTGGTACCCTCAACACAGTTACAAGTTGGGCTTCCTCACTCTGCTCATTTTTGACTGTTACTTATATGTTGACTATGATTGACTGGAAATCATTAGTGAGCACATTTTGTTAGTGAAATCATATAGTATTTAAAAGCCTGGGCTTTGAAGTAGGAAATTGGTACATTCAAATTTTATCTCCTTCTGTTTTCTAGCCTTGTGGCCAGATGAAAAATCCCTTAACTAAGCCTCTTTTTTATCATCTGTAAGATATTACTAATTACATCTACTTTACTGAGTTAGTGTGAAGATTCAGAGAGATAACATATATAAAATGAAAGCATGATGCTGGGCACATATTAAGCATTCAGGATATTGAGTTTTATTACTAATAATATTAACATTTTATAGTTAGGTAAAAGTATCACATTTTGAGGGTGTTTCAGCCCATACGATAATGTATTTTCTCTTTTTTGCCAGAGGCTAAGAACCTAAGGAATATAATAACATTGACCAATTGCATGCAGAGCCTTTTTGAAAAAAAATTGTCTCACTTTCAGGTACATGGACATAATCCCACCCAGGCTGACAAAATTTTCTTCCACAAATTTATTTCCTTGTACTTCTTGGGCAGGGGCCTGGTAACATGTAAACTATTGGGTCTTTTGAATAGAAATATTCTTACAACCAAATATCAGATTTAGCATTCTTCTTTACTGTGGGACAAGTAGATGTTTCCAGTCTTCATGAAATATGGTCAATCACCAAGAATAGTTTTCTGGTGGAGAAAAAAAGGTGTTTTTTTTTTTTTTTTTTTTTTTGGAGGGGAGGGGGGGAGTCTGAATTGAAACAATGTGATGATTTAAGTATATAAACTTCAGTGTAGATGGTATGTTACCATTATGAAAATAGAATCTCTCTTTTAATGTTTAGAGTTTTTTCTCCCCAGGACACTGCTTGGAAACTTTGAACCAAGTATGCAATAAGAAAAAAATATTGCTTTGATACATTCTTTCTGAGGAGAGAGGTCAGAGTTGCAATTTATTTTTTTTCTCAATTTTTATATTTATTTATTTATTTTGGCATGGGGAAGTGAAGAGTTTGTATATTTTAAGGTGTGTGTGTGTGTGTGTGTGTGTGTGTGTGTGTGCGCGCACGCGCGTATGCATGCATGTACATGTTCCCAATGGGGAAATAATCCTCCTTGATAATTAAGGGCTGCTTACAAAGCCCATTTACAATAAGCTCCCCCCACTTTCGTCATGCTCTCACTTTGCAAAATCCATATGTTGTAACTGATATGAGGCTCCAACTGCTTTGCTGCACATGTGAATTTAATAGAGGCAAATTGAGATGAAATCGTTCAAACTTGCCAGTGCATTTTCATCAGCAGCAACATCATCATACTAATTCTTTTTCCAAGTTGGTGGTGAATCCAGGCCTCTTGAAACAGATGATTGATAGGACTGGCAGCAGCCCCACATGATGAGTGCAGGTGCTTACTTGGAAACTGGCCCTATGAGCCCAGCCCAGGCTGCATATTTAGTACTCACTCATTCACCATCACTGAGTTCTTGTCTCAGATGACTGACTACATGCTGGTGTCTCTCTGTGTGTAGTGGGATCTAAAGAGGTCCTGGTGATTTCTGCCACTGGTCTATAGTAGCACTACAATCACTGCAGCTCTGATTCCTCTCCCAGAGTTGATGTAAAATGTTTGCTTAGTTCTTCTCATTTCTCAATCTTTATAACAATTGTTTCTTTTAGTTTGCTCCACACATTTTATATATGACTACTCTGATATTTCAATGTAGGTGTAATTCAGCTGTCCATTTTAATCTCACTTTAATAAACCAACTGTCCACTGAGGGGTATCCTACTATCCACTCTTCCCTGTCAAGATCAGACTTGGGGATTTTTGTTTTCATAAACTCCATTCTTAGGTCAAGTTATCAAAATGGTAGTAAATACTCCTTATAAGGCATGTGCATACATGTCCTTATTTATACCTGATAGGGCTCTTTGGACTTAATATTATTACTATGTCATTGTTTTTGTACAATCTCAATGACATTGACTCTGCCCAAGGTTATAGTTATTAACTTAGGAGTTGAAATCAGGTCCTTTACCTTGTCCAGAGTTTATGTGGATTCTATTGGATTGGATCATGACTGATTCTGAGAGTCTAGGGTCTGAGCTCTGCTGATAGACTGCTAAGGAAGCATTTATGTGGTTCTTCATGTCCCAGACCTCCTTGCCAGATATCAGGGCAGGGCAGAAGCTGGACAAGAGTGGAGGAGGGATAAGCCCCTAAAACTTGGAGAGAAATCAGGAACATAAACTGAGAGGGGAACAGAAGGATCCAAGGAGAACAGTGACCATCTCCAAAGCAAATAAGGCCAGATAATGTACCAAAAATGCAGCGTGGATGGAAGAGTTGGGCAATGAATAAGTGGAACAGAATAAATGCAGCAGATGATCATGAGAAGCCATGATCCAGAACATGTGCCTAGAACCAACTTAGTTATTTGGGGTCTTAAATATAGTTTCAGGGATGGGGTTAGCCAACTGGTGACAGCCTGTGTTGATAGTCCTACACTGTGATATTGAGGTCTTACTGATTTTGTAAATACAGAAAAGGAAAGGTATTGTGTGTGTATGTGTGTATGTATGTGTGTCTGTGTATGTGAGTGTGTGTGTGTGTATGTGTGTGTATGTGTGTGTGTTGGGGGTGGTGAGCTGTATCCTGGGATATCTTTAGAAGTTCATAAGGGGTGTTGGTAAATGTGAAGAGCTGCTCATGTAGACCCACCCCCACCATCTCCCAGATGATATACAGCATATTGACCAAAGTCAACCCCAGTCACCATACTGACTTTTATGTGATCCTTTAGTTTTCTAGTGGTTCCCAGTGTATGGTTTCTGCCTATGCCTGGCATACAAGCCCACCATATACCTGGTAGAACTTCTGAAAAGTATGAATACTATTCTGTTTGTGTCTCCAGGATAGGGTCAACTTGACTTCTTTCTCTAGAGAGGCAAGGGAGTGATGAACTTTGAGTTTCCTTTGAGGGTCCTATGAGAGGAGGAGAGAATAATGCCCCCCTACTCTGATATATTGTCAAAAGATAAGAGTGGGACTTAAGGCTTCTGAATTGACTTCATCTTTAATGGAAATTCCCAGGAGCCCCCAACAAAGACTGACTTACCCATATTTGCATAAACATGTGGCTTGTCCAAATTCACTACTGATTCATTTATCCATTCATTCATCGAACATTCAGTAAATTCCAGTGCAAGGCACAGGAGAAACAAAACTGAGTGAGATGATGGGCCAAGAATTTCTCCCTTGGTCTGCATTAATCAGTGCTCCCACTGCTGTTATAGAACTTACCTCTTCTCTGTGGATAGTCACTAAGATGAGATGAAGATAAAGGTGAATTTCCCGATCACTAGTGGCTAGAGCAGTGACCGGCAAATAAAAGGTGATCAATGAATATCGTCGTAATGAACAGAAGCAATTTATGCTGCTTAGATATAAGTAACATGGGTTGTGTTAAAATTAGATACTGTACTAGTTGGCTTTTGTTATCACATTAAGATACTCAAGATAGGCTATTTAAGAAATTAAGAGAGGTTTATTTAGGTCAGTTTGGGAAATGCAAAGTTCAAGGGAAGCAAGAGTTTGGGGAAGGTCTATTGCTTTGGCCTCTGAAGAAGGCAGTGGGTGGCATTGGAGGGAGTGTGTGTCAGAGTGGTCACATCTCGAGCCAGAAGCAAAGAGAAGATGGGTGGGACTCCACAATCCCTTTTGAAGGCACACTCCCAATGACCTAAGGATCTTCCATGAGGCCCTGAGTTCTAAATGTCCACTGCAATCTCTCAGAGTGCTGCCCTGGGACCAACTCTTTAACAGACGATCCTTTTTAGAAATACCGCCTGTTGTTCAAACTATAGCAGGTACTAAGTGGAGTGCTGACCACTATTCAAGTACCAACTACTTAAACTAGTCCTTCTAAGGCTGATAAGAATAAATTGTCTGCACTCATTCAATCCTTCATTCATTCAGTAAACAGTTATTCAATCTTTACCAGGTTCTGAAACAAATCAGATGGATGGATCTTTTGGTGTACAACAATTTTTTCCTGATCTTTTCTGAAAGTATTTCCACTTGTTTTCCTGGCAGTTTAGGACCACTTAGAACCAGTAATCTTAATGAGTAGCTCAGCATGAACTTTATATCTTCACAATGTAGGGTCTTGGCCAACAAGTTCCCTAAACTAGCCAAGGAAGTAGAGCCAGAGCCAAAGGTCCCTGTATATCAGGTACAATAAAATATTCAACCTTTTCGAGGTCTTGTAGAGGTCTTATAACTTTATTCTGAATGATGTTACCTTTAAGCTATGGTGGTGGAAAGTCTCCAAATGCTTCCTGGCTTCCTTCTGTCTTCATCTATCATTTTCATTCTTGGTAAGTTCCCAAATCTTTCCATTTTTTAAATTACAAAATTCTAGAAGAATCCAAGATTCCTTCAAAATTTTTTTCTAGCTGTCTTTGGTAAATATTAGCATCATAGTTAAGATGACTTCTTATTCTTCCTTAAGGATGTACAGATATTATTCCTTTCTTCTCTTTTATTTCCATTTTTTGGCTAACTTTTGCCAATTTTTATTCCTACTTAAAAAAAAATAATGAGATCGTAGGGTTTTATAGTTTGAAGACCTAATCTCAAATTTTACTGGCAATATTCTGATCCCAATACTACACAAATTCTTCATTTAGGAGTGAGTCAATGTCTAATTTTCAAAATGGTTGCCAAGGAAACAGAGATATGAGAGCACTTTTTTTGCTATAACATGGTTTTCAGTGTCCCTTTGGGTTTTTGTTTTGTTGTTTTGCTGATGTAGAAGTGATTGGACATGAGTGCTTTGAACTGTTGTATAAGTTGGTACAAAAAACACAGTCCACTTTGAAATGGAAATGTAGAGGGCAGGGGCCAAGCACCACTGCATGGCTAAGGATATTGAGGTAAGAGTGGACTCAACTGGATCTTGGGTCTCTAGAGGACCCAATGGAGTTCTGACTTACTCTAGAAGAAGCTCCAATGGCTCAGACAAAAGTATTATGTTTTTTGTACCCAGAGTATTTCAAGATCTCTGAGTGGTCCCCTCAGAGTCTCTCAAATAAATAACTGAATAGACATGCCTTTGTTGTAAACCCCAGGTCAAATCAAACAGAGAAATTCAGAAGCTAGTTTCAGAGGTTTGGAAATTCAGTTTGGGGTTCCTTTTACCCAATTCTGCCAAGATAAAGGAATATGAAAGAGTAGTTAGTGGGGTGAGGACAGGATAACATGTATATCATGGAAGTGGTTATGGTTTGGATCTACAGTGCTACCCCCAAAAGTCTCATGTGTTGAAGACTTGATCCCTGAAACAGCAATGTCAGAAATGGGGTTTGTAGGAAATGATTGAATCATGAGGCCTCTAACTGTATCAGTAGATTAATCCACTTGGTGGATTAATCATTTGAATGGAAGATGGTGGAAACTGTAGGCAGGCAGGGCATGGTTGGAAGGAGTAGGTTACTGGAGCATGTCCTTAGGGATACTATCTTGGTCCTGGCTCCTCCCCATCAACTGAGCAACTTTCCTCTGCCATACCCTTCCACCACAATGTTCTGCCTCACTTTAGGCCCAAGGCAACAGAGCCAGTTGACCATGGACTGAAACCTGAGCCAAAATAAATCTTTCCTCTTCTAAGTTACTTTTCTTAGGTATTTGTCACAGCAATGAAAAGCTTAATAACACAGGAGTGAAATGTCATCGTAAGCATATGATTGCTATTTTCCTACATATGATGGATATAAAGAAAAAGAAAACAACACTTAAGTATTTTTTCTGCATTCAGCATATTGCTAAGTTTTGTTACCATCAACCGTGAGGAAAGTTTAGACTGATGTGTTGGTCCACGTTCATCTTATTTGTGAGCTTATTTGATCAAGAAACACATGGTGTTCATTACATGCACGTGAATTGGCTAGGAGGCAGAATAGTAATGCTGCCCTCCTATTTTTGGTTCCTGTTGCTGCTAGAGATGAGAACTGAATTACCTGGCAGAGTTTTAAGGTCTGCTTTTTTTGACCTGCAAAATGGTGATAATGGTCACTTCCTCCATTGAGAGAGAACTGCATCTCAAAAGGGAACTGTGGCATATTGGAAATATAATATGGGATTTGGTATTTGGAAGATTTTGGACTAGAGTTAAATTTATGGTGTTTATTAACTGTGTACCCAGGTCCCAATCACTTACTCTCCCTAAGCCTTAATTTCCTCAACTCTTAAATGTGGATAATGATACCTGCCTCACAAGATTTTTATGAGTATGAAGTGAGATAAAGTATATAAAAAAATGCTGTTCTAACTTAACAAACTTTTTAACCTAAGTCAATTTTTGTGCCAGGAACTCTGCTAGGGCCTGGGGATAGGTTGGCCTACTCTCTGGAATTAGTAGTCATTGGTAGTACAGTGGGAGAGCAGAGATGTAAATGAATGATTATAATGACTAAAACTCTATGAAGCAATATATTTAATAGTGTTAAGCATAAAGTGCTTACAATAGGATTATAAAGAGAACAAAATGTCTGGATGGTGGAACATGACTTAAAGATTGACAGGCAAACATATTGATAAGAGTTCCAAAGAGGAGTTTGTCAATCAGGGGGCATTTCCTGTATTAGTATTATTATTCAATAGTAATTCTTACTGAATTGTACTCTTATAATTAATTATCTATATTATATGAAATTTAATCATATTCCTTTGAAACTTCTAACATTGACTTTTTAAAAATAAAAATATTAATGCTACATACATTAAGCCTTCTGTTCAACAGGGGTATTTTTGAACTGGATTTGAATTAGCATGATGCAATGGGATTTTATCATATAAGTAACACCAATCCAATGGCAATAGCAGGCATCAGTAGATGTTAACATTGATCATATTTAGCAGATGTCTGATAGGTGTTTTAGTCAGCACTTTTGCTGCTGTGACTAAAAGACTTGACAAGAATGATTGTAGAGGAGGAAAAATTTATTTGGGGGCTCATGGTTTTAGATGTCTTAGTCCATAGACAGCCAGCTCCATTCCTCGGGACTCGAAGTTAGGCAGAACATTGGGTGGAACAGTGTGGCAAAAGGAAGCATCTCACATTATAATCAAAAAGCAGATGTGCCAGATACAAAATATATACCCCAAAAGCATGCTTGCAATTACCCACCTTCTCCAACCACACCCACCTGCCTTCAGTTACCACTCAGTTAATCCCATCAGAGGGATTAATTCACTGATTGCCTTAAGGCTCTTACAACCCAATCATTTCTCCTCTGAACTTTCTTGCGTTGTCTCACACATGAGCTTTTGGGGGACACCTCACATCTGAACCATAACAATAGGTATCTGCTTATTCACTGTGGTGGTCATGATCAGTGGTTCTGCATTAACCATCTGAACTGTGCAACTAGTTAAGCCAGTGCAAGAGATTGTCATGGAAACCCTCTGTCTCATCCCTTGTCCTGCTCAGAAGGTCCTAGGGAAACCAGAATCTAATGCAAAGACTTGCCCTTCTTAGTCCACCTGTACATGCTGTGTGTAATAATGAAGCAGAGCCCAGCTTAACTGTATACAAGATAAAAATTCACACATTTGGGTTGGGGTTGTGGCTCAGTGGCAGAGCGCTCACCTAGCACGTGCGCAGCCTGGATTTTATCCTCAGCACCACGTAAGAATAAAGGCATCGTGTACAACTAAAAAATATAAATGTATATATTTTTTAAAAATTCACACTTTTCTGTCCAGTTAGATTTGTCATGGTATAAGCAAACTTAGGCTAAATCCATCTTCAGCTGAATATAAAGGTTTGAAAGACACTATTCACAATCTTGTCCATACAGAAAAATGGAACAGACCCCAAGATCTATCTTGAGAGGCCCAACATTCACTTTTGCAGTGGATGTCTGAACCAACCCCACCCAAACTCTGTCATAGGTTTCCTAACCTACAATGTAAGGGCAGGGCCCATCTCAGGGACTAAAATGACTCAGGGATCTGAACTGAATGGAAATTTAGTAAGTGACAGTGGGTGATTAAATAAAATCTACACACTTCTCACTTCCTATTGAAAATCTGATCAGGAAATTGGGGCTTTATAATAGCTTATATTTTCTAAGAAGAAATTAGGATTGACCCAGAAAGAAGGCAAATGTTTTCATGCAGATTTGTTCTTGTATATGACAACTGTTATTGGGTGCCTCTGTGTGCCTCATGGCATCTGTGTGACAGTGTGAAATAACTGATGATACAAAGGTGTGTAACAAATGATCTTTTATTCTGTATGTTTTCTGGTACACTTGCAAAAGAGTGTGGCATTGGGTCAGAGATAGGACAATGGGAGGGAGCTTCCATGCATACAGGGAGAGGAACTGATCTAAGACAACAGCAGCATTAACTTAGTAATAGGCTTTGGAATGAACTCAGGTTAAGGCTGATGGCAAAACACATCAATAGTAAAAATGATTACCTAATCACCAAACACCAATCCAATCCAGGAGTACTTAAAATCAGGTTGAATTGGAACATAATATATGTGCTGTTAATCTCACAGATACCATGAACAGAAAATTTCCTTCAAAGAAACACAAAAAACTGATTATTTTTTTATGGAAATAAAGGAGTATATCTTCCACATCCAGTCACAGAGGCTGTGGGCTTGCCAAAGGGGACATGTTAAGTTTCATGCACTTTCTCAGAAAAGTTCATATTTTCCATGAATCTCATTCCATTTGGCCTCTTAATTTTACCAAAACAAAACAAGACAGGTAAACTTAGTGAAAGAACTCAATTTACTTTGCCTGCTTTACCAGAAGATAGGTCAAAAGAGATGGAAAGGGGCCATGAACATACAAACAAGCGCCCCTAATAAAGATATATTTTTCTTTTATCACAGAAACCTACAATTTCTTTATGAATTTGTTTGTGTTACTATAGAAATAGTAAATAGTTGCATTGTAGTTAATGATGAGGCCAAGGTATTCTTGTGAGAAAATTTTAAAAGTAAATATTTTCATAGATTCCCAGTTGTGGACAAGTGGACCTGGGGAACCTGGAGCCTAGGCAAATATGGAAAGAATGAAACTGGGGGAAGTTGAGTTACTGCAGTCTGAGGACTCTGGAAAGAATGCAAAATCTGTTTGCTAAAGCATGAACAGGAAGACAGATGGGCAGGGTTAGGATGAAATGGGGGAACTATCATGACTTCATTCATTTATTCAATGTTTGTTGAGCTCCCAGTATATGCCAAACACTGTCTTAGGTATAGGAATAGGTGGTGTTCATGAATGTTGGGTTTGGTCAAGGGATTTAGGCCTTTTTCAACAAATGGTGCTTCTGAAAGGAACCATGACACACCATAAACACACACCCTTTTTCACTTCCCAGGTCTAATATGGTTCCACATCTACTCCAAAGAAAAACAAAGCATCTGATATGGCTAACATTATTTGATTTATAGATATTTTATGGTTGTTGTGAGATTACAGTTGAGAAAATGGAATCTCATAGAGTTAACATAATTATCCAATGTCACAGGGCTGCCAATTCTATCTGATCTCAAACCCTGTGCTCTATCAACCACCCTACAAAGCCTTCAAGTCATCCAAAAGTCATGAAAATAGTCGTTTCTAGGTATATTTGCAATGTGCATTGGCCCTCATATCTGTGGCTTCTACATCCTCAAATTCAATCAACTGTAGATCAAAAATACTTTTTAAAGTTGCATCTATAGTGAACATGTATAGACATTTTTCTTATTATTTCCTAAACATCACAGTATAGGTAACCATTTATATATGTTGCATTAAGTATTAAAAGTTATCTAGAGGTGATTTAAAATGCATGGGGGGCTATGCATGGCATCACTTTGTATAAAGAACTTGTGCATCTATAGATTTTGGTATCTGTAGGGGGATCCTGGAACCAATATCCCAGGATATAGAGGGATGTCTATATAGTAGATTCCTGCAAGATGGCAATGCTGACTCAAGGGAATGTGTGCAGATGTCAGTTAGGCAGTGATATGGGAAAGGAAAAGGAGGCAGTGTTAGAGGAGAGGAGAGAATGTTAAATTATATACTTTTAGAGTTACTGCTAGCCCCACCTTTTGGATTTCCTTTACAATAACACTAATAGAATTGTCAAAACTTGCTGCTTTCAGTTTTTCTCATACATTCTCCTTAAATACACTCTCGGTCAGGCTTTTGCACTCAACCAAAAAATTTGCCCTTGTTAAGATCATTAGTGAGCACCATGTTATTAAATCCAATGGCAGATTTTGTCTTTATCTTCCTTACTGTGTCAGTACCATTGAACTCAGCTGATCACTCCTGCTTTTTGAAAGCCTTTTACAGTCAATGTCTCAGAAGTCAGTCCGTTTTGGTTCAGTGTGTGTATTTGTATATGTACATAAAAAAATTACGGCAGATTCATTTCACTGTCTTTCCTTTTTCTATCCCCTCACCTTCACTTCACTTCCCTTTGTCTAATCTACTGAATTTCTTTCTTTTTTTTTTTTTTTTTTTTTTTTTTGGTACCGGGGATTGAACTCAGGGGCACTCAACCACTGGGTCACATCCCCAGCCCTTCTTTTTTTATATTTTATTTAGAGACAGGGTCTCACTGAGTTGCTAAGTTCCTCACCATTGCTGAGGCTGGCTTTGAACTCGCAATCCTCCTGCCTCAGCCTCCCAAAGTGCTGGGATTACAGGCGTGTGCCACGGCGCCTAAACTCTACTTAATTTCTTAGTTGCTTTTGATGAATCAAGAGATGACTGGATAAGTAAGTAAAAGCAGTGGTAAATATGTTTTGGGGGAATGTTATGGTTTAGATATTAGGTGTCCTCCAAAAGCTCAAGTGTGAGACAATGCAAGAAGGTCTAGAGAAGAAATGACTGGGTTATAAGCATCTCAATCAAATCAGTAAATTAGTCCCCTGATGGGAATAACTGAGTGGTGGGTAGGGTGTGACTGGAAGAGGTGGGCATTGGGAGCATGGCTGTGGGGTATACATTTTGTATCTGGTGAATGGAGTCTCTCTGATTTCTGATCATCATGTGAGCCACTTGCTTCCACCACAATTTTCTGCCATGAGGATCTTCCTCACCTTGAGGTCCCTCCACTGCCACACACCCCCCACTAGAGGAATAGAGCTGGCTGTCTATGGACTGAGACATTTGAAACCATGAGCCCCCAAATAAACTTTTCTTCCTCCACAATTTTCTTGTCAGATCTTTTAGTCACAGCAGGAAAAAAAAAAATAAAAAAACTGACTAAAACCAGGTGGGATGTGGGGAGACAAGTGCTGAAGTTTCAAAAATTGAAGGAAGAGTTTTAGGAGAAAGAAATCAGAGTAACAAACGTGAAATTATGTATTCATGGATGCTCACTCAGCATAAGAAAAAAATAAAATTACTAAGACTGGGTATTTATGTTTCTTTCTTCTGAAGTAGCTGCAGGTAAATTGTCAATAATACTTACATTGAAATGTTCTCTGATTGCAACCTGACTTTTTCTCCTCACTTAGGATAATCTAAAACCTCCAGTTCTCACAAGGGCATGTGCAAATGAGAGTCTTAAAGTTTGTGGTAAATCCACCTTTGGGCAGGGGTCAGGTATAGAGGAGTTTGTAAGATGAGGAAAGAATGTTGGAGACTTCATTCTAAATGAAATAAGAAAACACTGAAGCATTGGTGGAGCTAGCATTAAGTATAGTAGGCAATGTTTTAAAGTGACTCCCAAGATTCCTCCCTTTGGTGAGTAGCCTCTGTATAATTTTCTCCCTTGTGTATATGATGGAGCATTATTCTTGATAGATAGGCTTGGGCCGACAGGCCACCTCCCCCATGGAAATTTCCATTAGGAGCAACCTGGTTTCATTTTCCCCAGGCAGGAGCCAATCAGCTTAAAGGTCGCCCTGTTTACTGGGAAAAGAGCCAATAGTGTTAAAGGTCGCTCAGGCACCCCCCCCCCCCCAGAAATCCCTACTTAAGTCCCTGCCTGCCTGGAGCTCAGACACAGCAGCTCGTCCCTGCTGAGAGGAAGCAGCCACTGCAACAGCTCCAGACTCACCATCTCCAGCCCGATGGCAGCTGCCCCAGCAGACAGCTCCAGACCACAGCCGGCACGACCAGGCACTGACCTTCCGTCCAGAGCTTGCACACTTCCCTCTCCCTGACTTCTCTTTCCCCGTACTTCTTCTACCTCCGACCAGCCATAAAGGCTGGTGAATAAATCTCTTGGCTGCACGGTTGTCTCTGGTGTGATTTTTGCCCTTCAATTCTTGTCATTAGTTTACTAAGCAGTTAGCTTGGAATTAATGAAGAGATTTTGCAGATTATCCAGATGGGCCTGGCCTAGTGAGACTAGTCCTTACTAGAGACTGGCCCCTTTCTGAAGCCAGAAAAATGGAAGTGTGAGAAGGTCCCTATCAGAGATCCTGTAAGCTAAGACCTGGGGACAATCTCTAGTTGCTGAGAACCACTCCAGCATTTCCAAGAAGGAAATTGGGGCATCAGTCCTACACTCTCAGGGAACTGAATTCTGTCAACAATCGGAGCAAACCTGAACATGAGAGGACTCTGAGCTCTGGGTGAAAACCCAGCTCTGGCTGATGCCTTGATTTGAATCTGGTGAGAACCTGAGCAGAGACTCCACCTGTGCTGGACTCCTCACCTGTAAAAACTGACCTATTAAATTTGTGTTGTTTTAAATAGCCCAATCAATAAATGGGCCAGGGAATTGAACAGACACCTCTCAGAAGGTGATATACAATCAACAAGTATATGAAAAAATGTTCAACATCTCTAGCAATTAGAGAAATGCAAATCAAAACTACTCCCAGATTTCATCTCACTCCAGTCAGAATGGCAGCTATTAATAATACAAACAACAATAAGTGTTGGCGAGGATGTGGGGAAAAAGGCACATTCATACATTGCTGGTGGGACTGCAAAATGGTACAGCCAATATGGAAAGCATTATGGAGATTCCTTGGAAAGCTGGGAATGGAACCACCATTTAGCCAAGCTATTCTACTCCTCAGTCTATACCCAAAGGACTTAGAAACAGCATACTACAGGGACACAGCCACATCAATGTTTATAAGAGCACAATTCACAATAGCTAACCTGTGAAATGAACCTAGATGCCCTTCAGTAGATGAGTGGATAAATAAAATGTGGTATATATACACAATGAAATACTACTCAGCATTAAAAGAGAATAAAATCATGGTATTTGCAGGTAAGTGGATGGAGTTGGAGAATATAATGCTAAGTGAAGTTAGCCAATCCCCTCAAACCATGCCAAATGTTTTCTCTGATATAAGGAGACTGATTCATATTGGGGTTGGGAGGGAGAGCATGGGAGGATTAGATGAATTCTAGATAGGGCAAAGAGGTGGGAGGGGAAGAAAGGAGGCATTGGGGTAAAAAGATGGTGAAATGAGATGGACATCATTACCCTACATACATGTATGAAGACACAAATGGTGTGAATATACTTTATATAAAAACAGAGATGATGATATACAATCAACAAATATATGAAAAAATGTTCAACATCTCTAGCGATTAGAGAAATGCAAATCAAAACAACTCTAAGATTTCATCTTACTCCATTCAGATTGGCAGCTATCAAAAAAACAAACAACAATAAATGCTGGCGAGGATGTGGGGGAAAAGGCACACTCCTACATTGCTGGTGGTACTGCAAATTGGTGAAGAAAGTAGTATGGAGATTCCTAGGAAAACTGGGAATGGAACCACCATTTGACCCAGCTATCCCACTCCTTGGCCTCTTCCCAAAGGACTTAAAAACAACTTACTACAGGGACACAGCCACATCAATTTTTATAGCAGCACAATTCACAATAGCTAGATTGTGGAACCAACCCCGATGCCCATCAACAGATGAATGGATAGGGAAACTTTGGTATATATACACAATGGAACACTACTCAGCACTAAAAGAGAATAAAATCATAGCATTTGCAGGTAAATGGACGGAGTTGGAGAAAATAATGATAAGTGAAGTTAGCCAATCCCAAAAAACCAAAGGTTGAATGATTTCTTTGATATGAAGATACTAACTTATAAAGGCAAGAGAGAGGGAATGAGTGGAATGAAAGAACTTTAAATAGAACAAAGAGGGGGGAGGGAGGGGAGGGGGCAAGGGGATAGGAATAATGGCAGACTGAGTTATCCATGATTACCCTAAATACATGTATGAAGACACAATTATTGTAAAAATACTTTATATTAAACCAGCAAACTAAATTAAATCAAACCAGCAAGTTAAATTGTGCTCTTTATATGTAATATGAAATGAAATGTACTCTGCAAACGTGTATAACAAATCAGAATAATAAAAAATTTTTAAAAAACATGAAAAAATGTGCTCTTTATGTGTAAGATGAATTGTAATACATTCTGAAGTCATATATAACAAATTAGAATAAAAAATAAATTTTAAAAAAATTCTGTGTTATTTTGAACTACTAAATGCATGATAATTTGTTGTGTAGCAATTTAAAAAAAATGAATACATCCAGGTAAGAGATAACGATGGCATAGAGTAGGATAGTGCTAGTGGTGATGGAGAGATGGGGACAAATGCAAAGTGCAGCCAAGAGGATTTGCTAATGGGCTAGGTGAGCACAGCATAAAAAAGAAATCCAGAAAAACTCTAAGTTTTTATTCAGTTGAAACTGGATGAAGGTTGTACCTTTTGCCAAGATGAAGAAAATTAAGGAAAGACTATTTCAGGCAGGCTAAAGTCAAATATTTAATTTTGTCAGCATACTTTTTACAAATGTTTTATTTTAAAAGTATTGTAGACTCACAAAATGTCGCCAAATGGCACCACAACTTTCATTTTGCAAATTAAAACTTGAAAGCTACTTATATGATTTATAAGTGCCAATATCAAATAGGAATCAGATATCAAGAGGGAAACTCAGGAACAAGGTCAGTGGCAGAGATATAAATTTGATATTAACATTGGTGTTCCTTAGAGTCATGGGACTTAAGGAGACCTTCTCAGAAGATAAGCTGGTGGAACTAAAGAAGAAAGAAGACTGAAATTGTGTCTTGGAATCATTCAACATTAAGAATTTAGGGGAAAAAGGTGGAGCCAATAAAGGAATCTGACAATGACTGCTCACTGAGGTTGGAGGGAAACCAATGAAGAGAGGAAAACTTTGTTTTGTAGCTTCCTGTAAATCCCTGTGCTGACCCTCAAACTCTTGATTTCAAATATATGTGTTTTACTTGGGGACCACAAATGAGTGGAGGGGGGATTTGAAACAGGCCTCTAGAGATTTATTTAAGTCTCCAAAGTTTCTGTGAATGACAAATTGGGGTTAAAACACCATCTTTGGATGATTTAAACATAAATGAGCAGAAACATATGGATTATATTTCCTTCCAATTGCATATAGTGTAACAATTAAACACAAAAAGGTGCTTGGAGTAACAGACTTATTGGGGCTTTATTAAATCCTAAAGATGGAAACAGTGGTTTGAGAACCAGCAAGTTAAGAAAATGGCACAGGCTACCATGAGAAACTGAATTTGAATTTTATCCTCTTGCTTTCCCCCCTCTCTCTCCAGGTTTCTTTGTCTGTGTCCTTCTCTGTTACTATTTTTGTCTGTCTGTCACTTTTGGTTCTGTTCCCCATCCGTCTCTGGGTTCAGGCTACCATCTGGGTGCTTGTGGACATCTTGAAAGCACATTTCCCAGATGCCCAAAGCAACAGCCAAAGACCTCTTCTGTTTGTAGAATTCCACCAATAATTTCCAACTTGAGAGCAGAAAAAAATCAGTAGCAGGTGTCGCAGCTCCTCAGGGAGAGTGTTGTTTATTATGGCTGTCCTCTGAAGAAATATTAGGATGCATGCTACAATGGATAATATATTGCTCCATTTAATTTTGCATTATGACATTTCTTTTACTTATTTCTCTGGTCTTTTTACTTTTGTTTTGGCTCCCAACTAGCACTATAAGTTGGATACAAAGGAATTAAATAATTTTCTATTTGTTGTTAAGCATGGCTGGAGAATGTGCAAATGCTTAGTTAAAGGACCTTCTGATGAAAGAAAGTATGTAGTGGTTATAAAGTCAATAGTGGGCTATGGGCAAGGTGTTTTGCCCTGTTCTAAAGGTTTCTGAAGAAGCCTTAGTGGAGTTTGGAATGAGAGGCTGATTTGAAGCAGAAATCAAAGTCACAACTAAGCAAATAATAGACTTGTGGTGACAATTTTTATTTCAAAGTGGTAGACTTATTTTTAGTCCATTCAAGCTGCTATAACAAAACTGGGAGGCTATAAACTAAATGGTTTATAAACTACCCAGATCTATTTATCACAGTTTTGTGGGCTGGAAAGTACAATATCTAGGCAACAGCAGATTGGTGCTTTCTGGTTCACAGATGGCACCTTCTTGCTCTGTACTTGCATGGTGGAAGGGGCACCATAGCTTCCTAGGGCCTCTTTAATAAGAGCACTAATCCCATCCACAAAAGTGGAGGCCTTGTGACCTAATTACTTCCCAAGGGCACCACCTTCTATTACCTTCACATTGAGGGATTAGGTTTCAGCCTATGAATTTTGAGGGGCAAAAACATTCAGATCATGAGACTCAGAGAAATAGTATAAGCAATTCGGGTAGACCACACAGGTTGGGAAGTTTGAACAGAGCAAAGGTGTAAACCCAACCATTGTGCTTGCCTTCCCTAGGGCTCCATAAGAATGACCACAGCGGAGTACTAGAGTCCAGGGTGCTTAACAAAGCACAGGAATAAGAGGAATATATTCTTTTTTAACTTTAAGTGTATAGTTTAAGGAATTTTAGTATTTTTACATAGTTGTGTAACTGCCATCATAATTAAGACATAGAACAGGCAGGCCAGTAACATCCCTCCTGCTCTGGTCAACACCCACACTAGAGCCCAAGTAACCACTAGTCTGCTTTGCATAACTGGAGTTTGCTTTCTTTGTACAATTACACATAAATGGAATCACAGAGTAGATAATATCTTTTGGTCTGTATTTTTTTTTTTTTTTTTTTTTTTTTTGGTGGTACCGGGGATTGAACTCAGGGGCACTCGTCCACTGGGCCACATCCCCAGCCCTTTTTTGTATTTTATTTAGAGACAGGGTCTCACTGAGTTGCTAAGTGCCTCGCCACTGCTGAGGCTGGCTTTGAACTCGCGATCCTCCTGCCTCAGCCTCCCAAAGTGCTGGGATTACAGGCGTGAGCCACCGCGCCCGGCTTGGTCTGTATTTTTACACTTAGCATAATTATGCCACTTTGTAGCATATTTTAATCCTTTTTATTGCTGTGTAATTTTTCAGGGAGTAGAGATACACCCCTTCAATAGTTGATGGACATATGGGTTATTTTCAGTTTGGGGCTATTATGATATGCTACTTTTTTCCCCAAGTTTTTATGTAAACATGTGTTTTCATTTCTGTTTAATAAATTCCTAGGAGGAGTAAATGTATTTTTGACTTTATAAGTTATTGGCAAACTGTTTATGGTCCTATTTCACCTTTCCATTAGTAGTTTTATTTGCTTTACATCTTTACCAATACTTACTATCTTCAGTCATTTAAAATCTAACCCTCCTAATAGATATTTAGTGATATCCCATTGTGATTATTGTTTTTCTTTTTTTAAATTGTGGTAAATATGCATAAAATAAAACAACATTTTGACAATTTTTAATTGACTTTCAGTAGCATTTAGTACATTCACAAGGTTGTGCGGCCAATTTCATGGTTCATTTTCAGAACTTTTTCATCATTCTGTGTGCATTATAAAATAACTCCCTTGGAGCTGGGGCTGGAGCTGGGGCTCAGCAGTAAACCGCTCGTCTCGCATGTGTGAGATCCTGGGTTGGATCCTCAGCACCACATAAATAAAATGAAGGTATTATGTCCACCTATAACTAAATACACACACACACACACACACACACACACACACACACACTCTCTCTCTCTCCTCATTCCTCCCCAAAGCCCTACTTTCTCTAATGATTTGTCTATTCTAGGTAACTCACATAAGTGAAATTGTTTAATTTTTTTTCCTTTTTTCTGGCTTATTTCACCTAGAATATTTTCAAAGTTTACCTGTTGTATCAGAGTGTTATTCCTTTTTTAGGATTAATAATATTTTGTTATATATAATATTTTATTATGTTATATAATATATATATTATATACATTTCCATTTATCTGTTTGTTGATAGAGATTTGGGTTGCTTTCATCTTTTGGTTACTGTCAATAATGCTGCTATGAACGATGGTGTACAAGTATCTGAATCCCTTCTTTCAATTTTTATTTTTAGACTATAAATATTTCTAGTAGTAGAATATAGATTATGTAGTCTTCCCATCTAAATTTGTGAGGAATTTGCCACACTGCTTCACAGTGGCTGCACCTTCTATGTTTCCTCCAGCAATGCACGAGGGTTCCGACTACCCAACTCCTTCACTTCCTTGCCAGCCCTTCTTCCACTTCTTCCCCTTGCCTCTTTGTTGATAATAGCTATCCTAAAGAATAGGAAGCCATCTCTCATTGTAATTTTGACTCACATTTCCCTAATGACTAGTGATGTTGTATACTTCTATTGTGCTTTTGGGCCATTTGTATATGTTCTCTGGAGAAATATCTAGCCAAGTGCTTTGCCCTTTAAAAAAAAATTATTGTTGTTGTTATTGATTTGCAAGGTAAGGGATTTTGATATTGGCCCATACTGGTTTGCCTTTTAAGACCAATTCAACAAATGTCTACATAAGTAAGTAAATTGTAGTTGAATGCACAGCATCAAGTCTTGGTACTTCTACTCTGAATTTCTGTCTAGATTTTTGAAACTTATAGAGTTGACAGTAAGAAATTAAATCATTCAACCAGTCATTTGTTTGCTGTGATATCTACCTTATCTATCTATCTACATATAAAAGTAATTATATATAACATATAATAAGTAATTCATATGTATTATAAATTTATAGTATCATATATAAATTATATGATTATATATTACATATAAAATTTGTATATATTTATATATGTACAAATTTTGGGAGGAGTAGTGGGAGAGTAAAATAGAAGATTGATCATTTCTTTGGTATATTGTTCATTTAATAAATTCTACTATTCTTCTTCCACCATTTGTGCTTATAGTTTGTGGTCTCCTCCGAGCTCTGCAGTCTAGTTTCTTGGTCCTTGGCCATGTTATTGTCTCCCAGATGTCCACCCTAGCAGTTATTTACTCAAATATGTACTTCACTCCAAAACAACAGGGACCCGTACCCCTGAAGCTTTGCTCAATCCAAGGTGCTCCCCTAGCCAATGATGGCTATGAGAAGCTTGAGGTCATAAACCAACATTCTCGATACCATTATGGGGGATGGAGGTGCTGAGGTTAGAGACAGGCTGTGTTTCCACCACAGGCTCTAAAGAGATCCCCAAAATGGCCCTATACTCTGTATCTCCTCAAGTTTAATTCTAGTGGCACAAATTTCAGGGAGGGGCTGTTTCCTGTATTCCAGTCCACACAGCTGCCCCTATTTTGTTGGTTGGTTTGTTTTTATTGTTGTCTCCCATCCTTCCCTGTTACCTAGCAGTCTGGACATTTTACCTAAAATACTTCCATGTATGTGGCCTTTCTTATGTCTTGGTGGAGACAATGAATCACCTCATTTTCCACCAACAAACTTTCCACTATGTATGTTTTTGTAATGTCCAGGAGTAATTGGTTTTTACACTATTTTCTTCAGATTTACCCAAATTGACTTATACTTTGTGCATGTGCACATACTTAATTCCCTGACATATTATCACATGGATAGGTTGTGAAACAATCATCACAGTAAAGATAGCAAATAGTTCCTTTACTACAAAATATGTTGACCTTCTATAACAGCACTCATCTGACCCCCACATATATATTCCTTATCCTGATAAACATTAAACTGTTCTCTACTTATATATTTTTATTTTCACAAGTATGTTATATTTGTGAAACATTCACTACATAACTTTTGTTTTAATGTTATATGAAACTTTTGTTTCATATAACAAAAGTTATATAGTTATATATTACTATAAAAGTTCATAAAGTAATATATATAATTATATTATATAGTTATATAATAATATATACAGTTAATATTATATGTAATTATATATAGTTATATAATATAGTTATATAATGTTATATATATACAGTTGTACAATGTAATTATACAATATATAGATATATATTCATATAACAAAATGTTATATGAAACTTTTGTTTTAATGTTATATGAAAACATGCACTATATAACTTTTGGGGCTGAATTTTTCACTCAGCACAATTCCCTTGAGATTCATCCAAATTTGTGCATGTATTAATAATTCCTTTTTATTGCTGAGTAGTATTCCTATGGCTTCAATGTACCAGAGTTTATTTAACCACTATCCATTGAGAGACATACGGGTTGCTTCCAGTTTGGGTCTATTATGAATAAAACTTCTGTGAACATTTATGCAGAGGATTTAGTATGAATAAAAGTTTTTTTTTTTAATTTCTTTGGATAAATACATTAAAATGCAATTGATGGATTGTATGGTAATTGCATGTTTAGTTTTACAAGCTGTTTTCCAGAATTGATATATTATTTACATTCCCACTAGCAGTGTATGAATTTTTCATGTCTTTACATCCTCATCCTGACGTTCATACCATTTTTTATTTTAATCATTCTGATGGTGTGTAACTCATTATAGTTTTAATTTGCATTTTCTGGATACCTAAAGCTGTTGTTTTTCTTGAAATCTCTAATTTCTCTTTAGTTAATATCTATATTTTTTATAATTTTCTAATTCAAATTTTTTGATTTTGATATTTTGATAGTTCATTATATATTCTAGACACTACTCCTTTGGCAAATATATAGTTTTCAAATAATTTATCCCTGTCTGTAATTTTTTTTTTTCATACTCTTAAAGCGTTTTTACAAAGCAAAAGTTTAAGATTTTGGTCAAGTTCATTACTTAATTTTTTGAATCACACTTTTGGTATTAAGTCTAAAATATTTTTGCATGGTTCTAGATTTTATTCTATTTTTATCTGCTTCTTTTGCTACAACAGAATATCTGAGACTGGGTAATTTATAAAGGAAAGAAGATTATTTAGACTCATAGTTTTGCTGACTGGGAAGTCCAAGATCAGATCAGTGTGGGGAGAAGGCGTCTTGTTTCACAATGTGGCAGAAGTCAGAAGGTACAAAACACAAGGGGCACCCTTGCTTTATTACAGTCTGCTCTTGTGGTAACTAATCTAGTCCTTGGGGAATTAATCTAGTCCTCCAAGAATTAACTCAGTACTAGCAGAAAGGCATCAGTTCCTCTTAATATCTTACTCACCTATTGAAGTCTCTGCCTCTCTATACAACCACAAAAGAAATCAAAATTCAACATGAGTTTTGGAGGGTACAGTCACATTCAAGCCATAGTATCCTTTATGCTTCCTTTTCTAAACATCTTGTAGTTTTACATTTTACATTTATATCCATGATCCATTTTGAGTTGATTCTTTTTTGACCTGTAGATATCTAATTCCTCCAGCACTGTTTACATCACTTGTTGACAACTGGATCCTTCCTCCACTGTACTGCGTCTTCACATTTGTCAAGAAGCAACTGGGCATGTGTATGTAGGTCTATTTCTCGTTTCTCAGTTCTGTCCTATTTATTGATCGATGTGTCTCTCCTTCTGCCCATACCATGCCATTTTAATTGCTACTGCTATAGAAAAACGTTTAGCATCAGGAAGTCTGACTCCTCATACTTCATTCTTCTTTTTCAAGATTGTTTTGACTATTATAAAGCTTGAGCTTTCCATATAAACTCAAAATGAGCTTGATTATGACTACATAATCAAGCAATAAGACCAAAAGAAGAAATAAAATTATAAATGGTATAACTTTTAGTTTTTGCATGTGTATTGCTAATGTATAGAAATGAAATTGATTTTTACATGTTGATCTTCCATCTGCTGACCTTACAAAACTCACTCATTCTAGAAGTTCTTATTTCTTTTTATAGATTCTTTGCCTGCTATGGTTTGAATGTTTGTATCCCCTTCAGAACACATGTTGGAGCTTTACCCCTAATGCAGTAACATTGAGAAGGTGGGCCCTTTAGGATTAGTGCCTTAAAGAATTCTCTGTAAATGGGGACTGTTTCATTTCTTCCTTTCTACTGTGTACACTTTTTATTTCTTCTTTTGGTCTTATTGCTGTGGTGATTAAGAAATTAAGAGAAATTAATGCCTTTTTCCTGGTACTAATGCTGAATGAAAGCAGGTAGAGTAGATACCCATTCTCTATCTTATGGGAAATGCAGTCTTTCACCATTAAGAATGATGACAGCTCTAAGATTTTTTTAAAATAAATGACTGTCATCATATTGAGTTAATTCCTTTTTATCCCAAGATCAGATCATTGTGGGGAGAAGGCGTCTTGTTTCACAATGTGGCAGAAGTCAGAAGGTACAAAACACAAGGGGCACCCTTGCTTTATTACAGTCTGCTCTTGTGGTAACTAATCTAGTCCTTGGGGAATTAATCTAGTCCTCCAAGAATTAACTCACTACTAGCAGAAAGGCATCAGTTCCTCTTAATATCTTCCTCTCTATACAACCACAAAAGAAATCAAAATTCAACATGAGTTTTGGAGGGTACAGTCACATTCAAGCCATAGTATCCTTTATGCTTCCTTTTCTAAACATCTTGTAGTTTTACATTTTACATTTATATCCATGATCCATTTTGAGTTGATTCTTTTTTGACCTGTAGATATCTAATTCCTCCAGCACTGTTTACATCACTTGTTGACAACTGGATCCTTCCTCCACTGTACTGCGTCTTCACATTTGTCAAGAAGCAACTGGGCATGTGTATGTAGGTCTATTTCTCGTTTCTCAGTTCTGTCCTATTTATTGATCGATGTGTCTCTCCTTCTGCCCATACCATGCCATTTTAATTGCTACTGCTATAGAAAAACGTTTAGCATCAGGAAGTCTGACTCCTCATACTTCATTCTTCTTTTTCAAGATTGTTTTGACTATTATAAAGCTTGAGCTTTCCATATAAACTCAAAATGAGCTTGATTATGACTACATAATCAAGCAATAAGACCAAAAGAAGAAATAAAATTATAAATGGTATAACTTTTAGTTTTTGCATGTGTATTGCTAATGTATAGAAATGAAATTGATTTTTACATGTTGATCTTCCATCTGCTGACCTTACAAAACTCACTCATTCTAGAAGTTCTTATTTCTTTTTATAGATTCTTTGCCTGCTATGGTTTGAATGTTTGTATCCCCTTCAGAACACATGTTGGAGCTTTACCCCTAATGCAGTAACATTGAGAAGGTGGGCCCTTTAGGATTAGTGCCTTAAAGAATTCTCTGTAAATGGGGACTGTTTCATTTCTTCCTTTCTACTGTGTACACTTTTTATTTCTTCTTTTGGTCTTATTGCTGTGGTGATTAAGAAATTAAGAGAAATTAATGCATTTTTCCTGGTACTAATGCTGAATGAAAGCAGGTAGAGTAGATACCCATTCTCTATCTTATGGGAAATGCAGTCTTTCACCATTAAGAATGATGACAGCTCTAAGATTTTTTTAAAATAAATGACTGTCATCATATTGAGTTAATTCCTTTTTATCCTTAACTTGTTGAATGTTGTTTTTTGTCATGAATGGATGTTGGATTTTGCCAAATGTCTTTTCTGTCTCAATTGATATGGTCAGTTGACTTTTATCTTTAGTATATTGACATGGTAGATTATTTTGTTTAAATTTTGAACATTAAATTAGCTTGGAATACCTGGAATAAATCCTACCTAGCCATAGTGTATAATTAGAACATCTTCATTGACAGATAATTCCACACCATCCAGTTTACCACTGAAGTCATACAATTCCATAATTTTTAAAATATTTTCAGGACTGTGCAAAAGTCATCACAATTAAAATGTCAAACATTTTGATCATCCCCCAAAGAAACTTTATATACATCAGTAGTCATTGCCTGCTATGGTTTGAATGTTTGTATCCCCTTCAGAACACATGTTGGAGCTTTATCCCTAATGCAGTAACATTGAGAAGGTGGGCCTTTAGGATTAGTGCCTTAAGAAGGGGCTGGAGGGAACTAGCTGGGCTCTTTCTGCACTCTGCCTTCTGCTTTGTGAAGACACAGCATCTGTCTCCCCAGATGGAGGCAGCAAGGAGGCCTCATCTTGGAGCAGAGAGCACTTCTCCCCAGACACCAAACCTGTTGGCACCAAGAGCTTACATTTCCTGGCATCCAGAACTATAAGAAACAAATCTCTATTATTTACAAATTACCAAGTGCATGGTATTCTTTTAATAGCAGGAGAAATGAACTAAGACATTCCTCATTCTCCACCAAACCCCAGTCTAGGCAACCACTAATTCATTCCTAATTAAAAGAAGCCAGTTTTGAAAGACCACATATTTTGTGACTCCATGAGCTATTTTTAAAAATACTTTGTTGAACTTGATTTTATAATACTTTGTTGAGGATTTTCACTTATGAATTCATAAGAATTATTGATCTACGTTTTTTTTTTTCTTTTTCCTATAGGATTTATGTAACTTAATATCTTAAAATGAATTAGGAAGTGTTATTTCTATTCTGCTTTTTGGAAGAGATTGTATAAGATTGGTGTTGATTCTATAAAAGTTTGTTAAAATTGTGCAGTGAGCCATTTGGGCTTAGAGGTTTCTTATAGGGGAAATTTTAAATTACAAATTCAGTTTGTTTAATAGTTAGACATTTTTGTTTTGTTTTATTTTTCAGTGATGTTGATGAATGCAGGGGTGCTTTACCACTAAACTCCATCTCCAGCCCTTTTTAATTTTTTTTTTTTTTTTTTGAGATAGGGTATCACTAAGTGGCTAAGGCTGGCCTCAAATCTATAATCTTCCAATTTTATCGTGGTTGAGTTTTAATATTTTGTGGTTTTCAAAGAATGGGTTTACTTATTAGAAGTTGTTAAATTTATAATTATAAAGTTGTTTATAGTATTACTTTATTACCTTAATCTTGGCTGCAGGAACCAATATCCTCTCCTTCTTCTTGGTGACTTATATTCTCTTACTGTTCATCAGTCTTACCAGAGACTTGTCAACTTTGTTGTTTTTATTGAAGAATAAGGATTTTTGTTCTGTTGCTTTTATTTTCTAGCTTCTTGAGAAAGGCATTCAAATTATTTATTTGAGAACTTACCTCAAATTGGGGGACTTTCCCCACCACCTATTTCTATTCATTTTTTTTACACAAATGGAGCACAACTTTTCATTTTTCTGGTTGTACATGATGTAGAGTCACACCATTCATGCAATCATACCCATACATAGGAGTAATAATGTCCATCTTGTTCTACTATCTTCCCCACTTATACACTCCCCTCCCTTTCCTTCCCTCCCCTCCCTCCCCTCTGCTCAATCCAAAGTTCCTACATTTTTCCCTTGCCCCCCACCCCCACACTCATTATGGATCAGCTTCCACTTATCAGAGAAAACATTTGGCATTTGTTTTTTGGGGATTGGCTTTCTTTGCTTAGCATGATATTCTCTAACTCTGTCCATTTACCCATAGATGCCATGATTTCATTCTTCCTAAAGGCTGAATAGTATTTGATAGTACACACACACACACACACACACACACACACACACATATATATATATATATATATATATATATTATAGTTTCTTTAGCCATTCATCTATTGAAAGTCATCTAGGCTGTTTCCATAGTTTAGTTATTGTGAATTGAACTGCTATAAACATTGAGGTGGCTGCATCACTGTAGCATGCTGATTTTAAGTCCTTTGGGTACAGACCCAGGAGTGGGATAGCTGGGTCAAATGGTGGTGCCATTCCAAGTTTTCTAAGGTATCTCTATACTGCTTTCCAAAGTGGTTGTACCATTTCACAATCCTACCAGCAATGAATCAGTGTACCTTTTCCCCCACATCCTCGCCGGCACTTATTGTTGCTTGAATTTTTTTTTTTTTTTTTTTTTTTTTATAATTGCCATTCTGACTGGAGTGAGATGAAATCTTAGAGTAGTTTTGATTTGCATTTCTCTGATTCCTAGAATTTTGACCATTTTTAATGAATTTGTTGATTTATTGTATATTATCTTCTGTGAAGTGTCTGCTAATTTCCTTAGCACATTTATTGATTGGTTTATTTATTTATTTGTTTATTTTGATGTTAAGTTTTTTGAGTTCTTTATATGTCCTGGAGATTAGTGCTCTGTCTAATGTGCATGTGGCAAAAATTTGCTCCCATTCTATAGGCTCTTTCTTTATTTCATTAATTGTTTCTTTTTCTGAGAAGAAGCTTTTAGTTTGAATCCATACCATTTACTGATTCTTGATTTTACTTCTTGTGCTTTAGGAGTCTTATTAAGGAAGTCAGTCCTAAGCTGACATGATAAAGATTTGGACCTCCTTTTTTTCCATTAGGTTCAGAGTCTCTGGTCTAATTCCTGGGTTCTTGATCCACTTTGAGCTGAGTATTGTACAGGGTGAGAGAGAGTGGTTTAATTTCACTTTGCCGCATATGGATTTCCAGTTTTCTCAGCACCATTTGTTGAAGAGGCTATCTTTTCTCTAATGTATATTTTTGGCTCCTTTGTCTACTATGAGATAACTCTGTATTTATGTGGGTTTGTCTCTGTGTCCTCTATTCTGTACCATTGGTCTACATGTCTGTTTTGGTGCCAACACCATGCCGTTTTTGTTACAATAGCTCTGTAGTATAGTTTAAAGTCTGGTATTGTGATGCCTCCTGCTTCATTCTTCTTGTTAACAATTGCTTTGGCTATTCTGGATCTCTTATTTTTCCAAATGAATTCATGATTGCTTTTTCTATTTCTATGAGGAATGTCATTGGGATTTTGATTGGAATTTCATTAAATCTGTATAATACTTTTGGTAGTATGGTCATTTTGACAGTATTAATTATGCCTATCCAAGAACAAGGTAGATCTTTCCATCTTCTAAAGTCTTCTTCAATTTCTTTCTTTAGTGTTCTGTAGTTTTCATTGTAGAGGTTTTTCACCCTTTTTGTTAGGTCAATTCCAAAGTAATTTATTACTTTTTTTTTGTCTATTGTTAATGGGATAGATTTCTTAATTTCTCTTTCAAAAGATTAGTAACTGATGTACAGAAATGCATTTGATTTATGGGTGTTGATTTTGTATCCTGCTACTTTGCTGAATTCATTTATTAGTTGTAGAAGTTTTTTCTGGTAGAATTTTTTTTGGATCCTCTAAGTATAGAATCATGTTGTCAGCAAATAGCGATAGTTTGAGTTCTTCTTTTCTTAATTTCTTTCATCTGTCTAATCGCCCTGGCTAGAATTTCAAGGGCTATATTAATAGGAGTGGTAAGAGAGGGCATGAAGGGGTGCTGTATTTTGTTGAATGCTTTTTCTGCATCTGTTGAGATGATCATGTGTTTCTTTTCTTTAAGTTTATTGATGTGATGAATTTCATTTATTGATTTCCATATGTGGAGCCAACGCTGTGTCTCTGGTATGAACCCCACTTGATTGTGGTACACTATCTTTTAAATATGTGTTTTGCATTCAATTTGCCAGAATTTTATTGAGAGTTTTTATATCTATGTTCAACATGGATACTGGCCTGAAGTTTTCTTTCCTTGATGTGTCTTTGTCTGGTTTTGTTATCAGAGTGATATCGGCCTCATACATGAGTTTAGAAGGGTTTCCTCCTTTTCTAGTTCATGGAATAATTTGAGGAGTTTTGGTATTAGTTCTTCTTTGAAGGTCTTATAGACATCAGCTGAGAATTTTTCTGGTCTTGGGCTTTTATTTGCTGGTAGGTTTTTGATGGCATCTTCTATTTCATTGCTTGAAGTCACTCTGTTTAATTTGTAAATGTCCTCCTGATTCATTTTGGGTAAAACATATGAATCTACAAGTTTGTCAATGTCTTCAAGATTTTCTATTTTATCAGAGTATAAATTTTCAAAATAGTCTGATTATCTCCTGTATTTCAATAGTTTCCATTGTGATATTCTCCTTTTCATCACAGATTTTAGTAATTTGAATTTTCTCTCTCTTCATTAGCATGGCCAAGGGTTTATCAATTATATTTATTTTTTCAAAGAACCAACTTTTTGTTTTGTCAATTTTTTAATTGTTTATTTTGTTTCAATGTCATTGATTTCAGTTCTGATTTTAATTATTTCCTGTCTTCTACTGCTTTTGATGTTGATTTGATTTGCTCTTCTTTTTCTATGGCTTTGAGATGTAATGTTAAGTCACTTATTTGTTGACTTTTTTTAAGGAATGAACTCAGTGCAATGAACTTTACTCTTAACACTGCCTTCATACTGTCTCAGAGATTTTGATATGTTGTATCAGTGTTCTCATTTACCTCTAAGAATTTTTTAATCTCCACTCTGATGTCATCTGCTTTCATTATTCATTCAATAGCATGCTATTTAGTCTCTAGGTGTTGAAATAGCTTAGATTATTTATTATATCATTGATTTCTAATTTCATTCCATTAAGATCTGATAGAATGCAGGTAGTATCTCTATTTTTTTATATTTGCTAAGAGTAGCTTTGTGGCATAACATATGGTCCATTTTGGAGAAGGATCCATGTGCTGCTGAGAAGAATGTGTATTCACTTGTTGATGGATGAAATATTCTATATATGTCTGTTAAGTTTAAATTATTAATTGCATTATTGAGTTATATAGCTTCTTAGTTTAGTTTTTGTTTGGAAGATCTATGCAGTGGTGAAAGAGGTGTATTAAAGTCACTCAGTATTATTGTGTTGTGTTGTAGTGTATTTGATTCTTGAAATTGAGAAGAGTTTGTTTGATGTACATAGGTGCTCCATTGTTTGGGGCATATGTATTTACAATTATTATGTCTTGCTGATTTGTGGTTCCCTTTAGCAATATGAAATGTCCTTCTTTATCCTTTCTGACTAACTTTGGTTTGAAGTCTACTTTATCTTATATGAGGATGGAAACCTCTGCTTGTTTATGTAGTCAATGTGAGTTGTTTCTTCCCAACCTTTCACTTTCAGTCTGTGGATGGCTTTGCCTATGAGATGAGTCTCTTGAAGGCAGCATACTCTTGGGTCTTTTCTTGAAATCTAATCTGCAGGTCTATATCTTTTGATTAACGAGTTTAGGCCATTAACATTCATGGTTATTAATGAGACATGGTTTGTATTCCTGGTCATTTGGTTTACTTTTTTGTTTTTTAACTTGACTTGGTTTCTCATTTGATTGGCTTTTCCTTTAATGTAGTTTCTCCCTTTGCTGATTTTCATCATTTTTTTTTTTTCATTTCCTCCTCATGGAATATTTTGCTGAGGATGTTCTATAGTGCAGGTTTCCTAATAAGTTCTTTTAACTTTTGTTTATCATGGAATGTTTTATTTCATCATCATATCTAAAGCTTAATCTTGCTGGATATAATATTCTTGGTTGGCATTCATTTTTTTTTTCAGAGCTTGATATTTGTTATTATAGGACCTCCTAGCTTTTAAGGGTCTCTTAAAAAATCTGCTGAGATCTGAATTGGTTTACCCCTATTTGTAATCTGATTCCTTTCTCTTGTGGCTTTTAAAATTCTCTCCTTATTCGGTATGCTAGGCATTTTCATTATAATGTGACTTTGTGTAGGTCTGTTTTGATTTTGTACATCTGGTGTCCTGTAAGCCTCTTGTATTTGATTTTCCAATTCGTTCTTCAGGTTTGGGAAATTTTCTGATATTGTTTCATTGAATAGATTATTCATTCCTTTGATTTGTATATCTGTGCCTTCCTCTATCCCAATAATTCTTAAAGTGGTCTTTTGATGTTATCCAATAGGTTTTGGATTTTCTCTTCATGGTTTCTAATCATCTTTACTGATTGGTCAACTTTATTTTCAAGGTTATGTATTTTATCTTCATTGTCTGAGGTTCTGTCTTCCAAGTGATCTAGTCTGTTGGTGATGCTTTCTATTGAGTTTTTAATTTGGTTCATGTTTCCTTCATTTCAAGCATCTCTGTTTTTTTCAGAATCTCGATCTCTTTATTGAAGTTATCTTTTGCTTCCTTTGTCATTCAGTTTGGGGCAGGAAAAAAGAGAGGAAAAAAAATCTCAAAGGAAAACTGAATGACTGTTTCTGTTGGAATTCAGTATATTCCCTGCTTCCCTTCTCATCCAGTAGGTGGGGTTGTCTGTTGTTTGCTGGTATCTCCCCCCCAGGATGGTGAAGGTTATTAGGGTGGGAGAGTTGGTCTTGCGGGCAGAACTCCTGGAGGTGAGCACTTGCTGGCCCCGGTTGGAAGACTGCACCCCGAGGATCTCCTTTGTGCCTCACTTATGTGATGTGTGCACTTGGTCCTGGCCCCTTAGATTGCCTGTAGACCCCCACAATTTCTGGACTCTAATTTAGTTTCTAAATTGTATCTCTCATTCCCCCCCCTACCTTTATACTTCCCAATCAGGAACCTCTCTCTCTGGAGGTTTTATGGGGTGAGCTCTGTAGCCTGCACACCTGTGGTGGAGTGCTGTTCTATATCTGGCAGGTAAAGACCAGGTTTTGAGAGCTATGAGCCAGCCATGTAGCTGCAGATGCTGTGCTGGGTTAGTGGCTGGGTGGGGGTAGGAGACTATGGGTACCTTGATATTGCTTCTAGGCCCCAGCCAGTGTCCCAAGATGGGAGTTGTGCCAACTAAAGATGGAGATGGCAGCAGCAGAGGTAACCCAAGATGTTGATGAAGGCGTCCCAAGATGGAGACAACTGCTTTCAGAGATGGGGTCACAAGGGTGAACCGTGTGGTGGGTGGTGTTATGTGGCGTGTTTGGAGATGCAGCACAGTGGTGTGCAGTGGGTGAGTGTCTCCAGACTCTGTCCAGTGTCCCCAGGTGCAGACTACTATGTGGAGGGGAATATGGCAGTAGTAGCAGTGTCTTGAGATAGAGGCAGCCAGGGGAGCCCTGTGTTCATTGATGGGAAGCCGGCACACAGTGGGGGTCCGCACGGGCATGGGCAGGCATTAACTTCTAATTTTATTCAGTTGTGCTCAGGTAACATACTTTATCTGATTCCAATTCTTTTAAATTTTCAAATTTCATTTTAAGGCCCTGTCGTGATAGGCAAAGGTGTGACATGGGCAGTCGAGGGGAGAAATAAAGAATGTCCACGTGCTAATGCCGTTTTCAATGCTTTATTCACTCAAAATCACTTAATACAATTTCACTCTATAGGTTCTTAATCAAGAAAATGACAATCCTTAATGCTGGACACTACAAACACAATCATTCAGGCTGATAAAAGCAATAAACACAACTAATTCAAAGCAAACAAATTCTAAGTTAGCTCTAAGTACTGCAAACACTTTTTTTTTTTTTTTTTTTTTTTTTTTTTTTTTTTTTTTGTTTTGGTACCGGGGATTGAACTCAGGGGCACTCGACCACTGGCCACATCCTCAGCCCTTTTTTGTATTTTATTTAGAGACAGGGTCTCACTGAGTTGCTAAGTGCCTCGCCATTGCTGAGGCTGGCTTTGAACTCGCGATCCTCCTGCCTCAGCCTCCCAAAGTGCTGGAATTACAGGCGTGCGCCACCGCGCCCGGCTTGCAAACACTTTTAATCATGTCAGAACCATTACAGACATTCCCTCTGCATGCTAAGCTTAAGCGCTAGATTTAAAGTCTTAAATCTTAGGTCTTAAGTCCAGCAGATGAACACTCACTCAGACTGCAGCAATCTGGTCAGGAACCGATGGAGGCTTCTCCTGGTGTGGAGTTGACGGCTGGCTGAGGAGATGGTCTTCGGGAGAAGTTGCCTTTCTCACTAGGGCCAAGAGGCTTCTGTAGAGTTTGAGAGCTGTGAGGATCATGCACAGGATCAGGCAGATGATGATAAGAGTTGGGATGTCAGTCCAGAGCCTCATCAGGCTCTTTGGCATGTGTGCATCAGTATTGGCTTGCTGAATGTCTGTTCATTTGTTCCATTGTTATGCTGAATTTTGGGAACTTCTGCTCGCCCTTTGGGTCCCTATCAACTGTTACCAGGTTTCTTAGTGACATCTTACATCCCAGAGAATAATATGGTCTGGTGGTTTCTGCCATGATACTCTTCTGGCTCTTGTCAGGGTTACAACAAATGACATGTGACTTCACCCTGACTCTTATTAGGGTTGTGGAAAGTGACTTGTTTTATCAGGCTATGCCCAATGACATATCAGAGGGCTCTGTATCTTGCCTGGTGAGACTGCAGGTTTATTTTAAGATAGAGTTTTAAAATGGAGTTTCTTAGGCTAAGGCCATCCTTACAGACCTGGAACTTGGATTATCATGGCAACATAAAATAGTTCCTTTGGGGCAAAAGGTGTTTTGCTGTTGTTGGGTTCTACATATGTGAATTAGATCCTGTTGCTTGACTGTGTTAAGATCTAGATCTTCCTTCTTTCCTCTCTCATAGTTCTATCAGTTGATGAGAGGTGAATGTTACAATTCCCTGTTATAAAAGGACATTTGTCTCTTTCTGCTTTTAGCTTTATCAAACTCTATTTCTCATATTTTGAAAGTCTGTTGTTTCATGCACACACAATTCAGATTGTTTTGTCTTCTTGGCAGAGAGATTCTTTCATCATTATATTGTGTTCCTCTTTGTCACTAGCAGCTTTCTTTTCTCTGGAGCAAATTTTATCAGAGTTTAGTGATTGATCTTTGTGTGATGTATCTTTTTATTTTTATATTCAATTTATGTTTTTGAATTTGTAATCAGTTTTTTGTTATCATAATATAATTGGGTCATTTTTTGTAACCCATTCTATAATTTCTGCCATTTAATTGACCTGTTTCGATCATCTACATTTTAGCCAGTTATTAATATGTTTGATTTTATTCTGCCACTTTATTATTTTCTGCTTTTTTCCCCTCTCTGTTGCTGACTCTTTTTTCTTGCCTTCCCATGGGTTACTTGAACATTTTTCAGGATTTCATCTCAATTTGTCCATGGTGCTTTCATAGGTTTCTTTTGTGATGTGTACTAAAATAACTTCATGCCAAGGGTGTGTGTGTGTGTGTGTGTGTGTGTGTGTACAACTTGTCACAGTCTACTGATGTTAGCATGTTTCCACTTCCCGTAAAGCATGAATTTTACTTCTTCCATTTATGTCTCTTTAACTTTACCACCTTTGGATTTCATTGCCTTGAATATTAGGTGGTGTAATATTTTTGTTTCAATTAATTATACATAATAGACCTCCAGAAGAAAAGGATATTTCATACTGTGTACCTATAATTTTTATTTTTATGATGCTTTTTCTTCCTTCATGATGTTCTAGCATTCATTATTGCTCTTATGAAGAGTTTCTTTGGCCCATTATTTAAAGTTAGGGCTATTGTGTAGCATACACAGAGCCTGAGGTTTGAGCCCCAGCACCACCACCACCACCACAACAAAAAATGACAAAGTTAGTGACACTATTTTGTTTTCTAGAGACAAATTATTTTAGTTCTCCTTCACCTAACCATGTCTTTATTTCTCTACATTTCTGAAGGATAATTTCTCTGGACATAGATTTGTGGCTGACTATTCTTGCATCACTTGAAAAGTTTTCTACTTTCTTCTGTTTTCTGTGGTTACATAGGATAAATTTATTATTATTTGAATTATTTTCCCTCTAGGTAATGCATTATTTTTCTTACAAGGCTCTCAAGAAGTTTTTCATTATATTTTATTTTCAGAACCTTATGATGTGCCTTGGTATGAATTTCTTGGGGTTGGTACAAGTTTGCGATTGCTCAGATTATTGAATGAGCAGGTTTAACTCTTCCATCAAATTTGGGAAGTTTAAGATATCATTTCTCCAAATATCCTTTATGCCTCAGTCTTGTTCCCCTTTCCTTCTGGGATATCCAATATTGTATCTTTGTTATTGTCATACAGCTCCCTGAGGCTCAGTTCACACTTTTCCTACATAGTTTTCTCTTTGTTGTTCAAACTGAGTAAATCCTATTGATCTGTACTCAGGCTCTCCCATTCTGTCCTTTGTCATCTCAACTCTACTGCTGAATGCATACAGTAAAATTATTTTTGTTTCATTAGCTTTATAATTTCCATTTTGTTCTGTGTGCAACTTATGTTTCTTTCATGAAATTTTAAGATTTTTCATTTGTTTCAATGGAATTTGTAATCATGTGTGTAAGTATTTTTATGATGCCTGTTTTGAAATTCTTGCCAGATAATTCTAAAACTTCCATCACTGTGGTGTTGGCGCCATTTTGATTTTGTTTTTCCACTTGAGTTCCAGTTTTTCTGGTTTTGTTATAAGTGACTTTCAGTTGTGTCCTGGGAAGTTTGGCTATTCTGAGGATAATGCTGGATTCTGTTTAAATCTTTTACTTTAGCAGCAGTTTCCATGTTCAAATTCAGCAGATCCTGGCCTACAGTGACAAATTTACTTTCAGAATCCCATTGTACTGTGTTCTGCTGGGTATCTCTTGTGCATGTGAAAACTCCCACTGGTCCCTGCTCCTGAGGGATAAGGAGTTTTCCAGGTTCCCATATCAAGGTAGGGAAGGGAGTGTCTGGTCCATTGGGAGGAATAGTCTTTATGGCCTAGGCCACTTATTATCTTGAAAAATCCCTCTTAATAGTGTCACCCGTTGGCTCTAAGTGGAGGGGAATCTCAGGTCCATAGAGTCAAAGGGTCTTCTACGCTGCCTACTTGTGGCTGAATGTCCCTTGCAGGTATTCCCCGGATGCCTGGCATCTCTTTGTGGTGAGAGAATTCTGAGACCCAGCAGCAAACTAGAATGATTTCTGACTAAGGTCCTTGTCAGGTCAGGATCCCCCTTGACAGGTGCCTGACTGCTGGTATCTTTGGGTGAAGAAGGGGACTTTTAGTCTTTCAGTCTGCGTATGGCAGAATTTCCCTTGCTGACAACTTCCCTTCTTTTCCTCTCCCGCTACCTGCCACTTGGCATCTCTGGTGGAGGAGAAGAGTCTCAGTGCTAGTGTGGGAGAAGAGTCCTAGTGTGGGCATTTATCATTCATCCCCCTTGCCAATGCTACCAGGCTTGCAAGGAAATGTTGGCAAGCCTCTCATTCAGTATAGGAAGGGAATCCACCTGAGCTACCTCTGTTGCTAGGCTGGGGGTATCAGCAAACATGGGTCTGGTCACATTCTTCTGCTGAGTGGGTGTTTGTAAGAGGCACTGACAATGTATCGTTCCTCCAGTGCTGGGGTCCCTAAACAGTTTGCTTTCTTCTTTCTTGGTTGTCCCTTGAATCATTTCCAAGGTTTATCATTGTACTTAGTGAAAAGAAAAAGTGAGAAACAAGGCTCTG
Source organism: Tamias sibiricus (assembly GCA_025594165.1). Classification (NCBI taxonomy): domain Eukaryota; kingdom Metazoa; phylum Chordata; class Mammalia; order Rodentia; family Sciuridae; genus Tamias; species Tamias sibiricus. The sequence continues at coordinate 53,784,923 of CM046669.1, forward strand.
TCATCATATCTGGACCAGAAGTCTCTAATTAATGCTGTACACTGAATGCCTAAGAATAATGCCTCTGATATAAGGAGGCTGATTCACAGTGGTGTTGGGTCAGGGTACATAGGAGGATTAGAGGAACACTATAATGGTCAAAAGGGAGGGAGGGGAAGAAAGGGAGCAAGGGGGGATGGAGGGGAAAAAAAGAAAAGGTGGATGAATAAGATGGATATCATTATCCTAAATGCATGACTGAAGATTTGAATGGTATGAATATACATTGCATACAAACAGTGTTATGTAAAAAGATGCTCTATATGTTTATTATAAATTATAATGCATACTACTATTATAAATACAACACTTTGAATTTTAAAAAGTAGATTATTTGTTGAGGTGTGTTTTGTTTTTTTTATTTTTAAGTAGGATTGGCTGAAAAATTATTTGTTGGGAATTCCACATAGCAATTGAGTGAAGAATTTGGTTGTTGAGAAACATAACACTTTCTGTCAGTCATTGGTCTGCAATGAGAACAGAACCGATGCTGAGTCAGTGTTCATGAATACTTGTCAAATGAATGAAATAATGGGAGAAAATTAAGTAATCTTTCTCCTCAATTTCTTTTAATAATTCAGATGATTTAAGTAAAGGTTATAAAGTTTGGAATGAAATACATATATGAGAAAATTGAATGTGTCATGGTTTGTACTAAAGACCTGAAAGTTCTTGAAAAATGAATGGAAAAACGTAGATCCCAGAGACACCCAGACTTAAAGCAGAAGAGATTGAGGAGCATCTGTGTTTTACAGATTGGTCCAATTCAGGATTGAGTCAATCTGTAATGTTAATTCAGGGTGGCCTGAAACAGAGAGTTCATTTGTTAGCTTTCCCTTAACCCTTGGGGTTCTCACTATTCTGGCATTGCAGAAAGGCAAACGAGGCAATATAATCTGATCAACATAAAACAGAGTTCAGATCAATTGCCCCTTCCCAAGAGAGTACCACTGTTTTTTTTTTTTTTTTTTTTCTCTCCCCTAGAACACCAGTCTGCCTATAGCAACCTTTAGGAGGAAGATAAAAATGAACCATCCCACACCTAGCTTACATACTTCTCTCAGTGAAACTAAGTAACTGCCCTTCCCTTCTGAGGCCCTGAGCTCTAAGGACATCCCTGAGAAGTTGCTGCTTTAGCTTCACTGCTCTTCCTTCATCAGTCACTATTTGTTTTCCCTCTTCACATCCTGTTATTCCTGTCCTCTGCCAAAAAGGCTAGTCCTGGCCCTCCCCTGAGTGGGCCCTGTTGCCAGTTACTTAGCTGCCCCCAGAGACAGCTGGGTCACTCAGGGGACCCACTGCCCTGTCTCATGGACCTGATTTTGGTTCTTGACAGCAGACCCTCATTGGAGGCTTAGTCTTTCTGCATTCCACTGCTGATGAGCTCCAGCATGAGAAATTAGAGGGACTGGCACAGGCCTCTGTCTACAGACTTCAAACACTAACAGCAGATGAGGCCTGGTGTTGGTTAAGGGCCACTTGCAATTGCAACTCTTTGTCTCAGCTGTACTTTTTTATGTTTCACATTACCCATTCTACCCCGCCTTCCTCACACATGCCCTGGAGATGGATTGTGCAGGCAGACACTGTCTGCAGTACCTCAGTGGGAGATGGAGGCCTGCCTTTACATTGAACATGTGTTATGTTTTGTATGTGAGGAGACTACAAATGACCCCTCATAGGTTGTAATATGTTTTTCTGCCATGGCAATAGGCAGAGCTGAGACCTTAAGACTTTCTATCCTTGCCTCCTTTCAACTACTAGCATATTTGATGACTCTTAAAGTCTCTACCTGGGTAATAGAGGAATTAGTTGTATAAAGCTGTGATTTTGTGCAGGAACTTTACCTGTGAGAAGGCCAAGCCAGAAACATATCTTTCAGTGGATAGTCACAGTTCAGAGGCAATGCCCTCTTCTGGATTAAGTACTCATATAGAGCCAGGAGAGATGGACAGTGGCCTGCATATAGTACTCAAGAAGCTGACTAGACTGAGACTGTGAGCTAAGCTGCCAGGAAGCAGGCTCAGAGGGTTAGAGGGAGTTTGAAATAGTCAAAAGGATTTTCCCTACACAGGCTCCCCTCCCTAACTGTACCATTCATTTTTAATTTTTTTTTTTTTTTTTTTTTTTTTTTTTTTAGGTTTTAAAAGTTCTTATTGAACTGAATGGTCACCAAGGAGGGATGTCATTTTGGGAATGAATTCTTAAGAAGTCAGGTTCTCAAAGAGCAAATCAGGTTGGAGGGAAGGTACATACAGGATAAATATAGTTCATTTTGGTGAAAATTACTATTACTTAAAGATATTTTTCCACTTTGATATTTTTATTTAAAAATATGGAATCAAATGGAGAACTTACCCGCATTTCAGTGATAAGTTAGGATAATTCAAATAATTTTAAACTTGACTTTGGACTGCCTGGTCTATGTCCAGTGGAAGGCCAGTCATAGAGTCCACAAAGGGAACATGAAGGAAGAACCTTGTCTGTGTCTACTCTGGGATGACCAGCTCTAAGATGGGTTTCCTTGTGGTGCTGAGGGGACTAAAGGTAGGAAAAGGTCCCTCATTGAAGAAGAAATGCTACTTTAATAAAGCATTAGGCGAATCAAGGGGATGAGCTTATTTAAACCTTATCACCTAGAAATTGGTTGTCTAGAAGCCTGGAGTAGAAGTTCCCCAATGCATGACTCTGCATCTATTCCTTTCCCACAAAAATCATCAGGATTCAATCATGAAATCAATCTTCCACCAAATCTACCTTTTGCAGAGGGATTCTTGTTGTGAAAGATGCATGTGTCTTATAATAGAATCCTACATAGCATGTGTAATTATTTTGGTTAATATTGTTGTTTGTACTGGGGATTGAACCCAGGGGTGCTTAATCACTGAACCACTTCCCCAGCCCTTTTCTTATTTTTTATTTTGAGACAGGTTCTTGCTAATTTTCTTAGGGCCTCACTAAGTTGCTGAACCTGACCTCAAACATATGATTCTCCTGCCTCAGCCTCCTGAGCCTCTGAGATTATAGGCATGAATCACCACGCCTGCCTGTGTAATGTGTTTTTAATGATACCTTATAGTAGTTTTTAAACTATAGAGGAAAGAAGAACAAAAAAGCCATTTTAGAGATGATAAAACTGAGGTTAAAAGGATTAAGAGAGTTACCTAAGGTGACCTAGCTGATGGGGCTGACAGAATATCCCCGGCATCACTGCAGTTTCCCTGTGTCTTACACTCACTCTGTCCTCTATTCTGCAGGACCATTAATTTAAAAATGCACAATAATACATTTCCATGATGTGTGGTTTAGATCCTCCACCTATTAAAGATGCAAATATGAATCATACTAAGAATGTAATGAAAAGTTTAGAGATTCTTATATCTGTTTGTTTACTTGGCATCTTGCAATATATACTTGGAACTTAATCATCTTTGAAATTTTGCATCTGTATTAAAGTCTAGGTAAGACTCAGAAGTGTTTGAAATATTGTGTGGTCATAGAAATGCAACTAAGTTTTCCACTTAACTCCATAGTATATCCTGACTTATTTTTAATATAAAAGTTCAAAATAAGCTGGGTGCGGTGGCACACGCCTGTAATCCCAGCACTTGGGAGGCTGAGGCAGGAGGATCGCAAGTTCAAAGCCAGCCTCAGCAATGGCAAGGCACTTAGCAACTCAGTGAGACCCTGTCTCTAATAAAATACTAAAAAGGGCTGGGGATGTGGCTCAGTGGTCGAGTGTCCCTGAGTTCAATCACCAGTACCAAAAAAAAAAAAAAAAGTTCAAAATGGAAAAAAATTGTGCTGTGATTTGTTTTCAGCACAATCTCTCCTTGCAGGCCTTCATATATAAAATAAGTGGTCATTCACATCTGGGCAGAGCAGAGGGTAAAGGGTGTACTAACTCTTACCCTCAGGAAATGTCCCTAAGTATCCTGGGTGCTGTTCTTAGTGTGCTCTGACAAGTTTTACACAATCTGGCCCTAGGTGGTAGACCTTCCTTGCTTTCTCCTCCATTGTCACAGCCATAGTTGGGCTTTGGATGTCCCTCTCTAAAGAACCCAGATCCCTACCTTAATCTGCATTCCTACCACCAACCTAGCACCTGCCCATATGAAAAATGCAACATGGATAGTAGAAATTGAGCAAGGGATCAGCAGAAGGTGGATGAGAGCTGAGCTCTGCTGAATTCTAATCCAGTCCTGCTTCACTTGATTTTATGGCTTCAGGGATTTAAAGCAAAGTAAACAGGCACAGAGCCTAAACCCAAGAAATGTTCTGGCCTCCACATCAATTTCTGAGAATTAGCCTCTAAATTAAGAAATGTGCCTTCATTAGAAATAATCAATATAACTGGAAGGAGTTCTCGATTTGAACACAGGCATGACCATACTCATTAAAGATTTTAGTCTTCCTTGTCTTTCTTCCCCTATTTAAATCTAGGACAATCTGTTTCTCTTTACATTTCTAAATCAGAGGCTGTGTGATAATTCCTCATAAGGCTCCTCTTAACCTATGAAATGTTCTCTGGCTCATTGATTGTAAACTTTTTTTTTTTTTTTTTTTTCACTTAACATGCGCTTATTTGAAAAACAAATCTTGAAACTTGGCCATTAGGCTCGGTGCCCATAAACCCGTCTGTTTGCAGAGACACTCTCAGGGGTACCCTGCAGGTGCCAAAGTCCCAGCAGCTGCAGCAGTTACACACTGATGAATTTAGGGAATGGACTTCACATCCAGGATGACCATGAGATATACTTTACAACTCAAGCTGAGCTTATGTTAAAAATTAAAAGACCTTTATAGATGGCTTTTGTTTCCCCCTCGAGTCTTCTAAATCGGGAAGACAGCTTGCAGCAGCCTATGTATTGGGCACATCTTGCACAGCCTGACTCCCTGAAAAACCAGAAGGCCAACACATTTGCTCTAGTTTGAATTGAAATGAGAGGGGAGAGGGTTACTAAGAGAGCTGCAGTGGAGGTCAGACTCCTGCAAAAGAAGGTATATATGGCTTTTCCAAGTGGGTTTCCGCAGTCATTGGTGTCACCTGCATTTTCAAACCTCTTTGTTGCTTATGTCTTGCTTAGGTAGCAGCTCTGACAGCTAATGAAGTAATGTGGGTCTGGCCATTGTTAAAAGTAGACCAAATAAAAACGTGAACAAACAAGTCCCTTGTGGTGTAGACACTCTATAAGTCAATGAGGAAAGATTTGATAATGAAATTAGAGGTGTAGTCAGATTGCAAGTGGGAATCCTGATCTGTAGCAATTATAAGGGGGCAACTCTACTTTATTAGCTCTGGGGCCTCCCAATATCCAGGTGCTCCTTCTCTCTGTTCTATTCACATCTATGATTAAAAGAAACGTAACAACCAACCGAAAATATTTTATTTCAAGGGAGAGGAGCAAATAACTTGTCTCCTTTTTGTCCAATGTTTTAATCCTTTAAAATAACCTTATCCTTCCAGGGGTTGGGGAGCATACTGAGAATTAACCCTATTAATTTATCATGTGGCCTGAAAAACAAAACTCATACTTAATGTTCTAGTATTTTGCTTCCAATATTCTTCACAGCACTTTACGAGCCAACATCCATCAGTGTGGAACATGTGGGGCTGGTATGAGCGGGGCATGCGCTGCATTGGGAACATTCCCGCACAGCAGCCCTGCCTGTAAAGGTCAACGAGGGGAGTGTGCTCCTTTCAACGGCACATCTCCTGAAGACCCTATGCAAGTTCTTTGAAGATTTGCATGTTTGCTAGCTGCAGTAAAAGAGGAAAGTGGAAATATTAAAGAAGCACTAGATGGCTAAACTCCCAGGAATAAGTAAGCCTGGATCCTGAGCATAAATTTCTTCAGAAAAGGACTTTGAAGTTTGTTTCAATCTGTGAAATTCTAGTAACGGTCTAAATTTGCTTCCCAACATCTGGTGGAGATAATTGCAACAACAAATGGTATAGATATGTCCATATGTATATTTGCTCATTCATTCATTCAAGATAGTTTCCTTGAAAGCCTCCTATGCATAAGAAAATGGTCTCATCTCTTCAAGGACTAGAGAGGTGAGTAAGATAGTCCTTGCCCTCAAAGACCTCCATTTGAGAAGAGAGAATATACAAGAACATAATGGTAATGTGTGATACATTGAGATGAATATAAGCTGTATCAGATTTGGAGATGAGAGCATGGGGGAGGGCATATTGTCAGAATTGATCTAATAGATTCATTAAAGGGTTTCCATTATAGTTGACAGATATGTTGGAGTACTGTCACTGAATAGGTCAGAAGTTGTGGGAGGATTTTCCAAGCAAAGGCACACTCCAATCAAAAGGACAGGAGTGGGAATTACAAGGCAGATGTTCTGTTTGATGAAACCATACAATGTGTGTAGAATGATTGATATGATTATTTGGGCAATTTGGTCCTGATATTATAGAAAATATTTAATGTCAAGCAAAATATTTAGCCTGTTGTTTAATTTCTGAGCCAAGTGCTGGGCAGAGATCCTATATCCAAAAGAACTTCTTATTTCAAGGACAACTTCTACCCTATTACTTCATGTTACTGGATCACTCTATCACACCAACTGGTTGGTTTGCCCAGCTTTGCTTCCCTTCTCTAGAATATTGTCTTATGCAGAATGGCACTCTAGCTCTCCCAACTAAGGTGCCTATTTTCCACTCCTTACACCTCACTTATTAGTGATTCTCTACTGACACTGTGATGACACTCCTCCAATCTCCAGACAAAGCCACGGATGCTTACAGGAGTGGCTTGCCCAAGGTCAAAAGCTACCAAGTGATACAGCTGAGAAACTCTCAGGACAGAAAGTGATCACGAGCCCCCAGGTCACACAGGAGATTGACATTCCCAATTGTCCCACAATCTGTATTCTTTGATTCATTGCTTCATTCTTTTAGTCATTCATTCATTCTTTTAATGAATTCTTTTACTGACACTTAATATGCTCCAGCACAGAGTGAGCTGCTGAGGCTACAACAATGAACTACATAGATAAGTTTCTACTATGCTAGGTATTACAAATTATTTGGAAAGACAGACAGGAAAATAATTATATGAACAAAAGAATACTCACTTTCAGGCCTTGGTTGCAAAGATCAGACATGCTCTCCTGGACAGCCATGTCAGGTCTGCTCTGTTTCCCCTTCCGTTCCCAGCCACTGTCACTGGAACTCCCTTGCTGGAGTTTGGCTATTTTTTAAAAATTCTTTTTCATAGAATTGAATGCTCTGCACCTTCTTTAATGTATTAATTAATTCATATAAAAATAAATACTGGTATAAAATAATGAATAAGGAGTAGGTGTGCTTATCTATTTCAGTTCTACAGAAGAGGAAATTTAAAGATGACAACTTCAGAATTCAGCTATGAGTTCAGAAAGGCAGAATAAAGTGCCACTTTTGTTTCTCCTGCTGACCTGATTTAGCAATAAGTCAACTAAGTATCAACCTTGGGGCAACATAGAGTGACTCTACTGGGTCAAGAGTGTGCTTTCTGATTATTGAGCCTTGGTGGGAAAGGCTAAATAAAATTTCCAAATTCAAATTTATTTTAGAAAATTGGCAAATCCTAACTTTCCAACAAACATAAAATTAACATGTCAAAGATTATATTTAATTTGGTAGTTAATGAGAGAATGAGTAAGGTGTTAAAAATGGCTCAAAGGAGAATCCCAAGAGCAAACACATATATAGGAAATTGGGGATTCTGAAAAAAATTTGTGAAATTGATGCAAGATTAGCTTATTGCATGACCATAAGATTGTACTTCCATTAGACAAAACTCATCTGCACTTCTATGAGCAAGCATAATTTACCTCAAATCCACAAGTTTTCTTAGAATTGAAAAATAGCGCAAAGACACATGAAATATGCAGGCTAATGAAATCAGATGACCTGGGAGCCTACAGAAAATACCTAGTTTCTGCTGAAAAGTTTCTCTAAAATCTTTAAAAGCCATTCACAATATTTTCCTAGCAAAGTCTTACACTCCTCTCTGAGAACAGCTCAGTGATTCAGTGACATTTGGAGATGGATCCTTTTCTGAATTGGATAACACAAGTACAGTCTAATGAGCAGCATAAGCTTTGCCCTGGAAAGAGAGTTGAGTATTCAAATTAATAGATACAAACAAGTGAGTACAAGTAGAGCATAATTTAGGAACACTGGAATTGAGCTGAATCAGAAAATAGGTAAGGTTATGTGATCATTTCAACCAGGAGAAGCCAAGAAGTTTTTTCTGAACATAGAATTAACAAATGACTTCTAGAAATGGCAAAGAGTTCTTGAAACATTACCATGCTAGGCAATGGAAGTGATAAGCAAGAATTAGATGTGGTTGAGGGATGAAGAACAAATAAAGTAGGGAGCAGTAGAGTTTCAAGTACTACATTGTGCGTTGTGGAAGGAGTCTGGGGAGAGATAATTGTCCACTACAATATTGAGAGCAATTTGTCCACATGTGCTAAGTGGGAACAGAATCAAGGGGGCTGCATTTGCAAAGAGGAATAATTGACTGTGGACACATATGACAAACAGATTTCTGGGTCTGACATATAATAAGCTAAATATGGAACATATTATTACATAATTACATTTTTATTATACAACAGAACCAGCAAAATGCTGCCGTGGTTCATAAATAATGGAATTACATGTAGGTAATAATAAACACCTTAATCTCTACAGCATTTTGTACATTCATATGAATTTTCTCATTAATAAGCCTAGGTGTACTCATTGTTATTTCTGATTTACAGTGGATGGAGTGAAACTAAGAGAGCTAATGGGTGGCAGAGACAGCCCTTAGCTGATTTTCATTAAACCACAGCAGAGATGTCTGTGCTAGGAACCAGTCCTCCTACTAAACTACTCTTACCAGATCCCAGAGAAAACTCTGTGGAACCAGAGTCCAGACGAGATCTACCCAGGGCACAAAACACAGGAAAACAAGACCTACCATTGAAGTCCAAAAGACCTTTGATTATGTGCTTTAGAAACCAGAAAGCTGAGGGGAACCCTGTGGGTCTCATTGTGACTGGAACTCTAAATGCAAAGTAGTGGCCAGCAGGATCCACTGATGGAAAATGCAAAATGAGAAAATAATAGCAAACTTCTTTGGAGGACTGACTATGTCCAAGCATTGGCTATGGAAGCTACATTGGCTTTCTTATTAATTCTTCATGACAAGCCTATGAAGTAAGCACTATCATTATCTCCAGTTTTCAGATGTGGAAACTGAGGCACAGAGATGTTAGATGATTCCCAAGTCCCGGGCTTGCAAAGGGTAGAGCCGAGACTGGAGGGCAGTCCTGGCTTGTTCTAAGTCCTCAGCTATTCAGCACTCTGTCCCATGCACACTTTGCTGTAAAGTGATTATGGTTAATTAGTGCTTTTCAGATTTGGAAGAAGTATCTGAAGAATTAAAAAAAAAAAAAAAAAAAGTCCTTCTTTGGGTGTGAAGTCAATAATTAGGCCCAAATTTTATAAGATCACATTAGTGATTTGCATAAAGTATACCATAAAAGGTTGAAAGAAAGTATAATCCAGAAAGTATAAAAGAACATTCACAGTGTTCTGAAATTCCAACTGTGGTTGTCACTGAAACTGGGAAAGAAATGGTATAATTTAGTGGAAAATCTGTAATATGGGTCTTGAAATAAATTGAATATTCTAGTTTAGTAGCCATTAGGTGATCTATAGAGACTTACATGGATACTGATGAATAATGAAATCATTATTAAACTTATTATTACATGAAATCTGTAGCATATACAAAGATTATTGACTTTTTTTTTGGGGGGGGGGATTTGAACCCAGGGACTCTTAACCACAGATCCACATCCCCAGCCCTTTTTTATTTTGAGACAGAGCCTTGCAAAATTCTGAGACCGTGGCTAAGTGCTAAGGCTGGCTTTGAAATTGCGATCCTCCTGCCTCAACCTTAGGAGCTGCTGGGATTATAAGCACATACCACCACCCGCAATTCTTGACTTCTTAAGAAATCCATTTTAAAAACACAAACACAGCCCCGGTGTGGTGGTGCACACCTGTAATCCCAGCACTTGGGAGGCTGAGGCAGGAGGATCGCGAGTTCAAAGCCAGCCTCAGCAATGGCGAGGCACTTAGCAGCTCAGCTCAGAAACTGAATTGGATAACACAAGTACAGTCTCTAATAAAATACAAAAAAGGGCTGGGGATGTGGCCCAGTGGTGGAGTGCCCCTGAGTTCAATCCTGGAACCAAAGCAAAACAAAACAATGCAAAACAAAACAAAACAAACAAACAAACAAAAAACAACAACACAACCACTTTTGAATGGGATCCCAATTAAATACAAATACGATCCTAAAGATTTGCCAAGTGCTATCTTTAAATGTTATACTGGCCTTTGATGATTTGGTTTGAGCCAATGACATCTGCATTAAGGAGGAACTGCCGTTTTCCCACAAATGGCCTCAAATGAAAATCTAATATAATTAAAAGGGATGAAGTCCAGAAAAAGTACAATGTCAAATATCCCAGGTTGTCAGAGATTGCTTCTATTTTCTTTGACTTCATTTGTTTGATCCTTATCCCACTTAGCTTGCTGAGTTTGTTCAAATCTCTTCTTTTCATCTTTCCATTAACCTGGCTTTCACTTTACTTCCTCTCTTCAAGTCTGTTTAATATCATTTGGGAGACTAGGGTTCCTTCCCTGTGTGTTCTGCCAAAATATCAGACCTCCAGCTAACAACGTGGAGCAAGTTTCCTGTAGGATTCCTCCTCCCTTAGAGGCACATCATTAAACAAAATCATCATAGGGAACATTTACTTCTGGATTTCTGACCCTGGAAGTCAAGGGTCAATACCATGGGTACTGAGACCTTAACAGGAGAGTATTCAGAAGCAACTGAAAAGACAGTCTTACAAGGAATGCCTGCTTCTATCTTCAGAGTCAGAGAGTCAAGTGAGGGGTGTGGCATTTGCACCTTACAGTTTTAGAATACTCCTTTTGTTATTTCCACTCACCCAGGTTTTAGGATGATTGAGATTTAACCTTCTAGTACCTGGCAACGAACTGGGAACAATTTAAAAATTATTTTAAAAAATTACATGACCTATTTTCATATTTTTATTGGACCAACAGTTAAAATACTAGCGAGCCCAGTTCAACTCAAGACATGTGCCCACCCTGGTGACAACCAGCTTGCAATTCCTAATCAAAATTTCTCCATCACTGGCCCTGATCTGGGGAACAGTTATGCTCTTCTGAAGGACTATTGCTAGGGTGACTGTGCCCCTAGAGATTACTGGTTGGGAACTGCATATCTTTTTGAATTTCCTTATTTCTGGAGGCAGGAGTGGGAGATAGTCTTCTCTTCTTCCTGGTGCACGGTTCTTTACTTCTTTTCCAGGATGGCTGGTTTTGGCTTTTTCTCCAGTATTCCTTGCTTCCCCTGGTGACTGATTAACATTCTGGCATTTTGCCTTCTAAATTTTCTGAGAGCTTGTCATGGCTCAGAGCAGCGGTAACTATTTTATTTCATTTTTCTAAACCATTTATGAGGACAGTGAATGGTTTTAATTTGACTCATCCAAACCTTATTATTTCCCTGTAGATGATTTTCCCCCATTGTCTTGTTTGGCAAAATCCCTATATTGCCCTTGGCTAATTCAAATAACAAGCAAAAGAGATGTTTTTAGGTATTCTTAATCTTAAAGTTGATAATAAATTATGTAGTTATTAAATAAACTTGTCTTGCTGCCAAGGGAAAAATAAATAAAGATGTTTGCTTCGATGAAGATAGCTCTGCATTTCTAGCCTTTTCTAAATCTTGGCTGGATCTGCAGGGCATTAGCACATTAAAGAAAATCTTCAGCAGTGACTAAAGGATCCATTCCTAAGACCATTCTCATCCTACTGCTTAATCACTGCTTCTCTGGGTTGGGGCTCAGAGGAAAGCACATTTAAGGAAGAATTTATGGATGGAAAACAGCTGAAGACAACTTAATGGAATGACTCAAACCATCCTGAGGTAAAACAACAAACTATTTGGAGGGAAAGAGCCAAATAAGTCCAGAGACTTAGATTTTTTTTTTATTGGTCATATTGGCCTCTGGTAACATATTTTTTCTATCTAGCTTCTTTTTGAGTATACATATATCTATAAATTTCAAAGGTCCATGTCCTTCTTTTTGTGAGACCCCTTATGTAGACTGACCCCACCCATTCTCTGGGTCTCCCTGTTACAATTCAGTCAATCCTTCTCCTCTGGCTTACTTCCAAGATCTCTGGATGAAACCTCCATGATACATGCGTCAGGCTTGGGCATGTAAAAAATTGCAAACTTGGGGTTGCTTTCTTCAGGACTCTGTAGTCCCCTTTCTAATGTCCAATTCTAGTGATGATAAAGCAATTGCTGGCAATGTTAGACAGTCTTGTGAGGTTTGTATAATCTCCCTGTAAAACATTTTTTAGCAATATGCATCAATAGGTTTATTGCATTCATTCATTTTGATCCAGTAATTCTAACTTTGGGAATTCATCCAAAGGGAATAATATGGAATACAGTAAAATACATCTTGCTTAATTATCAAGATGGTAACTTTATCATTGTTTATATTAGTACAAAACTGAAAACAATCTAAAAGCCCAAAAGTGGGGGAGTTTTCTATATATCATGACCTACACACATAATGTTCATACATGAATTTCAATGTTCTATATAACATGGGGAAATGTGTATTAGAAGTTAAATAATATATTCAGCAAAATGTGCTGTATAAGTTTAACACATAATAAAATCTGTATGGAATAAGAGGATGGAAATACACAGAAGGAGACATTTTTAGGTGATAGGTATGAGTATTGTTTTTCATTTTCCAAAGGTAATATAATGAGAATATATAATATTGCAAGAAAAGTAAACTCAGAGGAGATGCTGAGTTTTCACTGTTTTTCTGGAGAAAAAGCTGGTAGAGAAGCCATGTGGTAGTTGTCTATGAATCCTCCTGGGAAGGCAAGGGATGGAGGAAGTTGCTTCTTGGTGTGACTCTGGGGGGCTTCCTTTAAGCCCAGTCTCTGGGCTTGGACCTAAAGGGCCTTGTGCTCTGATGGAAGGGGATATACTGAGATCTTGGGACTTTACAAGTTTAGAATTAATTCCACTTTGAATAAAGGCTTTGAATAAGTTTCCAGGAGAGAAAAGGTCTCAGAATTCATACCATTTTGGGTTCACTGGGGATGCTGTTGCCAAGGAAGACAGCACTTGACAATGGAGAAGTTAAAATTTGTATTCTCTGCTATATCTCATTGAGGTCTGGTTCAGAAGAATTGCTTCCTAATAAGATCTTCATTAAGTTACAGTCTTCAGAGTTGGGCTGCCCATTTTTAGATCCCAGTTGTGGCTCTTAGCAGTTGTGAGACCCTGGGAAATTTTCTTGACATCCCTGAGTTTTAATTTCCTCACCTGCAAAATAGGGAAAATAATTACCCCTATTTCATAGGGCTCCAAAGATCAAATGAGATAACCCACATCAGATGCTTAGAACAATACATATTAAAAACATCCAACAGATGTCGGCTATTATTTATTCACAGCAGTTGTTTTTATATTAGCTATAAAATGTGAATCATCTTATTTATTACAAGTTTATTTATGATGTTTCCCTCACTTACACATGATTTTTTAAAATATTTATTTATTTGCTTTTAGTTGTACACAATGCATTTATTTTTATGTGGTGCTGAGGACCGCGCATGTGCTAGGCGAGCACTGTACCACTGAGCCACAATCCCAGCCCTATACATGATCTTTACAAAAGTCTAGGCCTTGTGTTTTAGTAAGTGAAACTGAGTCCAGCACAAGTGAGTGCTCTGTAAATAATTATTTAATGACATATTGATCACACACTTGTTTGATAAGGGTTAATGCTTTTTCTCAGCTAGAATGATGCAGTTGAGCTAATCCAGGTGACATAGATAACGCTGGGAAGATGTGAATGGTAGGAAGGTCTACTCATTTCACAAAGTAGATCTGCTAAACAAGGGGAGTACAATAGTGAGAGTTTGGTGAGGGTCAATGGAAGGAAAAGCTGACCAGCACCAAATAGTGGGCTCAGAACTGAATCCCAACCTTATTAGCCAGGGAATCTAAGAATCAAAGAGACAAAAGAGGGGGGCATGGCTCTGAACCAGAAGACAGGAAGGCATCTGGGCATTGTGGGAACAGACTGTGTGCATGAGAAATAGGTGTATAAAATCCCCCAGCAAGGTCAAAAGCAGATGGGACAGTTCTATTTCAAGGACTGAGTTGCTGCCTGGAAGTGTGACTGGACTTTGGTTATAGAAATTGATCAAGGAAGAGCAAAATTTCAGACAGTAGAGAAAGGAACAGCCCCTGAAAAATGACCTTTGGCCCACTTCAAATATGACTACCATCATAAGCTTTCCTTGATCACTCAAGCTAGCCATTTAAATTGCACTTAGCTTGCATTGCCTTTTATTTTGGATAATTTTCATTCAGTTTTCTGAACTACTGGATTATAAACTGAGATTTCCTCCAGCAGCATGGTCTTGCCCAATTTTTTGAGACTAGTTCCAAGAAAGAAATAGCACACCTATTAAACCATTCCTCAAATGTGTGTGCAAAACATTTTTGAGTAATTAAAAGTTAATATGCCCCCGAGTCCTTCTGGGTCCAAAGCTGTAATTTCCCCAAACAGTTCCCAATTCCAACTTTTTTATCTTTTTCTTCTGTTACATACCATTACCATTTTTGCCTTGAAATTTTAAGCCATGTTTATCTTAACCCTTAGATTCTTATGTTTATGCAGATAGCTGTTACCTAAAATCATGAACTCTTAGAAGATAGGCACTGTGTTTATTAGTGTATTTGTACCACTGTCCTTTGAATTAGAACAGTGACAATAAACACTACTTTTGCAATATCCTGGTAATATTTTTGGTGTATTCACTTTTCCTACTCCAGCAAGTATGCCCTCATAACCAATTCTCAAAGTAAGATTCTTTTTAATTAACTTAAAAATACTGCATGCCAGAGAATGTTTCTGGTGGCCAGACCCATGGACACAGGGTGGAAGTTATGGCATGAAGTCCCAACAGTTTCACCTGGTATGGCTGAGTTTGGAGATTTCATTAACTTCTTTCCTCATGTGAAAAATATGGATTTAGCAACTTTGTTTTTATAAGTACTTATTAAGTACCAACTATGTATGTAGCAAGTATATGCTTACTGGGGAAGCAACAAAAGCATTTGTCACAACTTCCCCAAAATTAGAGATGGATTACTGAAGATAACAGATTAGTGCTCTGCCCACATGTCTGGAAGTGACTTAATCCATTCATCAGGAGCAGGATGGGCTACATCTTTCCTTTGCTGATTACTGTTGCTTCCTGAGGTGCCTAGTTTTCAAGAAGTTGGTTGGGCTAGAAGCTGGATTATGACTTCATCACCTGTGACTCACATGGAATGCACCCTTTCCATCCAGACCTTTTGTCCTAGTAAGATTTGAACTTCCCAGCTATTGGCGATGATGAGAGCCAAATGCAAGCACGTCACATTGTGTGCCAGACACTGCAGCATTTATGTTCTCATTTTAACAAAGTTGTTTTAGATGCATTTTGACTTTGATCAAGAATGGCACTAATTTTTGGAGAAATTTTGGAGTCATGAAATCAAGGAATTTTCAACTGAAGTAAATCATGGCTCAATGACAGCTATTTGGCAGAACTGCATCAACTGAGGAGTCCTAATATGGAGGCATTTTTTCCCCTCTGAGGAAGGATTAAGCATAGAAATGCTTAAGTTAAGCTTTACTCTGTGGGCTATTATTTCCTTGCCCAAGCCAAGTGATGAGATAAGGTAACCAACTTGGCCTGAGGTCATGAAGGGGCCAGTTCAACCATCAGGTGTGTTACAGTAATAATAATGTTGATAACATCTTATACTTAGGCAGTAGTTTGTAATTTATAGAGAACTTCCATGTGCTTTCTCTTATTTGATCTTAATAATGATTCCTGGTTATGGGCACTGTTGGTATTTCTATTACCATATCCAGGTCTCACTTAGAGCTTGCTGCATACAGAGTTGGTACTTAATAAATATTTATAGAATTAAAATTGTTAAATCCACATTTTTCAGATGATGAGAGTATTTAATGATATCTCCAGACTCAGCCATACCAGGTGAAACTGTTGGGACTTAACACCAGACCTTGTGCACTATGTCCACATGCCTTGTTATTAACACTTGTGAAGACAACTTCTTTTCCCCAATTGACTTGATGTCAAAGCAAGCTATGACTCTCACAGCTATCTTTGGTGACACTAGGCTGTGAGTATTTGAATAAGCTTGGAAATAAAATGAAATGTAATTAGCAACATACTACAAAGAAAGAGCAGAAGTGAGAAAGAACAGTAAGAAGAAAAATGATTAAGGCTTTGGGTGTGGTTCAGAATGGCATTTTAAATAAATACAATAAAAATTATCCTGTAATCAGTAAACAGCAATATTATTAGAATTTTTTTTATTTACTTCCTTTAACATGCAATGGGGGGAAATGGGAAAAAAAAAGTCAAGGACTCTATCAAACAGATGGTTCTTAAGTTATTATTTCCCCCTTGCTGTTGTTTACAAGAAGAAATTTCTTTAACAAAACATGACTCACAGATTCCGGTGAGGCCAGCAGTTTTCTATTGGGAAGGAGAGAGGAAAATAGTGGGAAGAGAAATCAGATCATAAGCTTTTATTATGCACATTATTATGCCTCATTAATTAACCCAACCACTGTCCTGGTGACGTTCTGGGCTCACTTCACAGGAAAAAATTAGTCTGGATTGCCAAGTTAAATAGACAATTACAGGAAGATCAAATTATGCCTACATTGCATTCTGTCAGGGAACAAAGCCAAATTCATGTCAAATTCATAAGAATGGAATATCCTCACTGAAAAAAGGCCCCAAAGAACCAACGTCACAAGGCATTTGACGTCTACACAGAGGATGTATTGATCTTGCCTGAGCTTCCTTTCTCAGAATCGCATAATAGACCAAGAGAGAGGGCCCTCTGAGCATCTCCGCCACATACCAGCTGCATAGATCCTTTGTTATGTTCAATAAAGCACAATACACCAGGGGAAAGCACCCCACCTCCTCAACTCCTGTCTCTCATCCTGGCTGGCAGCTATCACAGTTCTGTAGACACAGTTTAGACATTTAAAGAGCACAGTGTGCACTCCCCAGTGTAGGCTTTGCACTTTTCCACGGAGGAAATCTTGGTTCCATCCATAGTCTTGAGGATGCATTTCCATGAAAGAACTGCCCAAAAGGAAAAATTCTACCTCTGATCTTCAAGACATACTGTGTAATGTCTGATGTTCCCAGTACCAGTAATGACGCTGCTACAGAGAACAAAACCATTACCATTATGCGTATGTAAGGTGATACATGCTCCTAATTCAGGATTCAGAAAGAGAGGATAAAAGGTGCTTTATACTCACCAAAGAGTGAAAAGTTTAAGTGGGTTTGGAAGTATTTGGGTTTCGAAGCCTGAAGGCAACTTGAAAAGAGTCTTTCTGAGACCCATTTTAGGGCGCTCCCTCCTTTATAATCTATGTTTTCCATGTTACTTCCCTTTTAGGCAGAAAGTCCCCACTCTTCAAGAGATGGAATCCATTTGTTTCACTCTTATGACTTTCTACAAGGCATACATGTTCTGAAAGTTCTGAACCCAAACATAAAAAGGACTGGCAGCTTTCACAGTCAGCTTCTGAAAAAGCCAGCTGGCATGTGCATGGCTGAACAGCTCCCTGAAGACCACCACGTTGTGAGGAATCACAGGCTAGCTGAAAGAGGGACCACGGAAGGAGAGCCTAGGAAGCCAGAGGATGATGAGGACTCAGGTCCAGGCATATGGCTCCTGTGAAATTGTCCCAGTCAGCTCTTCTGGTCACACCAGGCTGATGTCTGGGCATTGAAGAACAGAGAGGAGCCCTCCCTCCTGGGATCCGTATGAGTTCTTGATCCATACAATTGTAAGAAAATAATGAGCTGTTTGTTTTGTGACTATGTTGGAGCAGCGTTTTGCAGTGTAGATAACTGAAACATCCTGAATCTGGCATGGATGCTGTTCCCACAATCCTCTGGGTCTTTAGCATATTACTATCTTGCTGCTTTCACCCAAGAAAAGATTTCTTTCTTTGTATTCCTCTCCTGCCTCAATTATCTCCTCTTTAAGGCATGGAAATTGACCCTTTCTATAGCTGGCAGAATTTTTTATGTGGGGGAACTTTCTTCATTTGTAAAGATAAGTTTCTAAGTTCCTGGAGATCAAAGAGTAAATCCAAGGCCAAGGCGTCTGAGAAAAATGCCTGAACTGGTCTTCATGGGAAAGGAAGAGTAACTTCCTTGTACTTGTTTTGTAATGGGGTGTGAGGCAGGGAACAAATGCATGGGAAGGCAGAACTCACATGGGTGGCAGAGAACTGCATGGGGGGCAGCCAGTGGGCAGTGCCCAAACTATGTAAAGAACTCCTATTATTCAACAATAGCAAAAGCCCAATTATAAAATGGGCAAACAACTTGAATAGATTTTTCTCCAAAGAAGATACCCAAATTGCCAGGCATGGTGGTGCTTGCCTATAATCCCAGTGGTTTGGGAGGCTGAGGCAGGAGGATCATAAGATCAAAGCCAGCCTCAGCAAAAGCAAGGCACTAAGCAACTCAGTGAGATCTTGTTTCTCTCTAAATAAAATACAAAATAGGGCTAGAGACGTGGCTCAGTGGTGTGAGTTCAATCCCCGCACCCCTCCCAACCCCAAAAAGAAGATACACAAATTATCAATAAGTACATGAAAAGGTCAGCATTACTAATCATTAAGGAAATGAAAATGATTCTCCTTTGCACATTTTGGGATAGCTATTATCAAAAACAAACAAACAAAACCAAACCCAAAATGATGCAAACAGGCATTGGCAAAGATGAACAGAAATTGGAATCATTGTACATAGCTGGTGAGAATGTAAAATGGTCTACTTCCTGTTGTAAGAAACAGTACGGCAGTTTCTCAAAAAATTAAACCTAGAACTCTACAGAACCCTTTATGAGAAATGGGACTGTGCAGGTTTCAATACGTATTTGTTTAAAAAATAATTGGACAAATGAAATAAAAATATAATAAAAGAATATTTTGTAGGATAAAATACAGCTAGTTTAAAACCTGTGTGGTGTGGCAGAACAGCAAGAAATCTGAAGGCAGTCTGTGTTTAAGTTCTTCTTGCTGTTATGTGATGTGGGCCAAATTGCTTTCTAGGATTTGGTCTCCTCTTCATTAAAGTGGGATTAATAATAATGCCCCTCTCACAAAGTTTTAGCCAACACCACATCAAAGCCACTTCTCCTTTCCCACTGCCGAGGACAACAGCAGCTTGCTGGACATAACATGAGAGAGTTTGCTTAGGGCCCTAGGTGGGGAAGAGGAGGGAGGGCTGCTACCACTGCAGGAGCAGGACATGTGGCAGAATATAGAGCTGTTTTCCATTTGTATTGCCAGAAACGTGCTTGGTAACTTTATGCAAAGAGTTTCCACTTATGAGTTCCGCTTTTTTCTGTTTTTCATTTCTGAGGTTCTAAATCTAAGAGTGGGGAGGATGAGGAAAGAAGAAAGAATGATAGAGTTTGATAAGTCATCTGAGAAGATGAAGAACAAAGGGAATTGACATCAGCCATAAAGGATTATTGAAACTATGCACGGTATCCCTGGTTCTCGTTTTATGGGAACTTTGGCAATAGGGCCAAAGAAAGTAATAGAACAGGGAAAAATCTGGGCTGTGGGTTACATAAATTCTGACACTCAATAGTAGTTCCAGAGAATGCATTCTCCTTCCAAACTGGACTTCTCCATCCAGCATTCCCTATCAAATAAGAGGAATGATGTCTCCACTGAGGCAGATAACCAGCAGAGATGCTTGTTCCCTCTTCTCTGCAGTTTGTACTTTGCCCTCCTCCACAGCTTGTCCATATTTCCTTAGTCATCTCTCCTATAAAATGGTGTTGGGAATCATTTTTATTCCTGGATGAAATTCTAAGCAATAGCCCCACAGCACTATCTGATTTTGATCTCTGATCTTTGTTAAACAAGGAAAATGAACTTAATTAATCTCTGATCTTCATTATTACCTTTCTTCTGTTGGCCTCTGATTTAATTTGTTCTTTCTAGTATGTTTTTTTTTTTTAATTTTAAACTTTTATTTTATTTTACTTTTTGCAGTATAGGGGGTTGAACCCAGGGAATTATTTGCCACAGAACTACATTCCTAGTCATCTATTTGTCTATCATTCATGTATTTACGTATGTATGTATTTATTTATCATTGGTACCAGGGATTGAACCCAGGGGTGCTTAACCTCTAAGCTATGCCCCAGTCCCTTTTATATTTTATTTTGTGATAGGGTTTTACTAAGTTGCTTAGGGCCTTGCTAAATCGATGAAGTCGAGATCTTCCTGCCCTAGTCTCCCCAGCCACTAGGATCACAGGTGTTAACCATCACTCCTGGCTCCAGTCCTTCTTTTTTTAAATTTTCAGGCAGGGTCTTCCTCAGTTCCTGAGGCTGACCTCAACCTTGGGATTATCTGCCTCAGCCTCGGAACTCACTGGAATTTCAGGCGTGTGCCACCACTCTGGGCTTTATTTTTGAAGGTGAAAGCCAAGGTGATTGCTTTGAAACACTTCTTTTCTAATAAAGATGGTAAATGCTATAAATCTCTTTCTAAATACTGCTTTATTGGCATCTGCCACAGTATGGAGTGTTATATTTTAATTTTTATTCAGTTCACATAACTATTTTTCCTCTTTGACTCTGGGATTATTCTGAGTGCTATGTATTTTCCAAATACTTAGAGCTTTTCCAGATTATGTGTGGAATACATATAATCTGACAATCTCTGGCTTTAAATTGAAATATTTATACCATTACCTTGAATGTGATTATGATATAGTTTGGCTTAAAAATACCATGGTGATGTTTGTTTTCTATTTGTCCCCTTTATTCTTTCCATTTTCCTGTTTTTCTTCCCTTTGAGTATTAATAATTTTCTATGAACTCCATTTTATCCCTTGTTTTTATTTGGTAGCCTACATTTTATTGTTCTAAGTAATTGTTTTATGGTACAGAACATATATCTTGTTTTTTAGGGGGCTATATTTTTATTATTTTTAAAATTATCAAATATGTTCAAAATTGTATCTTAAATTATACAGGAAAAAGAATATTTACTATTTTCTAATATTCTTCATTCCTTTGTGTAGATACATAGTTCCATCTGATATAATTGCTCAAATACATATACATACATATATATATATATATATATATATAGTGTGTGTGTGTGTGTGTGTGTGTGTGTGTGTGTGTGTTGTACTGGGTATATATCCTCAGCCCTTTTTATTTTGTATTTTTATACAGGGTCTCCCTAAGTTGCCCAGGCTGTCCTTGAACTTCCAATCCTCCTGCCTCAGCCTCCTGAGTAGCTGGGATTACAGGTATGTGCTATTGCACCTGGCCCAAAGGATATTCTTTAGCATATTTTTTACTGCCATTCTGCTGGTAATTAATTCTTTTTTATATATGTCTAAAAATATCTTTATTTTACTTTGTTTTTAAAAGATTTTTTTTCTGGGTACAATATTCAAGTTTGATAAGTATTTTCTTCTTCCAGTGTTCTAATCCATCTTCCTGATGGTGGCATGTCTGTTGTCATTCTTATCTTTGTACCTCTGTACATAACATGACTTCTTTTTCCTTAATGCTTTTAAGACTTTCTCTTTATTATTTATCTTCAGCAATTTCATTATGATGTGCCTTGGTGCATATTTCTCCATGTTTCTTGTGCCTGGTTTTCATTGAAGTATTTGCATCTGTGGGCTTATAATTTCTTCTTAGGTTTGGAAAGTTTTCAACAATTAATTATTTTTTTTAAAGTATGTTTTCTTTCCCCTACTTCTTCTTTTTTTTTTTTTTCCTGTCCTTCAAAGTCTCTGACATATTAGGTCATTTGAATTGTACCATTGCTCACTGATGCATTTTTCGTTATTTTAAAAATATTTATCATTCTGTGTTTCATTTTAGATAGTTTTTTATAGATGCGTTCAAGTTCCCAAATCCCTTTTTTCCACAATGTCATGTCTGTTTTTAATTCTTTCAAATGTATTTTTTATCTTTGATATTTTGATTTTTTATTTATTTATTTTTATTTTTCATTCAAAGTTGTATTTATAATAGTAGTATGCATTATAATTCATAATAAACATACAGAGCATCTTTTTACAAAACACTGTTTGTATACAGTGTATATTCGTACCATTCAAATCTTCAATCATGCACTTCAGATAATGACATCCATCTTATTCAACCACCTTTTCTTTTTTCCCCTCTATCCCCCCTTGCTCCCCTTCTTCCCCTCCCTCCCCTTTGACCTTTCTAGAGTTCCTCTAATCCTCCTATGTACCCTGACCCCACACCACTGTGAGTCAGTCTCCTTGTATCAGAGAAAACATTCGGTATTTGGATTTTTGAGATTGACTAACTTCACTTAGCACTATATTCTCCAACTTCATCCATTTACCTGCAAATGCCATTATTTTATTTTCTTTTATTGCTGAGTAAAATTCCATTGTGAATATGTACCACATTTTCTTTATCCATTCATCTACTGAGAGACATCTAGGTTGGTTCAACAATCTAGCTATTGTAAATTGTGCTGCTATAAACATTGAAGTGGCTGTGTCACTGTAATATGCTGTTTTTAAGTCCTTTGGGAATAAACCCAGGAGTGGGATGGCTGGGTCATAGGGTGGTTCCATTCCCAGTTTTCCAAGAAATCTCCATACTACTGCCTTCCATAACGGTTGTACGATTGATTTTGCAGTCCCACCAGCAATGTATGAGTGTGCCTTTTCCCCACATCCACTCCAACATTTATTGTTGTTTGTGTTCTTAATAGCTGCCATTCTGGCTGGAGTAAAATGAAATCTTAGAGTAGTTTTGATTTGCATTTCTCCAATTGCCAGCGATGTTGAGCATTTTTTCATGTATTTGGTAATTAATTGTGTATCTTCTTCTAAGAAGTGTCTTTTCAATTTCTTAGACCATTTATTGATTGGGTTATTTGTTTTTTTGGTGTTAAGTTTTTTGAGTTCTTTATATATTCTAGAAATTAGTGCTCTATCTGATGTGCATGTGTTAAATATTTGTTCCCAAATAGTTGGCTCTCTATTCACCTCACTGATTGTTTCTTTTGCTGAGAAGAAGCTTTTTAGTTTAAATCTATCCCATTCATTGATTCTTGGTATTAATTCTTGAGCTACAGGATTCTTACTAAGGAACTTGGGGCCTAATCTGACATGTTGGAAATTGGAGCTTACTTTCTCTTCTATTAGGCATTTTGTCTCTGATCTAATTCCTAGGTCCTTAATCCACTTTGAATTGAATTTTGTGCATGGTGAGAGATAAAGGTTTAATTTCATTTTGTTGCATATGGATTTCCAGTTTTCCCAGCACCATTTGTTGAAGAGGCTATCCTTTCTCCACTGTACATTTTTGGCGCCTTTGTCTAATATAAGATAGCTGAAGTTATATATATTAGTGTCCATGTCCTCAGTTCTGTACCATTGGTCTACCCATCTGTTTTGGTGCCAATACCATGCTGTTTTTGTTACTATTGCTCTATAATATAATTTAAAGTCTGGGTGATGCCACCTGCTTCACTTTTCTTGCTAAGGATTGC
This sequence comes from Tamias sibiricus, assembly GCA_025594165.1. NCBI lineage: Eukaryota > Metazoa > Chordata > Mammalia > Rodentia > Sciuridae > Tamias > Tamias sibiricus. The sequence continues at coordinate 53,808,767 of CM046669.1, forward strand.
TTTGGCTATTCTGGGTCTCTTATTTTTCCAGATGAATTTCATGACTGCTTTTTCTATTTCTTTGAGGAATGTCATTGGGATTTTGATTGGAATTGCACTAAATCTGTATAATGCTTTTGGTAGTATGGACATTTTGACAATATTAGTTCTATCTATCCAAGAACAAGGTAGGTCTTTCCATCTTCTGAGGTCTTCTATAATTTCTTTTTTTAGTGTTCTATAGTTTTCGTTATAGCGGTCCTTCACCTCTTTCATTAAGTTGATTCCAGATATTTTATTTATTTATTTATTTGATGCTATTGTAAATGGGGTAGTTTTTATCATTTCCCTTTCAGGGGATTTGTCACTGAAGCACAAAAATGCTTTTCACTTATGGGTATTGATTTGGTATCCTGCTATTTTGCCGAATTCATTTACTAGTTGTAAAAGTTTTCTGGTAGAGTTTTTTGGGTCTTCTAGGTATATTATCATGTCATCAGCAAATAGTGCTAATCTGAGCTCTTCTTTTCCTGTCTGCATCCCTTTAATTTCTTTCGTCTGTTGAATTGCTCTAGCCAGAGTTTCAAGTACCATGTTAAATAGCAGTGGTGAAAGGGGTCATCCCTGTCTTGGTCCAGTTTTTAGAGGGAATGCTCTAAATTTTTCTCCATTTAATATAATGTTAGCTTGGTGCTTTGCATAAATAGCTTTTATGATGTTGAGATATGTTCCTGTTATTCCTAGTTTTTCTAGTGTTCTGAACATAAAGGGGTGTTGTATTTTATCGAATGCTTTTTCTGCATCTATTGAGATGATCATATGGTTCTTATCTTTAAGTCTATTGATGTGATGTATTAGGTTTATTGATTTCTGAATGCTGAACCAATGTTGCATCCCTGGGATAAACCCTACTTGATCGTGGTGCACTATCTTTTTGATATGCTTTTGTATTCGATTTGCCAGAATTTTGTTGAGGATTTTTGCATCTATGTTCATTAAAGATATTGGCCTGAAGGTTTTTTTTTTTTTTTTGGCTGTGTCTTTGCCTGGCTTTGGAATTAATGTAATATTGGCCTCATGGAAAGAGTCTGGGAGAGCTCCCTCTTTTTCTATTTCTTTAAATAAGTTGAAGAGCATTGGTATTATCTCTTCTTTGAAGGTCTTGTAGAACTCGGCTGTAAACCCATTAGGAACTGGACTTTTTCTTCATGGTAGCTTTTTGATGGCATCTTCTATTTCCTCCATTGAAATTGATGCTTAAATTGTGTATAGCCTCCCATTCTAGTTTGGGCAATTCGTACGACTCTAGGAATCTGTAGATGCATTCAGTATTTTCTATTTTATTAGAGTACAAGTTTTCAAAGTAACTTCTAATTATCTTCTGTATACCTGAGGTGTTTGTTGTGATATTTCCTTTTTCATCACAGATGTTAGTAATTTGAGTTTTTTCTCTTCTTCTTTTCATTAGCATCACTAGGGGTCTATCAATTTTATTCAGTTTTTCAAAGAACCAACTTTTAGTTTTGTCAATTCTTTGAATTGTTTCTTTAGTCTCAATTTCATCTCTGATTTTAATTACTTCCCGTCTTCTACTACTCTTAGTGTTGATTTGTTCCTCTTTTTCTAGTGCTTTGAGGTGTGATGTTAAGTCATTTATTTGTTGTTGTTGTTTTTTTTTTCTTTTAAGGAATAAACTCAGTGCAATGAATTTTCCTCTTACTACTGCCTTCATAGTGTCCCAGAGATTTCTATACGACATATCTGCATTTTCATTTACCTCTAGGAATTTTTTAATCTCCTCCTTGATGTCTTCTTCAACCCCTTGTTCATTCAGTAGCATGTTGTTTAGCTTCCAGTTGTTATAATCGTTTTTTTTGTTGTTGTTTGTTTGTTTGTTTCTTGTTTTGTCATTGATTTCCAATTTCATCCCATTATGGTCTGATAGAATGCAGGGTAGTATCTCTACTTTTTTATATTTGCTGAGATTTGCCTTGTGGCATAATATATGGTCTATTTTGGAGAAGGAGCCATGTGCTGCTGAGAAGAAAGTGTATTCACTCACTGAGGGATGAAATATTCTGTATATGTCTGTTAGGTCTAAGTTATTAATTGTTTTAATGAGTCCTACAGTTTCTTGATTTGGCCTTTATTTGGATGATCTATCCATTGGTGAGAGAGGTGTGTTGAAGTCTCCTAGAATAATTGTGTTCTGGTCTATTTTACTCTTGAACTTGAGAAGGGTTTGTTTGATGAATGTAGATGCCCCATTATTTGGGGCGTATAGATTTATAATTGTTATAGCTTGTTGATGAATGGTTCCCTTAAGTAGTAAGAAATATCCATCTTTGTCCCTTTTGATTATCTTTGGCTTGAAGTCTACCTTATTTGATATGAGAATGGAAACCCCTGCTTGCTTCCGCAGCCCATGTGAATGATAAGACTTTTCCCAGCCTTTCACCTTCAGTCTATTGATGTCTTTTTCTATGAGGTGGGTTTCTTGGAAACAGCAAATTGTTGGGTCGTTTTTTTAAATCCAGTCTGACAATCTGTGTCTTTTGAATGGTGAATTTAGGCCATTAACATTCAGGGTTATTACTGAGATGTGATTCTTATTCCCATCCATTTTTATTTGTTTATGATATTTAACTCAATTTGTTTTCTCCTTTGGTTGGTATTTCCTTTAATTTAATATCTCCCTTTGTTGATTTTCATTGTTATTTTTCTTTTCTTCTTCATGGAATATTTTGCTCAAGATGTTCAGAAGTGCTGGCTTTCGAGTTGTGAAATCTTTTAACTTTTGTTTGTCGTGGAAGGTTTTTATTTCATCTTCAAATCTAAAACTCAATTTTGCTGGGTATAAGATTCTTGGTTGACATCCCTCTTCTTTCAGAGCTTGAAATATGCTATTCCAGGGTCTTCTAGCTTTTAAAGTCTGGGTTGAAAAATCTGAACACAGTCTGATTGGTTTCCCCCTATATGTAATCTGCTTCCTTTCTCTTGTGGCTTTTAATATTCTCTCCTTGCTCAGTATATTAGGAATTTTCATTATAATGTGCCTTGGTGTGGATCTGTTGTGATTTTTGAAGTTTGGTATTTGGTAAGCCTCTTGCACTTGGTTTTCCCATTCATTCCTCAAGTTTGGAAATTTTTCTGCTATTATTTCATTGAATACATTAGTCATTCCTTTGGTTTGGAACTCTGTACCTTCCTCCACCCCAATCACTCTTAAATTTGGTCTTTTTATGTTGTCCCATATTTCTTGAATGTTCTGTTCTTGATTTCTTGCAATTTTTGCTGTGTAATCTACATTTTTCTCCAGGACATATATTTTGTCTTCAGTTATCTGAGGTCCTTTCTTCCAAGTGGTCTAATCTGTTGATGATGCTTTCAGTTGAACATTTAATTTGGTTTATTGCTTCTTTCATTTCCAGAATTTCTGTTTGGTTTCTCTTTAGAACCTCTATCTCCCTATTGAAGTAATCTTTTGCTTCCTGTATTTGTTTTTGGAATTCTTTGTCAAAATGATCTTTTACCACCTGTATTTGCTCCCTTATATCATTTTTTAGTTCGTTATTAAGTTCCATAAACATTTGGAATATGTAATTTCTGAATTCCATCTCTGGCATTTGGCCAACTGTGCGTGCCATGGAATCTTCTGAGAAAATATGTTGATTTGTTTGAGTCACTTTCTTCCCTTGTTTCTTCATATTGCTTGTGTGATTTTTCTTCTAGCACTGTGGAACCTTGACTATTTTGTTTTTACCTTAAATCCTTATGATGCTCCTGTAGTACAATGCTATCAGATCCCCTTATAAATACTTTACACTTTAAAACCAGACACTTTCTATTCAGATAATTACAGTTTGATCACATTGTACAGATTTAGTTAACTCAGATATTGTCTCCAATTTACTCTGTATGTTTGTGATGGGTTTTATAGTTTCGAGTGTTGGACACAGAGGTGATAAGTTTAGGAAGAAGGAAGTGAGGGTATTGGGTTGATCTTTCTTAGGAAATGTGAAAAGAGAATTCTATGTAAGTGGTTTAATATCAGCAGACAAGAGAGGAAAGAGAGTGAATGATTTAGTGTAAAGAGAGATTTATATATTTGCCAAACTTATGCAAACATAGAAGAAAAAAAGAAAGATGGAAAAGAAAAGAAGAAGAAAGAAAAGAGAGAGATGACAAAGGAGTAGGAATTATTGTAAAGGAGAGGAAAGAGAAAGTGAGAAAAAAAGAGAATAAATTATATATAACACAGATTTTCTGTATAATTTAGTTGCCCTAGTTCTAGAAATCCCCATTTCTGCATATAACTTGTTTTCGCCTCTGTTGAGAATGCAATGGCAGGGTGTAAATAGGAAAGATGAGGGAAGAAGAAAGGAGACAAAAGTGAGAATGAAGAAAAGAAAGAAAGAAAAGAGGAATAAAAGCAAACAAACAAACAAACAAACACACAAACACCAACAACAACAACCAAGAAAACCAAAGTCAAATTTAGGAACAAATCTCAGGAACAGATCTCAAACAGCACCCTGTGAAGTCCTTCTTTTTTTCCCTTCCAGTTTAAGCCAGTTGTCCTGGATCACATCCAGGCAGTTACCAAGAACCTGGGAAGCGTGCAGACCGGGGCATGTTCTCCTGCTGTCCTGCGCTGGGATTGCTTTTCTGCGGTTGGCGGGCTGGGAAAGTCTGCCGGTGGGGGCCTACCTGGGAAGCTTCCAGATATTTTGATTTTTATCTATAAAAGTTTTATTTGGATCTTCATTACATCTTTTTTTTTTTTTTTTTTTTTTTTTTTTTTTTTTTTTGCCTAATTCTTGAACTTTTAAAATTCAGTTAAAATAATCATTTTAATGTCCTTTTTACTAATTTTGTCAACTATTCAATTTCTGGGTGTGCATTTCAATTAACTAATTTTCTTCCTCATTATGGGTCATATTTTTCTGTTTTCTGGAATGACCAGCAATTTTTTTATTGGATATGCTCAATTTCTTGGATGTTTTAGATGTGTTCATGGACCATGTTAGGTATTGGACATTTTTGTACCCTTATAAATATTCTTGAGCTCTGCTTGGTGATGTAGATAAGTTATGTGGAAACAATTTTCCCCTTTGGATCTTTCTTTTAGGCTTTGTTAGTTAGAAAAAGAGGCGATTTTAGTCTAGGGTTAATTTTGCCCCTCTCCTGAGGCAAAATCTTTCTGAGTTTCTCCTTATGGCCCAGAAGTTATAAGGTTTTCTACTCTGGCTGGAGGGAGCATGAACTATTCTCACTTCTGTGTTAACCTCAGCATTATTCCCTCTAATCCTTTCAGGTCCCCCTGCATACCCCAGGGATTTGGTGTCACATTTTTGCTAAGTGGTTCTCAGCTGATGATTCCTGATTCCTTTCTTTCTGCTGCTCTCTCCTCTCTGGCACTGTGCCTGTGAACTCTTGATGACTTTGCTGGACTTATAGGTTCATCTCCTCAACTCAGCATGACTACTGGACTCTGCTTGGCTTTCACTTCCTTGGGCCCTAGCCTGGAAATTACATCCATGCAGTAAGCTGGAGTAATTGTGCAGTTTACCTCTTCTGTTTATCGTCTGCTAGGGCTCACTGCCCTTTGTTGTCTGATGTCCAATCCCTGAATGCTATTATTTAATATATTTTGCCATGGTATATATGTATCCAGTTATTTAGCTTGAATAAGGTGAAAGCATAAATCCAATCAGACACAGAAATCCATTGTAAAATCAATTTGAGTGACCATTTGGTAAGTGTTGGCCACTCAGAATATGGATTGAAGATAAATATGCTCTAAAATGTATGCTTTATTGTTGGTTTCTTCTCTTATTCTCCAAGTTTCAGTCTGGTTTACTGATTGCCTTTCTCTAGCTTGTCCCAGAAATCTTGTAACATCAATCTTGCCCCTTTGACCTGGAAAAAGATCTCTTTGGAATATCCGAATTCCCCATAAATTTAGGAATTGTTGGTGCTCACTAGAATCTATTAATGCAGTCAACTAATGAACTAATCATACATGGAGAGCTATATGCTTAACAGACATGCACACAACTATTTTGTGTTCTCTATACTATACTAACTAGTAGGCTGATTGGCCGAGATGTCTAAAAGCTGGAAGCTGAGATGACCCAGCCATAATAGGATCGAAGTCTAGTCTTCTTTGGAATATTTCTTTTGAAAACATTTGTGATGGTCTAAGATTTCTTTTTTCAATAGAGTTATGTCCTGCTGGGTGGCTAGATTAAGAAAAGGTATTTACAAGGCTGCTGGGAAGGTACTGGGTAAAAGGGATGCTGCAATTCCACAGCACCCCTCCATCAAGCACACTTGTGAAAGCCATTATGGTGCCTGTCACACTCTTGGAGGAAGAGGTAGTGTTGGAGAGATGATGAAGATGCTGTCTGGACTGAGGGCCCTCCAATGAGCCAAGAACATCTGTCACCAATATTTCTACTTCTGTGGCATCTGCAGCTTTCCTGCTCCTTGTGTATACTTCCTGCAGACCTCAATTCACTTTTTCCCTCATCCCCTTAAAATATAGACATTCTGCAGTAGGATTAGGACAGGTTTAAGTTTGTTGTGGTATGATTTAAATACTACCAGAGCTCACATGCTAGCCAAGACCATTAAATCACATAACTTCTCATATAACTTCCAAAGCCCCACCTCATCTCCTCCTTTCTCCTTCCCCAAACTCTCCTCCCTCACCATTTCAATATCATCACCTTTATAAGTTTGGGAACTTCTTCTCCTTGAACCTTAGGGGTATTTTGTCTAACTGCCTGGACAGCGATAGGATTTAAGGATAGGGAACTCCCATTTAGGAATATCAGGGGCTATGGGATATGTTGGTTCTGGGAGCTACTCATGCCAACCTGGACCTTATAATACACACAGGCTGTAGTGCCCAGGCTGATGGAGCAGCTCTGTGTCAGCCTCTATTTTTTCTTAGACTTGTATTACTGGTTGAGGCCATCCTGGTAAACAGATTCCATTTCTCCTGGAAAAGACATGGAGTCCATCAGTCAGAGAGTACAGGTGATAGGTTAGATTAGTGCAGAAGAGTAGGTTCTAGAATCAGATTAAATTCTATCTTTACCCCCTTCTAGCTGTGTGACAGTAGATGTCAACAGGGAATGTTTCTTTCCCCTCCCAATATTTCCTTCCATGGTGGAGGGACTTTGTGACAGATTACAAAAATGAACGTAGATGCTTTCCCTCCCTGGAACACACCCCTTAAAATATACCTTTCAGAGCTCTTCTACTCCGTTTTGGCCTTGGCCATGTGCTCGCTTTAGACAATGAGATATTGGCAAATGTTATTCAAACCGAAGCTTGAAAAATACTTTCCCACTGGGCCAGTTCTCTCTTGCAGCTCTTGGGTGCCATTTGACCGCCATGAGAAAGAAAGGCTTCTCAAATAAGACCTGTTCCTTCAAGTCAGTAGAAGGACAGAAATGTCTTAGGTACTATTTAGATAGAAAGGACAGAGTATACTTGGAATGGTTAATCCAAATCATCAACTTGATTAGATTAATAAATTCCTAAGATTAAGTGACTTTTGGGTGTGTGGATGTTTCCAGTGATTGTTAGCATGAGGGACACCAGACTGGGTAGGGATACCTGCTCTGAATGTGCAAAAGGCTGGTGGCCTGGATGAAACAAAAGGGGAAGAAGGAGGAAGCCTATGTAGACACAAGCTTCATTCTTCTTGAGTGGGTGCTTTGATTGCTGTTGCAATCACCCAAGGACATCAGACTCCAGCTTCTTCATTCTTCGAAAGTGGATGCTAAACAACAATTCTCCAGGTATTTTTCAGGGTTTCAGTACCAGACTGGGGCTCCATCTTTGGTCCCTCTTCTTCTGAGGCTCCTGCTTCTTGGATTGAGTAGCTACTGGTTCCTGCAGCTCACCAGCCAATGGACAGCCAATGTGAGACTACCCAGCCTCTGATCCTGTAAGGCAATCCCTTTTTATAATTATGCCAAGATATATCCTTTTGGTTCTATTCCTCTAGAGAACCCTAACATAGTACATAAGAGTTACTCCCCAGAGTTGATAAATGTATTGTGCTAAAATTAATCTTTACAAACCATTTTTCCCATTGATTCTGGGGTCCCCCGGATTGAATTCTGAAAGACCAAATCAGTTTTGATATGGATGAAGTAAATGAAATCTCCATCTATGTTAATTCTATTAGGTTTGTAGTGCTCTTTGGAAATATAGGACCACATATTTTTTTCTCCAAAACCATTGTAGCTGTGTGTGTTTCTGAACACAGAAACAGAGTTATTCATATTATACCAAATGCCACATAGCATGTATAGTAGGATATTCAGAAGTACCCCATAATCTAACATTCATATCTTTGTATCAACTGCATGAATATTCTTACTTGGCATGATAAAAATTATGAATCATGTAGAGGTGAATATTTGCCATCAAACACTTTTTGAATTTTGAAAATGCAGATAAGGGATGATGGATTAGTATGCAGCTTTGCATCCTGGGAATAAGTTTCCCTAGAACATAACCTTAGAGATGGAGACTGTTTTCTGAATTTGGTAGGTATGAAATTGCTATATAGGATTTTATGTTCTAATCACATTTCATAATTTTAAAGTAAGAAAGATTTAGAGCACTATAGTACTAAGATAAGTCTTAATTCTGGTTAAACTGAAGTTACTCCAGTAAGATATAGCCTAGCATACACTGACCACAAGAACTTTGTTCTACCTAGGCATGAATAACCCTTCTGAGATTAAAGCAGGCAAGACATTGTGGGCGATTTGAACTCCTTGGACTTTTGACTCACATTTGAGTCACTTGAACTCAAAGATAGTTTGAAAGAGAGAGAGAGAAGAGAATGGAAGAGAAGAGAAGGAGGAGGAGAGGAAGAAGAGAAGGAGGAAGAAGAAGGAGGAGAAGGAAGAGGAGGACAGAAGGAAGGCATGAGGGAAAAGAAGTAAGAAAAGAAGGAAAACTAGCTGGCTGGCTCTTATTTTTTAGATATGAGGTTTCCCCCAAAAGCTCATGTATGAGACAATGCAAGAAAATATAGAGGTGAAATGCTTAATGTATGAGAACTTCGATGTAATCAGTGCATTAATCCACTTGAATGGATTAACTGGGTAGTAACTTATGGCAGGTAGGGTATGACTGGAGGAGGTGGGTCTCTGTGGGAAGGTCTTTGAGGTATACATTTTATGCCAGGTAAGCAGCGCTCCCCACCCCCCCCACTCTCTCCTTCTGTGCTTCTGATGGCCATGTCTTGAGCTGCTTTTCTCCTCCACATCTTTCTGCTTCTTGGACCCAGAGGAAAGGAATTGAGTGTTTATGGACTGAGATCTCTGAAATCATGAGCCCCAAACACTTTTCTTACTCTATATCATTCTTGTGAGATCTTTTTGCTCACAAAAGTGAAAAAGTTGACTAAAACATTGGCTTAGATAGAAAGGACTGAATTAGGGATGCAGAAAAATGGCTGAACAGACAGATAAAATGCACATTATATAGTGGAGGGAAGATTGGAGGTTTTGTGCTGTGAATCTCTGCTATCCCCAGGACAGTGAACACAGGGCTTAGAACACCAGATGAATCTTCATTCTGCACTTCCTAGTGAGGAAGAATTTCTCAATATACTAAGATGCCCAGTTCTCAGAGGCACAAGGCTTGGAAGTTTCCAGCTTCCTCATCAAAGAATGTTAATACTACAGTTGAGTTTGGATCTAAGCACACTAGGATGCAGAAATATGTGACAACTGTTAAATTTTAAAAATATTTATTTGGGTAGAAGGAGGAACTAATGAATAAATCACTTTTAACAAAGAAAGTCATTATATACTTGTAGGTACCTATTATTAGGAAAAAGTTGAGATTTTATTGTATATTGTCAGTTACTCTCAATTAACATTTTACATTTTGCATATATACAGGTGCATGTTTTCTTTTAAAGCACTCTAAGGATTCCATAAATCTCCTAGGATATATATTACTTGACTTCCTATGAAAGCGGACCTATTATTGTGACAAATGGCTCTGCTAACAAATGTCACAAGGAAATTATTAATCTAACATTTTTATTCTCCATTAGAAAAGGAAACCTCTATTTTGCAGTTTAATTCTATACTTGAGGTCACGCAGGTATTTTGGTGTAACAGCCAGCACCAGAACCAATATAACTGTACTTAGCAATGACTCTGCTTGCCCTTCCCATCTCCAGTGTTCTGGCATGCATCCACACACTGCATGTCAACAATCACCTTTGTTTTATTTTACTTTGTCATCAGTGGTTAATATTTCCTGGCACATCACAAAAGGATTACATCTTGATGCACAGACTTCCTTTTCCTATTGATAGCCTTTTCTATTTGTCATAAACTGTGGATCGTTAAATAAGCATGTCTTTTAATCATGACTGACCTGGGAACAGTTTAGACTAGTCATCCTAAGAGAACCCCACCAACCCTTTCCTAAGTCAGATTCCTTTCAGTAGGACTTTATTGTGTGGAGCTTTGTTGTATTTCCTGCTTTGGGTCAATAATGGGGCTTTAGTGACCCTTCCTTGTTTTGAAGAAGGATGACAGATTTCCTGAAGCTCTTTCTATAAGCAGACAGCTGTAGAAACATCGCCATAATGAACTAAACAAGTTCTGCTCCCAAGGATGCTCCTAAATAGTCATAGTCTTTTGACTCCTTGCCCTGGAGAGTTTCTGCTGATATGATCTTGGGGATCAGGGACATTTCTCATCCAAAGTCCTTTCCCTGCCATTCAGCATGGTTGTTCCCTTTGCCTAGCCCTTGTGGTCAGGTTACTGTTGGATCTTGTTCACTTGAGTGTTTATCGTTTGGGATCAGACAACCAATTTGGAGTATACAGATTTGATTACATTGGGAGGGAGCCTTGAGGACACCTACTATACATTAGATAGATCTCAAAGGTGGTTCCATGTCACTTAACTGGAAACAAGATGAAATTATAGATAACATTTAAAATTAATTTCTTATGTTAATTTTCCTTTGAAACAGCTACTATGGATGTTTACAAATCCCACTTTAAATACTTTTACAAGAATGACAACATATATCTCTAATTATTTTCATTTTTAGAATAACCTAGGGCTTGTCCAGATAAACTGTATTTTATTTATTTTGCATGACAAAAATATAATATGGATACAGAAAACCATGCAAAGAAAATTCAGAGCTTTTTGAGTTATTATAAGATAGAAATCTTTGTTAGCAACACCCAGGCCAAGAAACCAAATTTGCCACAAGTTATCCATTATGGTTTGGATATGGAATGTTCCCCAAAGGATCATATTTGAATGTTTGGTTCTCAATGCAACAATGTTCAGAGGCAATGATTTAGGGTAGTGATTGGATCAGGAGGGCTCTGATCTTATTGTTGAGTTAATCCATTTGGGTATTCGTATTTGAAGGCATTGTTGGGAAGTGGTGGAAACTACTTGGTGGGGCCCAGCTGAAGGAAGTAGGTCAGTGCAGAAGTGCCCTGAAAGGGTTTATCTTGTCACCCCTTCCATCCTAATGGCTGCCATGAGCTGAGACGCTGTCCTCAGTCACACCCTTTTGCCATGATGTTTCTGCCTTGGAGTCAGCCACGCATGGTCTGAAACCTTCAAAACCATGAGCCAAAATCTTTCCTACTTGGCGTTGTTTTTCTCGGGTGTTTGTCACAGTGATGAAATGCTAACTCACAATACAATCTCAGCCCTCCTGTCTCAATTTTAACCAATAACTTAAACTTTCTTCATTATCTTTCTTGACTTTTCTTCATGCTTTTATCACCCTAGTTAATATACCTAGGAACTTCAATTTAGTCTGGCACATTTAAAGAAAATTGATATGTCTTTTAAGGTTCTAAAGAGATCTTTTTGTTTTCTTCCTTTGTAATTTTTCTGTAGAAGAATGAGGAACATTTGACCTGAATATTGCTAAATGTCAACACAAGATTCAGTTCAGTATGTTCTTCTGTTCTTGGTATTTGCTACAAATGGAATAAGATAAGACAAATTCTGATCAAATTCAATTTCTATCAATTTTTTCCCCCAGACTATATGTTGTGGTGTATTTTTATAGTGGGAGGCAATTATGTTGGAATTCCTCTCTTTTGTGATGTTTGAAACTATTTATGCTTCATGATTGAATCCCTTAGGAATTTGGGAGTTTCATAAGGTATCATTCTATTTCTATTATTTATTTTCATTTGTTAGGTGGGAAGCTTTTATTAAAAAAAAAAAAAAAAAAAAAAAAAAAACTTCCCTTCATCTATAATTTTGGTCACCTAACTAATCTTCTTTCCACCTTCAGAAGTCTCTCCTTTGTATATGAATCTACCTGAAAGGGAGACCTGGGTAGCTAGTTTTGAGAATTTATTGGGACTCAATTGCTCTATCCTGCTAGTACTTACCACAGGTCCCTTTCACCGTGGGAACACCCAATGCAATAGTGTGCTAATCTGCAATTGGTCCATGCCTCTTTTTACTGATCTGGCTGTTTTGCATTTCTCCTGGTGTCAGGTGTTTCAGGCTACCAAAACACTACTGTGACAGTTGTGGCTACTGGTGGTTTTTCCTCATCCCCTTGTAGTTGTAGAGTTGTGGAGATAAACTGCTATTCAATTTTATTTTATTTTAAAATATCCTGTGTTTTCTGTCTTGCTGTCTGGGGTCTTTGGTATTTTCTCATGATGGGGTTTAGAAAGATTGTAAAGCAATGCAGTGGACATTGCACACTCCTTCCAGAACCATGTGCTAACTGGCTTATTGGAAGCTAAGGGTAAGTAACATGCCACAGTGTGTGAAGCAGGTAAAAGTGCAAGAAGAAGTCTAAGGTAAGGGGTTTACTAGGACTTCTTCTTCTTCTTTTTTTTTTTTTTTTTTTTTTTTAACCAAAAGGGCACAAATCTTTTTTGAAGAGTCTCACTTCCTAGTTCAAATTTCTTTTCTTGCAAAGCATATTACAATATTTCTGATCATGAATAAGTCACTGGCTTTGTTGTTGGACTCACCTGGATTCAACTCTAGCTGTGCCATAGATAAACTCTGCAAACTTGGAAATACTGGTTAAATTACCTGAGCCTGTGTACATACAATCAAGAAAAAAATTATATACCTTATCAATCCTGTTTTTTCAGGGTTATTCTTATATTCTCTTTCTTCCCACCCTCAATCCCTACCAACACCTACAATAAATTGAGATCAATTTTGTTTTGTATTGTTTCATTTGCTTTTGTAGTGCTGGGGCTTGAACCCAGTGTCTTATGTGTGCTAGGCGAGTTTTCTACCTTCATGCTGTACCCCAGCCCCTATAAATTCCAACTGATATTATCCCCAAAATTTCTATAGAACCTGCTCAATTTTCTCCAACCTTATCACCATTTCCACATCCACTCTAACACAAAGTAACATCTTCGATTGCCTGGACCAGGCAAATATTCTCCTGCATCACCTCTCAGCATTCCCTCTGACCTCTTTCATATGCATTCTTTGAAATAATCCAGAAAAATTTCAAAACATAACAGTGTCAACCTTTTGTTTCAGTAACACTGATCATGTCAACTACTTTCTTAAAATTCTTCTTGGTCATTTCATTGCATATGGGATTTAGGTGAAACTGATTTTGAACTGAAAGGTCTGGCCTCTGCATCTCTCAATTCTCTCCAATTGCCATCTCTATTTCAGTCACTTTAACCTATTCTCATCACAGGGATTTTGCACATGCAATGTCCCATTCTAAAAGTGCTTTTCTCTCCCTTCTTCACCTGAAGGAGCCCTAATTAGGAAGGGCTGTTGTAGCTAGCTGGAAGCCATGGGTTCCACCTGATATGTATGTGACGCACCTGTAGGCACCCGCAAACCTGACAAATGGTGGTCCGTCCGGGGCTCGGCAGGCAGAGAAGAAAAGCTAAGAAATAAGGAGAGCAAAAAAGCATAGCCTCAGACTCAGTTAAGACCAGCAAAAAGAGTAGAAACAAGTAGCATAGCCTCTGACTCAGTTGAAGCCAGTTAAGAATTAACGGAGAATTCAGTCAGCCGGGCAGTCACTCGGTCGGTCAGAAGAATCAGAGCGGCCAGAACGTAGGCAGAGTGGTTACAGAAGAGAACTGGTCAGAGTTAGGCCGAGACTCCTGAGGAAGACAGAAGACAGAAGAAAGAAGAAGGAAGAAAGAAGACAGAAGAAAGAAGCTCTAATCTTTCTCTAAGCTAAGCTCTATCTTTCTACTCTAAGCTAAGAAGACAAGAAGAAAAGCTCGCTTTAATCTTTCTCTCTAAAAATCTTTCTTTCCCTCTCTAAGCTCTCTCTAAGAAAGTAGAAGTAAAAGTAGCAAAAGCTATACTCTGCCTCCGAGAATTTTCCTCCCGTGGCGGCGCCGTGGCTGGCCGTGACAGGCAGCTTACATTCACCCAGTTAACTTCTAATAATTCTTTAGATCTCACTTTGAGCTCCTCAGTGAACTCTTCCCTGACCTTGGGAGTAGAACAGATCACAAAAAACACCAAAAATCGTTGCTTCTCTACCTGTAACATTTAATTATTATAGTAAATAATCACTATCTCTTACACCTCTATTCCTTAAACTTCAAACTTCTCAAGGGCAGGGATAAGGTTGTTTTTGCTCACTATTGTATCCCAAGCACAATGTCTGCCACATGGTACTTAAAAACTTTTTATTAAAAAAATGAATGTTTTTTAAGATTGTTGGAAACATATGATTCATATTGTGCATAGCCTTTTTAAAATTTTTTTTATAACTTTATTTATTTATTTTTATGTGGTGCTGAGGATTGAACCCAGTGCCTCACCCATGCTAGGCAAGCACTCTACCACTGAGCTAGAGCCCCAGCCCCTGTGTACAGTTTTAACCATTTACCTTTACATATCAATTAACTTCTTTTGTATACAAAACTAAATTCTTTTAAAATAATCATCTCATTAGCTACCAACTTACTGGGAGTGGTGAGGTTGGAGGCTTCCATTCAACCTCATGAGCAGGTTATAATGAAATCAAGTCCTAATTATACACACACACACACACACACACACACACCCCCACACACACTTACATACAGAAATACAATCAGTTCTGTCAGTGTGGCACAAATTTCCATAACCCTCAGTGCTTCTTGCTTATCTGAGAAAATTGCTTGAAATTTATAACTAGGCAAATACCAGAATATCCTTGATTGGGATTAATCCATCTACATCATTTGGGGGGATTTTTTTTTAAGCTATAACAATTGGGCTATTCAGAATTCCAGAGTTCTCTGCACTACCCAAACTCAGAGTGATTATCTTAAAGCAAAATCATCAAATACTAAGAGTTTTTGTGTTCCTTACTTACTCCAAATGCGGAGATGAAAAAAAAAATGTAATAAACAATAAAGCAGTTCCTGTGTATATGTGATTACTTTGGAATAAAGCAAGTGAATAGAAAGGGACTTCCCTGGTTTAAAAAAAAAAATCTGAGTCATTGTTCCTTAGCTATATAATAGTAGCTCTAAACAATGCAGATAATTATGATTTATTATGAACATTCCCCAAGCACCTGAATGCTGAGGTTCCTTGAGCCTACAATGAATGAGTCATTATAACTTGTTTGTGCAATTCAGAGAGGAAAACAACAAGCTCATAACTCCCTCTCACACTAATGATAAGGTGACACATACTTAATCAAAATAAAGGTCACTGAAATAATTCAGAGGTTGGTTGTCAGTGGAATTATTGATGAGTGTCCTTTGTAGTTACAAAAAAACACAAATTTCAGGAGAAGGATATAATAATCATGCAGATTAGATTGGTGGTTAAAAACTGGGAGTAATTTGTCCTCTTATAGGAAATTTGATAATGTCTGGGGACATTTTTGATTCTCATCACTGGGTGGGTTGTTACTGGCATCTAATAAGTAGAGACCAGGAATGTGATGGCTTAGTATTCTACATTGCAAGAACTATATCCTTAGCCCACTCCAGCATGGATTCATCAGGTACAAAACATCAATAGTGATGCACGTGAGATCGTAAATAAGGAACCATTGGAGCTATAAAAGACCTGTGGCTCATTGGGACCATGTTGGATTTCAATATGCAAATCTGTGGATGGAAACTGAGCTAAGACTAGGTTCTTCCTTCTCCACCACACTCTTTTCTTTTCTTTTCTTTTTTTAGTTGTAGATGGACCCAGTACATTTATTTTATTTATTTATTTTTATGTGGTGCTGAGGATCAAACCCAGTGCCTCACACGTGCCCATTAAGAGCTCTACCACTGAGCCACAACCCCAGCCTTCCAACATCCTCTTATTATTGAATACATAATGTAGTTTTGTCTCCTTGATGACATAATGCATAGATAAATGAAAGATGAATTTTACAGTGATATTAGACTTTCAAGAAAACAGATTGAAAATGTAGCTTGACTTCTTTTGAGGTAGGTAGGCATTATTTTTATACTTTGCCTTTAAAAGTTTTACCTAAGTTTTTTATAATTCTCTCCTTTCCATCTTCCTCTTTCCTTACCCACTGTTAGTACTTCATATCCCAACTAATATATGACCTTCCATATTTTTCTGTGTTCACATAGCTAGATATATAAATAAGTATGCATGATTTTTACTCACACATTTTTTTGTTGGTGGTGTTTTACAAATCTCATGTTATACATAATTTTCTACAACTTACAGTTCTCATTACAAAAATATATCATGAGAAATATTTCCACCCTCTTTCTTCTTTTATGCTTAATTTAATCATTCACTTATTAATGGACATTTATTTCCTTTTTTTTTTTTTTTACACGGTAAGACACTCTAATGTTCCTCTGTAAATATCATTATACTCTGTTGTTTTTATTTTAATGGGACTGATTCTTAGAAGTGGGAATGCATAGTTGAGAATTTGGTAAATTCCAGATAAATGCAGAATTAAGAGAATCTTCTTAGTTAAAATCAGAAAGCCCAAAATGTAGAGAAGAGAAGTCATATGCTTTAAATTTAAATTAAAATTTTAACTAACTATAAATTAAATTGTGGGTGGGAAAGTATTAATATATCAAAAGTGTTTACTTTTGTAAAATGTTTATACAGGTAATAAAGATAATGTTCAAAGGAATAAAATCCAAGTAGCTTCTTTTAAAAACATTTTTAGTTGTAGATGGACATAATACCTTTATTTATTTTATTTATTTTTTTAATGTGGTGCTTTGATTTAAACCCAGTGACTCACATATTGCTAGGCAATTGCTCTACCACTGAGCCACAATTCCAGCTCCCAAATAGCTTTTTTAAATTGTAAGAAAATTGCATAAATGAAGCAATGAAAATCATATGCAAATGGCCAGCAAACATATGGGAATATATTAAAATTCTGTAGATCACTGAACTTCATATTAAAGTAGTGACTTACTATCACTTTATACCTATATACTGGCAAAATTAAAAAGGATCATAATACTCACTGCAGGTAAAAAGATATTAGCCTACATTCCTGTTGATAATGTAAATTGTAAGCCATTTGGAAGTCAGCCTGGATTAATTTTTTCAAATTTATGTCTGGTCACAGAAGCAGCAGTTGTTCAAGCAGTTTGGGAAAAGTTCATCAGAAAAACGTTTCATTAGTAGCTTATAATACTAGTAAATTACCAACACAAGAGCCAGAAATGAGCTTCAACTACTATGTACACATTAACTCCCCAGTGAACAATTCTATCATATCACTCAGGTCAGCTATTTAGCAGTTCTCTCCCTTTTTTTTTTTTTTTAGAATAATAAAAAATTAAAAAAAATCTTTATGAGCCTTAGAGCCTCAGAACAAATTTGGCTGAGAGTTTTAATGACTTTAGACTCAAAATAGGTATGTTGACAGATTATATTCAGCCAAGATTAAACCTTTTCTTGTGCAGTTGAGTCATAGACCTTTTGGTGCAATCATCAATAATTGGAAACCCAGTAATAAGTTCTATATTCCACAAAGGGTGACACGTACCAGAGATGCTGCTCCATCAGCTAGTCCATGTTGGGGAGTGTATATAATCTTTGCAATAGTGGCAGGCACGTTTGGATTTTTCCACACTTTTTAAAGTACCAAATGTGCCTGCTACAGATGACACTCAGTTGTACCATGTCTTAGTATAGGGTGGTGGCAGGCTTTGATTCTTTTCTACCACAAAATGCTGGTTTAAAATGGAATCAATATATAACAAGGCAGACTGTTCAAATGCATTGTTGTGATTAAAATGTTGTTAAAAATTTACAGTTTTGGTAGAAAGAAAAGTTACTATTGTGCTGCACAAGAGAAAAACTATTGATTCTAAACCAAACACAGAAAATAAGGCTTTAGAAATTTCATTTACTTCCATGCAAAGCCATTCTTTTAATCTTACTTCCTCCATGGTGATTCACTCTTGTCAAGAGACTCTTATTAAAGGAAGAGATAATTAATATATTCATGTCACAATCATTTTATGGGTAGGTACTATGAAAGCCAAGCCTATAGATATTTTGAGGATTTCTCTGGGAAATTAAAAATCTAGGGTTGAGCCTCCCTTTCTAGCACTGTTGGGAGTGAAATATCATTAAAAAATACAAACAAACAAACTTGAAGAATACATTGTACTTCAAAATCATTAAATATACATTTAATGTATATGAGTCTATTTCATGAGGTTGAAAACATAATGAGGAGAGGTAGGCACCCGCCCGGAAGGAGAGACCCAGCCACCAGTTCGCCTGGCCTTCAGGGCCCAGAGTAGCAGCTCCCTGCTGCTGCACGCAGGGCCTGACCTGAAGAAACGCCCCCTCCACTCCTGGGGGAAGTGCGACCTGCCCAGCTGCGACCTGAACAAGAGGTCTGCGGAACTGCTGTTGAGCCTGAGGAGAACACCGCCATATTTGAGGAAAGCAGTGGCTGTCCAGGACAAAGAAACAAAGAAGAAAGGAAAAGTAGCTGCAGACATCCAGGGATCCGCCAGTGCTGAGAACAGCACACACCTGGGTGAGACTCTGGCAACCAGCAGGGGAGGGTGTGTCTGAGGCTAGTGCAGTGGCCCCAAGAAGGTACAACTGTGGGTGGGCTTGGGGAAAGGGTGGCTTCTGGAGGGTCCCTTTCCCAGTGCCATTCAGCTGCTGACACACAATCCCCCTGAGCCACTTTTTCCCTGTGCTATTCTGCAACTGCCCAAAGGTGCAGACTTGACTCCACTAACAGGAGTGCTGACTGGACTTGATCCAGGTCAATTGGCTTAAACTAGAAGGGAAAAAAGAAGGGCTTCCCAGGGTCCATTTTGTTTGAGACTTATTCCTGGGTTCAACTTTTTGTTTGTTTGTTTTGTTGTTTTTTGGGTTTTTTTGTTTTTGTTTTTGTTTTGTTTTGATTGACAGTGTGTTTGTTTGCTTCTTCTCCTCTTTTCTTTCTTTCTTTTCTTCCTTCTCACTTTTGTATCTTTTCTTCTTCCTTCATCTTCCCTATTTACACCCTGCCATTTCATACTCAACAGAGGCAAAAACAAGTTATACACAGAAATTGGGATTTCTACAATGGGTACAATTGAAATATATAGCAAAGTGGTGTTATATATAGTTTATTCTCTATTTTCTTAACTCTCTCTCTCCTCTCTCTTACACTAATTTCTACTCCTTTGTATTTTTTTTTCTTTTCCATCTTTCTTTATCTCTTCTCTCAACTGCTGCATAAGTTAGGTTTATATATAAATCGGTCTTTCCACCTAATCATTCACTCCATTCTCTTTCCTCTCTCGTTGGCTGATACTAAACCACTTCCATAAAACTCTCTTTTCATACTTTCTAAGAAAGAACAATTCAATACACTCACTTCCTTCTTCTTAAACATATCACCTCTGTGTTCAATACTTGAAACTATAAAACCCCATCAGAAGCATACAGAGTAAACTGGAAACAATATCTGGGTTAACTAAATCTGTACATTGTGATCAAACTGGGATTTTCTGAATAGAAAGTGTTTGATTTTAAAGTGTAAATGAATTATAAGAGGATCTGATAGCATTGTACTACAGGAGCAACGTAAGGCTTTAAGGTAAAATCGAAATTGTCAAGGTCCCACAGTGTAGGAAGAAGAAAAGACACACAAGCAATATGAAGAAACAAGGGAAGAAAGTGACACTAACAAATCAATATACCTCATCAGTAGATTCCATGGCAAGCACAGTTGCTGAAATGCCAGAGATGGAATTTAGAAATTGCATATTCCAAATGTTTGCGGAACTTAAGAATGAACTCAAAAATGAGATGAGGGCGCAAATACAGGTGGCAAAAGATCATTTTGACAAAGAACTCCATAAACAAATACGGGAAATAAAAGATTACTTCAATAGGGAGATAGAGGCCCTAAAGAGAAACCAAACAGAAATTCCAGAAATGAAAGAAGCAATAAACCAAAATAAAAGCTCAATCGAAAGTATCACCAACAGAGTAGATCACTTGGAAGAAAGAACCTCAGACAATAAAGACAAACTATATATCCTAGAGAAAAACCTAGATTACACAGCAAAAATGGTAAGAAACTAAGAACAGAACATTCAAGAATTATGGGACAACATAAAAAGACCAAACTTAAGAGTGATTGGGGTGGAGGAGGGGGCAGAGTTTCAAGCCAAAGGAATGAGTAATTTATTTAATGAAATAATTACAGAAAAATTTCCAAACTTGAGGAATGAATGGGAAAACCAAGTGCAAGAGGCTTACGGAACACCAAACATACAAAATCACAACAGATCCACACCAAGGCACATTATAATGAACATGCCTAATATACTGAGCAAAGAGAGAATATTAAAAGCCACAAGAGAAAGGAAGCAGATTACATATAGGGGGAAACCAATCAGACTATGTTCAGATTTTTCAACCCAGACCTTAAAAGCAAGAAGATCCTGGAATAGCATATTTCAAGCTCTGAAAGAAAAGGGATGTCAACCAAGAATCTTATATCCAGCAAAACTGGGCTTTAGATTCGAAGACGAAATAAAAACCTTCCACGACAAGCAAAAGTTAAAAGATTTCGCAATTCCAAAGCCAGCACTTCTGAACATCCTGGGCAAATTTTTCATGAAGAAGAAAAAAAAAATAACAACGAAAATCAACAAAGGAAGATATTAAACTAAGGGAAATACCAACCAGAAGAGAAAGCAAATCAAGCTAAAGACCATAATACAAATAAAAATGGATGGGAATAAAAATCACATCTCAATAATAACCCTGAATGTTAATGGCCTAAACTCGCCATTCAAAAGACACAGATTATCTGAATGGATTAAAAGAAATGACCCAACAATTTTCTGTCTCCAAGAAACACACCTCATAGAAAAAGATATCAATAGACTGAAGGTGAAAGGCTTGGAAAAGTCTTATCACTCACATGGCCTGCGGAAGCAAGCAGGGGTTTCCATTCTCATTTCAAATAAGGTAGACTTCAAGCCAAAGATAATCAAAAGGGACAAAGATGGATATTTCTTACTACTTAAGGGAACCATTCATCAACAGGATATAACAATCATAAATCTATATGCCTCAAATAATGGAGCACCTACATTCATCAAACAAACCCTTCTCAAGTTCAAGAGTAAAATAGACCACAACACAGTTATTCTAGGGGACTTCAACACACCTCTCTCACCAATGGATAGATCATCCAAACAAAAGCTAAACAAAGAAATTTTAGGCCTCCTTAAAACAATTAATAACTTAGACCTAATGGACGTATATAGAATATTTCATCCCTCAGTGAGTGAATACACTTTCTTCTCAGCAGCACATGGGTCCATCTCCAAAATAGACCATATATTATGTCACAAGGCAACTCTCAGCAAATATAAAAAATTAGAGATACTACCCTGCATTCTATCAGAGCATAAAAAGATGAAATTGGAAATCAATGACAAAACAAGGAATAAGAAAAAACTACTCCAACCACTAGAAGCTAAACAACATGCTACTGAATGAACAAGGGGTTGAAGAAGACATCAAAGAAAAGATTAAAAAATTCCCAGAGGTAAATGAGAACACAGATACATCATATAGAAATCTCTGGGACACTATGAAGGCAGTAGTAAGAGGAAAATTCATTGCACTGAGTTCATTCCTTAAAAGAAAAAAAATAAAAAACCCAACAAATAAATGACTTAACATCACACCTCAAAACACTAGAAAAAGAAGAACAGATCAAAACCAAGAGCAGTAGAAGACAGGAAATAATTAAAATCAGAGCAGAAATTAAGGAAATTGAGACTAAGGAAACAATTCAAAGAATTGACAAAACTAAAAGTTGGTTCTTTGAAAAAATAAACAAAATTGACAGACCCCTAGTGATGCTAACGAAAAGAAGAAGAGAAAAAACTCAAATTACTAACATTCATGATGAAAAAGGGAACATCACAACAAACACCTCAGATATACAGAAGATAATTAGAAATTACTTTGAAAACTTGTACTCTAATAAAATTGAAAATACTGAAAGCATTGACAGATTTCTAGAGTCGTATGATTTGCCTAAACTGGATCTGGAGGCTATACACAATTTAAACAGATCGATTACAAGTGAAGAAATAGAAGATGTCATCAAAAAGCTACCAACAAGGAAAAGTCCAGGACCTGATGGGTTTACGGCCGAGTTCTACAAGACTTTCAAAGAAGAACTAATACCAATGCTCTTCAAACTATTTCAAGAAATAGAAAAAGAGGAAGCTCTTCCAGACTCTTTCCATGAGGCCAATATTACATTAATTCCAAAGCCTGGCAAAGACACATCCAAAAAAGAAAACGTCAGGCCAATATCTTTAATGAACATAGATGCAAAAATCCTCAACAAAATTCTGGCAAATCGGATACAAAAACATATCAAAAAGATAGTGCACCACAATCAAGTGGGGTTTATTCCAGGGATGCAAGGCTGGTTCAACATTCAGAAATCAATAAACATAATACATCACATCAATAGACTTAAAGATAAAAATCATATGATTATCTCAATAGACGTAGAAAAAGCATTTGACAAAATACAACACCCCATTATGTTCAAAACACTGGAAAAACTATGAATATAAGGAACATATCTCAACATTATAAAAAGCTATTTATGCAAGGCCCAGAGCTAACATTATCTTAAATGGAGAAAAACTGAAAGCATTCCCTCTAAAAGCTGGAACAAGACAGGGATGACCCCTTTAACCACTGCTATTTAACATAGTACTGGAAACTCTGGCCAGAGCAATTAGACAGATGAAAGAAATTAAAGGGATCCAGATAGGAAAAGAAGAGCTCAAATTAGCACTATTTGCTGATGACATGATAATATACCTAGAAGACCCAAAAAACTCTACCAGAAAACTTTTACAACTAGTAAATGAATTCGGCAAAGTAGCAGGATACCAAATCAATACCCATAAGTGAAAAGCATTTTTGTGCTTCAGTGACAAATCCCCTGAAAGGGAAATGATGAAAACTACCCCATTTACAATAGCATAAAACAAAAATAAAATACCTGGGAATCAACTTAACAAAAGAAGTGAAAGACCTCTATAAGGAAAATTATAGAACACTAAAGAAAGAAATCATAGAAGAACTCAGAAGATGGAAAGACCTACCTTGCTCTTGGATAGGTAGAATCAACATTGTCAAAATGTCCATACTACCAAAAGCATTATACAGATTTAATGCAATTCCAATCAAAATCCCAATGACATTCTTCAAAGAAATAGAAAAATCAGTCATGAAATTCATCTGGAAAAATAAGAGACCCAGAATAGCCAAAGCAATCCTGAGCAAGAAAAGTGAAGCAGGGGGCATCACCATACCAGACTTTAAATTATACTATAGAGTAATAGTAACAAAAACAGCATGGTATTGGCACCAAAACAGACTGGTGGACCAATGGTACAGAATTAAGGACACAGAGACTAATACATATAATTTCAGCTATCTTATATTAGACAAAGTAGCCAAAAATGTACAGTGGAGAAAGGATAGCCTCTTCAACAAATGGTTCTGGGAAAACTGGAAATCCATATGCAACAAAATGAAATTAAACCCTTATCTGTTACCATGCACAAAACTCAATTCAAAGTGGATCAAGGACCTAGGAATTAGACCAGAGACAATACGCCTAATAGAAGAAAAAGCTCCAATTTCCAACATGTCGGATTAGGCCCCAAGTTCCTTAATAAGAATCCTGTAGCGCAAGAATTATTACCAAGAATTAATGAATGGGATAGATTTAAACTAAAAAGCTTCTTCTCAGCAAAAGAAACAATCAGTGAGGTGAATAGAGAGCCAACTAATTGGGAACAAATATTTAATACATGCACATCAGATAAAGCACTAATTTCTAGGATATATAAAAAACTCAAAAAACTTAACACCAAAAAAACAAATAACCCAATCAATAAATGGGCTAAGGAATTGAAAAGACACTTCTCAGAAGAAGATACACAATCAATCACCAAATACATGAAAAAATGCTCAACATTGCTGGCAATTAGAGAAATGCAAATCAAAACTACTCTAAGGTTTCATTTCACTCCAGTCAGAATGGCAGCTATCAAGAACACAAACAACAATAAATGTTGGAGAGGATGTGGGGGAAAAAGGCACACTCATACATTGCTGTTGGGACTGCAAAATGGTGCAACCACTATGGAAAGCAGTATGGAGATTTCTTGGAAAACTGGGAATGGAACCACCCTATGACCCATCCATCCCACTCCTGGGTCTATTCCCAAAGGACTTAAAAACAGCATATTACAGTGACACAGCAACTTCAATGTTTATAGCAGCACAATTCACAATAGGTAGCTTGTGGAACCAACCTAGATGTCCCTCAGTAGATGAGTGGATAAAGAAAATGTGGTATATATACAAAATGGAATTTTACTCAGCAATTAAAGAGAATAAAGTAATGGCATTTGCAGGTAAATGGATGAAGTTGGAGAATATAATGTTAAGTGAAATTAGTCAATCTCAAAAATCCAAATACTGAATGTTTTCTATGATACAAGGAGGCTAATTCACAGTGTTGTTGGATGCGGGTACATAGGAGGATTAGAGGAACACTAGAATGGTCAAAGGAAAGGGAGGGGAAAGGAGGGAGTAAGGGGGGAGGGAGGGGGGAAAATGAAAAAAAATTGGTCATTGAATGAGATTTATATCATTATCCTAAATGCATGATTGAAGATCTGAATGGTACTTATATACTTTGTATACAAACAGTTGCATGTAAAAAGAGGCTATATATGTGCATTATGAATTGTAATACATACTACTATTATAAATAAAAAAAGAAAAAGAAAAAACATAATGATAATTTATAAAATATAATCCATAATAATACATAAAATCAGAAGAGTATAACAGCTTAAGATTTTCCATAGTTTCTTATGATATTCTACAGTAAGGAAAATATTAATTAATTATTGATAAATTGTACATGCATGATAAATTTCTAAGGTAACCAGTAGAAATAGCAGAATATATACTTTAAAAATACGGATAAAGAAAATTGAGCATTCCAATTTCCTCCTTTTTTAAAAAGGAGAAAAAAGAAGACTTAGAAACTGCAGAAAAATAGAAAGTTTATAATAAAGTAGAAATTCATCTGCAATACCATTATTAGAAAAAGTGTAAATTAGGTTTTTCCATTCAAAGACAAAGTTTGCGAAAGTAAAGGATATCTTTAATCCTGATACCTGTATTTACAATATACTCTGAAACAGGCACAGGAAGTATTAAATAATGAAAAAGATAGACAAGCACCAATCAGAGAAGGAATTGTATGTAATGTTATTACTGTGAAAAGACAAAATTTGATAAAATAATTATTAAAAATGAAAAAGATTACCACATAGAGTTAACCTTGAGGATTCTTAATAATGTGGTTGGAAAATATATAAATAAAAATGCTAGGTATATAAAGAGAAAATTTTACCATCTCAGTAGTAGAAGAGTTTTACATCTATTTCTGATTACGTAAATGTGCACGTGAGTATGTGTACAAAATAGACTAAAAACATGTACTAAATTTACTCCCTAAAAACATATTTAGTAAATTTCTCTCAATTGGAAAACATAAATTATTTTCATTATTTACAAAACCTAATATCTAGTAGGATATAAAAGAAATCCTAAGAAATTTCAAAGAATATGCATAATGCAGATTTTCTTCTGTTAACAACAATGCCATTAAATAGAATTGAATAGCAAATGAAAGCTTTTAGACTTAATTTTTTAATTTTTGAAAATCCATTAAGTCAAAGATGAAAGAATTTAAGCAATACAACAAATAATATTCGATTATATCCCAAAGTATAAAATAAATATTCATGTGTTTATACAAATATAAATTATTTTGTGACTAAATGGAGGAGAAAAGACAAATACCCTGCAGAGGAATTCCAGGCTTTCCCGCCAAAGAGAGGAACATAACTCACCACCCTGGAAGTGTGAACTGTGCATAGCAACTCCCCCCTAAGGAAAAAGGTGAAAATGGGGGAGGGAGAACAGGATAAATTTACAGTGGAGAAGCCTGACACATACAATTTAAGAGAGAGATCAAGGTTAACATCATCAGTGGTATGTCATGTCACTAACACATGCCTTTACTACAATGTGATGAAAACGGTACTTTATATCCTCTCAGGTGAACCCACAATGCCTATTTAAGTATGAAAAAACTACCAAATCCAGTTGAAGAAATGTTCTGTCAAATAACTGATGAATATTCTTCAATACTGTCAAAATCATCAATCAATCAATCAATTAATCAATCAATAAAAGGAAAGTCCAATAAAACCATCACAGTCTAGGGCAGCCTAGGGTGCCATGGCAGATGAAGCTAACATGGTAAGAGTGGCCATAAACAATACTTAATGGGACTGGCTAAA
Organism: Tamias sibiricus; assembly: GCA_025594165.1. Classification (NCBI taxonomy): domain Eukaryota; kingdom Metazoa; phylum Chordata; class Mammalia; order Rodentia; family Sciuridae; genus Tamias; species Tamias sibiricus. Next base: position 53,835,675 of record CM046669.1, read on the forward strand.
TTCCAATAAAACTTCACTTACAAATCAGACAGCATGATATCATTTGCCTCCCCTTCTCTGTCAAATAGCCTACAATATCACCTGCATAGAATGTGTAACTTAAGGTTTCTTGATTACCACTTCTCTCCTCATCCCAGATAAACTCCACCAAATCAAGGACTTTGTATTGTTGGTACTTCTTCAGCATGAACATAGGACACTATGAGAAACTAAAGAAATTATTATACTAAACAGTAAAACACTTAAAGCTTTCCCTTTCACCTTCCCATATGATAATTCCATTCAACATTACATTATGGGTTCTCAAAATATCATTTTCTATATAGAATCCTAGAAGAATCTGCATACCATATTCAATAGACTCCTAGAAGAATACTTGCTTTTAGTATTAGAATAAGTTACAAGTTTTCTACATATACAGGCTACAAATAGAAAATAGAATGCCGAGGTATCATTTATATTATCAATTAAAACAACTGTGAATATAGATGGCACAATACAGGTATCACTTTTACTGATCTTTATTGAATGACTTTAAACTCCCAATCAAGTCAAGATATATACTAGGCTCATGGTTAGCAACAGACAATATTACATCTATTCCTATTCTCCAAAAATTTAATTGATTGATTTAATGCTATTCCTATGAATATCCCAACAGGGTTTTTCATAGAACTTGACAAAGAGATTCTAAAATTTATTTGAAAAAGCAAAGGATCAAAAATAGTTATGAGGACCTTGCAGAAGGCAGAGGAGGAAGATTTTCTCAATCAAATATCAAGATGTTCATACAAAGATTTAGTAGGGTTGTGGCTCAGCAGTAGAGTACCTGCCTCGCATGTGTGAGGCACTGGGTTCGATCCTTAGCACCACATAAAAATAAATAAGTAAATATATTTTAAAAAAGATTTAATAGTGACACTGAGTCTTGGTGGCACAGGGATAGAAAGATCAATGGAACACAATTCACATTCAAGAAACAGGCCTACATTTATGTAGAAATTTGATACAAGGAAAGTGTGATATCACACCTGGCTGTATAATATTGATGCTGGAAAATTGATTATAAATGTAAAAAATTACACCTGCCTCACATCATGCAAAAATTAAATTTCAAATGGAATAAGGACTTATCTGTGAAAGGCCAAATTTTAAAATCTCTAAACCAAACTATAAGAAATTATCTTTATGACTTTGAGAGGAAATAAGGCTATCTTAAGATTAAACAGTCACACACACGATCATAAAGAAAAATAGTGACAAATTTGAACATGCTTGAATTAAGAACAGTTGTTTGTCAAAAGGTTTCAAGAAGAACACAAAGAAGATAAAGCACAAACACAGAGAAGATATGTACAGCATATGTAATTAGCAATGTGTCAGTATTAAGGAACTATCAATAAATTCTGGAAATCAATTAAAAATACACACATATCAGTAGGAAAATGAACAAAATCATAAACAGGTATTTCACAGAAGAGAAAGCAGAAAAGCTGTTTTTATAATATGTATATATATATATCTGTATGTGTATGTATATAAATGTATTATGCACATGTACATATATAGTATTTGAAATATATATATATATAGCTAAACATAGAAAATAAGCTACATGTCCTTAGGAATGATGAAAATTTTGATATTTTATTTTACAATCACTAGACTCACAAACATAAAAGCATCTGGCATTATGATGCATTGGCAAGGAGGTCAATCACTTGGGGACTGTTCCCTGTACTGCTGAGCCTGTACAGAGCATACTCTAAAAACAATTTGTCACACTCTACTACAATTTAGGTTCAACCACTGAACAATTCTGCTCCTAGGCATATGTGCTAGAAAATCGTCTACATGTACAGACCAGAAGACATGTGCAAAAACATTCTTTGTCATATTGTTTACAAAAGCAAGGAACTAGTTCATTGGCAGGACAATTGGTAAGTTGTAATATGTTCTTCCAATAAAATTCTATATATCAATAAAGATGAATGACCTGCACTGCAGGTATTAGCAGGAATGGATCTCACAAATGAGATATTGAGTGAAAGGGCAAGTCCCGGAACAGCATGTATAGTATGATTCTATACATTCAAAACCTAAAACACACAAAACAAAGCATTAAGGATGCCTTCTCTTGTCTTCAAAAAATAAAAGAATGGTAAGAACAATATTTGAGGCAGTTTTTCCTCAAGTATGTATTTATCCATACCACACAGCCCCATTGTGTCAAGAATATGCCTGTAATCCCAGCTGAGGCAGCAGGATAGCTAGTTCAAAGCCAGCTCAACAAAAGCAAGAAACTCAGTGAGACCCAGTCTCTAAATAAAACACAAAATAGGGCTGGAGATGTGGCTCAGTGGTTGAGTACCCTTGAGTTGAATCCCTGGTACCCATCCCCCTGCCAAAAAATAAAAAATAAAATAAAATAAAGAATACTGAGCATCTCACAATGGGCTCTCCTGCTATGTCAAGAGGCTCTTCCTGCAGATATGGGCTGATGGAATTGTCTAGAGGGTGTCAGGAATGATGCTGGAGCGGTGGGGTCATCTTGGGGCTGTAGTTTCACAATGTGTAACTATTTTAAATGTGGTCATCTCAGTGTCTCCTTGCAGAGCATTAGCTCCAGAAGAAACTCTGAGGGGGTGAAAGTAGAACGAATCAGGTACAATTAGAGGGACAAAGGAAATTCAGAGTTCTTGGTAATGCTCATTTCTTATACTAGAAGTAGAGTTCATTTAATGTCATCATTATTTTTTTAAGTATATATCCTTTTGCTATATGGTAAAATTTATATAACAATCATAAAATCAAAAGCACCTGTACCAATATAAGTAGTTTTCCATTTTTTCTAGGTTATTCAATTTGTTGGCCCATAATGGTATAGTATCTCCTTTTATCTGCAATCTTACTTAAAGTAGTTTCAACTGCTCATGGTCAACTGTGTTCTGAAAATATTAAATGGAAAATTCCAGAAATAAGCAATCCATAAGTTTTTAATTGCACACCATTCTGAATAGCAGGATGAACTCTGGTGCTGGATCACTTTGTTTCACCTGAGACATGTGTCTATACCTTATATGCAAACTGCCCCATTAATCACTTAGCAGGTGCACAGTTAATCAGATAATTGCAGTATTGTAGCGCTCTGTTCAAGAAATCCTCATTTTCCTTAATAATGGACCTGAAGTGCATGAGTGGTGAGGCTGGCAATTCAGATATGCCAGAAAAGCTATAAAACACTTTCTTTAAGTGATAAGTAAAAAAAAAATAAATAAATAAAGATCACGCTGATCTCTTTCATAAAAAAAATGGATATTCTATCTGAATTTGTGAAGAAGGAAAAATTAAATTCATGCTAATTTTGCAGTCATACCTCAAGGTGATAAAGTTGTGACTACAGTACATATGTTAAGACAGAAAAGGCATTACATTGTGTATGCATGAATAGGAAAAATATTCTAGTATGTATAGGGTTCACATTGCCTATGATTACAGGCATCCATCAGGGTTCTCAAAGTATATCACCTGCATATAAGGATGCGGGAGCTACTAGAGTCTCTTATAATCTTATTTATATCTGTGACATCAGTGATAAGATTTCCTCTTTCTGATTTTCTTTTCTTAGTCTAGGTTAAGAATTATCAATTTGTTAATCCTTTCCAAACAACAATGCTTTTGATTTTTCCATTCCCAGTTTTATTTATTTATGCTTTAATCTTTCTTTCTTATTTCCTGCTACTTTGGGGATTAGTTCGTTCTTCATTTTCTAGTTCCTTGAGGTTTTTTACTACAAACCCCCTCTTAGTACTGCTTTTGTAGTATCTTACATGGTTTGTCTGGATTGGTATTGTCATTTTCTCAATTGTTTGTCATGTCCTATCACTATTTTGCCCTATTTCTTCTCTTGCTATCTTCCTTTGTGTTTCACAATTTTGGTGTGAAATGCTTTGATCCATTTCTTATTTTCTTTTTGCATAACTTCTACATTCATTTTTATTTCCTATCATGAGGGCTTACATAAGAAAAGTTCTATAGTTGTAACAATCCAGGTTAAGCTGATAACATCTGAAGGCCAATTGCATACAAAACTCTACATATTATCCCCCTGCCACCTTATATGTTATGACATTAATATCATAAATTACATTTCTTTAATGTACCCACTAAAGCATTTTATAGTTATAGATCTTTATGTTTCTGTCTTCTTTTTTCCTTTTTCTTTTTCTTTGTACTGGGGATCGAACTCAGGGGCACTTGACCATTGGGCCACATCCCCAGCCCTTTTTTGTATTTTATTAGAGACAGGGTCTCACTGAGTTGCTTAGTGCCTGGCCATTGCTGAGGCTGGCTTTGAACTCGCCAACCTCCTGCCTCAGCCTCCCAAGTGCTGGGATTACAAGCGTGTGCCACCGCGCCCAGCTCTGTCTTTTGATATCTTTACCGAAACTAAAAGTGATTTACATATCACACTGCAGTATTACAGTATTTGTCTATATACTAACCATTACCAGAAAGCTTACACTTTCTTATGCTTTCATGTTACTATTTAACACTTTTTCATTAAACTTTTAACATTTTTATATGGTGGGTCTAGTGATGATAAATTCCCTCAACTTCTGTTTATCTTGGGAAGTCATCAACTCTCTTCATTTTTGACAAGCAGTTTTACAGAATCTAGTTGCCTTGGTTGGAAGGGTTTTGTTTTTGTCTGTTTTCATTTCAATGCTTTGAATCCCACTTCCTTCTGGACCTTAAGATTTCAGCCAAGAAAACTTCTTATATATTATGGTTCTCCCTTATATGTGATGAGTTGATTTTTTAAAATAAGTTTTTAAAAATATTTTTTAGATGTTGATGGACCTTTATTTTATTCATTTATTTATATGTGGTGCTGAGAATCAAACCCAGTGCCTCACACATGCTAGGCAAGTACTCTACCACTGAGCCAAAAATGGCTTTTTGTTACTGTTTCAAACTTTTATTTTTATCTTAGACTTTTGGCAATTTGGTTATAATGTCTCTTTGCATTCATTCTGCTTGAATTCAGTTAGGTTTTGTGAATGTGGATGTCCATTTTCTTCCCATATTTGGGAAATGTTTAATCATTATTTCATTATTTCTTTAAATAAGTTTTCTGCCCCTTTCTTCTTTTTCTCTTTTCTTGCCGGAATTCCACAATGTATGTGTTGTTCAGCTCGATCCCCCAAGTCCCTTTGGTTTTTTTCACGTCTTTTTATTTATTTATTTATTTATTTTATATTTGTTCTTCTGACTGGATAATTTCCAGTGGCCTGTCTTTGAGCTCACTATTTTTAAAAGTCTGCTTGATCAAGTCTGCTATTGAGCCACTCTAAGTAAAGTTATCAGTTCATTGATTGCATTCTTTAGTTACAAACTTTTCATTTGGTTCTTTTTTATACTTTGTGTGGTCTTAACTGAAGTACTCATTTTGTTCAGTATTTATTTTTCTGAGCTTATCAGGAAAAAAAGTTATCTTTGTGAAAGATATTTTTAATTCTTTGTCAGGTAAATCATACACTTCCACTTTAGGTTTCTGAAGATCTATTTTGTTTCTTTCATTGGGTTATTTCCCCTTGTTTCTTCATGTTCCTCATAACTTTGTGCTATCATTCACATGTTTGAAACAGCCTGCATTTCTCCCAGTCTTTACAGATTGGATTGGTCCAGAGAATGGCATTCAACATTGAGTCTGGCTTGGTATTCTAAGGACCTCTCAAATCTTTTCTCTTTTTTAAAAATGTTTTTTTATTTGTTCTTATTAGTTACACATGATAGTAGAATGTATTCTGACATACATATGTGGATTATACCTTCTCATTCTTTTGGTTATATATGATGTAGCATTACATTGGTCATGTACATAATATATACACATAGGATAGTAATGTCCAGTTGGTTCTACTATCTTTCCTATTCCCATTCCCCCACTGTCCCTTAATTCCCCTTTGTCTAATCTCAAACCTTTTCTGTATCTGTCTAGACTTTTGTATGTAGACTCTCAATTGTAGAGATTTGATTGTTTCTTTTATTCAGGATCTCAGAATCTCTTCCTCCCTCTTGAATCTGTCTACTCTGCTCTAGGGCCTCTGAAACTGTGACAAACTGCCCAGCTCTTCTCCCCCTCCTCCTCCTCTTTCTCCTCCTCCTCCTCCTTCTCTTTCCTTCTCCTCCTCCTCCTTCTCTGCCTCCTCCTCCTCCTTCTTCTCCTTCTCTTCCTCCTCCTCCTGTCCTCCTCCCCCTCCTTCTCCTTCTCTCCCTCCTCCTCCTTCTCTTCTCTTTCTCTTTCCTCCTCCTCCTTCTCTTCCTCCTTCTTTTCCTTCTCCTTCTTCTCCTTCTCTTTCCTCCTCCTCTTCCTCTACCACTGCCTCCTCCTTCTTCTCCTTCTCCTACTTTTCGTCCTCCTTCCCCCCTCCTCCTCCTTCTCCTCCTCCTCCTTCTCTTTCCTCCTCCTCCTCTTCCTCCTCCTCCTTTTTTCCGTCTTCCAGGTATCTAGAGTACGTGGGGTCTTCTCATCACACAGAATCAAGATAGACATAAACCAGTTTGTCAAGAAACTCCTCCCAAAAGTCAGAATATTTGACTCACACTCTACTTTTTCCTTTCTCTCCTGAATGGAAGATTTTCAAGCTGTATTAACCTTTATTCACCCGACCAGGGACACTCTGGAGCAGCAGCATACTGCTTAGCTCTTTTTGTTTGTTTGTTTGTTTGTTTTCAGGGGTCCAAGGCACCTAGAGTGTGATGGGTCCCATTTGTGTTCTGAGATAGGTGAGTCAAGATCCAGTTCCTCAGGTAACCCCTCCCGCGAAAGTCTGATATTTGATGTTGCTAGGGTTTGGGTATGGTTTGAGTCTCCCCAAGGCTTCATGTGCTGAAATTTAATCCCCATAGTGAGGTATTAAGAGGGTGGAACTTAATATGGCTATGTTAGATACAGGTAGGGACTTTGGGAAGTGATTATGATTATATGATATCATTAAGGGAGAACCCCCATGATTGAATCCTGTTGGCTTTATAAAAATAGGGAGAGGGAAAGGAGACAGAAAGACACATACACAGGTTCTCCTTCTCTATTGCCATGTGATACTCTGCAATGCCTCAGGACTCAGCCAGCAAGATGGCCATCACCATATGAGTCCTCTAAATTTAGCACATTTTTCTTTATAAAGTAACTTGCTTCTGGTATTTCATTATAGGAACAAAAATGGACTAATACAAATTTTCAGTCTGAACTTCTCTTTCCCACATCAGAGAAAATCCAAGAGCTAAGGCTTTCTTTCACATGGTATTGTGCTAGGGAAGGGATTATGGTTATAGGGTGCCACAAATATGCCCAGTGGTTTTAATGTGGCTAATTTTGCATTAACTTGGGGTGTAGAAGCCTCTTCATTGACTTTTGAATTTCTCCTAAAGGAATCAGTCCATGTATTATTGTCAAATCAGCATTTTCATGGGAGGGGAGATGGTCTGAGGTTTCATTCCTGCTGGTGTCATTTTCAATAATGTGCTTTTGAACTCATGGCAATATGGTGATAGAAGGCACTACTACCAGGATCCTGAGAATGGAGTCAACCCAGGCCAAAGAGTGAAACTGAAAAAGTAGTTAAGGTAGAACCTGTACCATCAAATTCAACTAGAGTCAACTTTTTACTATTGCTGTATTTTAGTGATAGCATTTGGACATTTGAGTTTAAGCTGTGCCTAAAATTTGCCCATGGGCTTCATAGTTGATTCAAACACTATATTCTCTTTTTGCTTAAGGTATTTGAGCTAGGTGTTCTTTTACCCATAACCTGAAGAATCCTAAGTTATGAAGTTATGATGCAGATTTTGTTAACTTTTTAAGTGTAAAACATCCTCTAAATGTAGATATTATATAAATTCTTTGCTCCTTCTCATAGTATCAAGAGTTATCATACACTGGTCTCAATTTATTATTTCTACCCTATATTTTGCTACTTTTGATCTGTTTATGCACGTTCAGCCACATTATTCTACGCTTTGTCCTTCAGTACTTAATTATGTGCTGCCGGTTTTTTCATGGTATTCTTCATTATTTCCTAAAATGCCTTCCACCACCATGTGGCTCTCCAATATACTCTAAATACACGTTTAAATGGCGTTTTTGTGTAAGTCAGGATCAATTCTATGAGCTGCTGGAATTGTGTTCACATCATGAGAATTCAGTCATTTTCTTTGTGTACAACCAGAGACATGAAAAATTGTGCTCTATTTGTGTAATATGAATTGAATTGCATTCTGCTGCCATATATAACAATGTAGAATAAATAAAATTAAATTCAATCATTTTGTATTTTTGCTGAATTGAGGAAACCACTTGTTATCTCATTAGACAGGTAAGACGCATGTCTATCCCTTATTTAATGCTGATTACCATTTACTTAATGTTAATTGAAGGAATACATGTACAGAATCTTTAAGTGGAAAATAGTAATATGGATGCAAAAGGTTATAACAAGAAAATTAGTCAGTCCTCAGCGATAAATGAAAGAATACAGAGAACAATTTTGACCCTGAATTTATCTTGTACAGACTTTACAGAGGCCCTTTCTGCTAATACAGACTTCTTTTTTTCACAGTTGTATAAAGCAGTATGGCTGGATTTTGTTACTTTTCAAATTACAGTAACTGGATCATATTTGACATCCTCAGTGAAATGCAAAATTTTCCACCATTTTCTCTTGTCTGGTGAAAAAAAATCCATTTGTTTGGCCTTTTGACTATTGCTCAACATGCTCACTGGGATTTTTAAGAATGGTTTTCAGAGGAAACAGGGAGATGGCTCCTCTCCATTTCATTCTAGCTGAGGTTAACCTAAGCATTTAGAGGTTTTCTTTCCAGTTTTGTGCTGCTTTTAGTTCCTTCCCTATGGTCATTCATCACCATGCATGCTATGCTTGGAGAGAAAGGGGTTTCAGTTGCAGAACTTGCTTCCTGTTAATTCTTCCATTCCAGAACATTTTGGAAACAGATGTAATGACTTAAATGTAATAATAAAAGTAAAATAATTACATCCAGATAGCTCAAGCCAAGTGAAAACAATTTTATAAAGTGAATTTCTATTTTACATTTTATAGAATGGGTATAACAATCTTTGCCTCTCTGCTTACATCCATTAGTTTAATAAAATAATATTGGAAAGAAGATTTGCTTTTACATAAATTTGTGGGTCACTGTTTTCCACCTCTTGTGTAATCAGGCTCATTATTTCAAGCATTTCAGTGATGGTGTTTTGTAAATCTAACAACTATATGTTGAAAGCACGTGACATGACTGACAAAATAGATACTTATTCTATACCACAAATACGAGCAACATAACATATTTTCCTTTTATTCAATAGGATTCAGAAGTATATTTAGGAAATAGCTTATAGAATTATTTTCACTGGTTATTCTTCACCGTTTTTATATTATGGACAGCATGAAGTTCACAGTATGCAATAAAAAATCATTCAAATTCATAAACAAACATATTATAAGGAATAATATTAAGGAACACAAAATGTGGGTGGAAACTGAGTTTTAACGAGTATATCTATAAACACTTGAAGGACTAGAAATGCCAAGCCAGCATTGGTAAGAATGCCACTCTGAAAGACTGTCCCTGATATGTCTTGATGAATATGGTCACTGGAGAAATGGATCTTAATTCCTAAAGGTATCAAGAACAATAAACAAAACTAAATGAAAATGAGTAGTAACTACGAAAAGGGAGGTCTCCAGACTCAACATTGTGCTTTGATGTTCAGTGTATTAACCTCCTGTCTCTTCACAGACCCTGTTTCAATAGTTGTATAGAATAGTGTGGTTCTTTTGAATAAAGTACGTGTACTAGTTGACATTTTTAGTTATGTCTATGTATAATTTAATTAAAAATGTAGAGGAGGACATCTAGTGCTTTCAGGAACTTCCATTTTGGGGGGGTAGCAAGGGAATGAAAAAAAACAATTCCAAAGCTGGTAGAAATGATCTTTTGGGTGATTCATATCAAAACAACCCCCCCCCCCAAAAAAAAAAAAAAAACAAAACTAGGAGTAAAGATATAGAGAGACATCTCTGAAACTGCTTAATCTGGTGAGTCTCTTTTGCAGACCACAAGAACAACACTTTTTTCCCTGGATCATCTCAGAGACATAAATTATGCCTTCTAGGTAGTGATTGGGTTGTCTACCAATCCTATTACAATTGTCACTCTCAATTCCAGGAAAACATAAACCTAATATAATATTATTCCTGAATTTCTTGATAGAGATATTTTTCCAGTGTATTAGAGCAAAGATTTGAAATTGAAAAACAAGCCTAGGTAGGAAATGAGCTATCAAATTTAGCTACAGAGTCCCCAAGCCTGATCATAATATGTTTATTTTTACCAAAATAAATTGTAATGGCAAAATATATCTGTTTGCACGCGAAGAACATTGGATTTTACAAACACAAGGATGAGAAGATTTAGGAAGAAGACTTTTTTTTCCTGCTCAGTGTTTCCTGACTCCATGGGCCACTTATTGCTCCAATTAAGTCTTGTCTTCCAATGTTAGGAAACTGACAAAGAGTTCCAACTGATTACTCCTACTTAAATAATTGTAAGTTATTTAGCTTGTTTTGAAACTTGACATTACATTTGCATGTTTGTACACGTCTGTACCAACATCCAGAAAATCGCTTTGGTTTTAAAAATCATCCCATAGTCAAGTCAGTACACCATCTTCCAAGCAGGGCTGCTCGTGTGAAGAAGGACACCTGGTGGACAATGCCTAGAACTGCAGTCCAGGAAAGGCCTAGATTTGGAGGATGTCTTTTTTTTTTTTTTTTTCCCCATTCTCCCCCGGCTTTCTGGGTACAGAGTGCTGTTGACGGTGGACATAACGCAGCTGTGCACAAGTAAGTCTCAAGTTCAAGTCAAGGGATTTCCAGAACAGTTACATCACCTCCATGAAAGCTCCAGGTCACAAGTTCTCTAAATTATTTAGAGAGCTGACCAATGTAGCATGCTAACAATTTTTTAAAGTTACTAAAAATCTCTTTACCAAGAAGCTGAACAGGAGCCTCAGTGTTTGGGAATAAGGTTTAATCGCCATCTAAAAATGTCTGCACTTCCTCTGTCAGAATAATAAGCTTCTGTTTTCTTTTCGGAAGAAAAAAAGAAGTGTCGATTCCTTTGTCATCGCAAAAACAAGTTTGAGCTTATAAATATGGCCCTGCCCTGAACCAACCGTGCCTCACGTCTAAGTGCATTTCTTCAATCGAACCCCACAAGACAAAAATATAGAATTGAAAGACATAGAAAGTCCCTCCCTTTCTTCTTTTTGTTGCTTCGTTTTTGTTCTCTTTAATTTTTAAGTGTTGAGATAAGCTTCTGGGAGGTGATAGAGGAGAGTCCCTGAACTCTATCAGGGCAGGCGTGGTGTCCCAGAAGATGAAGTCATCTCATGGGTCCTCACTGGAATAATCGCTGCAGGCATGGGAAGTGGTTCAAAATCTCTACTGAAGTGATAGATAAACTGTAGCACTCCAGATCCTCCCATTCCCCCTCAGAAGAAGGCACAGTTTCATCAGATGGACTGAACTCCTTAAGATGCAGTTGCAGGCACTGACGCTCCTGAAATGACAAGATACTGTGGTCAGGATGCCCTTCACTAGCTTTTATTGGGCCTTTGCTAAGTGCCAGGTACTGTGTCCAGATGAGCTCAACTCATGTCTCAATATCCCACCTTCCTGCTTCTATCTCTGGATGGCTCTGATGTCCACACAGTGTCCCAGTCCTGGCAAGAGGAGGCCTGGGGTGTCCATCCCAGAGTGTCACCAGGTCTACAGCTTCTAACTCACACATGTGCTCACATACCCACACCATAATGTGACAATTGAAGCCTTCTCTGATATTCAGGGGCCAATTGGTCAGTATTTTTATTTTGCACGCAAAAGGAATTGGAAGAAGATATCCCCAAACCTCCTTTATTACCAGAGAAAGACATTCATTTAGGTTACATGAAGCTGTGTGTGTGACGTCCCCTCTTCCCATCTTCAGTCACAATCATGAGAACTTAATGATAAGGATGAGATAGCCTACAGAAGAAGATCCTTGGGGCAACTCTGAGAACTATCATCTCACATAACCCAGTTAGATTTCAGGTGCACAGCCCTCTTTCTGAAACCCTGGTGAGAAAATGTGCTACAGAATTCAGATTTTTTTCAGATAGTTGATAAATAATATGGTCCATCTGTTGAAAAGTATTGCAATCAGAGAATGGAGAAGGACCCCTTAATAAAACACACAAATAGTTTTGTGGCAGAATGTGCCATGGTCACATGAACAAGGATAAAGTTTGTTACCTACCCTTAGTTTTGCATTGGTTCAGATCAGGTGTTGTCACTAGGTGAACACGGAAAGAACTTGTTTAGACATTGCTGAATTTAAAATGGTGGATGATAGACTATGATCCTCTGTGATTAAAGAGCTATTCACAGAAGTGAAGTCCTGTCCTGAAGGCTCCCATCACTTCCTTAAACCTGCAGGGCAAACTACAACATCAAGACAGAATCTACTCTCGGGTAACTTGCTTTCCTTCACCCAGCAAAAGTTAATACATTCATCCTAAAGCTGTGCAAATTTTAGGAGAAAATCCAATGATCTGAGGTTAGGCAATGAGGTAGGAATGACTCCAAGAGTGTGACCCATCAAATAATAGTTGGATTTTATAAAATACAAACACTTTTTCTCTGTTAAATCACTGTAGAGAGAATAAAAAGTCCAGCAACAGACTTGGGAAAATATTTTTCAAATCACATATCCAACAGGAAATTTTGTGTCTAGAAAATATAATGAAGTCTTGAAACTCAACCGTGAGGAAACATACAACCCAATTAAAAATGTGAGAAGGACTTGAAGATTTAGTTCATCAGAAAAGACATAAAGCATAAGAAAAGATGTTGAGCATCATAAGCCATTCAAGTACTGCACATTTAGTTTTGTGGCAGAATGTGCCGTGGTCACATGAGATATGACTACATTAAAACATTTGAGAGCCGGGCGCGGTGGCGCACGCCTGTAATCCTAGCACTTGGGAGGCTGAGGCAGGAGGATCGCGAGTTCAAAGCCAGCCTCAGCAATGGCGAGGCACTTAGCAACTCAGTGAGACCCTGTCTCTCATAAAATACAAAAAAGGACTGGGGATGTGGCCCAGTGGTCGAGTGCCCCTGAGTTCAATCCTCAGTACCAAAAAAAAAAAAAAAAAAAAAAAATCTGAGATATAAAATTACTGATAGAGTTGGGGTGGAAGCTCAGTAGTAGAACATGTGCTTAGCATGCATGAGGCCCTGGGTTTGATCTCCAGCACCACAAAAAAAAAAAAAAAAAAAAAAGAAAGAAAGAAAAAAAAAAGAAAATTCTTAGTGTTTGCAAAGGATGTGGAATACTGGAATTTACATACATTGCTGATGGGATGAGAAAATGGTTTGAAAGTTTCTTTACCTGACCAGTGGTCCCATGCTTAAGGAAATGAAAATCTATGTTCACATGAAAACTGATGCACGCGTGTTCAGGGCAGCTCTGAGATAACTCCAAACTTAAAACAGCTCCAGTGTCCTTTAGTGAGTGAAAAGACAGACTGTGCTACACCATCTGACAGAATACTACTCAGCAGTAAAAAAGAACAACATCTGTGCATCTCAGACCTTATGCTGAGTGGAAGAAGCCAGCTTCAAAGACAAGAGTGTGGTGATGGAGAATAGCGACCATGGGGGACTGAAGGTGGAGGGAATGTGTGACTGTGATGGAATAGCACAGGGGAGGTTTTGGGATGTGTTGACACTCTTTTGTGGCCTGACTGTGCTGTTGGAGGGGCAACAAGTCTCTACATATGTTGATGTCTATAGAACTGTACAAAAGAAAAAAAATAATTCTTATTGTATATCAATTTAAAACATAAAAGTCATTTTTAAAAGCCAGTGTATTCCCATTTGACTTCTATGTTCCCAGTTTGTTATCAACTTCATCTTTATTTGGCGGATGACATCACCTTTAGAGGACACTCCTTGCATGACTAGGCACAGTGAGGCACACAAGAGGCCTTGTGGGTACAAAGATGAGTCAGGAGCAGGGCCTGGCACTCAGGCTCACGCCCTGGCAAGGGAAATGAGATAGAAAGGTGAAGAGATTGAAATGATTTACATCTCAGAAATTCAAGGCAGAAAAAGCACTTGTTGGTAGGGGCTATTAAGCATAGAGAATGTGAACTTGACCAAGTAGGAATCACTTTGTGTTTACTGTTTTTTTTTTTTTTTTTTTTTTTTTTTTTTACAAGTACTTCTTCGGTAATTTAAATGACTGCATTACTCAAATCAAAACTACACTGAGATTCCACCTCACCTCAGTAGGAATGGAAATCATCAAGAATACAAGTAACAATAAATGTTGGCAAGAATGTGGGGGGGAAATTCACTTATACATTGATGGTGGGCCTGCAAATTGGTGCAATCACTCTGGAAAGCAGTATGGATATTCCTTAGAAAACCTGAAATGGAACCACCATTTGACCCAGTTATCCCACTCTTTGGTCTATATGCAAAGGACTTAAAATCAGCAAACTACAGTGACACAGCCACTTCAGTGTTTATAGCAGCTCAATTCACAATAGCCAAGCTATGGAACCAAACTTGGTGCTCTACAACAGATGAATGGATAAAGAAAATGTGAGATATATATGTATATGAAATTATGGGATTTGCCAGTAAATGGATGAAACTAGAGAATTATTATGCTGAGTGAAATAAGCCAGTCCCCAAAACCAAAGACAGAATGTTCTCTCTGATAAGTGGATGCTAACCCACAACAAGGATGGGGAAAATAGAAGTTCATTGGACTAGACAAAGGGGGATGAAAGGAAGGGAGGGAGAATGGGAATAGAGACGACAGTAGAATGAATGAAAATATCTTTCCTATCTTTACATATGAATGCATGACCAATGTAACTCCACATCATACACAATCACAATAATGGGATTCTAATTGGAGCAAGTTATACTTATTCTATGTATATATAATATGTCAAAATACACCTTACCGTCATATATATCTAGAAAGAACAAATAAAAGAAAAAAGAAATTGCTGGGCTGACCTGCAAAAAAAAAATGTCTGCATTACTGTGACAAAAAAATATTATATTGAAAAAGGAGAATGGTATCTGTGGAATTGTAAGCTTATAGAAGCTAATAGAAACCTGGCCTGTGTCTCATCCCCCTTATATATTCCAATGACTGTTGCCTCTCATAAGTGTCTAATTTCTCTTATAAATTTCAATGACTAGGTGTCCTATCACACACAAAATATTTATTAAATAAATGAATGAAAGATGACCTCATAATGTTTTAATCATTTCCGGCCCTTACAATATATTTGGTTAAGTGGGCATACTCATCAGTACAGCTTCTGTCATAGCCATATGGAAATGAGACATGTATTTTTATTAATGTGTGCATAGTCCTTTGTTGTGTTGATTGGGTGGCACTACCCAGGGGAAAGTCCCTAGAAGTGAGTCACAGTGATTAGTCATGCCCGATGGCATTGATGTTTGAAACTAAAGCCTATGGCCTGTCCTCTCAATATCTACAGGAAATAAATACCAGGAATGTGAATGCAGATCCTCTGAGAAGACCACTAATCCTGCTATGATAAGCCACTGGGCAGTCATTCAAATGGGGTGTTTGCAGTACCATGGAAACAAAGTTGGTGTTTTCCAGGGGAACGTGTTCCAAATCTAGAGTCCTGATCTAGATATAAATATCCTGAACACTATGAATGCAGCTTCCTAAACTAAGCCCTACCTCAATTTCCTCCTCTGTGAGATAAAGTCGACCACCATGGCCTGGTGTGAATTCATGGTGATTAAGGTCCTTGCTTAGAAGAGGTCATTATTTTTATTCCCATCTGGGCAAAAGTGAAGTTCAAAGTCAGAGTTCCATCAGGGTTCAGCTTCTGTGATCAGTCAGGCTGTTCCTGTTTAGAAGGGAGTTTTCTAAAGTAAGTGCTAAGTATTTTAAGCAAAGAAACCCAGCTGTGAAAATACTGGGAACATTTGTACAGTTGTTTTATATGTGGATTTATTTTTACTTGCACTTACTTTAGTGTAATTCTTTGGAGAGAAGTTCCTTATCCCCTCCTTTCTTTCCCCATAGCTTACTCTTGCTGCCCCCCTCAGGGGTCTTTTGAGAAATGACAGTCTCTTTCTCTAATCCTTGTAGGTCACAAGTGTTCTGCATCATAGCACACCCTTAACTAATTAGCATTAATAAGTGATGTTGGGAGAAAGAACCTTGGAGAAAAAGCAGGAGGGCTGTTTTTGCCAAATTGGAATTGACCCAGCTAGCAAAATTTTCCAGCATACTTTCATAGTCTCCTGCCTCTGTGTGTTCCTGCTGCCTAAGCATACATTTCTGACATGGGGTCTTGGACACCCCATGAGGTACATAGCTAGGCATACTTCTTGTTCCAGAAGGCAAGGGACTTCATTTATTTAACAAACTTTTTTTAAGCTGCCTACTGTGTATGGACCATATGGGGGAATAAGACCATTTTTATCTCCTACTACCTTAAGATATTTTAGCAGAGCTATTACAAGCATTTATCTAGTTATTATCTAAATATTAGTTATTGATCATCTTGTTATGTTTCAGATATGGAGTGAATCCCCAAAGATCCAGTTAATGAAGGAATATTCAGAGGTGAAATGATTAGATTATATGAGCTGTGACCTAATGGGACCATCATAGTTTGAATGGACTGACTGGGTGGTAACCATAGGTAGATGGGGAGTGGCTGGAGGAAGTGGTAGGTAGTTCTTCCTATGGTCACAAACTCTCTTCCTTCTCTGTTCATTTTTTTTGGAGGGGGGGTGAGGGGAGATACTAGGGATTGAATTCAGGGGCACTCGACCAGTGAGCCCCATCCCCAGCCCTATCTTGTATTTTATTTAGAGATAGGGTCTCACTGAGTTGCTTAGTGCTTCACTTCTGTTGAGGCTGGCTTTGAACTTGTGCTCCTCCTGTCTCAGCCTCATGAGCTGCTTAGATTATGAGCATGCACCATTGTGCCCAGCTTCTCTGTTTTGATCCAGCCATGAGTTGGGCAGCTTTCCTCCACTGGGTCCTTCCCCCATGACATGCAACCTCACACTGAGCATGGATCAGTGGAGTTAGCTATCTATGGATGGAGACCTCTGAAACAGGGAGTCCCAAATACACTTTTCCTCCTCTACATTGTTTTTGTCAGGTACTTTGGTCATAGCAATGAAAAGTCTGAGTAAAACACACCTACTATGTACAATGCATTGGATTAAGTACCGATAGTAGGGTCTTAGGGAATTAACAGATTTCAAGAGGCAGGAAAGTAAAACAGGACAAGACAGGTAGGCTGGGCAGCAAGAGGAAAAATCTTAAGAGTCAGGAGAACAAAAGGCTGAGGATAGGGCTCTGGATCCAGACCATGAATCACAAACGAGAGGGCATAGTGGAACCTTCCAAGTACATGCCCAGAAGGGTTGAAAACAGGATCTTGAAGCAATATTTGTACAGCCATCTTCAAGTGCTCAAATATTCATCATAGACAAAACACAGAAGCAACACAGAGCATTCACTGATGGATGGATGGATAAAGCAAATGTGCTATGTGCATACATGGAATATTATTCAGCCTTAAAAGGAAGGAAATTCCACAATAAGCTACAACATGGATCAAACTTGAAGACAGTATATGCTAAATGAAATAAAGCAGTCACAAAAGACAAATTCTTTATGATTCCACTTACATAATTAAATTAGTCAAAATCCTAGAGACAGAATATATAATGGTGGTTTCCAGAGGCTAGGAGAAAGGGGGGAAAGTTTAGTTACTGTTTAAAGTGTGTTGAATTTGGTTTCATAAGACAAAAAAATTATAGTGATGGATGGTGGTGTAAAATGCACAAGATTATGAATGTATTTAATGCCACTGAACCATCTACTTCAAAGTGGTTAAGATGAAAATTTTATATGATGTGTATTCTTTATCGGGATTTATAAAATGGGCGGAAAGAAAGCATAGTGGAAAACTCAGGATTCAAACCTTACCTCCTTTTCTCACTGTGAGTCCCAATCTGCCCATACAAAAGGTAAAAATGACAACTGTGCTTTGCAGCACTGTTGTAGGCATCTGACATCATGCAACCCACCTAATACATGGCAGGGGGTTAGAGTTGGGTATTTATTAGTATTATGTTGGTTTGCTCCAACAAACTATTTGCAAAGGAGAACGTGAGTAATAAGGTTACAAAGGCAGATTGGAACCCCAAATAAAGTGCCTTGAATGCCTTTGGCATTGAGCTTTATTCTGTGAACGGTGAAGAACCAGAGACAGCGGGACACCAGTGACGTGATCATGGAATTGTTTTCAGAAGAATGAAGAGCAGATTTGAGTCAAATAGTTGGCAATTACTGCATTGGTTCTGCTAAGAAAATGGAAAGAGTTCATTTGAAATAGCTATTGGGCTATCAGAATGTTTTATTCTACTTTAAGTAAAATTCAAAGTAATATCAATAAACTTGTAGATCCATCTCCAATTATTTTATTAAATATTTAAGTAAGTACTAAGTGGTAGTCAGCTTGGTATCACTGTGACTAAAATAGAAGAAGGACTTAGAGGAGGAATAGTTTATTTTGGCTCATGGTTTTAGAGAATTCAGTCCATAGTCAGCTGGCTCCCTGGCAGAAAGATCACGGCAGAAGGGCATGGTAGAGGGAAGCTGCTCTGTCAGCAATAAGCAAACCCATGATATCATAAATGCCAGACCAAAGAGCAACCTTGGGTTCTGGGTGCCCTCTGCCTCCAAGAGAGACCACCCAACTTCCCAGGGTCCACAGAGATCTGAGTGAAAAAAGACAGGAATAGCCATTTTGGAACCAAGTCACCTCAAAGCCTTTCAAATGTTTATTTTGACATTTAAGCACATTTTTAAAGAGATTAGCCTAAATTTCCAGAAGGAGGAAATCATTAAATAAAGGCATAAGTTAAAAAAATTGTTCATCCATTAAAATCATGTGCTTAAAGATTATTTAATGAGTCTAAAAATAATCATGGTATATTAAGTGAACTAAACTAGATAAAAATTGTTCATTAGGACATTAGTTTTGTTATGGAATTAAACTTACATAAACATAACATCATGTATTTAATATATTAAGTGAACTAAACTAGATAAAAATTGTACATTAGGACATCAGTTTTGTTACAGAATTATACTTACATAAACATAACATCATGTATTTATATGAATAACCGAAATAACATGCATTAAATTTTTAACAGTGGTTGTCTATGACTCAAGAAATTATGATGGTTTTAA
This sequence comes from Tamias sibiricus, assembly GCA_025594165.1. Lineage (NCBI taxonomy): Eukaryota > Metazoa > Chordata > Mammalia > Rodentia > Sciuridae > Tamias > Tamias sibiricus. Next base: position 53,855,094 of record CM046669.1, read on the forward strand.
CTGTGAGATACAAGCCGCCAGCCCAGGACGACATTTGCCTTGTAGACATTTTTGTCTCCCCAACCTTTCCCATTCTATGTTACTTCTGTTTACATTTTTTTTTCCAAAGACCCCCTTCTTATATTTGGGTTACCTACCTGAGCATAGTAGGTGGTCCTGGGGAAATTTTCATCTTTGCACTCTTCTAAAACAAGTAGGCTTTTACTTTTATCATTAGAAAAGGCAAAAGTTTCAATACTTAGCATCAATTTTCAGTCTAAGCATTAGAATCCAAAAACACAATTTTTCTAAAACCTTTAGATATGTTATTCTCCTGTTACTCTTATCCCTGGGTACAAGAAAGAATGGCCCTATTTCTAGTATTCCTCTTAGGGCACTCTTAACTGATAACTCTGAGGTGGCCGGCCCCTCCTCAAACCTTGTCCCTGAAAGCTCTGAACATTTAGGCCTTAACACATTAGGGCAAAAACCCATCACCATCACCGTAGTAAAAGATTTATATATTCTTGCCATTAGCAATTATGTTAAAGTAGGAAAATGATGCAACTATCATGCAATACATGCAATTGTTCAGATATGCAGAATCTTTCAAACTATGAATTACCGAGTGAGAGGGTCAAAGAAATTTTTGGTGCTGGCACATCCAGTATCATGTATTCAACCCAAGCAATTTATTTTACAAATGAGAAAAGTGATGGACAAAGGAATAAAGAAAGAATATTAAACTTGGATGAATGAAGGACTGGAAGGAATACCAGGTAGTATTTACACCGTGGGTTCCCTGGGCGAGGTCCTTGTCACCTGCGTGGTAGACTCATCCAATATGCTCTAGAACCTGCCTAGCCAGTGTGACTTGTGCAACAGTGTTTGTTTAGTACTGATGGAATGGTATAGAAGCAGCAGCAAAGGGAAATAGAGACAATGGAGACGGCTGTGATCACTATTTCCAATGCCCTTGTTTTAGGAGTAAGGAAATGGAGGTTCATGCATGTTTGATGACTTGCCCCCAACCCACCCAGCTACTAGAACTGAAACTTCAGCCCTACATCCAGGATTCATTTATCACATTGTTCCCCTCATGTGAAAACCAAAATATAAATAAAAAAGAATTTGATTCAATAAAGGATGGCATTAAGAAAGTTTTGATTAATGAAGTCAGGAAAAAACTACCACTAAAAAATGTGACTAATGCATTTTAAAAATTTCATATTACAGACTTGTGGTTCATAAAATGAACAACAAAGGGGCATTTTAACTCCACTCCTTGGAAAAGTCAAAGTACTAAATCTTACTAAAAAATAAATAGGTGCCCCGAATGACCCTGTATCTATTAAATAACTAAACGGAGTTAAAACCCTTCTAGTAAGAAAACTTCATACCCAAAAGGTTTCACTGTAAATACCAGACTGGGCAAACTATGACCTATGAGTCAGCTGTGGCCACCACTTGTTTTTCTACAGCCCACAGGCAAAAAAGGTTTTTTGGTTTGTTGTATGTTGCTGTTGTTTTTACGGTTTTGTTTTTTCAGCTTTCCCCCTACCATTTCAAAACCATTCAGTATTTCTTGACATATGAAAGTTAAATGTCACTCAGGTTTCAGGGTCCATAAACAAGCATTTAAAGGAAATAGCTATGACTGCTCACTTGCTTACAGTCAGTAATTGGTTTAATGTTATAGTAACATTAAAAAGTTGTGACAGAGATGGTTTGACCTTGAAAGTTCACAACATTTATCATCTGATTGCTGACAGGAGAAGTTACAGATCCCTGAATTTTCCTAATGAAGGGAAAATTAATGATGAATATACACGACTCTTCTAGAAAACACTTCTCGAATCATTTTATATAGCTATTATTGTTTTGAGGCCCAAACCAAATAAAGACATTTAAAAGACTATAGAGAAATATCTCCTATGAATATCGATACAACAATCTTTCAATAATTTTTAGTATGTTGAATGCAACAATTTATAAAAGTTCAATACATCATTATTAAGTTTATTCTAGCGAAGTATAATATTGGTTTAACCTTTAAAACTCAGTTATTGTATTTAACCATATTAACAGAACTAAAAGCAAAGTCCAATGAACATCCCAATAAATGCATAGAAAGGATTTCATATAATCAATACCCATCATAAAAATTCACAGCAAACTATTAACCAATAAGGAACCTATAAGAAAACATGTGGCCAGGGGCTGGGGTTGTAGCTCAGTGGTAGAGTTCTTGCCTAGCAAATGTGAGGCACTGGGTTCAATCTTCAGAACCACATTAAAAATATATATAAATAAAATAAAGGTATTGTGTTCATCTACAACTAAATTTTTTTTTTAAAAAATATGGCTAATATCTGACTTAATAATAAAAGGCTGAATGCTTTCTTTCCAAGGTAAGGAACAACACAAAAAATTTCCTTATCACTTCTGTACAGTACTATACTGAAGTCCTGGCCAGTGCAAAAAAAAAAAAAAAAAAAAAAATGAGAGGAAAAAATGCATCCAGATTGAAATGGTTGTATAAGACAATATTTATTTATAGATGCATCTATGTAGGAAACCCTAAGTAATCTATGAAAAAAATACTAGGACAAATAAGTGAGGTTATCAAACTTGTGGGATACGGTTTCAATAAACAAATTTCAGTTTTATTTCTATCCTTGTAACAAAAAATTGACAGTAAATTTAAAAATATACACCATTTCCAAAACAAAATTTAAAAAATCAGAAATAGGAATAAATATACCCCAATATATGTACTACACATACCAAAAAGCTTATACTGCCTTATAAGAGAAAGTAAGAAGATCCAAACAAGTGAGTCTTCATGAATTAGAACATTATTATATTATTTATTAGTAAGTTCTGCCCAAATTGATGTATGAACTTAATGTAATCACAATAAAAATTCTAGCAAACAAATTTTTTATATTTTGTTTTGTTTTCATAGAATTGCTTAACTGATTTAAAAATTTATAAAGAAATGCAAAGGACTCAGAATGGCCAGAATATTTTATAAAAGAGACAAAGTTGAAGTTCTTATATGTCTCTTTCAAGTTTTATTATAAAGCTGTGATAGATTAATAGAGATCCCTAAAATAGTAGCACACATTATCTGAACAGTTGCTTTTCAAAGAGAGCCTTCAAATAGAGAAAGGATAACCTTTTAAAAAATCTACTATAGCAATTGGATATCCACATGAGAAAAGAAGAAGGAGGAATAGAGGGAGGAAGGAAGGCAATAATAACTTATATTCCCCACCCCTCTCCTCCATTCTTCTCCCCTCCTCTTCTATGTTCAAGAGGGAAATCATCTCCTCCAGAATGCTATATTTTTATTCAAAGTTGTTGTATTTATAATAGTAGTATGCATTACAATTCATAATACACATATAGAGCATCTTTTTACATAACACTGTTTGTATACAAAGTAAGAATGCTATTTTGAAAGACGAACAGGTTTCAAGTTAGAGGAGAAAGGCTGTAACCACAGAGGGGAAGCAGTAACTGAAAGACCAAAGAGTTTCATGTTTGGTGTAAAGGCAAACAACACATTGTAAAAGTTTTGAATGGAAATATGATAGAACTGGAAGGGCATTTTAGAAAGTGCATTTAACTGAAATGTGCAGGATGGATGTTAACTATGAACAGACTAAAATCATGGCCTCAGTAAGGGAGCTTTTATCAAGTCAAGGAAAGAACAAAAATGTGTTAGGATGCAGTGATGTTTTGGGGGCATGCAGTCTGACTTCCAGGGACCAATAAATCCTGGAAAGAAAAGAACAACACATAACAAAAGACAGGAGTCATCTTATGACAAAACTGATCAATATGAAAGGAACACCAAGGAGAGGAAAATCAATGAAAGAACAAGTAGTTGAGGAAGACTTCATGGAGACAGATTTAATTTGTGCCTCGGAGAATAGAACTGGGATGCACTGATTTGTACAATTTTCTGCAAAAAGAACACTATGCAAGCATTATGGACAACTAAATGTGGCATTACAACTCTCAAATATGCAAAAAAGAAACTTTCAGTTAGGTTTTATATTAAGGGAAGTATGGTAAGTAGAATAAGTTTCCCCAAAGATGTCCTTGTACTAATCCCAGAACCTGTGAATATGAATGCTACCTTGCATGGAAAAGGAACTTTGAAGATGTGAATAAGGATGAGAGTCCCCAGATCGTGATGACTTCAGATTATCTGAGCCAATACAATTTAACCACAGGAGTCCTTACAGTCCTGGGGGTTAGAAATTCAACATGTCTTATTCCTTAATAATAGATTTGTAACTGCTGGTCTCCAAAAATGACAATTATAATTATTTTTTTGCATGCATATCCTTTTGAATTCTGGGCCAGACTTATGACTGGCTTTCATCAATAGAAAGTGGCAGAAATAATATTCTGGGACTTCTGGGTCCAAATCTTCGCAGGACTGTCAATGTCTACTTCCTGTCTTGTAGAATTTAGCTAATACACTGTTAGAGGCTTGTGTGGAGGAGACCTGAGGTCATGACCTACAGCTCCAGGTAAACTTCCAGTCAGAGATCTGCACCAATTGCCATCCATGTGTGTGACTTTCCCACTCTCTCAGCAGGATGATGTTCTATGCAATAGTAGGTACCAGAGGCAATATTACTTTACAAAAGTCCTTTTTCTTACTTTAAGAAAATTCATATTTTCTTCACTAAATTGAAAGTTCTTTGATAGCAAGAACACTGCCTTATTTGCACTAATATCCCAAGAATTAATCCACTTCGGCATATAAAAATTTCCTTACAACTATTAAAGGAATGAAGAGTGAATGAAGGAATATTTAATTTAAAAGTAGAAGAAAAATACATATGGCATGTCCAAAAAAAATAAAAATAAATGAAGTGAAATTCAAATCACTTCATTTATTCTTAATAAAAAATTTAAAATAAACGAAGTTATACTTCATATCAGAATTTTCTTTGGGAGATCTTATTAAAACTAAACCCTAAAAGCCGGGCGCGGTGGCGCACGCCTGTAATCCCAGTACTTGGGAGGCTGAGGCAGGAGGATCGCGAGTTCAAAGCCAGCCTCAGCCATGGCGAGGCACTTTGCAACTCAGTGAGACCCTGTCTCTAATAAAAATACAAAAAAGGGCTGGGGATGTGGCCCAGTGGTCGAGTGCCCCTGAGTTCAATCCCCGGTACCAAAAAAAAAAAAAAAAAAAAAAAAAAAAAAAAAAAAAAAAAACTAAACCCTAAAAATTGCCATTGAAACTAAGTAATGAATACCACTCCATTCCCACCCTCGGCACTGGTAATACATCTTAATTCTTATTCCCAAGGCAGCTCAGTGGTTGTGCCATGGAGTGTATTCACATGTGTTCTCTTCAGCACTTCTGAATACACTCAACAGAGCATCAGCACAAGTGTTGATATTTGCCTGACTGGTTTTTCCATTAAAAAAAAAAAAAAAAAAAGGCTTGTCTTAGTATATTTCTTGTTGAAAATAAAATGTTCTGATCATTGGAAATAGTGTTCATCCATAGGTTTCAAAATCTCAGAACTTCAGAAAATTTTATTTATTGCACATTATTTCCTCTCTATATGGCCCTGAACTTAAAAGAAAAAAAAAGAACAGAAAAAGAGGCCTACCACTGTGGTTGGCATGTGAGAGAAGCCCACTGTGAACTCCTGAGTATAATATAAACTCCACAGAACACATAAAATTCTTGGCTCCCAGTAAGACTCATATAGAAGGAGAGTTCTGCATTGGCATCCAACAGTTATCCTATGTAGAACTCTAAGTCCCCAATTGGTTTTAAAAGACCAAGTCCAAAGAGAATCGACATGACTCACATTTTTTAAATTAAAGAGAAATTTTTACTCTTTTTATAGTTGATGGGTGTATTGTAGTGCTGTGTTATTGGTAGTGAATAATCCTACAATACATAAATAGTTTACTTTATAAAAATCTTCCAGGGGATGGTGCCAGATCAGAATGGAAATTCAAAGACTGTAAACAACTGGACTGCCCATGTGAAATGAGCTGTCACACTACTCAGTTGGGGAGGTTGGGTCACAAAATTTATTTGATACCTGAGAAAAATGTCCAGCTGGTCAGTCAGGTTCTAAGAAATGAAAGTGGTGGGAGAAAAAGTAGTGAACCTTATTCATTCTGACAGTGAAAGGTTAAGAGCATGATCTCTGCATTCAGAATTCATTACAAGAAATCTAGCTCTGTCTCTTGCAATGTGTATTGAGGGCAAGCATGACATCAAATGGGGGATCAATGGCATTAGTAATAGGCACCGGGGTACACAGAACAATGCAAAAAATAATGCTGAGAAACAAAAGTTGATTATGGTTTGTGCTGTCCATTCTTTTTGCAAAACCTTTCAGATTCATCTTCAAAAATCTTAATTTAAGCAAATTTTAATCAAAGGAAAAATAGAAGAACAAACAAAATAATCTAATGACTAAATTCACCCAAGATTAGAACATTGTACATATGCATCTTGGTTAAGAAAATAAATATGAGATTTTAAGCTCTTTGAAAGGAGGGTGTGTATTTCATCCATCTAATTAACCCAGCCTCAGGACTTAGAATTCAGAATAGGACCCATGAAGAAACAAGAGTTGTAAGCAGAAAGAAGCTTCATGTTCTAGATTCCCAAGGATGCTGTCCTAAAGGCACTTCATATACAGAGACAAATATATGAAGGAATACACATGGTGTGGTTATGCTTATTGTCCAGTGTTTTATGGTGATGATGGGAAAGACAATACCATATAGAAGTGACATGCCTTGCAACCATACTGATGTTATGTAGTGTATGTCTGATAGAAAAGGTATATATTGGTAGAGTCAGGCAAACTATTTAGTGTGTTATGGGCTTACATGTCATTTTACCTGTCTAGCAACCTGTTCCTCCTCTGTCAAATGAAACTTACATTCAAATGCTATTAATTATGTCTTGAATAACCAAGGGTTCTAAGGAAAGGCCCTTTTTCATTTTTTTCTCCCAAATGAACCCTAAGATAAGAATTTGCATAAAAAAATATTTATTTGGAAGTTGATCCTGGGAACAGTGGTCTGGAATTGGAGAAATGAGATAGAAAATAAATATAAGTCTAAAAAATGTTATCAAGAAAGTGAACTCTGCTGGGGATATAGCTCAGTTGGTAGAGTGCTTGCCTCGCATGCACAAGACCCTGGGTTCAATCCCCAGCACCACCAAAAAAAAAAAGAAAGAAAGAAAGAAAAAGGAAAAAAGTGAACCCTGAAAGCAGCTGCAGATTAATGCTACTGTGGAGCCCAGAAACAATGAGAAATACTAGTTTTCAAACTTTTGGGCCTCAGTATACCTATACCATCTTAAAACCTATTGAGGACTGGAGGAAGTTATTTATTGTATGGGTTGTATCTAAAAATGTTGATCATATTAGAAATTAAAAACAAGAAAACTAAAATATTTATTAAATTTATTTTATTTACTAATTTTAAAATAAAAATACTAATTCAATTAAATATTAAACAAGTGGCATATACTTTGTGAAGACAATTATGTTTTCTAATATAAAAAGAGAAAAAAGGCATGGTTTTACATAGTTTTCTGAAAATCTCTTTAACATCTAGTTTAATAGGAAGCAACTAGATTCTTATAGGTGATCCTGCATTTGATATGTTGCTATGTTTTGGCTGAAGTACTTTTGGCCTCAAATGGATACATGGCTGTAAAGGGAAAGAGATTTTAATGGCCCTTCAGATAGTTGTGTATGACCTTCTTTGATACTACATCAAATTTTAACAGGTAAAAATTTATTAAAGGTTAATTTCAATGTCAAATTTGAAATCACATCCATGAAATTTTCTGTACTTTCATTAAAATCCATTTTATCTTACACTTGGAATACATCTTTTGACAATGTTTGATGTTGTAATATTTCACATGTGGAAATTATTGATTTTATTTAGTTAAGCAAACATTCCAAATGTTGACATATTCTCTTATGCAACTTTAAAAATGTGTATTCATTAATATCTCAACTCATGAGAAAAGCCACTGAGCATTGGTAAGTCATCAAGCTCACAGTGGTAGATATGTTTTCCCAGAATTCTAATTTTCTCTTAGAAGCTCAGATTTTATAACTGGCAACAAATACTGTCAGTGGTTTCTTTGAAGTAACATCCTCATTTCATTCACTTTAAAGAAAATGTCTGCCAAATACCAGAGTCTAAATAACCATAGTTTTTCTCTTCTTTCAAATCAACCACACAAATACTTTCCTTTGAAACCATCATACTCCAGGATACAGGAAAAGTACTTCATATTTCATTTGTATTCTATTACAAATATAATAGAATATTATGTAGAATATTAAAGATATTTAATATCTTTATAGATTTTTTTTTTGTACTGGGGATTGAACTCAGGGGCACTTGGCCACTGGGCAACATCCCCCATCCCTTTTTTGTTTTTTATTAGAGACAGGGTCTCACTGAGTTGCTAAGTGCCTCTCCATTGCTGAGGCTGGCTTTGAACTCACGATTCTCCTGCCTCAGCCTCCCAAGTGCTGGGATTACAGGTGTGCACCACTGCGCCCATCTCCTTTACAGAATTTTTATAGAATATTAAAGATTCCTGCATGAAGGCTAGTATTTAATGAAATGTAATAATTTTTATTGCTTTATCAAATACTTTTTTGTGAAATTCCCTTGTCCCCCCCTCCATTAGTACAAAATGATGAAAGATCGTACCAGGACAACTAGTGCAACAGATGTCACTGCCTAATTCATGCTGAGGGCCAGCAAGTTTACCAACATTGTGAGAAAGGAAGATAAAACTTGAACATTATATATTGTTGCTGAAGGATCCTCAGATATCTGTGGACCATACTGGGAGGATATATGAGTCAGAATTCTTCCATATGAGGAACTGGTAAGCTGGAAATTTGTAGGTTAGGGGTTGCTCCAGAGATGGGCATAGATTTCTCAGTATTTCTCAGCTACTGTGCACATGACGTTTTATAGGCTTCACCAACCAAGGGAAGCCCTCACGCAAAGACGTGCAGGTACTGGAAGTTGGAAATCAGGAGCAGATGCTCTGAAATAGAAGAGACCAAGGAGAAATAGGTACTGAGAAATGGGTACTGAGAAAGTCTGTTACAGTCCCAGGGATAGGTAGGGCTGTTGAGGTGTGACATGATCCCTCCTCTGCCTCCACCTTCAACGAGAGCAATTCCACTGTTTCCTATATTGATTTTCATGGAACACATTTGCTTCAAGAAAGGATTTCACTGCAAAGGAAAAGCAATGGCTTAGAACTATTTTGAATCAGATGATCTCTAATCTCGCTTCTAACCCTAAGATTTTCTGATTTTATTATTCATTACCATGAGATTCCTAATGTGATATCCAAAATATGTAATAAAGTTAGGCAAGATAGAGAACTTGTGAATTAGATGATAACCTGTTTCAGGCTGACTAGTGGATCATGATAATCTGGAGCACATGTGGATATTCTTCCTTCATTCACCCCCCCCCCTTCACTCTATCAAGTCTTAACTTGTTTTTAATTTGTAGTTCAGCAGAGGAGCATAAAATCACACAGAATAGTTTAAAGCAGTCACCAAGTCTACCCCTCTACCAGTCAAAAGGGAAACATTTTGATGTCATCTTAGAGAAACTTAGAGGGAAGCAAATTTTTGATCTTGGTTCTGATGACCTTTATAAGGAGACATCCACAATTTCCATTGGAGCCCTGTGGATTATTTCTTTAAGTAGATATGAACCAGAGATTCTAGTCTCATGTGAATTTTTAGCCTAGATCATCTGGGAAATCCAAAAGTCCTCAGTTCATGAATTTGGTGTAAAGTAGTCCAGCCCCCAGGTACCTAGCTGAATCAAATGCAAATTATTTCAGAAGGAAGATGTTTTCCTCCCCAGGCTCAATAGGTTTGGGGAATAAAAGGGATCATTAAAGTAAATGGATCAGTATAGGTTTTTCCTGTATCTGTTCCAGGGCTTTGCCTTGTAGATTACAGATACCCTGATACAAACTGACAAAAACAAAGGCCATTTACTGCTTTTATAAATGGAGGTTCAGTGTAAGAAGTATTTAAAGTGACAACTGAATCAATGCTTCACCTCTGTCTTCAAGAACACAGGTTCTTCCTAGATCTCTGCTTCCATGTGGCTAGCATTATCCCGAAGTTACAAAGAAACTTCTGAGATGGCTGCTTCCAGCAAACTGGCCTCCCTACTTCCTTGTCCCTATGCACCTGAGATAACAGCAGAAGGAGGCAGGTTTCCCAGGCTGGTTTCCTCGGAAGTTGTATCTTCTCTTTGGCATAGTAAAAAAAAAAAAAAAGTATTGGTAGAGGCTAAGAGAATTCTAACTCAGAATCTCACTGCCACTTGTCCTATAGAAATGTTTGAAGTACCACATCAATATTTATAGCAGCACAATTCACAATAGCTAGATTGTGGAACCAACCCCAATGTCCATCAGCAGATGAATGGATAGGGAAACTTTGGTATATATACACAATGAAACACTACTCAGCACTAAGAGAGAATAAAATCATGATATTTGCAGGTAAATGAATGGAGTTGGAGAAAATAATGCTAAGTGAAGTCAGCCAATCCCAAAAAACCAAAGGTCGAATGATTTCTTTGATATGAAGATACTAACTTATAAAGGCAAGAGAGTGGGGATGAGAGGAATGAAAGAGCTTTAAATAAAACAAAGAGTGGGGAGGAAGGGAAGTGGGCAAAGGGATAGGAATAATGGCAGACTGAGTTATCCATAATTACCCTAAATACATGTATGAAGACACAATTGTTGTAAAAATACTTTATATTAAACCAGCAACTTGAAAAATTGTGCTCTTTATATGTAATATGATATGAAATGTACTCTGCAAACATGTATAACAAATGAGAATAAAAAATTAAAAATAAATAAATAAAATGGATCTATGCCATTGGCCCATTGATAACAACAACAACAACAACAAAAGAAATGTTTGAAGTATTTTAGTATAAGTACTAATATACAATAACTGAAAAATGGCCCATTTCAGTTGTTTCCACCTATTGGCTATTGTGAATGATACTTCAATGAACATGGGTGTTCTTTTTTTTTTTTTTTAATATTTATTTATTTGCTTTAGTTGTACACAATGCAATCCATTGTATGTTTACGTGGTGCTGAGGATCGAACCCGGGCCGCACACGTGCGAGGCGAGCGCTGTACCGCTGAGCCACAATCCCAGCCCCAACATGGGTGTTCTTTATCTCTTCAAGATCCCAATTTCAATTATTTTGGATAAATATCCAAAATTTGGATTGCTAGATCACATGGTAGATTTATTTGCTACTTTTCAAGGAAATTTCATACTATATTCTATAGCAGATGAATCATTTTTTGTCTCCAAAGTGTTCCAATTTTTCTACATTCTCCCCATGGTTTTTTTTAATATTTATTTATTTGTTTTAGTTGTACACAATGCCTTTATTTACGTGGTAGTGAGTATCGAACCCTAGCCGCTCTCTACGGCTGAGCCACAACCCCAGCCCCCATGGTTGTTATTTTATTGTCCACTTTTTTGTTTAGTTTTGTTTTTTGGTATGTTTATTTTTTATAACAGCCATCCTACAAGTGTGATGTAATAACTCAGTGTGATTTTGACATGTATTTCCCTGATAATGAATGGAGTTGACCATCTTTGACTATTTGTATGTCCTCTCTGGAGAAATGTCTTCTCAGTTCCCTTGCCCATTTTTAAATCAGGTTTAATTTTTTTCTTTTGTTATTGAGTTCTGTAAATATTTTGGATCTGAACCTCTTATCAGGTGTATGATGAGCCAATATCTTCTTCCATTCTGAGGCTGCCTTCTTACTGTTTTCATTGCTGTGAAGAAGCTTTTTAGTTTGATGTAGTCTTGTTTGTTTATTTTCACTTTCATTGCCTGTGCTTTTGCTATCATATCCAATAAGTCATTGCCAAGATCAGTGTTCTGAAGTTATTCTCCTATGTTTTCTTCCAGGAGTTTTTTGTATTTTTTTAAGGTCTCACATTTAAGACTTTAATCCATTTTGAGTTAATTTTTATGCATTGTGCAAGATGAGGGTCCAGTTCATTCTTTCGCATGCGGACATTCAGTTTTCTCAACACAGCTTTATTAAGATACGACTTTTTCCCCAATTGTGTATTCTTGGCATCTTTGTCAAAGATCACTTGACCTTATATATGTGGGTTTCTTTATGGGCTCATTTATGGTCTCTCTATTCTATTATATTGGACTAAGTGCCTGTCTTTATGCCAGTAGCATGCTATTTTCATAATTTAACTTCCCAATATGTTTTGAAGTCAGGAAGTGTGAGGCCTCCAGCATTGTTCTTTCTCAAGATTGTTTTGGTGAATCAGGGTCATTTGTGGTTTCATATAAATTATAGTGGTTTTTTTTTTTCCCTGTTTCTGCAAAAGTGCGAGTGGGATTCTGATAGAGATTGAATTGGATCTGTATATTGCTTTGAGTAGTATGACATTTAAACAATATTAAATCTTCCAAATGACAAACACTGATGGTGTTTCATTTATTTGTGTCTTTAATTTTTTTCCACTATGTTTTATGGTTTTTAGTGTACATGATTTTCTTCTGTGGTTCAGTTTATTCCTGTTTTATTCTTTATTGTGCATGGGATTAATTTCTTAATTTTCCGTTTGGACTATTCATTTGTCCTTTTTTAAAAGAATGTTTCCCCAGTGCCAGAAAAGGGAGAGATCCACAGCTTCTTAGAATTCTGTTTTAGGGACTTAAGGATTTGACTCTCTCATTTTGCAAACAAGAAAATTGGTTAGGCAGTACTGCTTTCTTTCTTTCTTTCTTTTTTTTTTCTTTTTTTGGATAGCAGTAGGGATAAAACTCAGGGCTTAGCACATGCTAAACAAATGCTCTACTACTGAGCTTACAGCCCCAGCTCTGGTCATTACTTCTAATGTTTTTTAACATGCTTTTAATCATAAAAGTTTTTCAAATGTCCCAAGACTTTTATTTTGAAATTTCTGGTAAACACCAACATTAGTATATATGTGGAGTAGACAGAGCTTGGGGGCTTTATAAGGGAACTCCTAGATTTGATTGTGACTCAGTGTTTGCTGTATTTTTCTTCATTGTAGAAACTTCATGCTGAGGATTTGTAGGACTTATTTTTTGTCATTGTGATCAAAATACTTGACAAGAACAACTTAAAGGAAGGAAAGTTTATTTTGAGCTCATGGTTTCAAGAGGTTCAGTCCATGTGCATGATAGAGGAAAACTGCCCAGTCATGGCATCTGGGAAGCAGAGAGAGCAAAAGAGGAGAGCAAAAGACCTATTTCTTCCACCTATACGCACCCACTTAGTTACCACCCAGTAGTCCATTCAAATTATTAATCCACGGATGACATTATAGTTCTCATAATCTAACCTTTTCACCTCTGAACATTTCTGCTCTAGGGATCATGTGTGTAACATGTAAGCTTTTGGAAGGACAGTTCATATTCAAACCATAACATTATCTTTATGTTGTAGCATTGTAACACACAAATAAAGAAGAAAAAGGTGACTTAATTTGCTATAGCCACTAGGATTTGTCCCTGATTGTTCGTAGGCTGTTCAAAGTGGTACAGCAACCTTCATTCCTCCCTGAAGATTATATCTCAAGCTACTTTTTTTTGACTGTCATTGGGCCGACACTTGGAAGGAGCCCTAAGCTGTCTAACTGGGTAATTTGGTACTGCTGGCCTCAGTGTTACTGAGTATGGTATAAGGGAGGCAGGCCAGGAAACCCTGCCTCGCCAGAAGTAACAGCTGAAGAGGCCCTGAGAAGCTGAGGGAAGTCTGAGGACCTGTCAGATGCCTGAAAGGAGCTGTCAGAGGTCCTTGCATTGGCTCTGGGAGCGTCTCTGGGTTACAGCAAAGGCGAGGGGGTGAGGGGAGGGTCAGTGCCCTGGCCACATACTGCTGTACAGAAAGACATGGGGTGGCACAGGCACCAGAAAAGCCTGGGACTTTGTGGAAAATATCCTGAGGCTTAGAATAGTTATGACCATTTTACCCTTAGAACTAGGAGCTGACCTAGAATTATTCAGAAGTACAAACCTGTATCAATACTTCTTGATTCTTCTTTAGTTAAAAGCACACATATACATATATTGACAACATGAAAAAACCTGTTCTTTTTCTTTTATCATTGAAAAAATAACATAATCCTCACACAAATGTAAAACACACAGTGAATCACATACTAATATTTAATCAAAAATTATAATAACAAAATAAAATACTTGCAGTCCCTTTAGAGATAAGCACTTGTGATATTCTAGTTTTTTTTTTTTTTTTTTTTTTTTTTTCCCCTAGCTTTCTTTTTTTCTTCACATTCTGCCTATAGCAACTTCTTTTCTGGTGAACATATATCCAGGTTATTGAATAGTCTCCATTATCTTCATTTTAGCCACATCTTAAGGAATTTCATTTCTTTCTCAGCTGATTTATACTCTCTAATCTTCAGTGTTCTTGTCTGAATAATGGGCATACTTGTTGGTGATACTTTGGATATTCAGCAGAACACCTGACATCATAACCATGCAGGAACTATAAATTATGTCGTTCCTTCTCCTTCTACCAGTTTGACTAATACTAGAGTCTACTTAACCATTCCCATTTCTGCATTTCCAAATTATTCCTTTTTTTGCTTTCTAAGTAGAAATCATTCCATTTTCTTTTTTTTTATCATTTCTAATTGGTGCATATAGTTTTACATAAAACTGGAATTCATTGTGATATGTTCATACATATACATGGCATAATTTGGTCAGTCTTTTTTTGAAAATTTTTATAATTTTATTAAAATTATATGACAATTTTTATTAAAATTTTAATTTCAAAGTCAAACTACTAGCTGTAGGTTTCAAAGAAATTTCTTCAACAGTTATTGATTATTTAACTGCTCTCTCACCTTTGTTCTATGAAGTTTGGATAGGAGAAATTCTTTTTTTTTTTTTTTTTTTTGCAGGTGAACAGGGTTTTTTTTTTAGGGGGGAGATGAGAGGAATGAAAGAGCTTTAACTAGAATAAAGGCGGGGAGGGAGGGAAGGCAAGGGGATAGGAATAATGGCAGACTGAGTTATCCATGATTACCCTAAATACACGTATAAAGACACATTGTTGTAAAAATAATTTATATAAAACCAGCAACTTGAAAAATTGTTCTCTTTATATGTAATATGAAATGAAATGTACTCTACAAAATGTATAACAAATTAGAATAATAAAAAATTTTTTAAAAATTTGGTCAGTCTTACACTGCAGTTTCTCCCCCTTTCCATCCCTGCATTCATAGTTTTCTTACACTAAATAACTGAAAGCAGACTTAAAGGATCAAGGATTGCACCTGGAAAATTTCCTGGTAATTTTTATTATTTAGTGAGTGCAGTCTGAATACATCTATGAGGAAAATAATGTTTTGAGATGCCAGAATTATAGTTAGTGCACAGAGAAAATGTGACTAGTAAACTCCCATGCAAAAGAGAATTAATAGGGGGAAAAAGTACACATAAAATAGTATTGGATTACAGAACTATCTCTTGATTTAAAAAAAAAAAAGAGTATAAGTCAGTAACCAAGATACACCTTCTATAATATTCCAAGGAAGACTTGGCTATTTATGTTGAATTGCTATGAAAATATGATAATAGAGGAAGTAAACGTGTCCCTGATTTGGGATATTGCTTCAGTATCTGAGAATTAAATGCTGCTCTATCAAACACAAATGTTCCAGTCCTGCAGCACTCCATCTCATTATCACAGGATAAGACTGAAAAGGAGAGGCAAAGACAAATTCCTTGAATCATGCAGGACTCTATAAGGTAGTTATGAGACCTTAAATAGTCATTATGAGAGAATTGATATAGAGATAAATTAGATGTCAATCCTGTCTTAACTTTCAGTATTTAGCAAGCTGATAAGAAAATGGCAAGAACTCCAGTGGAAAGTCTGTGGACGTGGAGAGTAAGGAAGATAAATTTTACATCCAGGAGAATATTGGGAGGGCTTATCTGGAGTTGGATCCCAGAAGATAAATTGAAACTAAATTTGGATAGATAAGGGTATTGTACTCCAGGTCAGGAAAATTGAGACCATACAAAAAAAAGTGAATCATGGGTGCTATGTATAAAAAGCAGTAAACAATTCAGCTTGGCTACAGAATGGGATATGGACAACAAACAGTAAGAGCTGCTTTTACTGAGCACTGACTATGTGATAGCTCCTGAGCAAAGGATTTGATGGATAATCTTATTTCAACTCTATAATTCTGTGATAGATCATATCATGCTCATTTTATAGATTGAGACAGGAGAGACTCACTAAAGTTTTTAGGCAAGAAAAGCTGCTCATTTGGGGTTGTGACCCTGGAATATTAATTTAGTGTCTGTGTACAAGGTGGAGGTAATAGAGAAGAATGGAGACAGAAGACCCTCTCCATTGTTAAGGCTATGACATTAGTCCAAACAATAACTGATGAAAATTTGACTTACAAAACTGTAATGCAGGAGAGGAAATGAATGTGTGTGTGTTGCAGAGGTTGAATCCAGAGGATTAGTAAACTGATTGTATGTAAGAGGTAGGGGAAAAAAATGATGCAAAAACTTCACACATGGATTGTATTTGAGAAGAATAGCAGGACCCTGGGAAAATTGATGATAGGGTTGGCTTGGAACAAACTAGGTTTGGAGAATAGTCAGGAATAGATCTTCAGCAGACACTTGAAAATGGAAATGGGAGGTTAGAACCCAAGAGATAATAATTGGGGAGTAGAGATGTGTTTTAATCAGCTTCCCATTACTATAAAGAAATACCCAATGTAATTAATTTATAAAGAAAGGGTTTTTTTGTCTCAAAGTTCTCGAGATTCTAATCCAAAACCAGGTGACTCCGTTACTTTAGGACTCTGGAAAAGCTAGTACGTTATGGTGGGAGCACATAGTGAAACCAGCTGTTTACAACATGATAGGAAGCAAAAGGAACAAGAGGAGGTAACTGGGGTCACAGTCCCTTTTGAGAGCATGTCTCCAGTTCTTCAAGGACCTCCTCCAAAAGTGTCCTAATGGTGCCACCATGGAAACCAAGCCTTTAGCACATGGATCTTGCTGTGTGATTCAAACCACAGCAAGATGTAATTACAGTTAATTATAGATCAGCAGCTGGACACTTCTCTCAAAACTGGCCACTGCAGAAGGCAGAGCCATTACAGGCTTTCAAGTCCTAGGGTTATTTAAAACTCATTATAACCTTTTACCTTGAAATTAAAAAGTGAATATTTAGTGGTTTTAATTAAACAAAGGTAGCTATTTAAAATATTATTCATTTCACTTTTTTTTTTTTTTTTTTTTGTGGTACCGGGGATTGAACTCAGGGGCACTCGACCACTCGGCCACATCCCCAGACCTTTTTTGTATTTTATTAGAGACAGGGTCTCACTGAGTGGCTAAGTGCCTCGCCTTGGCTGAGGCTGGCTTTGAACTCGCGATCCTCCTGCCTCAGCCTCCCAAGTGCTGGGATTACAGGCATGCGCCACCACGCCCGGCTCTTCATTTCACTTTTGCAAGAGCATTTCACTTCAGAAGAATGGAGTGTGTGTGTGTGTGTGTGTGTGTGTGTGTGTATGTTTGTGTGCATGTGTATGCACGCATACCCACATACACACCCCCCAGACACACACACACAACTGCATCAGCATCTCACTAAACAACCAAGGTCCCAGCCCTCATCCCTGTAAGAAGAAACTATAAACTGCTGCAGTTGAGGCCTTGAAGAGACTATGCAATTTAAAATAGAGACCTAGGCCATGAGTCAAGCTGCTCAGACTGAGTAAATGGTGAAGATATGTGGTGGATATGCCTGACAAGATGCTTAATAAATAAAGTACATTATATGAATAAATATTTCCACCGTATGTGTTTTTATCCCCTATAACCAAAATAGAATTAAAGCAATTTTCATGATATATCCTTTCAAATTGGATAGCTGGTAGCCGTTTTCTTTTTTCCCAAGCCCCAAAAGTAAACGACTTCCTTTTAAATCTAAAACATAAATCATAATTGTGCTTTCTTTCTGGGGCTTCTGCCTTTTGTCAAATTAACAGCTCTGGAAAGAAGCACGTATTTGCAGCTGACCTGCAGTTGGACCTAACATTTCTTCCCTGAACTCTTCTCAGACATTTCAGTCATGGAGGAGAAAGGACACACTTTCAAAATCTGCTGTGTGTGGCCTGGATCCCATTCTCTGGCCCCAAACTATTTAATCGCTCTACCTCACAGGGGGCCGCTTTTGGCTAATGAATCCTTAGCTCCAAGTTTTCCCTCCTCCTAATGAGTGCTAATAAAATGCATTTAACTCCACTAATGCAACAAAAACTCAGCATTATTTCATTGTATCTACTTAATAAGAACCTCGTTTAATATCAAATTACAGCCTGTTCAGCCAAAGCATTATACCAGGGGAAGTGGGACTGTGAGAAGGGAGTATCAAGTGCTATAATTTGGACATTCTTCCTTAATATGCCCTTCAGTATTATATGATCACTTAATTCATTTAGCCGAGCTAGTCTGATCCTTCTGCCAACTGTTGAGTAAAATTTACTGCAATGCTAGGCAACCAGTCCCACCACACAAGTGAGAAATATAGTATCGCTTTTCCCGGGACCAAGCTATTAACAGTTGTTTGGGGAGAAGCAACAGGCATTGAAGCAGATTATGTTACAAAAAGGAAGAAGTTTTGGATATGCCTCATTTTCTAAAATAGTTACAGAAAATCCAATTTTTATTAATCAAAATTTTTTCCTAATAGTTTATGGTCAAATTTCAGAGTCAATTTATCTTGACTTCAGATTTATCACCAATGAGCAGTGATGTCTATACTCCTATTTATTTTAGCTATGAACTTGTCTGCCTTTCATAGAATCAGACCCTCTCTCAAGCACCTAGCAGTACAAATGTCTATTGCAAACATTCCATGTAAAGAAAATAGTTATTTTTGTAATTTGAGCAACTACTGCAGAATTAAATTTCATGTGCATTGGATTTTTCTCAAAGTGAATCAAATCTGTGTTCTCATTACCTGTAAACTAAAGGTAAGATCCTTTATTTTGGGTCTTCCCATCAAATATTTAGCAAACATTACTGGTCCTCTTACTGTCTAAGAAAGATGACATTTGGAGACATTTTCATCCGTATTGTTCCCCAGTGTACAGGATTCTCTTCTCTTTGAAGACCTGCTTATTAAACTAGCAAATACTTGGATGTTTAATGGAGTTAAAAAGTATTGTGACTTATCCATAGATTTATAAAAAGGAAAAGAAGTTGGGAGGAGGGGGACTGAAGAAGAGCTTCCTTTTTAAATATTTATTCAGAAAAACCAATTGTTCTATATACATAAGAAAATAGTTTACAAACTGTTTAGGAAAATGCCAGTGTTCTTTGTCAGAGTTATCCCTTGAGACCTTGAACTCCTGCTAAGAAAAGAGGTGAAGACAGCAGGATTTTATTCAAGACTTGGCTTGAAGAGAGTGTGGAAGGAATCGTTAAAAGCAGAAGGTTGTGGTCACTGAATTTCTAAGAGATGGTTCAAATAAAAATTTGGTCGTGTTAAATAAAAAGTATAGCCACTTCGCTCTCCCGCTAGGCTTCATATTCCTTGGTGTGTAAAGAGGTGATTCTAGGTCCTTCCAGACAAGGACAAGGCAGGTAAGTACTTCTGGTTATAACTTGCTCCATCACATCCCAATGTCTCAGAAGAATTCATGGGTATTTTTACCTGAGCAGGAAGTTGTGCCTTTGATGAGACAAATGGAATGTTTTATAAATTTTAGTAATATATTGAGGCTTTTTTCTCCTGCCAATCTCTAGTTTCAGAAAATAAGTTAGATTTCAAAACAAAGTGATGTATCATTTCTAATGATTGCTTGAAGCAGGCTAGTGATAT
This sequence comes from Tamias sibiricus, assembly GCA_025594165.1. Taxonomy (NCBI): domain Eukaryota; kingdom Metazoa; phylum Chordata; class Mammalia; order Rodentia; family Sciuridae; genus Tamias; species Tamias sibiricus. Next base: position 53,875,099 of record CM046669.1, read on the forward strand.
GTGTCAATATATCGTGTTTCTGTGTGATAAGTAATATGAATATGAAAATATATCTTATATAATCCATTTTTATTATTTTTAAAAACTCTGTGGGTATGGGTCATTTTACTTAATTGCAAACACTGCTAAATCATTTTATAGCAAAACTTCCCAGCTAAGTTTATTTTTCATGCATTGCTAAAAACATGCATCCAAGAAGCTTTGTGGTCACACTACCGTTGTTCATAGGCTAATGCAAAATTAACTTGGAGAAGCTTCTGAAAAAGCAGTCAGATACTAAGTTTTTCTTAAACAAGGAAACTCCCCAAACTCAGAATGATACTCTTTTAGAAAACTGATCTTCTTAAAACATGGGAAAGTCTTTGCCCAAACTAAGTCATTGCTAGAAATGGTTAGTATTAACTGGGGCGTAAGTAGACATTTTCTTCCTTGAGATATTGGACTAGTTGACTCATGTAATGGTGAGAAGGAGTTTCAATTACTTCAGGGAAGAGGCTAAAAAAGGAAGAGGTTTATTTTATCCCTAATAGTCCAAGGCTTCGAAAGGTATCTTAGCCCTGTGCTCCTAAAATAAAATCTCACAGTGACTGGAGCATTCTTGCCTGGGATTTCATATGCTTTTAGTTTTCTCTCCATCAGACATTCTAGAAGTGCTTCTTTTAAAAGACCAAGATTGGTGAAAGGGAAGGAAAAGAGGCTGTGAAATCTCTCAGCCCTAAATTTTTGAGGGACTAGAAAAAGGAGTTGCTTTACTTATAAAATAAAAGGGATTATACAGATTTAGTTTTGCTGTTATTTCTTTGAGCTCATTATATTTCTTATACTTGGTATGCTGTTACCCATCAAAAAACGTCAAAAATCCAGGGAGTCATCCTAAGCTATTTCTTTTCACTTCTCCCTAATATCTAATCAACCTTTGGGTCCAGAATATCCTATATTCTTCTCCCTAGCTACTCTCAAATCCATCTTTTTATCTAACACACCACCATCATCATTTTTTTTTTTTTTTTTTTTTGGTACTGGGGGTTGAACTCAGGGGCACTCGACCACTGGGCCCCATCCCCAGCCCTTATTGTGTTTTATTAGAGACAGGGTCTCCATCATCATTTTAAAATAGCTTTATTGGGGTATATTTAACCCCAGTTAACAGTTTGATGAGTTTTATTAAAACTTTACATTTGCACAACAATTACTACAATCCGGGTTTAAAATGCTTCCATAACCCCTCATAGATTCCTCTGGGCTCATTTGTGCTTATTTCCCACTTAATGAATGTTTGATAACTACCAATCTGCCTTCTATCTCTCTGGATTGCATTTTCTGGACCTTTCCTATAATTGGGATCATGTGATCTTTTGCATCTGGCTTTTTACACTTAGCATGATGTTTCTGAGGTTCAGCCAGGTAGCACATGTATTAGTGCTTTGTTTCTTTCTATTGCCAAGTTAGCATTCCACATTTTGTTTATTCATGTAAGCATATGTTTAACTTTCTAAAAAGCTGCCAAACTTTACTCAAGTGGCTGTTCCATTTTACATTCTTGTCAGCCACCTATGAGATTCTCATTTCTCCAAATTCTGAACAACACCTGCTTTTGTCAACCTTTTATATTTTGTTATTCTAGAGGATGTATAGGGTTAGCATATTAATGTGCTTTACTTATTTGCATTTTCTTAATGACTAGGATGTTAAGCACCCTTTTGCCCTTTTTTTGGTACAAGGAATTGAATTTTCTGATGCTTTATCTCTGAGCTACATCTGTAACCCTTTGCTTTGCATGTTTTATTTTGAGACAGGGTCTCACTAATTTGCCCAGGCTAGCCTCAAACTTATGATCCTCTTGGCTCAGCCTCCTGAGCAGCTAAGATTACAAGTGTGTGCCAGCACACCCAGCTTTTTCCCCATGTTTCAACTCTCCATGTCTTAATTGGGACCTTTGGCTCTTCTCATCTGATTATTAGATATAACAGGCTACAGGTTATTTATAACTTTCCTTTATCTAGCACATTTTCTCTTTACCAGCCTTCTGATAATAGGTCCCTTTTTTCCTGTGGGGACTCCATTGCACAAAATTCAACTGTGACAGATTCTGTTTTCATACTTTGTGTCATGGGAGTCAGGCCTGTCTATACTAGAAAGGAACATTTCCTAAATTAAGTAATTGGTTTAAGATTGGAGGTCATCACATTTCCCTTCAAAGGATCCTTTCTGCAGGGACCTAGGAAACTCAATTAACCAGTCTAACCAGAGTAGTGGCCAGTACCTCAGAGCAAGTATCCTAAAAACCTTTGAAATTGTGGGTGGGTATTCACTGTGCATATCACATTTTCCGTGGTCCCCTTGACTCTGTCCATCACCCACCCTTTTTAAACACTACCCTAATGGCCAGGATAGAAATGTTACTTCCCTCTCACCAACCTTCATAAAACAATTTTCCTTTACCTTACTTTACTTATTTACTCTAAAAATTTTTATTTTGTTGTTTATTTTCTTCAAATCTCTCCCCTTTGCCCAAATATTAACTGGGGGCTTAGTTTAGAGGGTGAGAATGACTGGTTCTGATCAAATGTTCAGGCTTGCTCTTGACATGCTTCTGACTGTCCTTGGAAAAGTCAGACTGCTGGAAACCATCGGGTCATCTACAGCCAGCGGTCAAACTGGGACTAATTGCATTTTACAAGTCCTATAACTTTAGACAAGTTACGTAACCGTTTATGCCTTAGTTTTGGTATGACTAACATGAAATAGTAATACACAGTTCCACATTCAAATATTTGTGGCAATGATTAAATATGTTATACATAGTAAAAAGTACTCATACCAGGATTTGGCACATAGTAAATGGTAACTACTTATTTACTTACTTGTGCATGTACAAGAGACACTGTTAATAACACCACAGGCAATAGATTGAAAGCACTAGCTCTGAAACCCAAGAGAATTCCCTTATCCTGCTTGTCCATTAACTTTTAATTTATGATTCTGAAGAATAAAGATTATTACAGTGCAATAGTTTCAGGTCTTCTAATACATTTTCTGTTATCAGCCCCTTTGAAAATTTCTTTACACCACTTTCTTCTCCCCACACTTCCCACCTTCCATGTAGTAACTGTGGAAATAATGAACTTGAAATACAATTTGAGGGAAAGCTGTTAGCTATCTTCATGATGCCTTAATAATGAATATTCTCTTGAGAGAAATGAAAAAACAAAACAAAACAAGGACTTTGAAAAAAAACTTTATCTTTAGCCAAGGTCAGAAATTTTTACATAGATAAAATTCAATTTCACATGTACAAACCCCTTTGGCAGATTTCGTTTGTATTATTGACAAAATAATGATTACTATTATCCTTATAAAAATGTTTTCCTTTCTTCTTTCCTTCTTCCCACACTTTCACATACACATATATAACATATAAAAATAAAAATAAAATAATAAATAAATATAAATATATAAATAATATATATATAAATGCATGTGTATAATATTAGTTAGATAAGAGGCTGTAGGGTATATAACACTTCATATTCTACTGTTTTTATCATTCAAGGACTTTTAATCTCTTAGGGAAATTTGAATATTTGCAAACACAACTAAAGCAAAACATCGCAGTACAAATGCTGAATGAGTGCTACAAACAAAATTCTCTAGAAGTCTAGAGAAAGCCCACTTCAGTGAGATTTAGGATTTTAGAGCTTAAAAGGAAAATAAATAAATAAATAAATAAACCCCAAATTTTATTTCTATTTAAGAGGTAATTCTGTCAGCTCACTGAAGGGCCTTAATCCAGAAATTCTGTCTTCTCTCTCCTCCCTCTTTCTATCTTTTTTTTTTTTTTTTTTGTACCAGGGATTGAACTCAGGGGCACTTGACCACTGAGCCACACCGCAGCCCTATTTTGTATTTTATTTAGAGACAGGGTCTCACTGAGTTGCTAAGTGCCTCGCCATTGATGAGGCTGGCTTTGAACTCACGATCCTTTTGCCTCAGCTTCCCAAGTGCTGGGATTACAGGCGTGCGCCACCGTTCCCGGCCCTCTTTCTATCTTAAAACACCCCTTATTGACTGACTGAGATCCCCAATGCAACAAAACCCTTTTAGAATTACTCCTTCCACTGGCTACCCCATTCCCTTCTACTCTGGAACTGAGTTTTGATTAAATTGCTTAGTTTGGGGTACTTGGACTACTAAGGCTACACTCTGTGGTTAATTGTGTTGTGTATGTTTCTATCCACAGAAAGGAAAGAATATTCTTTGTCAAGATCACCCATGAACTTCTTATGTTGAAGTTCCGTGGTCACTTAGCATTGATCTCATCTTAACTTGGCCAATGAGCAGCACTGGAGATGATTAGCTAATCGTACCTTTGGAAATACTTCCACAGTGACACACCCCTGGCTTTCCTCCAACCATCCAAACACTTCTTCTCAGAAGGCTTTGCTAGTTCCCAGTCGTTTCCCTTCCCTCTTTATGTTGACATCCTCTGGTAATCAATCCTTAGAACTCTTCTTTTTCTTACCATCCTTCACTTCTTTGATGATCTAATTCAGTCTCATGATTTAAATGCTATTTACACCCTCATGTCTCCTAAATTTATATCACAAGTACAGACTTCTCCCCTCCACTCTAGATTGCAATATCCAATGTTCCTTTGGCCATTTCCAATGGGAAGTCTAATGAACATCTCATGCTCAGTATGTCAAAGCTGAGTTCCAGATCTTTCCTTTTGCTCTTCCTGCACCCTTCTCCTCCAGAATCTCAGATTAAAAATCTCAGTACCATCTTTTATGTGTCTCTTTCTCTCATGTCCTATTCCTAATTGTCCAAAATTCCTGATGGTTGTACAATCAAAATATAACAAAAATTCATTTACTTCTTATCACTTCTACCGCCTACTGTCTGGTTCCAAACTTCAACCTCTCTTTCCTGATTCCTGCAATCTTCTCCTTGCTGGCTTCTTTGTCCCTCTGTAATCCAGTCTTTCTACACTAACCAGCATCTCATCAATCAGATCACGTCACCAGTCTGGTCAAAACATTCCAGCAAATTTCCATTTCTCTCAGAGTAAAGTTAAGTTCTCACATTGGACTAAAGTACTCCATGGAATGTGACCATCCTGAGGTCTGACATCCTATTTATTGTCCTTCCTCATAGAAGTCACTAAGTTCCTTTCCTCTTTTTGACCCACAAAGCCTCTGCACTGGTGGTCCTCTTAGCCTGCAAAGTTCTGCCCCAGACATCCACAATGTGAACTCCCTGTATCCTCCATGTATTTGCTCAAATAGCATCCTGCTAATGATGTTCTCCTTGTCCCCATTTAAAAACTGCAGACTACCTCCACACATTACTTCTCCTGCTTATTTGAATTCATTTCCTTTTTATTATTAAATTTCATTTTACCTCCTAATGTGCCATATAGCTCACTTATGTTTTCTATGTATTGTTTACTTTCCATCTTTTCTGACCTGACTGTGGCCTCCATAAGAGCAGTAGTTTTACCTTTTTGTGGGTAAGGTGTATGTGGTGAGGAGGCTGTGTTTTTTCTTGATCAATTTTAAGAACCTACTATTGAATAGGTACTTGATATATTTGTTGACTGAATACATTCCATGCATTTGATGAGATAATGCATTTTAGATCTGGGTCTTGGATCAGCTCACTTCTTTGTATTTTGTCATTATTCTTTAAGCTGGCTGTTACAGTGGCTGTCACATAGGCTTCTTTGCACATGTGAATTGGAGTGTGCAATCTATGAAGAGATTTGAGTGCTTTTTAATAACTCTGCTATTTTTCATCTGTTGCTTGTCACATGGCCATGAAAAGCTACTGGAAGCTCAACAAATAATGCAGATGGATTTCATTGATTAATGAATTGGTACAGAAGATTGTTGACACCATAAAGAAATGGTGGGGAAATAACACTCCAGTCTCTTCTCTAAAGAGACCTGACTAAAGCTGTATCGATGGTTCTGAATAAATTAACACATTAACTTTCTCATTAAAAAATAAATTGAATCCACTCTCATATCCCTCAGACACATGCAGGACGTAGATTGACAAAAGCAACCAAGCGCTCTTCTTCTCAGCTGGAGTCAGAGATCTTTGGACACTGATGGGATCTTATGTGCTCATCACAATAAATGTTGAGAACTGGTTGTTCCTATCCTCTTGTCCTGAATGAGAGTAGAAGGGGAACATGAGTGACATTTTAAGGGAACACCATTATTTATTTTGAAGCACAGGCACATACTTTTTTTTTTTTTTCTGGAGAAAGACACCTAATATTTTTGTGTAGTGATGACAAATACTCAATAAGAAATGGACTGGTACTGTCCAATTTTACATTGAAAAGCAAATGTTATATATCCTTACCTGCAGTAAAAAAAAAAAAAAAAAAAAAAAAAAGACCATCCTTATTAGAAGTAATAAAACAAATCAGGGTGTCACTGAGGTCTGCAGAAGAGTGGGGAACAGCGAGGTTTCAGCTTTCTGGTGCACTAAAAGCTGTGGTGTTTAGGGATGCCTCGCAGATGGTAACATCTGTCAGAGGTGAGACATTATATTCACAAGCAATGGGGAAGTGCCCTGCTGCACAGCAATCCTATTTAGGAAGGATGTTTGGGACATAATTGTTTTGATTGGATGAATTTACACATTTTTAATATCTGTTTATTTATTTATACATTATGCCAAAGGTCATTTTAAATTTGATCTATTGTCCTAGGAATTTAAAGTTTCTAAACAGTGAGTGACTTGGTGTAAAGTGAGGGAGGCAGAGTCTGTGCATGTTGGGAAACCCTGGAGTTGTCTGTGATCTTGGGAAATTTCTTGCCATGTAATCACTAGCTTGTGGGCTCCATTCTCCCAAAAATTTAAGGGTAGGGTAGTGTATTAAATTCTGAATATATCTGAAGTAGGGAATGACTTAGGCCTCTTTGGTCTGATAAGTGATCCCACAGCTCAGAAGATAATTTAACATCTAATAGCAGCAAACTTTCAGTTTTTGGCAAATTGGGTGGGGGATAGTATTAGAATAGAACATAATTCATCTTTGAAGTAATATTACCCTGTGACTCCTAGCCAAAGTCATTCTTCATGAAAATCAGTTCCAATGGGGATACAATTAAGAAGGTGATTTTAATTTACCTTCTTCCTGTCACTCTATATAAACAGGACTAAGCATGGCAATTCTTGATGTGCCAAAACTTTTTCCAAAAATTTTTCCTGTATTGTTTGTCTTCATTCCCTTACTCCACCCACACACAAATTCCCCTTCAGGATACTTCTAGCCAATGAATATGATTAACTGTCTTTAGCATTATCTGCTGTCCTAGTTAAGAGACTGAGTCACTCCAACACTAACTATTTGATAACCAAAAACCAGCTTATCCAGTAATTTCTTCCTATTCACTGATTCTTTGAATTTTTTTCCTATTCATTCTCTGAGAAGAAAATCATGATGGTTCAAACATTCGTGAATTGCTCTTGCACTCATAAAGGTAAAATATGACTTGATCAGCCCTACATAAAGCCTCAGGCCCTGTCAGAAATACTTTGGTTTTTATTCTAAGGAAAAGGAACTTGTTATATGTGTATAAGCAAATTACCTCCAATAAACAAAAGTGTAGCCCCTGTCATGTGACATCAGAATTTCAGGTCGTTTCTAAACTCAGTGGAGATATTCAGTTCTCTCTCTGCTCCACCCTAATTTTCAAAAGGAGCTTGAAATATGGTTTTGTTGTTCCAGGCAGTGTCTTTCAGTCCTACTGTTAGGCAAAGTTGAGGGCCAAGTTCATAAAGACTGAAGGGCAAGACCACATTCATGTGGTTCCCTGGTAAAGAGGAAACTGCCTCCTTTATGTCAGATCTTAAGAACATAAGAGACCCACTGAAGCACATGTAAGATTAACTCGTGAACTATTTTAGAAATGAGTTCTCATTTCTTTACATAACTACTCAAAACTATGCAGTTGACTTTCATTACCCTAGAGAAAAATCAGCACAGGTATAGACCTAGCAAGAGAGTTATCCATTTTTTTTTTTTTTTTTTTTTTTTTTTGAGTACCAGGGATTGAACTCAGGGTCACTAGACCACTGAGCCACATCCCCAGCTCTATTTTGTATTTTATTTAGAGACAGGGTCTGAGTTGCTTAGTGCCTCACCATTGCTGAGGCTGGTTTTGAACTCTCTATCTTCCTGCTTCAGCACCAGCCTCCAGCACCTGGGATAAGAGAACTATTCTTTCTTCCACAGCGGGAGAACCTTCATCCCTCACCTTTCTCCATCTCCAAATGCACTTCTGGGACAATCCTTGCAGAGTTCTTTTCCTGTCCTGTCTCAGGCCTTGTTCAGTCTTCCAAACAATGCATCCCAGAGGGCTCCAAGCCCACTGCCTCTGAGCTTGAAGATTTAGCACCGTATCTTCTATACCTTGTTTGATTTGTTCAAAATTATAACACCATACAAATTATCAATTTATTATACTACAATGCCATGATAGTTAAAAGAGTAAGCTTTATTGGTAAATTGGTAAATGGTTTGTGTTTTTGAATTCAGATTTCTCTTTTTCTGTCTCTGTGACTCATCAACTTTCATCATCTCCATAAATTATTTTCATCATTTATAAGCATGAGGTTCTAATCATAAATAGGATAATGTGAGAATTAAATGAGACCAACATATAAAGTGCTTTCACGTAACTAGAGTCCATAAATATTAGGTATAATAATTATGCAATAATTGTTGCAACAATAGTATTGTCTTATTAAGCAAATGTTTCTTAAATTATTTAGTGCATATTGCCATTTAAGTTTCATATGACTTTTTGCCTAAGTAGGCTATTAACACTCAGAATAGATTAGATTATATGAATGTCTCATCTCAGCATCTAGTATAATGACTTGTCACCAATAAATAATTTAATTTCATTTGCTAATCACATTTCATAGTATTCAGAATAGTAGTAAGGTCTTAGTAGGATAAAATATTCCTTGCTTCTTAATTATTATCATGTGTCACTTAACAAAAGGGATACATTCTGAGAATGACATTGTTAGGTGATTTTGTTGTCATGTAAACATCATAGAATGTATTTCCACAAACACAGGTGATATAGCTCACTACATTCTTAGGCCATATGGTTTAGCCTAATGCTCCTAGGGCCATGATGATCAAATAACATGAGATTAAATCAAGCCCAAGAGAAAATGATATAATCAAGAGATGCAACAAACAAGAGATATCTGAGGCTGCTGCTGGCATAATGTAGCAGACTGTTTTGCAGTAAATTTTCTTTAATAAGGAGAAGGAGTGCACTCTAAAAAATACAGTATGGTAAATACACGAACCAGCATTACAGTTTTTATTATCATTATTAATATTATGTACTTAATGTAATTCGATGTGCTATACTGTTATGTGACTGGCAGCACAATAGATCTGTTTATACCAACACTACTAGAAACAGGTGAATAATGCCCTGTCCTACAATATTATGACAGCTCCAGCATTGCTAGGCAATAGGAGCTTTTCAAGTCCACTACAGCCTGGTGGGAGCGCTATCATACATGCTGTTCATTGTTGACTAAAATGTCACTGTGCAATGCAGGACTGTACACATAATGGCCAGCTTTTATTTTTTGTGTTATGTGTCTGGCCCTGGTTTACACATATTGTCAATAATCCTTAAAAAGCTTCATGAGACTGAATTGTAGGGTTGTGAGAGACAAATCTGAGATAATTCTATAGACTTGATAACAGATTTGGTAATATGATAGACTTGGTGATAATAGACTTCGTAAGATGGTGGAAAGTATCTTCTTTACTTTTCTTTTTTCCTCCTTATTTTGACTAGCTTCTACATATTTGAGAAAACATTCCACATATTAGAGAAAACATTCTACCTTTCACTTTCTGTTCTGGCTTTTACTTAGCATGATATTCTCCAGTTCCATCTATTTTCAGGCAAATGCCATAATCTCATTCTTTTTATGACTGAGTAATACTCTATTGTGTATATATACCATATTTTCTTTACCTATTCATCTGTGAAAGGCACATGTGTTGGTTCCATCTCTTGGCTATTGTGAATTGTGCTGCTATAAACATTGATGTGACTGCATCTTTGTAGTGTGTTGATTTCAGATCTTTTGGATATGTACCAAGGAGTGGGATAGCTGGTCATATGGTGATTCCATGGGTAGTATTTTTAGGAATCTCCATATTGATTTCTAGAGTAGTTGCACTAATTTATAGTCCCTTCAACAATGTATGAGTGTACCATTTCCCTACATCCTTGACAACATTTATTATTATTTGTTTTGTATTCTTGATAATTGCCATTCTGATTAGAATGAGATGAAATCTCAATATAGTTTTGATTTGCATTGCCCTAATTGCTAGAGATGTTAATCATTTTTTCATATATTTTTGACCATTTGTAAGAAAGATCAGTGGAGTATATTCACACCATTTGTGACTTCATACATGCACTTAGGGTAATGAATATACTTTGTATACAACCAGAGATATGTAAAAATGTGCTCTACAAGTATGATATGAAATGTAATACATTATGCTGTCATTTATAACAACTTAGAATAAAAAATAAATTAGAAAAAAAGAAAAAGAAATAAATATTAGTGGAGTAGAGGAAGGTAATTGAGGGGGAGGGAAGAGGAATGGCATAAGGGAAGAACAGTGGAATGAATCTGACCTAACTTTCCCATATACAGATATGAATATGCCACAGTGACTCTCACCATCATGTACATCCACAAGACATTAATTTTAAAATTCTATAAGCAAATAGCAGAAAGATCACTAGATAGAGGGAAAGGAACAGGGAAGGGAGGAGGGAAGACAAAGGAGAAGTAGTGGGGACTGAATTAGAGCAAATCATATTCCATGCTTTTATAACTATTCCAAAATGAATCCTAATGTTATATATAACTAAAAAGAACTAATAAAAAAGATAGTGGATGGTGATTGATCAGTTAATAGAGTAAGAACACTTGTTTATTCTTTCATCCAACAAATATTTCTTGATCTCCCTCTACATTCCACTGCTATTCTAGGTCTTAAGTTTACAACAGCAACCAAAATTAGTTCATCCAGACAATTAAAAAAAAAGGCCCAATGAGATAATTCCAGAGGGGTGTGTTGTTAAGAAAATCAAGCAGGGTAAGTGTATAGAGAGGACTCAGGGACCAGTGAGAGGGATATTAAATTGGTTTGTCGTAGGCAATATGTGGGAAGGACTTTTGGGCTGAGATCTAACTTTGCATATTTTAAATGCATGTTAATGAAGAATAGTCATCATCAAAAAAAAAAAAAAAAAAAAAAGGATGGGGGTACCCTGTGGGGATTTTATTATGTTATAAAGAGAAATGAGATGAAAATAGTGGAGAGATTGAGGTCAAGAGAGGGTCTACATGAATAAATGAAAGAACAATATAAAACAGAAAGAGGTCACACTTTAGCACACGGGTCCCCTGTGCCAGACTTATCATACCATGAAATGTCACTGGGATCCAGAGAATTATATGAGACCATAGCTTCCTGAGTTGCCCAGCCCCTTTTCGGAAGGAGGGCCCCACTTCCATCATCTCACTCATTTCATTCATCTCCTAGCCCTGATAGCTATATTATACATACAATCCATGTTCAATAAATGTTTGCTAGAGGGTGCTTAAGTATTTTAACTACTAAAAAATGTTTTTAGGGAGGAAAGAATTGTTAGTCCTTTCAAGTGACAGAGTTTAATTAATCATCTGCCTGGCATCTATGTAACCATGAATTAATCACTTAACCTCTAGGAACCTTGGTTTCATGATCTGTAAAATACAGAGGGTAACAACTTCATCCCCGTGATGCCCTTGGACTAGGAGAGAGGAGGTGAGAGAGACCCCTTAGTCAGGTCTAACCTGCTGCATCCGTGCAGAGGTTCCTGGATTCTATCTCAGGGGAGTGGGGCTTGAGGGTGAGAAAATAGCGAGGAGACCCAAATAGGAAGGCAAGGCTAAGAGGATACACCACACACTGTCACCACCTCTTCTGTTGCCTTCATGTGTGGGAGAGGGAAGAAGGTGTGGGAGAGAGAACCAAACTTATCAGCAATGTCATGGCTGTGTATTGTTTTCACCCAGGTGGTAATCAATCAACATGAGGTTTGTCATTTTAATTAGTCTTTTTCAGTCAGGGAAGCTGAGGCTGTTCAATGCTGATAGGGAGCTGAAAATTACCTGAGAACAAGTGTCCAGAATGAGCTTTTGAATCCTGGCTTCAGGTTGCTATGGGTCACTGGGGACAGGACAGGAAGAGCCATGCACTTCAGCAAAGGGGATGAGGGCTGGGGGGGAAGGCTGTCAGGAGGGTGGTGAGGGAAAAGCTGAATTAGTCCTCTTTCTGCTGGCCCTTCATCCAGCCCCGTGATATTCTACAGGGAAGGCCAGGTGGAGGCAAGGAGGAGATGAATCTTTGTGCATGTTTCTATTCAGTATGAAGTGAAGAAGCAAAAGTAAAACACACAAGAAATTGGGAATGTGTTGCCCTTTGTAGGGAGAAACCGAGTAAAGCAAATCAAAGCCCTGTTTTAAAATGCATCAAAGAATATGTTGTCAAATGGATTTCTGTGCCTCGAATTGTACATATTCACAATATTTCTTGTGACACTTCAAGGAAGAGTCAAAGCAAGCCCTTTTCAAAGAATGGGTCATACAATAATGTTCTCAGACTTGTTGAAGGAGGTTCAATGTTATATTCCCAGTAGATGAAAAGGAGAAATGACTCTGAGCCTTCCAAATACAAAGTCCTGGCTGACCTTACTAAAATATGCCATACCTTCCTCCAGTAATGTCTAACATGGTCATGATCTTTCTCCTCATGATCAGATTTGGCAGCATCAGGACAATGTATTGGCACTTCTTGGGTACTCATCTCAGTTCTTCCACTGCCTGTGTGACCATGGGGGAAATCCTAACTCTCTGAGCTGCAGTTCTTCATATATGATGGAAAAAAAATCTGGTATATCTGCCTCACATAATTAATTTGAGCATATAATGGCATGCTCTAAAACACAAAATATAATAGAATAATTATTATAACCAACAACATCATCATTTATATTAATAAAAAGCATATTTTTATTATACAGAATTTCAGTTTAATCACCTGGCCACTTTGCTACATAGTGATTGTCCACACTTTCCTTGAAATATCAATAAGATTTGTTATCTTGCAAAGAAATCTGAACTGCATTGGTCAGCTTTACTGTTTCAGACTCCTAATGGTCAAGTTGTCTAGAAGTCCTTGATTTCTAACTTTAGTACTAGTTCTGCTTGTAGAACCTTAGCTCCTGTCCCAACATGGTCACCCTTCACATCTATTCACAAAGCCCTCACCTCGCTTCTAAATCTCTTTCCCCAGCTGAGAAGCTGGAGTGATAAGGTTTGGGGTTTTCCCATCATTCTAACTGGTGAACTCTATTTCTGTTTCAGTTTCTTTCCTAAAATACGTCCCCATTAGATGAATACCCAGGTATAGTATGGTCACAGTGTCTATTAACACAACCTGACATTTTCACCAGCCAGATCTGCTCCTTCATTAGAGTTGTCTCTGAGTGTTTTTGTCTAGGTCATTTATCTCCTTCATTCCTGCAATTCTTGCACACTCCGAATAGTGAGTGCTCTGGGAAATGGGGTTGGAAAGATAAGCAGGAAATTGGTTGGCTTCAAGAAGAGCAGACGGGGGAGCTGCTTCCAAAGACATGAAAGATGGACTTTGAGAAAGGGGCTAAATTTGTTCTATGTTGGTCTAAAAAAAAAAAAAAAAAAAAAAAAAAACTGAACCCAGTTGGGGTCACTTCCCTAGGGGAAAAGGTCTTAGTCTCAGTGCTGAAGACTGAGCCTCCTCTTCTACAGAATGAGATTGATCTGAACCTTACATGGTCGCTTTCAGGATTAAATGAGATAAGGCATTTGTTCACTGGTTAGTGCTCAGGAAATTCAAGTGACCAGGCCCAGCATTGTGTCCTAGGGTCTTTGCAGGGCACACACTAACTTGTTCTTCCTCTCCTCACTGCGCAAGAAAGGTTCAGTGTGGCAGATTAGATTCATGTTGAAAATATTCCCTCCCTCCCCATAACCCCATGTAAGAATAAAATATTCTACTCCACGAATGGTAAACTGAGTTCCATGAGTTACGCTGACCAATGACAGGATATCAGCACCCACGAGGCAGCAGTTATAAAAAGTGTCTTCACATTTGAACTTGCACTCTTGAACTTCTTCCATTGCCATGAGGAGAATATGCCCTGAATAGAGAGCTCACCCTGAGAGACGGATGAAAATCCTGGTGAGTAAAGCTGAATCACCTCAGAGAGGCCACCCCAGATCGGCAGCCCCCAAAATGACCCTAGTCTGCAACAGATGCATAAATGAGCCCAGCTGAGATCAACAGTACTGCATAGCCAACACACACGATTACGAGCTAAATAAATGCATTTTTGTATGCTCCTGAGATTTTGTGGCTATTTTACATGCTGCATTATTGTGGTTGTAGTTATCTGCCATAACTAGTAAAGTGATATACAGGGCTGACAAGGCTTTCTGTTTCCCTTCCCTGGAAGACATGGGAAGCCAATATTTTATTTGCTCAATAAATATTTAAGTGAGTACTATGTGCCAGGTCCCCAATTGTAGTCAATTTCATAGTACAGGAGATTCTGTTCTTATGAAGTCCACTGAAAGCAGTATAGAATTATACGAGAGCCCAATTCCCTTGTCTTAAAGTTATTACACACAAAGCACAAAAGGATCTGCTTACTACACGTGCAGGGCTGTGCTGAGTGCATCTCTTTTGCATTTCTCTGATTTGTGGATTCTGGACTTCACTTTCTTCTCCTCATTCCCCAAGACTGGTCTCCCTGAGCATCCTGGGAAGTCCTTGCCATATCAGAAAAGAAGTATAATTTTACTGGGTGAAAAGTGTTTCCTTTCCTTTTCAATAAGTCCCAAACTCATATCCCTCATCTTCTCCACTTTCTTAAGCAATTCTAGAGGAATCCCGGGTTAAATTGCATGACCCCCCCTGGAAGGTGGAAGCAAATAAGGATATTCTTTGGCTCAGCTGTGACTCCTTCATAATGGGGACAGCAGCGGGGCTGCAGGAGGCCATTGCTCCTGTTCTCAGAAATCTGGGGCTGCAACTGCACAGAAGAGGGTGCTCTTGTGCAAAGCTGCAGCCAGTTTCCTGGGAGGAGGTGAAGTTTCCTTGTTCCTTGCTAGCAAATGATTCATTGCTCACGATATTTGATAAATGTAGTCTGCATTACTGCACATGCATTCTGTAACAACAGATAAAAATGCCAAACTGCAGAATCGTCAGGAAACTCAGTGTGCAGGCTACACATCCATCGTCCTCTGCTGTTCTGAGATGACAGCTAACTTTTATCAGCATCCCCCCATTCTGTCCCATTTGCCTGGACCCTCTGAGTGAAAACTATCAAAGAATAAGGACAGAAATAGTGCCTTTTTTTTTTTTTTTTTTTTTTTTTTTTTTAGGAATTTGAAAATTGCTTTTACCATTTGGGAAATAACTGCTTATCCATGGACTCATTTGTCACACAAATATTTATCAAAGGCCAATTAATCAGCTTTTAGGGAAAGAACTCAAGCTCTTTCCTTACCTGGTTCCTGCTTCCCTTCTGATTTCTCTTCTTTCTGGCTTTTGCTCTCATACTCCACTTTATTAGAATTGTATTTTTCTCGTTCTCCCCCCCCCCTAATTTTCCAGAGCTCAGGACAAGTGTCATGTTTTCCAATTGGCTTTTCCCAAACCTATGTATTTAGGCTTCTCTAGAGAAATAGAACCAACAATATGTGTGCATGTACATAAAAGATATGTACTGATATTGATATATGTATATATGAGATATAATATTATATTATATAATAATGCATTATATATGTACATACATATTAATATTGTTATATGTTCAAGATATATTAAATATAAGATATATCTCTATATGTAATATAGAGATAAATATTTATCGATATATACATTTAAGATGTATATACATACACACATATTGATATTGATATATTTAAAATACACAAATGCAATATATAGATGGTATTATGGTTGGGATATGCATTATCCTTCAAAAGTTCCTGTGTTAATACGGAAATATTCAGAGGTAAAATGATTGAATAATAATAGGTAAAACCTATCAGTCCATTTTAGTTTGAATGGATTGGGTGGTAACTGTAGGTAAGAAGGGTGTGACTAGAGGAGGTGTCACTGGGGGTGTGCCCTGGAATGGTTTATCTTCCCTGTGGCCCCTTTCCCATGACTCTCCCTCTTTCTTCTTCCTGGTCACTGTTCTAAACAGCTTCTCTCTGCTGCACTCTTCCACCATGATGTTCTGCCTCACCTTGGGCCCAGAGCAAGCCCATGGATTTAATCTCTAAAATAGTGTGCCCAAATAAACTTTCCCTCTTCTAAATTTTTCTTGTCAGATATTTTGATCACAATGACATAAAACTGACTAACCCAGATGGTATACATTCAAGATATACATACACATATATGCACACACACATACATCTATCTATATGTATATATATATACATGCACATACAACATACAATATAGGTAGGTAAATATCTTTTGATATCTACATATATATTCAAAATATATACATATATACACTAGTATATTGATATATATTTAATATGTAAATATAAGATATATATTTAAAATATAAATATATATGAAATGTATTTAAGATATATGTATATACATATATGTACATACACACAGTATAGATAGATTATATGTATGTGAGTGTGTGTGTGAGTGTGTGTGTGTGCACGCACGCGTATGTGTCTAGTGGTTAAAGAGGCTAAATCCCAATATGTGCAATTAGTGAACTGAGGACCCAGGAGAGTGGATGTTGTCATTCTAGCCTGACCATTATCGTCTAGTCTGATCAGCATTAGAAGACTAATTTCTTAGCCACAGGGAGTCAGGCAGAGAGAGAGCATGCGAGAGAAAATTCTTTATTCTTCCTTTATGTTGTATTCAGCCATCCATGGATTGCATTAGGTTTTACTCAACCTAATGATTCCAATGTTAATCTCATTCATAAAACAGCTTCACATACATACACACACGCACACATGCAAACACAGACACAAAATAATGTATAACCAAATATATGGGCACCTTGTGCCCAATCAAGTTGATAAAATTAAACATCAGACCCACATCTAAATTGTTCTTCCCTAATATTGCTACCTTTTTCTGTTTATCTGCTCTACAGGGCTTATCACACTTTGCTGGTGCTTTGTTTGTCACATGTTTGTTCTGTTTCTCTTTCAGCATGTGAACCCCATGAAGGCAGGGGCAGAGTCTATTGTGTTTACTTTTCCATCCCTGAGCTCCTGAGATTGCCAGGCTCTCAGTAAACACATAATATGTGTTTTTCAATTAAATAATAAAAATAAATAAATAAAAGAATTAAAAGGTAGAGATTTTTTGTTATTGTTGTTTATTGTTTTCTCAGTGCTGGGGATTGTTTTTTTCAGCACAGGGCTTTGCACATGCTGGGAAAGCTCTCTATCACAGAGCAACACCCCCAACCCACAACAGTGCTAATAAACTGTTATAAGAATATGGAAGAGTAAGGTACAATTCTTTCTGGAAAGGTCAGCAAAGACTTTAAAATGAATAAACCCTGGAGATGATAAGTGTGCACATTCTAATTTTCCCTGGAAGAAGCAAAGGAGAGGGCACAATGTTACTCTCCCGGAGCCTAGAGTGTTATCTTCACATTAGACTAAAGTGAATGAGTTACATGATTTGGGTACAGGACTTGGCTTATATGTGCCCAGCTCTTAATTTATAGGGGTGATGATGTGATGGCATGGGAAGGCCATTTGAAAAGAATGTATTGCTGATAGTTGTGAGGGAAGGGAACATGCCACTCCACGCACAACCACATGGGGAAGCACCAGGTTTGATCAGGAGGCAGAGTAAGGGCAGAGGGAAGAGAATCGACTTGTTAAAATAATTCCAACAGGTTTGGGGCATAGGGACTGTCCCTAGATGTTTTTTATCTGTTTTTTCCTGGGAAGGTTTAGGGCAGGGGGAATATTAGCTTGAGGTGCGAGTGTGTGGGCATGTATATATGTATATTCCTCTTTTAAAGAAGCACTTGAATCACTAGTAGCTTCTAGTGATTGGCAAGTTCTACAGCTTAAGACCAAATCTGTCTTCCCTTAGCTTCTACCTCTTGTTTACTCTTTACTATATCTATGCCTTCATCACAGAGAACATGATTAATTCAAATTATACCTGATAACGATTTGTACTATTATTGAATAAAGTCTTCACACAATTGACAAGTCCAGAGGGCAGACATAAATATTTAGATAACCATAGTTACCTAGATAAGTATCTTATCTCCTTACAATGTGGCCCCACATGAAAGCCACCACAAGAAGCAATGAGGAGTTTGGTGTCAGGGTCTAGAACAAAGCTTTGAGGTCATCTTGAATCTGGGTTTCAATGTAACTTACAAGCTGTGTGACTTGGAGGAAGAAGTTACCTCATTGCTCTGACATCTGTTTTCTAATCTGTAAAAGAGATAAAAATATCAACCAACTGGGTTGCTGTAAAGATTAGCAAAGCAATGTGTCTAAAATACTGAGCACTATGCCTACCTTGTGGTGGTGGGGGAAATAATGGGAATGGCAGCAAACTATGGTAGAGATGGCAGGAATGATTTCATCAGTTCATTCTCTCTTGAATCCTGTTGATGGTCTCTTGTCTCTGTTAACTTGAGCAAAATGCATGGGTCTTCCTCAAGAAAGTGCAGGAAGTAAAAATAGTTCTCATTACCTTCTTTTCTTCTTCTCCCATACTGATCAGCTCCTCCCCTAGTGGCTATTTCCCCCTGGGCATCAGCTTTTGTGGGATGCTAACTCATTGTCTCTCCCAGCAGGTTGATGTCTCTTCTTGATGATTCCATAATGCCCTGAGCATAACTTCATCATTACCTTACAGAACTATCTGTAATTGTTTGGTTATATGAGAAACTTTGGGTAAGAATTTTTATTTATTCATCTTTATATCCCTATTATTGATCATGCATCTGGAACATTCTAAACACTCAAAAACATGTGGTTCAATAAACAAATAATCGAATTCCCTAGCTTCTATTCAACAGATTATCTTTCTGCAACAAAATAATTTCTACTATGGAGCTAGGGTTGTAGCTCAGTGGTAGAGCGCTCACCTAGTACCTGCACTGCCCGGGTTCAATCCTCAGCACCACATACAAATAAATACATTATGTAAAACTAACACAAATAAATAAATATTTTAAAATAATAATAATAATTTCTACTTTTTTCCCTATGCCTAGCTTAGAACCTTCAGGTTGCTTTAACCTGGGTAGTTTGTTATGAATCCTCATCCTTTAATTTGAGAATAAATTTTCTGTTTCTTAACTTAAAATAAAATATCTTTCTCCAGAGAAATATTTCTCACTTTGAATATTGGCTATTTAGCTACTCTTCCTGCTCCTTCTACCCTGAATGATTTTCAGTATCTTTATGCAATTTCTGAATGCAATGTCCCGGTAAGCCCATTCGCACAGTTGGCATAAAAAATGTTGTTTGTTTATACCACTGGTTCAGTGAACAAGGATGAGAAATTGAGTTATTTATTCGATGACTCAGGCCTTGATTACTAAATTGGAATTTGCCTCTGTACCTTGAGGGAGTAGAGAATAAAAATCAAATAGATTAAATGAGACTGTTGTTCGTCTCTCTGTGCCTCTGCTGGGAGCACTGTGCATGGGATAATTAAGTCCCAGGAAGAGGAAAACTGGTCATGAAATAAAAAATGCAGACTTATCATCCACAGGAAGTGCCTAGGTTCTGGGCTCAACAAATTTCTTGGTGTTAACACATTTTTGACAATGTAGAAATTTCCAGTCACAAATTTTCCAACTCCTCTTGGAATAATGAGTTAGCCTGTGATGATTCTGTGGTACACTTTTACCACTAGACATCATCCTAACATCTGCTTTTCCTGTTTGAATGCTATGTGGTAGGGAATCTACAAAATTCCATAATAGATAATGTAAAGACAATTCCCTCTTTTGGGAGAATACATTAGACTATACATGCTCTGGGAATTTGGTTGGCAGGTAATGAACATGCATGTCACCATTCCAAATCCTGTCACTTGAAGTGTGTGGGGTGGGGACAATCAATTACTCTCCTGTTTATCTTTAGTGTACCCCAGCCTCCCTGCCTAAGCACTTAGTAACTCCCAAGGCACAGGCATATATTCAGTGACATTTGGTAAGTATTTTATTTATTATCAATAACTGGATGGCTAAGCTCCCTTTAGTGTGCCTGTGTAGCAAAGAAGCACAGAGCTGCATAAAGCCTTAAGCAATGTGACCCATTACACCCAGGGCACCTCATCCTCATAGAGCAAGATCTTTTAAGTCTGCTTTGCTATTAGTTTTGGCACAGCAGCAATCTTTCCCTAATATCCCCATCTCTTCCCATTTTTTAAAAAATAAGAATTAGTTGACAACATTGATTAAACATGTCCTTATGTGACCACCTTCTTGCATCACCCTGTGTTTCTTGTAACTGTAAAAGATCGCACTTACCTAAACTTATACAGATAACATATACATTTCTTTCTGGTGAGAGGGTGATATAAAGATTTGTTTGCTCATTGTTTTTCTTTAAAAATACAAATATTGATGGAGCCCTGATATGAGTCAAGCAAGGTGCATAACCCTGATTTTAAAAACTGTAAACATGTGTCCCAAGGCCATTCTCTTTCCTGGGTAACAAAACACTTGCTCTTGCCATCCCTGTCACCACCTTGTGTTACTCAGAGAAGTAATGCAGGTTCAAACTTAGCTCCAAGCCCACAGAAAAACCTAAGAAGGAAGAGGTGTGACTACAGTCCTGTCCCCTAAGCTTATTAGCCTCTGTGTCCAGACCTAGGCTGTGTCACCCAGGACAAATGGCCCTACATCAACCACGCATACTGTCAACTAGCCCTCCTTATGAATCCTCTTCTCAGCCTCATATTTGTGTTTTGAGAGACAATGATGTATTTCTCATTTTCTCTCAAGCAGCCTTGGAGAGATCTCATTTTCTTCTTCTTTAAATTCTACTCTAAAAGCAAAATAAACTCAAAATACAAACCAAAACCTGTCAGTCAAAATGGGCTCATGACCACATCCTTTGCTTTCATACCCAGTGAAGCACTGTGCTTTCCAATCCACTTCTACTGATTTAAAATTGCTTTTAGACTCCCTCTTGAATTTTTCTTTTCAAATTATAAAAGACATTTGTGCTACATCGGCTGTTGCAATACAGAAACAAAAAGATTGTGTTAAATATTTGTTTTATCTTTCTATACTTACTTTTCAAGTTTTCAGGCCAATATGTACACATATTCACAATTGCAGGCACATGCACATTTTATTTGTCAAAAAATAGACCACAGACTTTCTTTCCAGAAGAAACAAAGTTGTAACAAACATTTCAGAATTTATATGTAAATAATAGAAAAATGAGGCATAGAAACAAAAAGGTTTTCTCTGAATTCTGCTCCAAATCCTATACTCTCTTACTATGAAAATAACATTATCATTCATCCAATTTCCCAATGCAGAAATTTGGAACTCTGCTCCTCTGAATGCCATGTCATATCAGTCACAAAGTCCATCTGATTCCTCTTTTATTTAACAAACATTTGTTCTCAATCATTTTGCCAAGAACTGTGCTAGGCACCAGAAACATGTGCTGGAAGATAGTTGTTGAAGCTCACAGTCTAGCTTGAAAATCAAGACTTTCTATCAGTCAATGAAAACAACAACTAACAAATATAGCAAAAGAAAAATAGAGTCAGGGTGTTTTTATTTCCAAAAGGTAAGTCATATCATGGTACTCCCAGGTGAGAACACTCCGAAAGATTTTCCAATGCTCTGTTAATAAAATTATAAAAAAATGAATTTGAAATAGCAAAAGACATGACTGGGTGTGCTTATAATGGAAAGCTGACCATTCTGTAGTTGATTATCTGCAATTATGGTATTCTATAGGATTTAGGCTACTTTTGCAACTTATAAGTTGTAGAAAATGGACATTAATGCAAATGATTCTTATAGAAATACAAATAATTTTTCTTGATAGTAATAGAATTAATTTTCATTGCGTGGAACAGATTATTCTATACATTGTGCTAGATTGCCTTATAGTTATTAATAGTTTGCTCCTATTAACAAATGTATTTCAACATTCTTGATTGAGAATGTGTATGTGTTCTTCAGATTTAGAATGTGTGTGTGTGCGTGCGTGTGTGTGTGTGTGTGTGTGTGTGTGTGGTCTATTATTCAAATTCTATAGGAACTTATTTAACATCTTACTGGTTTCCTCATTAATGAATCATTTCTTCTTTGTAGGATAATTATAATTCAAAGATTTGAAAATTATATTTTTATAGTATTTAGATTAAAATATGGACTTCCTATACTTCCTTCCCTTTCCATAATTGAAGGCCCTATAAAATCTCAGATTTGTTTCATTCCTGACCATCTCACCCAGATATCTCTCCCTCTTTCCTTTCTCAGATAATCTCATGAACAGTTCCATTTTTCCATTTATAGTTCATCTCCAATTTCATCTTCTCAGAGAAGTTTTCCCCATCAGGTTCAATCACATCACTCTGTTTCAATGTCTTCAAAACTTTTAGGATTAGTTGAAAGTACCTTGTTCTTGTAGTTGTTTAGTTATTTGTTTTTATGTCCTTTCTGTTTTGTTCACTGTTACATTTTCAGTGCTGAAAAGATTATCTAACCAATGAATATTTCCCATAAATCTTCTTCGTTAAAAGAAAGAACAAATAACATAAGAATGAAGGAAAGACTGATTTCTTTGACAGTCTGAGAATATCATCAGCAAGTCTTGGAAGCTGGCTTTCGCTCCATTTCTGGAGAGCTTTTTCAACTCTTTCTATTGTTAGCCTAATCATTTGCTAACTGGTATCTCCTGACAGATTTTCCTCTGCTAGGCCATCCTTGACCCAAGGATTCCCAAATCAGCTTTATATCATACATGTTGTATTAGCTAAGGTTCTCCAGAGAAACAAAACCAATATAATCCATACAAATGTGTAACAGGAGATTCTTTTTTTTTTAATATATTTTTAGTTGTAGGTGGATACAATACCTTTATTTTATTTATGTGGTGCTGAGGATTGAACCCAGGGCCTCACGCATGAGAGACAAGCATTCTACCACTGAGCCATAGGCCCAGCCCCAGGAGATTCTTTTTTTATTTTTATTTATTTTTTAATTTTTTAATTTTTTAAATTTTTTGGTAGTGGGGATTGAACTCAGGGGCACTTGACCAGTGGACCACATTCCTATCCCTTTTTTGTATTTTATTAGAGACAGGGTCTCACTGGGTTGCTAAGTGCCTCACCATTGCTGAGGCTGGCTTTGAACTCGCGATCCTCCTGCCTCAGCCTCCCAAGTGCTGGGATTATAGGTGTGTGTCACCGTGCCCTCCTCCAGGAGATTCTTAATAAGGATTGGCATACATGAAATTTTAGAGGCTGAGAAGCTCCCTGAAAGGTGGTCTGCACACTCAGGGAAGCCAGTATCATGATTCAGTTCAAGTCTAAACACCACAGAACCAGGGGAATTGATGGTACAACTCACAGTCTGAAGATGAAGGTCTGAAAAAAGATGTAGCTAGTATTGCAAGTTTCCAACTCTGAAGTCAGGGAACCTGGAGTTCCATGTCTCTGGGCAAGGAATTGGGGAGTGTCCATGCTCTAGGAGAGAAAGAAGAAGTTAAGCCTTTCCTCTGTCCTCTTGTTCTATTCAGGCCCTCAGCTGATTGGATAGTGCCCTCTTACATTTGGGTGAGGGTTACTCTTCTTTATTCATCCCCCATTCAAATGCCAGTATCTTCTGGAAACACCCTCGTAGGCATGATGCTTACCCAGCTATCCGTTAATCCAGTCATGTGAACACCTAAAACTAACCCCTGCACAAGTCTTAGGGGGATCCTAAGAACAGGGATTCCTGGCTGTGCTGACCTAGGAGAAGCTGATGTACGATATCTGGGGTCTTCGTTATTGATAACCTGAACAGGTAATCTGTAGGGATCTGGGGAAACATCTGATTAGCAAACCCTTGCCATAATCTTGGTAAAAAATCAAAGGTGAGCACATTTCTCTTGTTTGTAAGTTCCTGTGCTTCCTCCATGCTAGCCCACAGATATCCCAATCTTTTAGCTTAACATACAAAGTCAGTCACATTCAGGCCTCAGTGTCCCTTTCTAGTTCTGTCTTCTGTCACTCCTTGCATCTTACCAAGAGGGCCTTTTACAGAGGCCCCCACACCTCCGTTCATGGCCCTGCATTTAATAGACCATATCTGCCCAGGAAGGTGCCTTACCCTCTAAGTGACATGAACCCTATTCATCCCTCCAGACAGAGCTCCAAGGTCAAGGTATTGAACTTTCTATATTGCAATGTCACTCTGCCTGTTTTATATTTTCAGAGGCTTTGTATTTTTGGGGGGTGTTAATAGCATTGGAATAAATTATCAATTGTGTTAATATCCATCCTCTTCTCTCCCCCCAGTAGATGGTTGAAATTCCTGAGAACAGAAATAATGTCTTATTATTCACTGTCTCCCCAGGACTTTGTAAAACCATACCAAAGTTATCTGTTTGATAAATGTTTTGATAAATAAGAAAATGATGAGAAAGATGTCACTTTCGTTGAACTTTGAAAAATGATAAGAAGGTAAACAGAAAAGAATTGGGGCAATGAACTTTCCCTAATAGTGAACAGAAAGACATGGATAAACCAAAGTCTACGAGGAGACATTTGCAAGAGTGGCATTTATTTGATGGGAAAGAACCTGGGCTCCTGGCCCTTCAGAGTGAGACAAATAGTCTGTCTGACAAGGACTGGCTGACAACAGTTGAGGATGAGCCATGTACGTTCAGACTTCTTTCTATAAGCAAAGGTAGAGCAAGGCAGTTTGATTTTCCTGTCTTGAATATTAGTCCCATCCCTCCACTGAAGAATAAATAAAAGAATCACTTTGTAAATTTAGCCTTGTCAGCAGCAAGTGTTCCAGGCACTGCAAGTCTGATAAGAACAGTTGAAGAGATATTAACTGTAAATGTTGGTAAGAATAATCTTTGTCTTGACTCCCCCAGCTGCTCTTATCTAGCCTTCAAGGGGAAGTGTTGGCTGCAGTTAGCAAAGCCAAACAGGGTGGGGAAGGGGATATAACAGAGGGTTAATCTGATGAAAAGAAGGACTTATGACTGTAACTAAGCACACTCATGGGCAATAAGGAAAAGTGATGGATTTAAAATCAGGTTTTATCTGCATTTTATTCTAAGATTCACTGCATTGCTCTGAAGGCAAAGCCATAAGAAATAACCCTTTACATGTTGCTGGCCATATTGAAAAGAGGCATAATCACTTCTCCTCGCTCATTTGCATTCCAGGGCTTCCTATTAAGGAAGATTGTCAGGTGCCCTTTCTCACCCAGGTCTTTTCCTGGACTCGTCTGACTGGAACTCTGTTGCAGTTGCACGCTGGGTCTCATGTGAACTTGGTGTCTTAGATACATTCACTTATGTACCCCCACATCGACTGCATAAAGTGAAGCCAATGAGGCTCAGCTTGGGGCAGGTGATGTAGCAAGTTCACTGATAAAGTTCAGGGATCCAAAAGATGAAAGAGAGAATCTTCCATTTTGAAATTCCAGATGCCTGGAACATTGTATATTTCATCTGCTCTAAGAACCATAAGTTTTAATAATTGATCACTATTTCAACATAGCTATAAAGTTGGAAGGGGAAAACTGCTGATTAAACTATGCCCAATGGTCCTATTGTTGAGTACACATACTCTTAGATGTCAAAATTATGTGAAAATGCATATTTTCAAATTAATGAAATAAGGTGCTTTAGGAGGAGAACTCTCTCAGCACCTTGGTCTACATCCTGCTTCCTGAGAATACAATTAGCATTAGTACAGGGCAGAATGGTGCACAAAAGAACACTGCAAAAAGGAGTGGCTTTTTTTTTTTTTTTGCTTGTCTAGGGTGTCTTTTTAAAACAAGCTGAGGTCTGGTGGTATAGTTTGGATCTGGAATGTCCTTCAATGGCCCACATGATAGAGATTAAGTCCTCAGCTTGATGTTACTGGGAGTTGGTGGAATATGTAAGAAGATAGGCCTAGAGGAGGTTTTAGGTCACTGGGAGCGTGCCCTCAAAGGGAATAATGGGACCTCAGCTCCTTCCCTTTTTCTTTCTCTATTTCACATCCCCACCATGAGGTGAGCAATTTGCTTCACAGTGTGTTTCCAAACATAATGTGCTACCATGCCAAAGGCCCCAAAGCAACACGTCCAACCAACCATGGACTGAAATCGCCACAACTGTGAGCCAAAACGAAACTCTTCTCTTTTTAAGTTCATTATCTTAATTATTTTGTAATAGTAACAGAAAACTGACTAACACATTTGATGTGAAGTTTTTAAATTATTTATGTTTCAATATTCCTCAACTAAAAAAATGCTTGCATAAAATTTAGAATGTTTGGAATCCTAAGTCGAATATAAAGATAAAGATATAGTTCTGATTTTCTGAAGACACTGTATCAGCAAAACATGGTTTTCTGTGATAATCTGAATGAGGCAGAATGTGTCTTTGCATCTTAAGTAGATTTCTGTAAATAATGGATTGGTGCAAGGTCGACAAACTCCAAAGACCCTTTGCTTTCAGTATGGTGTGAAAAAAAAAAAAAAAAACAGATATAGAAATACCAAATAGAAATTAGCATCAAAAATTATTTTTTATTGATACATAATATTTTTACATCTCTCTGGGGTACATTATGATAATTCAATACATATATATGATTTGCAGTAATCATATCAGGTAATAAGAATTTCCATCTCAGCAATCATTTTATATGTTGGAAATTTTGTATTTTTCTTCTTTAGTCATACTAAAATTTTTCATAGATTGTTTTAACCTGTAGTTACCCTACTGTGCTAAAGAAGAACCAGAAGTAATTCCTCCACTCTGTGTTTTGATGTCTCTTATTGATCTTTTCATTCCCCTCTTCCCAGTCTCAAGTGAGTACTATTTAGTTCCATTCTTCTACAAGATTGAATTTTTGTTTCCATAATGAGTAAGAACGTGGTATTTGTCTTTTTGTTCCTGCCTTATTTCACTGTACAACTTCCAGGTCCAACCATGTTACTGCAAATAACAGGATTTCATTCTTTTTATGGCTGAATAATATTCCATTGTGTATATATGCCACATTTTCTGTTCTCACTTATGCACTGGAGGGCATCTGCATTGATTCCATATTTTGGCTGTTGTTGAATAATGCTGCAATAAACCTGGGAATACAAGTATCTTTTTGGTATTATGATTTCATCTCCTTTGGCTACAGACCCCATAGTGAAATTGCTAGATCAAACCATTAGTTCTGTTTCATTTTTTGAGGAAGCTCCATAATGTTTTCCATATGATTGTACTAATTTACATTCCCACCAACATTGTACAAGAGTTCACTTTTCTCTGTACCCTTGTTTGCATTTGTTATTTTTTGTCTTTTTGATGACACCCATTCTAATTGGGGTGAGACTATATCTCATTTTTATTTGATTCGTATTTTCCAAATGATTAGTGAGACTGAGTAGGTTTGAAAGTACTTATTGGCCATTCATATGTCTTCTTTTGAGACATATGTTTAGTTCTTTAGTCCAGTTTTAAATTGGATTATTTGGATTTTTTTTTGGTGTTTGTTCAGCTTTGGGTTTCATATATATTCTGGATATCAATCGTTTGTTGAATGAATAATTTGTAAATATTTTCTCCCATTAAGTAGGTTGTCTATTTTTCTATTTTTACTCTTGTCACCTGTGCCTTTGAAATTCTGTCTAAATAAATCATTGCTTGCCCAGGTATCTTGCAGTGTTTCCCCTGTTTTCTTATAGTAATTTCCCCTATGCTTTCTTATAGTAATTTCTTCTGCATTTGCATATCTGATTTTACCAGCAGCATTTATTGAAGAACTTATTTCTGCACTACCATATATTCTTGGCGGCTTTGTCAAAAAATCAGCTAGCTGTCTGAGTATGGATTGATTTCCGGTTTCTTTATTCTGTTCCTTCAGTCTATCGTCTGTCTTTATTTTTTATGACAGTACCATATTGTTTTGGGTTTTGGTTACTACAGCTTTGTAGTACATTCTAAAGTCAGGCATTATGATGCCTCCAACATTGTTTTGTTTGTTGGTTGGCTGGTTGGTCGTAGGTTTTAATCAGAATCACTTGCTCTTATGGATTTCTTGTGGTTTCTATATGAACCGCACATGACACCCCAATTATTTTAACATTAAAAAATCATGATAATTTGTGAAGCAAGTAATAAACTTAGACACTTAAAATATTTGGCAATAAGAAATAAAAATACAATCTATGAAAACTTGTCTAGTATAAGATTGTCTTTTTCTCTTTCTGTGAAGAGAGTAACTTGGTTTTTTGATGGTAATTACGTTGAATCAATAGATCACTTTGGATACTATGTCACTTTAATAATGCTGATCTTTCTGATGTATGAACAGGGGATATCCTTTCTCTTTCTCTTTATTGTGTCTACCATCATTTCTTTTATTAGTGTTTTATGATTTCATTGTAGGGATTTTTCACTTCCTTGGTTAAATTTATTCCTAAATAATTTTTGTAGCTATTGTTAAAAAGGATGGATTTCGTAATTTCTTTTTTTTTTTTTTTTTTTTTTTTTTTTTTTTTTTTTTGTGAGGGAGGCAGGTACCAGAGATTGAACTGAGGGACACTTGACCACTGAGCCACTCCCCAGCCCTATTTTGTAATTTATTTAGAGACAGAGTCTCACTGAGTTGCTTAGTGCCTCTCTTTTGCTGAGACTGGCTCCTCCTGACTCAGCCTCCTGAGCCACTGGGATTGCAGGTATGCACTGCTGTGCCCGGCTCATAATTTCTTTCTTAGCAAGTTAATTACTGGTGCATAAAAATGCTGTTGTTTTTGTGTTGATTTTGTATCCTGATGCTTTATTGAACTTGTTTATAAATTCTAATAATGTTTTGATGGAGCATTTACGGTTTTTCATGTATGAAATCATGTCATCTGCAAATACAACACCCCAATTCTCTTAAAATTAAAAATTATAATACTTTGTGAGACAAAGAAGTAAAATTACACACTTAAAATATTTGGTGCTAAAAAGCAAAAACACAATCTATCAAAATTTACATAATATATTTGGAATGGTACTTGGAAAATTGTTTAAACTCTTGCTTATAAAATTAAAAGTAAAAAAAAAAATTAATGACCATAATTTCCAAGTCAAGAAGTTGGAAAAAGAACAGAGAATCAAACAGAAGAAAGTAAAATGAAGTAAATAATAATGCAGAGACAGGACATTAAGAAAACATAAATAAAAATACAGAAGGGAAAAAAACTAAGATTCATTTCACTGAAAAAAATTAATAAAGTAAATAAAACTTTGCCCAATCAGAGACCATTTAGAACAAAAAGGGAGAAAGCACAAATAAATAATATGAGAAAACACAAAAAAAGGACGCCTAACTAGGAACAACTCTTTAAAATACTACAAACAATATTATGACATGAATTGTAAGACATTAGAAAGATTAATTTGCTATTTTAAAGAAAAACTAGGAAATCCTAAAAATTTTAAAATAATTAACTAAATAATAAGCATAATAAAATAAATTATCTAAAAAAAAAAGAAAAAGAAAAGCAAGCAAACAAAAGAATAAGAAAAAGAAAAGAAAAGAAAGAAAACCATACCAGTTTTTAGGCAAGTTTATAAGCCTTCAAAGAGAAATGTCTGGGTCATCTACAAACTATTTCACAACAGAAAAACTGAAAAACTGTTTCAGTATATCTTATGAAGCAAGCCTATCACTGCTAATAAAACAGCAAAATCCATCCAAAAAAAAGGGATTTTAGTGATTCTCATTTATGAAGATATGAAAAAGCAAATATTTAGTAAACTAAATACAATTTAGTTTTGAAAACAAGAAATAATTGTGTATAATTATGATTTGATTTATTTCAGATAAACTTTTTATTTAAAAGTTTTAACTATTTAAATAGTTCAAAACTCTTCAATGTAATTTATCAAATTAAAGAACAAAAAGACTAATTTGAATAGATTATAAACAATTTATATAATCAAACTCATTTATTAGAATCCCTTTAACTTGCCTTAATTAAAGGAAACTATGAATTTACAATGGTTGCATGTTAGGTATATTTTCTTTAAAATCAAAGCACAATAAATGCATACTTTTTATTTATATTGCTGTTCCACATTGCATTTTAGATTCTAGTTAGTGAAATAACATAAGAAAATAAAATGCACCTCTTAGAATTAAGAAGAAAATTATTTCTTTTATATGCTAAGAATATTTTTTATAGGAAATTCAACAACATCTCCATATAAAGTGCAAGAACCAGTAAGCAATGTTGCTGCATATGAGATCTTTAGATATAAAAATCAAAGCAGCCTTATATAGTAGCAATTAAAATTGTTTAATGATTACAGAAAATAATATATTTACATAGTATATTATCAACAAAGCAATGAGGAAAGTAGGGATAAATTCAACAAACAATATTGCTGTACAGAGCAAGCTATAATAATTTACTGAAGAAGATAAAGAAGTCCTTGGCTAAATGGAAAAATAAACTATATTAATAGATGAGACTGCTCAAAATCATGAAGATGGAAATTATCTCCAAATTTATGTATAAATTCAGTATAATTACAACAATAAACATGATAGTGTTATGGACAAAACTTGACAGAATGAACCAAATGTTCATATTAAAGAATAAAGAGTCAAGAAAAACAAAAGAAATTTAAGGAGAAAGAATAACAAAGACAGATTGACCCTGTTTAATATTAATATTATTATAAAGCCATCAGGTTTAAAATAGAATGTTATTGGCACAGATTGGATCAAGAGAACAATGAACTTTAGAAAGAGACCCATGAATAGGTGAGAACTTACCTCATAACAGAGGTGTTATTAAGCATAGTGAGAAAGTAAGGACTGGTTTGCAAAATGATCCTAGACTTCAGATTCACCCGCTCCTCAGCTGAACAAGTATCAAGTCATCCCTGCGGGGTCCAGAGGTGTTATTCGGTACCACATGCATTTCTTGCTAGAAGCCCCTACCTTGAACTAGGCTGACATTGCCCTGTATTGACTGACTCTCTTATTTCTCAACAATAGTTTAGGGCTCCCGTTATTCAAACAGCTCATCAATAGGGCTATTGCAAGGATAAAATTGCAGGTAATTTCATGTCCCAACTCATTTCCTTTCAACCCCCTATTGTGTATACTTGGTTCAAAGTTGTTTATCCTCCACAGAAGCACATTGAATGAATGCTATAGTAAGTGGTGAAAGTGTTGCTGCTGTGGCTTGGATATGGCTTCAGTGTATCCCCCAAGGCTTCATGTGTTGAAATTTAATCCTCATTGTGAGGTAGTAAGAGGGTGGAACTTTATCCAACTATGGCATTGGAGGGGGTCTTTGATTAGAATTAGGTAAGGTCCTTAGGTGAAGTTTCTTTGTTGAATGTTTGTAGCATCAAAAGAAGAGGAAGAGAAGCCAGAAAACACACACACACACACACACACACACACACACACACACACACAAGCTCCCTATCCCTTAACTTGTAATGCCCTATGCCATCTTGGGATTCTGACAGCAAGAGGTCATTACCTCTATCTGGTTCCTCTAGAACCATGAGCCAAAATAAACTTTTTATTAAAACTTCCCCAGTCTGTGGTAGTGTGTTATTGAAAACAGAAAATTAGACTAATACAGTTGTGCATAGCCTTCCTTGTTTCCCAGAAAAGCAGCCTCAACCCTGAGAGCAATTGAGCAAGGCTCCTTGGGAAAGAGGTCTTCCTACACTGGCCCAAGGTTGCTGACAGGCACTCTTCCATTCCTGGGAGAAAGGGCACAGGGAGGCCCAAGGAAAATCCAAGCAGTAAGCAGCCAGCCACAAGAACTTCTGCTGAGAGAGGAGAACACACACACACACACACACACACACACACACACACACACAGTTTGTTCCTAAAGTGTTCATTTGCCTAGTGAAAATAAGAAATTAAGTGCCTGTATCTCACACACACATACATGTATACATAGTTCTCAGAACCAGTAAGATGTGTGTGTGTGTGTGTGTGTGTGTGCGTGTGTGTGTGTAAAGAAAGAGGGTAAAGAGGGTGAGAAGAGAGATTTGTTATGAGAATTTAATCACACATGCAGTTATAGAGACTGAGACCCATGATCTGCCATTTGTAAGCTGAAGCATCAGAAAAGCCAGTCAGAGTTCAAATACCTGAGAACCAGACAGGTCAGTGGGTACCACCATATTTGAATAAGTGAGCAAGCCATGTCAATAACATAGACCAAACACATTTGTGTCTTTCCACAATGTCAGCATTGATTAACTAGCAATAAATTCACAGGCTACACCACTTTTATCAGTGGCATTTCACTGAGTACTTGTGGGTCACCTGGGAGTCAAAAGTCAGGCAATCACAAGATTTTTAATTTCAATTTTAATCCCTAATATCTATAGTACTCAATAACACTTTACACAATCATATGTAAATGTAAAATCATATCTATATAATGTGATTTTATATATATATGTGTGTGTGTGTACATATATATATGTGTGTGTATATATATATGAGAGAGATAGAGAGGTGCTAAGGAAGGGTTAAGACTCTCAGTTCAGGAGGCTGAACTGAGAGCAAAGGCAGAGAACAGATAAGAATGCAAAGAGCCACAGGAGGTGGTCAGATAAAAATAAGAACTTGTTCTGTGCACACAACTGTCAATGGCCAAGGTCCCAAGGTCCCAAGGTCCAGATGAACTGCAGTTTCAGAGTGTCTGCTTGGAGTGTCAGCTTGATATGTCAGCTTGGAGTGGGCTGTGCATGGTCTTCATGGATAGGAGAAACCACACTCTGCTAAAACCCAGGGATGAGATTTGGAGGTTTATCACTGTGGCGATTTTCCTGGGCAAGGCTCCTGATGACTAACCAAGTGATGGGGAAGGGTGCTGCTTGGTCAGTCTCTGGTGTTCCTTCTTTTGTGGGCCTCAGATGAGGGGGTTGCTTCAGTTGATGCTCTGGTGTGTTTAATAAGCTCATGGGCCTGGTTTTTCCAGGATGAATTTGATGCACCCAAGAATCCATGCACTTCTGGTTACTTTGCTAAGTTCACAGGTAGTCATTTTTATTAACATGATTCATTTCCTCATCAGTTTGTGCCTTATAGTTGTGCCAGGCAAATGGTGGTTCAAGGTGTAGAGTCATTTTACCTCAGCACTCAAAATGTTATAGCTTGCCAGGTGCAGTGGTGAACGCCTGTAATTGGAGGCAGGAGGATCTCGAATTCAAAGCCAGTCTCAGCAAAAGCAAGGTGCTAAGCAACTCAGTGAGACCCTGTCTCTAAGCAAAATACAAAATAGGGATGGGGATGTGCCCCTGAGTTCAATCCATGATACACTCCCCACCCCACAAAAAAGGTTATAGTTTATGGTAAACTACTGCTTTACAAAATGGAGTAATCAGGTTTAGGCACAGACTGAAAACTGTTGTCCTATACAACTGGAGTAACTCAGAGCAGGGCACAACCTGTGGTCCACTATAGGAAAGCCCAAGAACTGGAGAGGTCCATTTGTGGGGGGTGCTCTTCTAAGTTTGAAAGCCTGAGAATCAGGAGCTCTTATGTCTGAGGGTGAAAGATGGATGTCCCAGCTTAGGCAGAAAATATGTGCTTTACAGTATCAGATGATGCTCACCCAGATTGGTGAGGACAGACCATTACCAATTCAAATGCTAATCTCGCCTAGAAACACCCTCACACTTCACATTGCATCAAGAACTGTTTTACCATTATTTAGGTATCACTAAATAATGAGCCAATTAGGTTTAGATATAAATTGACCATCACACACACACACACACACACACACACACACACACACACACACACACAAAATTATTAAAGATTATGCACACAGACATATGTATGGACATCAGGATCTATCACTGAAATCTTCAAAAGAAAATATAGAAAAGTATTCTTATCAGCATATGGAAGGATTTATTAGAAATTACAAACACTCTTTCCCCATCCCCTCAAAAAAAACCCAACGAATCTTAAAGGGAAATATTGATATATACAAATATTTTCACATTTTGAAATTTTATATGAATGAAGAAAAGAGACAAGCTGCAGACAGGGAGAAGATGTTTGCAAAGCATATAAATGCACATGACTCCTGTAAGTCAGTAAGAATACATACTACCCCTTAGAAAAATGCTCAGTGTACAGAAAGGCAATTCACAAATGAAGAACTACAAATTATCAATAAATATATGAAACACTACTCAAATCTATGAGTCAGCAAGAAATACATATTAAAACAATAAGGAAATATGATTTCAATCCTGCAAAGTTGCAAAGAAATTTAAAAGTCTAATAATAGCAAATGTTGGCAAAAGTGAGAGAAATGAAAATATTTGTTCAGCGCTGGTGTGAATGTAAATTGGTGGAAACACTTTGGAGAGCAATTTGGTATATCTAGCAAGTTGAAGACGTATTTTTAGGCTTTTTGTTATGGATAACTCTTGCATAAGCCCATGTGAGACAGGGGAAATGTTCAAAGTGGAAGGAATTAAAGTGGTATGTTGACAGCATTTAGGATAAGCCAAAATTCAAAATCTACTGTTGAGTGCAAAAAGCAAGTTACAAAAGAATGTGTATGGTGACGTTATATTAATGTAAATGCTGCATTTTGTTTATGAATATATCTTTATGGAGAAAATTATTTTTAAAAATTCATGGGGGTGATATACACCTATTTCAGGATAATGATTTTTTTTTTTAGAGGTGGGGAGTTGGGGAGGAAAGCAATGAAAAATAAAGTTTTAAGTTGTATCTGATATTTCATTTACAAAAGAGTTATGCAGGAGAAGAAAATGAAACCCACAAAACAAAATGTTAACATCTATTCAATCTTTATAATGGTTATATTAGCACATAGATCATATCTAAAATAAAAGAAAGGAATCATATGTATTACATATGTTTAAGTGAATACAGGAAAGAAACAAAAATTATAATAATAAAAGATGTGGAGGTCAAGAGTTGCCAGCATCGATTAAGATCATGAAATTGAAAACATTGGAATTCTTTCTGAAGACCAATTTTCCTATTCCACAATTTTGCCAATGTCTGTATGTGCCAACAAAGCATCATAGGCACCTGTCAGCTAGAGACAGCCTATTAAGAGATGGTACAAAACTCATCTGCGTAAGGTGCATTTACTAATTGTGGGGACTCCCCAGTTGAAAATGAGCTACCTTTTTAATTTCCTTTACAGCTCTGGAATTTTAAAATATAACTATTTGGGTCTGGTACAAAATTCCTGGCTCAGAGTTAAAAATTTGTGTGTGTGTGTGTGTGTGTGTGTGTGTGTGTGTGTGTGTGTGTGAAAGAGAGAGAGAGAGAGAGAGAGAGAGAGAGAGAGAGAGAGAGAGAGAGAGATCTGGAAGAGAAAAGAACAGTGGAGTATTTTCTTATAGGACAGAGAAGACCAGAGCTCCACACCATCCTGTATTCTGCAGGCAGAAAAATCCCACAAATATAGCTTCTATGAAACTGTTTCCAGATAAAGAAAATAATAAAGCAACAATGATCACTCCCATGTATTGTTTATGGACCCCTTTACTCATACTTCCTCCTTCTGTTTTTCCATTGACCCCTTTAACCAGGTGCTTTTGTTATCTCTAGTCCATAAGTAAGAAAACTAAAAGGTATTAAGTTTTCATAACTTGTCCTCAGTCAAGCAGCCACTGAGTGGCAGATGTAAACCCCTGTTTTCTAGTTTAGTTTCTTTCCCTAGTCAATACTACTGCAGTTTGTATGGGAAGCTTCCTGATCTCTGAAAAACTATTGCAAAAGAGGGAATTTTAATGACTCCTTTTCTTAATTACTGATTTTTTTTTTTTTTTTTTGGTTCCCTTTCTAGTACTGATTTCAGGGCTATGAAGAGAGAATATATACAGAGTCCTTATTTCCTACTCAGTCCTCTTCCTTGGTCATGCCCCCGTTTCTTTGGGCCAGCTTTATGCTGTTGAGTTCTTGCCTAGGACCTCTGCTACTGCTCAACATGCACACAGCCAGCTGCTCTGCGTGCATGCAGAGAATGAGACAGATACAGACTTTGCCTTGTAGCATGGAGCAGATAGGACAAAAGACTGCAGCAAAATGCTGTGGTTCAAAAACACCTCCACTCTTGGACCATGCAGCCAGAAACCTGAAGTCATTGCCAAAACACGTTTCTCCAGAGTCATTCAAGTCTAATGCTGCATTTTTCTTCCCTGGAGGAGATGACCTCAGAGTTTGAAGTATGGAGAGGCTGACATTAAATGGATCGAGTGCTACAGGGATGATTGCAGGTAAGACTGGCCATCATGCAGGAGTTTGAGGAGAGTTGGAGGGAACTGCATTTTGCTCAGATTCTGAGGGACAAAAGCTAGATCCTAGACCCTGTGTGAGTGAGAAAGCACAAAGATAAGCAGTGAGGGGTGTGCCCTTGAGAGATGCCACTGGTCACTTATTATCACAGTGGAAGGGAGGGGAGCTCAGAACTTCGGCCTGCCCTAACAGCCTGACTCTGATGGGGACTTTTACCCTCCCTGGGTTGGGTCATCTGCAGGAATTCTGAAGACCTTTCTTCCCTGAGGAGGATGCAGTCACTCCTGTACCACATAGCTACCTCCATAACTCAACTCCTCTTGAGTTTCTCCTTTTTCAGGAGCAGGGTACAGAGATCAGTGAGCCCACATGCATTTATTATGCATTACCCGTTTGCCTAGTATTTTGCTAAGTTCTGTGAAGTTAGGAATTGAGTGCTGCCTCAGTTCTTCCTTATCCATAGAGTTTTGTTGTTTGTTTTCTGAAGAGGGTACTTTTCTAAATATCAGAAACTTGACAGTTCCACAGAGACCTTGTGTTATAGTTTGGATCTGGAATGTCCCGCGAATGCCCATGTGGTAAAGCCTTGGAATCCAGATTGTGACACTATTGGGAGGTGGTGGAAACTCTGAAGTGAGTAGTAGTGGGAGGCACTTAGGTTATTGGGGGTGTGCTCTTGAAGGAGATATTGGGACCCCAGCCCCCGCTTCTACTCTGTCACTTCCTGTCCACCTCATGCTCCCACCATAATGTGCCAGCACATACCCAAAGCAATGAAGCCACCTGATCATAGACTAAAACCTCTAACACCGTGAGCCAGACTAAACCTTTTCTCATTATAATTATCTTAGGTACTTTTTTTTTTTTTACAGTAATAGAAATTTGCCTAACATACTATGCATTCTAAAGTCAGGCAACTTTCTATATATTTTTAAGAACTTTCCAAAAGGCACTGTAAGCTTCCCTGTCTGGAGGAAGAACATAGTGATATTTTCATGGTGGCATGGGCTCATCAGAGTGAGTACTGGTGATTGAGCTCTAGATGCAGATATAGGTGGTGTGGAAAATAATGCTGATGAGTCACCGTGTCAGAAAACTATTGTGGCAATTTTTGATTTCTTGAAGAAGAGGAAGAGGTCAAGTTTCCAGTGTCCTCAATCTTGAGTCCTCACCTTTCTGTAAGCTCCAGGACTGTATTCTCCACTGTCCATTAGACAGTTCTGTCTTTTAGTCCTTCTGACCCCTCAAAATGAAATCCTTCATCTTTCGTCTCAAACATCTCTCTTGTTTTCTGTGAAGGGCACCATTGCCACAGGCTGAATAATTTCATAATAATTTCAAACCTACCTCAAGCCTTGTGCCCCACACATACTCCATTACAAAGCTGTCAGGTTTGGTGGAAATACTTCTCACTTCGATCCACCTCCATTTCCATTGTCCCCAGGGCTAACTCAGGTCTTTATAGTCTCTTGTTTAGACCTTGCTGTCTGCTAATTGATCTTCCTACCTCTTATTTCTTCTGCCTCCAGAGCATCTCATCCACATTACCAGATAAATCTTCCTAAAGCAAGAGCCTGATGGTGACAATCCCCTGCACAGGTGCCTTGAAAGGCCTCACGGCCTATAGCACAAAGAGCTCATTCTTTTTTTTTTGGGGGGGGGGGGGGCACTGGGGATTGAACTCAGGGGCACTCAACCACTGGGCCACATCCCCAGCCCTTTTTCGTATTTTATTGGAGACTGGGTCTCACTGAGTTGCTAAGTGCCTCGCCATTGCTGAGGCTGGCTTTGAACTCATGATCCTCCTGCCTCAGCCTCCCAAGTGCTGGGATTACAGGCGAGCGCCACCGCGGCTATGAAGAGTGCATGCTTTAGCTTGGCCTTTGAGGCCTTGTGGATCTTCCCCATTGGTCCTAGACCACTTGCCTCCAGATGCCTTCAGTCAGGTGGGTTTTCGCTTGCGCTTTCTTTGACATACAATGCTGCTTTTAAATCATGTTTCTCTTTCAAGGCCATTGAAAGTGATTTTCTGCACCACTGAGCCACATCCCCAGCCCATTTTGTATTTTATTTAGAGACAGGGTCCCACTGAGTTGTTTAGTGCCTCAATATTGCCGAGGCTGGCTTTGAACCTACGATCCTCCTGTCTCAGCTTCCTGAGCTGCTGGGATTACAGGCATGTGCCACCGCGCCCCGTCATGTGTTTTTTTCCTATTGTTTCATTCATTCATTCATTCATTCATTCATTCATTCCACAGGCCCAAAAGTAATATCTTGATGGAAAAATTCCATAAGCAGCAAGTCTTGATGGAAAAAAAATTTCTACATATGCCTGTTGAGTTAATAGGCTTATATTTTGGGCCATTTTAACTCCTTCTATTAATAATGAAAAAGATATTGTAATTTGCTTGACTTATATGGTATAATGTGGCCATTTTCCTGCAAAATCAATTAGTGAATTAAACTCTGAAATGAAGGGTTCAAATGTATTTTCCTTCCTTTCATCTTCAAGAAAAGTTTCTATCTCATGATTGTTATTGTTTCTTGTATTCATCATTGAGAAAAACAAGTTTTGTGAATGCTACTAACAAGTTGCTCTTCCATGACAATCTTCTCACCCATTTGTACCTCTCTTTTTTCTTTCTGGTTCTATCTGTGGATAGAGTGTGAAGGAGACCTAATACCATTAAAGGAGCCCCTGCTAGTGTAATTTGGACAGGCTTTACTTCAAAGCCTACACATGCTTCATCATCACCAAACACTTCTGAAAACATAGCATAGTTCATAGTTATCCCTAAGTCATTTTTTTAAGGTTGGCTTTGATCCTTCTGGCTGGCATCAGGTAACACTCCAAATCTGACTGTAACAGGAAAGATGGAATAGCATTTGAGATGCTCTTCAAAGCTCTAAAGTTGCATCATAGTCTGGTCATTAAAGTTTTGTTTTCTTTGCACTTTTCGATGGCACCTCTTCTTCTTTTTTTTTTTTTTTTTTTTTTTTTTTTTTTGCTACTGGGGATTGAACTCAGGGGCACTCGACCACTGGGCCACATCCCCATTCCTTTTATTTTATTTTTTTATTTTGTATTTTATTAGAGACAGGGTCTCACTGAGTTGCTAAGTGCCTTGCCATTGCTGAGGCTGGCTTTGAACCCTTGATCCTCCTGCCTCAGCCTCCCAAGTGCTGGGATTACAGGCGTGTGCCACCGCGCCCAGCTTGATGGCACGTCCTTCAAATATAGTTGATTCTTACTTAAATTTGAATGCAATTCTATATTAATTGACATCTCAAAGGGAAACTGTTAGCATAATTGCAGCCATCTTCCTTTCCCCCACCCCCACTTTATGAACACTCTTCTTTTTCCCAAGAAATAGAAAGTAGCCTGAGATAAAACCTACCAGCCTGGAGACGTGCTGGTCTCTCCCTGTTCTCTCATTGAGAGATAGGAAACAACTTATGGGTCCTGAGATGGAGACATACTGGTTTTCTTGTTCTCCCCTTGAGAAGATAAAGGGACATCCTGGTTTTCTTGTTCTCCCCCCCCCTCTGATAGGAAAACTGCCTGTGTCTGTTCCCAAGAAACAAACTTGCCTTCCACAAGATCAGGGGATACTTACTATGTCAGTCAAGACTAAACCCGCCCCTGGCGCTCGGCCATGATTCTAGCCTATAAAAGGTAACATTCAAGGGCAAGTTGCTGCTGCTGTCCCTCTCTCTGCACAGAGCAGCTTTGTCAGGCTCATGACAATAAGCCCCCTTCTTATCCCAGGTGTGTGTGTGATCAGTCCTGCGCCACTTTTCTTTCAGAAACACTTTACAAACATCATCGGCATTGTTAACATATTCAATAAATAGACTAAATTTTAAAATGAGTTCCATGAAAGTCATTTTTTTCTGAAAGTGTCATGATTTTTAAAATAAATTTTGTCAATTTTAAACTTTTTTGCCTTTTCTTCATTTAGAAATAGTAAAATCTGCCTTCAGAATAGTCACATGGTTTATTTGGCTATGAATATTTACTTCTTTGTTTAGCTAAAGTAAAATGTATGTTGTAAACTTTTTGTAGAGGACCAGGCATAAGTTAATTCTATACAATAGAAAGAAATATCACGTAGCATATCATCACATTTTTTTTTCAATTTTGGCCAAACCTTTGCAAACTGAATCAGTATAGCACAGATAAATTTGTACTGAACTTGGCAAAATTTCCTTTGCTTGCTATGTTTCTATGAACAGAACTATTTTTTTTTTTTTACATTTTAGTGTTAGCATAAACTTCCTGTGTTTGCTCTTTCTCTATGACCAAAAAGATAAAAACATCAAAAGGCATAAAATAAACCCAAATAGGAAAATACAATGCCTAATTTATGCTGTTTTCATTTGTAATTTTTCCACTTTACAGTGGTACCAAAGCAACATCCATTCAGAAGAAACATATTCACCATTTCAGATTCATCTGAACTTGCATCTTTTCCTGGGCTAGTGGTATATAGTATAACAGTTCCCTAAGATGCTGGGCAGCAGCAGAAAGCCACAGCTCCCTGTCAACCATTCAATCATGAGGGGAAACAACTGATACACTATAGTGTACTGTGTTGCTAAGATATGATGTTCAGTAGGTTAGATGCATTAAATGCATTTTTGACTGAACAATATTTTCACCTATGGTGAGTTTATAGAGATGAAACCCTATGGTAAGTCAAGAAGCAACTGTATATAAAAAATAATTAAAACCTTTATTTAGCTTGCTGCATACATGCAACAACCACAATCATTTTCATTTCTTCCTGATGTCAATTTTACTGAAGGATAGCATCACATGAATTAAAGGAATAATTCATGGAAAATTCTTGTATACTGTTTGAGGGCCTTCTATGTAGCACAATTGAAACATAATGGTATTATTAAGAGTTTTGAAATATATAGAGTTTTTATTTCCCTTTCACAGAATGCTTCAAAACCAGCTCTACTTTTTAAAATTTAAACATTTGTAGATAGGCAGAATTATTTTAAAAGCAATTGAGATATGAAAGGCTTTAACTGACACTTTACCCTGTTAATCAACTTGTATTGAGATTCTAATGTAGACTCAAAATAAGTGGTAAGTAGCCTAGGCAATATGATTTATGTCAATAAAGAAATTATAATTAAATTGAAAGCAATTCAGTTGATTATTGGTAATGGATCACAAAAATGGTGCATAGTCATGGTGACTTCATGTATGTTATAACTTATGAAGGAGGAAACTGAAGATGAATGTCAGGAGAGGTTGTCTTTTGGAGAACATGAAATATATTCCCAATACTGGGCACCACTTGAGCAAAAGGTAAAGAATGAGCATAAAACAACAGAAATACAAAGAGCAGTTGATTTAGTGGCCCCCTGGTGCTCCTGCATGATTTTGTGCTAGAAATATCAATGATATTCATGACCACACATTCCCTTCCCATTTGCCATTAAAGTGCAACCTGACAGCCTATCCCCCACCCAGCCACTGCTGATTGGCCAAGGTCATATATTACCCAAGTTGAGCCAATTAGATTTCTGTCCAAGACACTGAAAGCAGAGGTCAGAAGTGAAGCTGTCAGGGTTGAGACCTTGAGAGGGAAAGCTATGTGGACTCAGGTACTGGAGCTTTACAACAAGACGAATGAAGCAAATGTTTGGGAAGGAGCTGAGGGAGTAGACTCAGAGAGAAAGAGAGAGCACACACCAGAGAGGAGTGTGGGCTACAGAGCAAGCCACTGATTAATGGCTTGAGGGTTCCTGAGAAGTCTCAGTAGGTTCCCTGAATTAAATTTCCTCACTCTCATTAGGCCTGAGTGTCTTTTTTACCCCTGCACTAAGTCATCACCAAAGCAATTCTTTCTGGGTGCACTTAGTTTTTATCTTTTATTTATCATTGGCCTCTTACATTTTATCTATTCTCTCCATCTTTCCTGCTGTCACCTCTGTTGTATGTAGACCTCTCTTGTCTTTATCCTTTTTTTCCCTTATCTCTTATCTTTCCTCCCTGTTGATCTGCCAGTACCTTTTCAGCATTGTCACTAATGAGGTTTAGTCATTTAATGAGGATGTGGCTACATGTGATTGGGTAACTAATTAGCCAATCTATTAATTAGCCAATCATATCATATTGGCAGAAGCTTTCTCATCTTTTGCACTTGATGATTTTCACCATTTCATAATATTTGAGTGTTTTTTTAACTTAATTTGGATTGAGAATTATTTCAAAATGCTAAAAAAAAGACATCCACAATGATTCTCGTAAATGAATGCAAAAGTTTTCATTACTTTCCTGAAGAAATCAAGAAAATTTAATATTTCTACAAATACAGATAATGTGGGTAGAAGGGGTATAATTTATTTCTGCATTAAAATAAGTCACACAGAATGATCTCATTACTTATAAAAGCTACATTTAAATTGCTAAGCCATCTATTTCTACCACTGGTCATCAGGCTGTTAGTGGAAGAAGATGGAAAGCAGAGACAAATTAGAGATCATGGAAACCCATTCAGGATAAAAATAAATGCATTTAAAAGGTTTCTTTGTTTGCTAATATATTCGTTAAGTCATTCTTTATTTCACTCAAATAAATGCCTGTTGAGTGCTTCCAGTTATGGAAGGATATGAACAAGTCATTTGAAAAAATGTACAAGGCAGACAGACTCTGCACTGTTGGGGATTATATGTTTGAGGGTGGAGAGAAAATAAGTTTAGAAAGGAACGTAAAATCTAATAGGTGTTAATGGCTGCTATAAAGAAAACTAAAGTCAAGTTGGAGCCAGAGAGTACTGAGGGTATAGTGTTATTTTTAAATAGTCAGGAAAGGTTTCTCTGCTAAATGGACTTTTGAACAGAGATCTGAATGAGTGAAAGAGAA
Organism: Tamias sibiricus; assembly: GCA_025594165.1. Lineage (NCBI taxonomy): Eukaryota > Metazoa > Chordata > Mammalia > Rodentia > Sciuridae > Tamias > Tamias sibiricus. The sequence goes on from CM046669.1 coordinate 53,918,682, forward strand.
AGCCATGATATTCTCTGGAACATTATCTGGATTATCCACAAATAATTTTTGATCAGATGAAGAATTATGATACTCTACAGTTCATATTGGTCTCATGGAAGGGGTCACATCATGAAATATGCTTTGTGCTATGGTCTGGATCTGAAATGTCCCCAAAGATCTATGTGTTGAAGGTTTGGTATCCAAAGCCTCAATGTGCAGCAGGTGGGACTCTAGGGAAGTGGTTGGATCATGAGGGCTCTGACCTTATTAGTGGATTTATTGATTGCACTGCTAGGAGATGCTGGAAACTGTAAGGGGTGGAGCCTACTTGGTGAAAGTAGGTCACTGGGGAATGTCCTGGAAAGGTATAATTTATCCCTAGCTCCTTCTTCCCTCTCTCTCTGCTTCCTGGCTGTCATAGTGAGTTACTTTCTTCTGCCATGCTCTTCTGCCATGATGTTCTGCCTTCTCTCAGGCCCAAAATGGTAAAGCCAGTTGACCATGGACTGAAACCATGAGCAAAGACAAATCTTTCTTCCTTTAACTTGTTTTTCTCAAGTATTTTGGTCACAGAGATGGAAGGCTGACTAATACACTGTATAGTGGGGTGTGATGGGTTAAATTGTGTCTTCCAAGAAGATACGTTCAAGTTCTAACACTTGGTAATTGAGAAGGAACCTGATTTGGAAATAAATATTTGTAGCCATAATCCAGTTGAGATGAGGTCATACTGGATCGGGGGGTCCCTAAATGCAATTACTGGTATATTTATAGAGTAAGGAGAGGGAGACTTGACCACAGAGATACAACAGGAGACACACAGCGGAGACCATATGATGATGGAGTTAGAAATTGGAGTCAGGCAGCCACATACTAAGGAATGCCCAGGATGTCCAGCAACCTTTACAGCTAGGAAGATGCAAGAAAGAATAGATTCTCCCTAGAATCTTCAGAGGATGGCCTCACTGACACCTAGATTTCGTATTTTCAGGCTCTAGAATTGTGAGAGAATAAATTTCTATTTGAAGCTACCTACTTTGTGTCAATTAGCTGCATTTGCCATAGGAAATTAATCAGGGATATAGATCAGGGGACAGTCCAGATGATTTGTGCTAAATGATTTTGAAACACATACCTATATGAAAACCACCACCACCTCCACATCAGCAACAATTTACCTTTAGAATATGGATTATTAAGGATGTATGAAAATACAATTATTTAGATGAGAACTTCTGGAAAAGATTGCTTTATCTATGTCCTTATTTATCAAACATTGTGGGCCATATAAGGCCTTTTCAATCTTGCCTCCCACTACCATATCCCAAGATATATAAAGTAGGATATACTAGTGACATTGAAGTGTTACTTCCATCCTTCCTTCATTAAGTTTTCTTCTTCCATTTGACCAGGGTCCAGGTATTTGTCCTCCTTAAAGCAGTTTTCCCTAAAACAAGTGCTTCATTTAGTATAGCCTCCAAATGAAAATGCATTTCAGGACCTAGTTTCAGGTGTTCCTGACAAAATGATGGGTTTAGCATTACTCTATAGCAACAAAAGACATAACCTTTACATCCTATGACCTCCAGATGAGCAGGGTGAAGACAATCAAAAGGTGGAGGGAGAGCCAGTTTTGACTCCAGCAAATGGTAACTCACCATGATTAGCTTTCCTATGCAAAACCTCATGCTGGGGGAGTCCCTTCTTTTGTGGTAAACATATCCCTTTTCTGGGTAATATATTTCATATACTGATGTTTGTCAAGAGCCGTCAATGGGTTGCATGTGGGTCACGGCACATGGAAGCCTAGTGGATAGAAACATCTGGTGTCTGGAAATGACCAGTGGACATTTTCTCTGGTCAATTGCCCAGGGACAGTGTGAATTTCTATCCCGCTTTTCCGGTGGCCCACACAGCACCTGAGATGGGTGTGACCTGCCAAGATGTCAATCAACATGCTGACTGCAAGACATCACAAAGCAAGACTCAGCCCTTGAAACCTTATCCCTGCCTTTGATGTACCCCCTTAAAGAAACCATGGGAGCCATCTTTTCTTTGTCTAGTTCCAGAACCCATGTGGACTAGATCTATCAGGGGCTTTGTGCTTGTAAATATATTTCTGAATATTTGTGGTTTGTTATTCACTAATTATTTGAGACTTTAAGTTTTAGGATGGCTTACATTCTCCTGGGCAGGAAGAAGAACCCCCCAGTTAGATGCTGGCCATCACCCTCATTATGGATATTGCAATCAAATTATCATGCAGTTCAGGTCAACAGAATTGGCTGGATACCTTAATGGTCTTATATTTCTTTCACCTTGACAAAAGATAGTAATCTACATGAATGTTCACAATCCGTTTGGGGCAGTATGGTAGCTTGCACCCCTATTTTTTATCCATGTCCTTTGTCATGTTACCCTGTAGTTCCTCCCAATAGAATCAGATGGAATTTCCACTCCATTGATCCTGCTTTGGCCAAAAGGGTGTGGACAGGCATAGGAAAGTCCTCTTTTGAGCTTAGACCAGAGTAGTCCTCACCTGCTTCAGCCCATCCCTCTTATGTTTCTACCAACACCGTGAAGAAAACATGCCACAGATAGTGATGGTCCAAGGGGAGACTTGCACATGCAGAGGAGCTGAGCTCGAACTCCACAATGGAGTCCAACTCAAAAGAAATCATGTTGAAATATTCAATCCAAGATCACCTAAAATGCATGAATTAAGATTGTTTTAAACTATTGAATTTGGGGATATTCATTATGCAGCATTCTTTGACAATTGCTGACCAATACAGGGGTGAAATATTGTAGAAATTAATCTAGCAATAGCTACCAATGATTTGATGGTCATTGAGAGGGAGTATAGTATTTTAAAAAGAACTAAAGAGCAGCATACAGGGAACTGTTCTATTGTCAATGGTCTTACATATCTAGAAGTCATCCACTATCTCTAAGCTTGTTTTATTCACCATTAAATGCATTCATCTCTTGGAGAATACCATGTAAAAAATATTTGAAGACTTAAGTGTTATGTAAACACCTGCTTGTTATTAAACATCATTCACTTAATCATCATCATCATCATCATCATCATCATCATCGTCATCGTCATTTTGTGGTATGTATTATGCATTACATGGATAATGTGAAAGGATGACCAGGATCATGATAATCAGCTTTAAGGTAGGACATTAAGTTTACGTAACATTTCCTTGTAGTAATATGAAAAATTTAATGGTAATAGCTAGGTTTACATTGTTCCCCATATTTCTTAGCTGTTGTCCTCATACTTCAGTTTAATATTTTTTCTTTTAAAATTCAGCTGATGCTACATTTGGAAAGATGTAGACAACCAGATAAGAGGATGAGTTCACCAAAATGAGAGAAGCCTAGTTTAATGCTTATCTCTAAAGTACTGTCATCATTTCTATACACAACAATGTGATATTTCAAGGACTCAAGTTTATTTCTGAAGCAAATGTTCACATTTTCAGACAATCTGCTTGAAAACATTGTTAGGCTTGGAGAGACAATCTATTAGCTGCCTTCAGAACTTTGAAGTTCATAATTTTTATATGGAATCTTCCAGAAGGAGCTTGATTCTGACTACATTGAAGACCTGGTAAAGCACTGTGGAGGCAGCTGTTGAGGAAGAATTTGCTGAGCTTATCAGATGGCATTATGGAAGTCTTTTATTCACTTATTTATCCAACAAAATTATATTAAGCTCCTATTTCTTGGAAGTGTTTATGCTGATATCTGACATAACTGTTGCTCTGAATCACTTGTGATAACTGTGTCTCACTCATATGAAATTGGAAGTCATTTCCCTCTCCGAAGAGTAGCACTCTAGGGAGAGGATTTGGATTTGTGTTTTCCTCCTAGAGAATCCCAAACCTGGAACTTTCTACCAGTGACTTGAAAAGGTGAGTGTATGTTTTTTGGCACCTGTCACAATTCTAGAGTAATTAAGTCAGTAAAAGGGGGAGGACTTCATTGGGGTAGGCAGAAGTGTGGGCATTGGGAGCACTTTTTGTAGGTTGCTCTTTTATTCTTTCTTCCCTTTTCCCAATCCTGGCCTGTGAATGTGAGTAGTGACTTAAGTGAACCATAAAACATCCCAGAAAAAAAAATCTCTGTGCTGAAGGAGGCAGCAAAGTATTGAGATGAATGGATTTGGGAGCTGTCTGAGTAGGGGAGAGAGAGCACCTAATATTTATGGGGCCACAAAACTCCCATGTGTTCTGGACCTATGAATCTAGAGAAGTGTCACCCAGTCATCAACCCTGGACTCTCTACTGGCATTTATCAAAGTCATGCTTCCTTCCAAATGTGGATGATGGGACAGAGCCAGACAGTTCATCCTGAACTACATTGCCATAACTCTTATTGCTTCCTAAGTGAAAGGATGTATTTCATCTGCATGAATGCTTTGCATTTTCTTTCTTTCTTTCTTCCTTTCCTTTCTTTTCCCTTCCTTTCCTTTCCAAATAAAACTTCCATTTTCTCATTGCCTAAGCAATTCCTATAAGAGGCCAGAGGATCCCAACATAGTCTTACAGACAAACAGCCACAGAAATGGTTTTGACCTACCAGAATGTTGCTAAATTCAACAGAAGCAGCTGTATAAAAGCAGAACATGTCTTTATTGTTTTCAGAAGACCATAGTCTGAACCCAAGTTGATCACTTAGCAGTTTTTTGGCTTTGAGCTAGTTTTACTCTCTCTGACCCATATCATCTATAAAATGGGTGCATGAATCCCTAATCTAATTTTTCATTTCATAGAATCTGGGTTATTTCTATGTATCCAATGCTGTGTTACACTCTAGGGTTATGTGTTGGTCAGTTTTCCTTCACTGTAACAAAATAATACCTGAGGAAAATAATTTTAAAGGAGGAATGGTTTATTTTGGTTCATGGTTTTGGAGGTTTCAGTCCTTGATCACTTGGTTCCACCATTTCTGGGCCTGTGAGGCAGAACACAATGGTGGCCAGGGTAGGAGGGGGCAGAGGAAAGCTGCTAACTTCATGGCAGCCGGGAAGCAGAGACATAGTAAGAGGATAAAAAGAAAGAAAGGAAGGGACTGGAGACAAAATGCCCCCTTCTTTCTCTAGTGCTTCACTTCCTTCAGTTAATCCCTAACTCCTAAAGTTTCTATCACCTCTCAATAGCCTGTTAAGTAACAAATCTGCCAATAGTCAGAGCCCTGGGATGTAATTACCTCCCCCAAACCCTGCCTCTGAACATTGCTGTATAGAGGACCAAGCTTCTGGAGGACATTTCAGACCCAAACCATAACAGGCTAAAACTGTACCACACACTTCATGGCCTCACTTCCATGCAGGTAGAAAAACAGTGCTCATGTGTGATAAATGTGCAGATGATGAAGGAAAAGTGCAACACACAACAGAAACAAGAAACAGGAAATCCTCCTGTTCTGAAGAGTCTGGGGAGTCTCCCTGAGGAAGTGCTGTTTGAACAGAGATGAGAAGGACAAGTAGGTGACTATTAGATATTGGGATGTTGGGAAGATTCTAGGGAAAAGCATGTGTGAAAGAGGAGGAAGGAGGAAAGAACTGTAAAGGCTGTTTAGAACATGGGGTGTGGGAAAATTAAGAGAAGAATTGCACTCGGTGAGTACCATCAGGATCTCTCTGGAGCCAGAAAACATCCCGCAAGAGACCCCATTTAAAAGCATGTATCTCCTCTAAGCTAGCACTGTTTATGAGGTTCATTTCTGAGGCAAAGGGGCAATGGAAACCTGGGTAATAATCACACTGGGAATAAAACCGTGGTCCTTCCCCATCTCTGATATCCTGGCCTTGTCACATTCTGGAGCAATTCCGGCAGTAAAAGGAGGACTTGATTGGAGTGGGCGGAAGCGTGTGGGCAGCGAGAGCACTTTTGGTAGGTTGCTGTCTTCCTATGTATATGATGTTTTTTCCCTCCTGCAATCCATTGACCAGGGATTCACGCCAGACACTGTCTTCCAGCTTACCTCGCTAAGGGGGGGAACCCTCTCTGCTCAGGCACACCTTTAGAGCTGGGAGAAATCTCCCACTGTCACTGTCTTGTTCTCTGCTTCTTTCTGGGTCTTGAAGATTATTATAAATTATCATACATGGACTTCTGAGCATTGGTCTTCACAGGAGTGGACATGAACTCATCTTTGCTCAGAGTCATGCTACAATTATAAGACATAATTTCTGGAAATTACAAGAGGTCTTTTTGTTTCTTTTTGATTCTGTTATCTCCAAGGAAGGGCTGTAGGCATTCAGAGTAGAGATGGGTAAATGATTTTCTTCTTTATAAAAGAAGATAGCAAGTATTTTTAATAGGAGAGAGTAAATATTTTAGTTTTGATAGACCATTTATGTTATGACCATATATTTTCTATTTGTTCATTTTTGTGTTACAGTTTTTGAAGATGTAAATAGCTTTCTGAATTCACCTGTACAGAAACTGGCCAGAGGCTGGATTTGGCCTGTAGGTTATAGTTTGCCATCTCCTAATCTAGAAGAAAGCTGGACCAGAGCCAGGAAGCCCAACCTGATAAGCTTATTCCCATTCACATCAATAAATGTCAAGTAGAAGCAGTATGACTAACAGGGCCATTTATTTTGCAGTTTATGTGGGAAATATCTCTTTTCTCAGACTTTGCTTAGACTCTACTTGCAAGCTAAGAGCCTGTCTTACTATAGCTTCATCAATGAGAGGAAAATTCACAAAACTCCTTGCTTGTAGGAGGACAGATTATTATTTATTGCAACAGCAGAATCCAGAGTATATGGTTTGGGGCTGTTCCCCCAAGCAACAACTCTCATGAGGTGATACAAAAGGGTCAGATGATGCTGCATATGTATGGGGTTGCATTGCAGGAGAGGAACCCTGAGAGTTTGGAACAGGACCTTTTATAGTGGATGGTAAGCCCGCTTGCCCTTTCATCCAGAGAAAACCACTATATCCACCATTCCAGACTGTCATCAAATCTGCTGTTTGCTCTGGAGGGAGACACTATCTCTATCTTCCAAGATTGTTACAAACATGTTGGAAAATATAGTCTAGAAAAAAGATACTTACTTGTATGACATATAGAAATACAAAAGATCTGTGGAAAATTGTCTTTCAACAGATGACCAGCATCTATCTATGGTATGACAGTCCACCAATTCTGGAAAAATAAAACATCATAGCAGCCATTTCTGGTGAAAGTGATGTTTTTCCTAGTATTCTTTGTTTATTTGTAATCTAAGGACAGATCTAAGATCCAATCTTAAGATTATACAGTCCTATGGTAACTAAGTACTTTGTAATACAGAGGATTTTTTTTTTGCTCCAAAAGCAAAAGAAGGGAATAAAAAATAGAATGACTCATTTGGGGAATTTTTAGCATAGTTGGAATTTAAAATATAAGCAGAAGTACTCTTTAAAGAGAAATTAAATGATCATTCCCCTCAATGGGCAGCTTGTTTTTCCTTCCATTGTGCTCAAGTGATAATCAATTTGGCAGGATTAAAACAAGAAACCAGTGGGAAATACTTGAGTAAGGTTCATGAGTCATGGGGAAAAACAGTAGAGGACAGCAGGCACAAATACACGTGATTTAATGCAATACAGTAAGGGCTAATAAATGCCTCATTCAAGAACAGAAATAAAAAGCCAATAATGACCACAGCAATTGTAGTTACTGAAAAAAGAGGGCCAGAAAGCATCAATAGAGAATTCCATGTGTATTAGTCAGTCTTCTGTTACTGTAACAAATGCCTGAGATAAATCCATTTATAAAGTTAAAAGGTTTATTTTGTCTCACCAGAGTTGGAGGTTTCAGTCTATGACCCAGATGGCCCCATTGTTATAAACCTGGGGGACACCCAAGGTCCAAAAAAGAGGACTGTGTTAATGACTCTGGTTAAGAGGAATTTTCTTTTTCTTTTCTCTTTTAACATTGTTGCTAATTGCATTTTAAAGATGTTTCCCAGTATCAGACAACTTTACACAATAATTTTAGTTTTGAAATTAATGTGTCAGTTAAACTTTGGTAGTCTATATGTTCTTATCATGGTCACATTTCTATTTTAATGATGCATTCACAAATATTTTACAAACAAACAAACAAAAAACTAGAACTACTCTGCTTAAACTTCAACAAACACATCTACATATACAATATCAAAATTATTATGAATAAAGCAAAATAAAGTTGATTTCTTCAATATTAGTACAATTTTTTATCCTTAAACTTATATTGAGTGAACATATAAATTAAAAAAAAAAAACATAAAAATAAATAAAGAATTAAAAGAGTGAACATAAAAGAAAATGATAAGTAGAAACCTCTGTAGTAGTAATTGTGACATCAGTCGTCACTCTCCCCTTCACTTCATGGAGGAATACACAGTCAAGCAGTGCACTTTACAGTGTTCCCCAGGAGATTCTTGAAACAGGACACCGAGCTTCACAGTGCGGTTCCAGAACATACTAACTTTGAGAATAGGTTACTTTATCTGTTCCTCATGAAGCTATTGATAGGATGATTTAAGGTAATGATTGTAAAGTGTTTGGGATATTGGCTGATGCATAGGAACCACTGACAATTTTAGAATATTTGATTACATGCTTCGGAAATCACAATATAAAGTTAAATGGAAAAGCAGGAAACAAAATGGTTGTAGATCAATTGTCCCCTAAACTTCAATTTGTAGAGACTGTAGATGAAGTTATCTTCTGACAGACGGCTAGATTAGGGCAGTTTATCTCATTGACATCAAGTACTGGGCTGATTTGAGTCTGGGATACAATCTTTGAAGGGCTCATTCTACTGCTGATTTACCCTATGCTTGAGATAGAGGCCTCCAGATTCCCAAATGAGAGCTAGCACTGCTTTTAGGGCCAATCTTCCATGGCTTATCTTGAGTTTGTATATATGTTTTTGTCTATTAAGCATGGCTTTTCAATTGCTTTTCAGCTTGGCTTTTTAGCTTTTTGCCCCAAACATCTTAAATGTCTTGGTCTTTCTAGCTGACACTTATATAAATAAATAACACTAGCAGACCTGGAGATGGTCCCAACCTCTATTGATTTTTTTTTAAAGGAGAGATTCAGTTTTGTCTGAGAAGTGGGTAACTTGGGTAACTCATGCCTGTTTCCTTGGCATATTTCCAGTTCAAGTGCTGGCCAATAAAACTATCTGAGATAATGAAAATACGCTAGATTTGTGTTAACCAATCTGATAGCCCCCTAGCCCTAGGCAAATATTGAACACTTAAAATGTGGGTAGAACAGCTGAAGAGATGAATTTCTAATTTTATTTAATTCGAATTAATTTAAATGTAAATAACTACCAATGGAGAGTGGATCTCCATTGGTAGTTATTTACATTTAAATTAATATAACTGTAGTAGTATGTTTAGCATCTGACAGTTTGCATCCAGTTGGGAAGAAAAATGCGATTTAAAATGATTGGTTCATTGCAGAGTTGATTCTAGCTTGTCAAGACCACCTCTATTGCCTACCCTGGAAGGGGCTTCCTGAGACAGCACCACCCTTAATAAATTCAGAATCCATGTTCTGTGACAATAGAAGGGCAGATGTGTGGAAGAAGAGGCATTTCCCCATCTTCACGGCCTTCTCTTTTCCCATTAACCCTTCTTCCGATGTCTTTTAAATTATTTATCCAACACTTTCAAACACCATTGCTATTATTGTTGTTTTAGCAGCAGAACTAATTGTGAAACAGGCCTTTTTTGAAATCCAAATACATTGAACAAGTAAAATCAGGATGCAGGACTTAGAATCATGCCTGAGCTTGTATGCCCTCTTCCAACCACCCTTTAGATTCTGCAGGTCAGTTTGCAAACCACAATTGTAACAGACCTCTCTCACTTTATATTCTAATAAACTGAAGCCTGGAGCAATGAAGGGATAGCTCTGAGGCCTTTGGCTACTAAAACAAATGGGACCAGCATTCATGGTCCTTGTCTCTATGATCCTTGTTCAGTGTTCTCTATGATGTTGCTATTGCATGAAGGTTGCCTGACTTCATCAATCTTTTTAATTGCTCTAAAGATTGGCCTCACCTGTGCCCTTATAACACAGTGAGTCATCTAAAACCTGTCAGGAGTTTTTCATTACTGTCTCCTGAGCCATTCTCTTGTTTCCTTCCCCAAGCTCCAAGTCCCTTAAAGTGGGATCTGTGCTACCCATTCCCGTTACAGCCACAGTAGACTTGGCAGAATGTAAATCAACCTATAGTCAATATCTATTTGAATGATGTTTCTTGCTGCAAGTTGCTTTACTAAAAGCTCAGTGTATGCCCAGCAGTGCTAAGGGTACCTGAAGAAAATGAAAGGTATTGAAATGAAAAAGAATTCTCCCCTTAGAAAGCTTCAAGCTTAGTTAGAAAAAAAGACAGCACAGAGAAATATGAACCTGAGTGTCTGTAGATCACCTACATCAGAAGCACTTGAGAAACTTATTAAAATTTCATATTCCTGGATCTCATGTGCAGATATTCCAATTAGGAAAGACTCAAAAATCATCATTTGATTAAAACAGAGGAGTTAATTTTGTGCACTTATAATTTTAAAGATTGGAGAATATAAGTAAGTAAATGATCATCTTTAATATCCAGGTCAATGGAAATATTAGAATATTTCAGCAATCAAAAAAGAGTACTCAGGCTGCATGATACTGAGAAGGGGGCTGAGATTGGAGCAGAGCAAGTGATGGGACCTGTTGAAGCTGCCACGTTAAGGACAGGACATTGGTGTCACTGATCCCTCAGGTAGAGTGCCTTCTGCCCTGGTGGGTGCTTTCATACTGCTGATCACCTTGGACTCCAGATAAACTGGTCATTAATTCAGAAAGGTGGAGTCTCAGGATGAGGCTGCACTTCTAGATGACCCATGCATCGGAAAGCAGAGGGTCTGGTCAGTGTGGATTTGTCTGTCACTTGATTAGGTAACTATTGTTCCATAATAAGTTACCCTAAGCACAACAGCTTAAAACAACAAAAAATTATTATTTCACAGTTTCACACAGAATCTTGCAGCAAAAATTATGGTGCAGGGTCTCCTGTGAGGTTGCAGCCAAGATGTTGGCCTTGGCAATAGTCAGCTAAAGGCTGGACTCAAACCTGAGTAAGTGCTTCCACGTTCACTCCTGTGGCTGTTGACTGGAGACCTCAGTTCCTCACCACGTAGACCTTTCCAAAGGACCTCTTGGGACATGGCATCTGGCTCTCCTAGTACAAGTGGAGAGAGGAGAGAGAGAGAGAAATGGTGAGAGAATGAGAGAGCAATTAACATTAAGGGCTCTAACAGGATATGTTGAAGCACTCAGAGGCTAACACCATTAGAAGCTGTTATACTTCACTAACTACCAAACTGTTGGAGAGAGAAAAAAGTGATGAGGATGTCAAGTGGAAGCCATGCTGTCTTTTATAATCTAATCTCAGAACTGTTATACATCATCACTTCTACTATGTTCTATTAGACACACACTAACCCTGATGGAAGAAGGTAACACAAAAGTGCAAATACTTAAGGACAAGGGCTGTGCCTCAGCAGTAGCACACTTGCTTGGCATGTGTGAGGCACTGGGTTCGAGTCTCAGCACCACGTGTGAATAAATAAAATAAAGGTATACCAACAACTAATATATATATTTAAAGTTCAAATGCCAGAATAATTCAAAGAACCAGAAAGTATTCTGTCTTGAATTACATCTGCATAGAATAACTTGAGAGTCTCACTTTGTCTGGAAATATTGCCTTTTGCTAAGATGTTAGAGTTTTGATGATCTTGATTTTGATGTTCTCTGAGGCTAAGTTACTACTGTAATCCTTACACTGGAAAATGGGCATTTGTTTCCTCAAAATGAGTCCACATGAGCATTGGCCTCCACTTCCTTGGGGGCAGAGCTGTCAGGACTAGAATGCATATATGTAAGATCTTCTGGATAGAATGTGAAGATCTTGAAGGTCTCTAACCTATTAGATTATAATTTAGGTCATATTCACTGTGCGGAGTGGGTAAGACCATGTGATGTTAGAGCCTGAAGTGGGTTGGGGATGATGACCCCTTACTCACATTCTCAGCAGATAATTCCATCTCTTGAATTACTCTGATGGCTGTTCTCTATTTACTTCTTTCTTCTCTCCAGACATTCTTTGCTCTTCTCAGGGACCTTGTCTCCTGTGCCATCTGCCTTGTGTTTGGGTTTGGCCACTGGAAGAGACTGACAGATGAACAAGATTCCCTGTCTGCCTCTGGACCCTCCATGACTTCAGTTCCAAAGACTTTGATTATATTGGTCATCAAGGGTACTCTTTATTTCTGGTGTCCCTTTAACATTAAATGCACAACAGTGTCTAATGATGTTAAGTCTCTGGGTGCTTCAATTTAGCCTGTTAGTCCCCCTCACCTTAGTCCCAGGTCCAGCAGGTGGTCTCTCTCATCAAACACTCTGATGACTTGTTTCTTACCCAGATCCTGAGGAACAAACCATCCACAGAAATATCTTCAGTGTACACCCTGACCCCACCCCAACATGCAGCAGTCTTTATCCATTCCCATGCTATTCCTTTCCTCATGTGAAGGTGAAGAAAGTGTCTACCTTCCTTCTTCTGCCTGGGCTCTGGATCCCAGATCACCTACTTTTTTTGAGATTGTATCCTCACAGTTATGTTCCATCTCTCTTGCTTTTCATCATCACTCTGACTCAGTTTACCAACGTTCAAATATGCTCAAGATAACTGTAATTATGTGTGTTAGTCTCTGTGTCCTCTATTCTGTATCATTGGTCTACCAGTCTATTTTGATGCCAATACCATGCTGTTTTTGTTACTATTGCTCTGTAGTATAATTGAAGATCTGGTATAGTGATGCCACCTGCTTCATTCTTCTTGTTAAGGATTGCTTTAGCTATTCTGGGTCTTTTATTTTTCCAGATGAATTTAATGACTGCTTTTTCTATTTCTATGAGGAATGTCATTGGGATTTTTATTGGAATTGCATTAAATCTGTATAGTGCTTTTGGTAGGAAAAAAATACGCTTAAGACTTCCTCACAGCAAAACCAAAACAAATTAAAAAAAAAAAAAAAAAACTCTCTTCTTCAATTCCAGGGTTTCTAAATCTTCTTATTTCTCTTCAGAGAGATTTCTTCAATCGTGGCTGTACCTTGCTGTCTCTCATTTTTACTCTCCCATTCTCTATTCATAAAGCATGGCTTCTGTATCCACCCGCTCCTCAAAACGCCTTTTGCCAAAGTTTCCAATCACTTCCTTGTCACCTAGTTTAAAACACAGTTATTTCATCATTACTCTAGTCATGGCACATTGTGGTTTTGGTGACCATTTTCTTTTTTCTGTCCCCCCCCCCCCTTGGCTTCCACAACCTCACACTTTCTTTTCAGTTTATTTCTTAATATTTTTTCTTGGATCACTCCTTCAATGTTTGTATTTCTTTGGGCATTTCTTCACTGCTGTTTGTAAATGAAGTAAACAACTTCATTAACCACCACACTGATGAATGCAAAGCCCTTAAGTTGTTTTTGACATCCTCCCTCCAATTAATCAGCAAGTCCCATAAAGTGCAGCCCACACTACCCTCTGCAGCCCGGCTCTGCAGTGTCCATCCCCAGGCTCTGGGATGCTCCTGCTCTGGTGGACTGACTCCAGCTGCTCCAGCCTTTGTCTTGCTTTCCCCCAGCTGCAGGCCTTTGTATACCCATGCTCTCTCTGACGACTCTCTCCTTTTCCACCCACTTTACTTGAATAAGATATATTTTTCAGCTCTCACTATAAAGATCACTTCATCAAGGAGTCCCTTCTGAGTAAATTAGACTAGCTCTGGCTCCCGCTCCCGCTCCCACACTGCTTCAAAGGCCTTGTCCTCCCCCAACTATAATTTAATATTGACCATTATTTAATAACCCATCTTCTCCTCTTGATGTTTGTTCACCACTATTACCAATTCCTGCTATGTGGAAGTCACACAGGTTGAATGCTGGAAGGAAACTGTAAGTTCTCCAGGTGTGTAGCGATCGCACATCCAATTCTAAGTTTCAAGGTGTACATTATAAGTATTCGCAGACCCAGTATTTGAAGAATGTACACACTGTTTAAGAATGTTTTGTGTTTTTGTTTGTTTGTTTTTATTCATAAGTTGTTCTTAAAAGCCTTTATGGTGTTTGTGTGGGAAAGGGTCACAGAGATAACTCCTGGGTCTTTGATTTTTTCATCCATATCTCCTTCTACCTTCCTCTGGACAAACTTATCTGGCTCTGAGTTATTTCCTAGCAGGTTAATCAAACCAGGGCTTGAGTTGATTAAATGCAAGGAAACCAAGGCAACTGGTGACTTGGTTCCTCTGTGGCACCAGTTCACCTCCTGCCTGAGCTTCACCTCTTGAACCAAGCCCCTCCTTTCTCTCTCTACACCTATACATACTATACACACACATATCCATCTTATTATTAAAATAACTGGAACTATTAAAAGCCCACTGTACAACTGAAGCACAGAGAGGTAAAACAACTTGATCAAAGTTTAAGTAGGAAAGCCAGGATTCAAACTAATGGAGTTTGGTTTTGTCTAGACACATTACCATATCCAAACACCCAGTCCTAGAAGGAGTGTGTGTTTTAGTATTGTTTCCTTCACTAGTGAGAAAGATTCTTGAGAATTGGTTTAGTAACTTAATATGCTTATTTCCAGCAACTATCTCCATGTCTGGTACATAATATGTTTGCTGAATAAATAAGAAAGGAATGAAGATGGGCAGGAGAGGTTAGAAAAGTAACTATGAGGTTAACCACAGGTCCATTGAAATCCATCCAAGAATGAAGTCCTCTTCTTTCTCCTTTCCTCTTCATTGCACCATCTGTATTTGTAGGATCTTCAGAAAACCAGAAACAAGTCTACAAAATATGGCATAATATGAGTGGGGGGAGAGGGAGTGGAAGAAAGAAGAAACGTTTTTAAAAAGCAGGCAACTCATTTTCCACTGCCTTAGACTTTGTCAATAAAAGCAGAGTCTGGCACTTTTGTTATAGTTTTAAAAGCATAGTGGGGCCGGGCACGGTGGTGCATGTCTATAATCCCAGTGGCTTGGGAGGCTGAGGCAGGAGGATCTTGAGTTCAAAGCCAGCCTCAGCAAAAGCAAGGTACCAAGCAACTCAGTGAGACTCTGTCTCTAAATAAACTACAAAAATTAGTGCTGGGGATATGGCTCAGAGCCCCAAGTTCAATCCCTGGTACCATCCCCACCCCAGAAAAAAAAAAAAAAAAAAAAACCATAGTGGTTTGCGAAAATCAAGATGAATATGATGTAGCCTCATAATTTTATTTTCCTAGAGAACCAAATCATAACAAGGAATTCTTACTGAGCTATTATAAGATTCTAGGCAGTTACTAGCCAGGAGATACTTTTATAGCTTCTAACATACAAGTGGGGAAACTGCGGCAAAGAGAATAGTCAAGGATGACAGAGAAGATGTATGGCTGATAGCAATTTGACCACAGGTGGCATGCTGGTGGAGCTTCTATCTTCAGTTCTCAATACACAAAACTCCCTGTGAAAGTAGACTTTTCAATAATCCAAACACCAATGCACTGGGGATAGGAGAAAATCCATCATCAGCAATATTTGCCCATTTCGTGAGAGTGGTGAAAAGAGTTGTTTCTCACTTCCATGGCAGAGTTTTCCCCGTCGATTTTGGTCATGGCTTCGTCAGCATGCAACACGGAAAACAAGACAGGGGAAAACAACCATAAAAAGCAAAAGCCAAACCTGAAGTAAAGCCTGCTCAATCAGCTGCAGCTGCGATTAATTTTAATAAATAGCCAATTAAATTTGTTGACAGGCAGCTCATGCATCTTGGAGAGAGATGGATCACTTCAAAGAATCTGGAACCTTTTGGAGGTTTGCTGAGTAATGCAATCTTTCAATGTGCTCCTGTTCAATATTAATTTTAATTTGCTGAATATACCCTGGATAATTTGGAGAATCTATGGGATTTGGTTTACAGGTTGCCTTTCCTTTTAAGGGGCTGACAAATGTAAAAGCAGAGTTGATTAAAATACACATTATAAATATACTGCAGAAAATTGCTCACTCCTGAATATCATAGCTAACAATCAGAGGTTGCTTTGGTTTAAGTGGGTGCTTTACAGATGGTTTTAATTACCAGAGAATAGTTACTCGGCAAAAGCCTGAACAGAGAAGTCTACCTATTTCTCCTCAGCTTTGATATTAAAGCCACTGATCAGGATCCAATGTAAGTTTAATTGTTTTACTAAACAACTCTTTCTAAGTTTAGATAAGCTGTGAGGATATAGGAACAAAACAAACAAACTCAGTTTTTCCTACTGTAATCTCACAACACACTCAAAACTTCTGTAACCAGGTACAAGGGATTTTTCTTCCCAAACTTTGTGCATTTATCCAGTAGAATCTTCAGTTGACACCAGCAGGTTGTCCTCTGACACCATCTACTTGGAGACAGCATTGGACTTCACAGGCTGCAGACTCAGTCTCACAAGACTTCCCCAACTTCAGATAGTAAGTACAAACACAGGTTGTGGCCTGTACTTATGACCAACTACTATAAATTAGCATAACACCCTTATTAGATTTTATTAATTTGTTAGAACAGCTCACAGAACTCAAACATATCATGTATGTTTACTGGTTTGTTATAAAGAATATGACAAAGAACACAGATGAAGGGCAATTGAAAGAGATGCATAGGGCGAGACAATGCATGGGGAGACAATAGGACTTCTATGCCCTGCCTGGGTGCACCCCTCTCCAGAAATCTCCACATATACAGCTATTCAGAAGCTTATCCAAACACTGTACTTTGGGTTTTTAATGGAGGCTTCATTACATAGGCATGATTGATTAAGTCATTGGCCATTGGTGATCAATCCAATCTTTAGCCCTCCCTCCCCCCACCAAGACTGGAGAAGGAGGCTCAAAGTCCCAAAGTGCTAATCATGCATTGGTCTTTCTGGTGATTGACCCCTAAAACTAAAGAGTTCCCAGTCACCTGTCATCTCTTTATCATACAAAAAGCCACTCTTCCCACTTTGGAGATTTCTAAGGGTTATAGGATCTCTACAACCAGGGACAGAGGCCAAATATAAATTTCACAACAACATAGAATCTAAGGTCAGGGAATTAGCAGCCCTTAGTTATGTATTTTAATACTCACTTTTATAAATTTCTGTGGCTTTGGAACAGAATTTTCTAAATCAAATAAGAATATTTGATCTCTTGATTATAGTCTCTCACTGCCCTTTGACTATTTTTTTTTTCTCTATTTTTGTAAATTTGTATCAGAAGTCCAAGAAGGCCTCAGGGTACTGAGTATGTACTGAACATACTTACATTCTTTCAAAGCTAGCCATTAGCACCCAAATATAAGAAATGGCCACATAACTTCAGTTCATTGTGGGTTCTGTACATAAGCCTGCCACTTCTCCCACACATTAGTCACATTTGAGACCTAATCCACTTCAGCTCCATGAACCCATGTTACCAAGTTATGTTTATTTTCATGAGGTCACTTTGCCTATACCAAAAGTGAATGTAGAAAAAATAAAAAAAATGTATGTTTGGTTTTACATCATATTCAGAATTCCATTGTTTGTTATTATAATTAAGAATGATTATTACTTCATTCCATACAAAAGATTACTTGTTTGACTTATCTATTTGATGAAGAGAACTAACTTTAGGGTTAGAAAATTTTAATTTCTTATATAATAAACACATGTTCACTTAAATATTCACAGTAGCATTGCACTGTGAGTCAGTAAAAGTACATAATGTATCACAGACTGTTGATTTACAAGGGAAAGCATTAACAGTGTCTACCTATTGCTTGAGAAGGAATAAAAATGTATTTGTCATAGATTAATGCATGAATGAATGCTTTCCATATTCAAACTGAGCAGTCATCAGATTTTAGCTGGGAAAACCCTTAAGTATATTTTTAAATATGTGGAGAAAGTTTACCAAATATTTAAACTATGGCTAAATGTTAGTAATACTGCTACCTTAATACCTGATAATCAAATCATTTTGTATAATTACAGAAAATATGAGTTTTCCTAAAATAAAGACAGTTTTCTCCCCCCCCCCCAAATAAAAGAAGGTGTCAGAAAACAAAATAAGCTACTCTCACTGAAGAAAATCATTTGCACTTCTCTTCTGTTTTGTAATTCCTAGAGAACTTGAGCAGAATTGAGACTTGGATACTATAAGGGCTTAGAGTCTAGAAACAACTTTTCCCAGACTCATTTTGGGCAAATTCTACCAAAGAGTAGCATCTGCATGAGATACAGAAGATGGAAAGGAAGATATTATTCTACTATGGCTGCTATAGGCCAATGCTGGGGGTTGGGGGTGGTAGAAGAGTTTTCAGAAGGTCTCCTGACAATCTCCCACTTTGGTGTGACAGGTGGCTGTAATCAGTGACTCTCAGTGTCCTCCTAAGAAGCACCCATGCTAGTAGTTCAGAAAGCTGAGACATTGGTAGTAGCTCCCCTGCTTTCCCTCACTTCTCTGTGTCTAGGGAGCAGTTTCCCTGTCCATTCGTCCTCCCACCTTTCAACAGGGGTATAACTTTTAACACACTGTGTTCAATTATTTCCATTTCTAAACACCTGGAGTCATTTCCAGTTTTCTAACCAAAACCCAAATGATCACAGTTTTCCCAATTTCTTAATAGTTTAAATGAAACTCATTACAAGATAAGACTTAGTGCTTGTAAGATGGGTTACCAAGATATGTTGGCATACCTGAGTAAAATATATAAAAGGCATACCTGAGTAAAATATATAAAATTATCAGTGAGTTAGTAGCACTTTTTTTCACACTAAGAATTCAAAGTAGACATTATGTTTCATACATATAGAGAATAAATACCCTCCTTTGTATTGAATCCTTACTCTGTGTCCAAGTCTGTTTTCTCTTCTGAATTCCCCTGCTTTCTCTATTTTTGTTTGTTTGTTGTTATTCTAATATCTCTGTGGTCTAAGGCATCGTATGCTACAAAGTAGTTGTACAATAAATACTTGTTGAATGAATCAATAGATCAATGAACGCATGACTGTAAGTTGGTGTATTTAAAGTGACAAAGGCATTTAAAATTTCTTCTAGTTTTTTCAGTCTTCTTAGTTCACTTGAAATTCTGTGTCTTGGGAAGTATAGGAACACCTAGCAAACCTGGGGTTTGGCAATTTGTTCTCTCATTTATTAAACAGGTCAATCATAATTACCTAGGCACTGTAGTAGGTAAAGGAGATAAAATGATGAATGAGGAACAGCCTGACACTAGACTTTAAAGTCTAGCGAACTTTAGTACACACAATACGATATGACTCAGCACAATTGATTAAAGTGCAGGAAGAACCATCATTTCTCCTTTTTTTTTTTTTTTTTTTTTTACTGGGAAGAGAACCCAAGGGTGCTTA
The DNA here is from genome assembly GCA_025594165.1 of Tamias sibiricus. Lineage (NCBI taxonomy): Eukaryota > Metazoa > Chordata > Mammalia > Rodentia > Sciuridae > Tamias > Tamias sibiricus. The sequence continues at coordinate 53,938,151 of CM046669.1, forward strand.
ACCACAGAGCCACAGCTCCAGCTCTTTTTATATTTTGAGACAGTGTCTTGCTAAGTTACTTAGGGCCTCGCTAAGTTGATGAGACTGGCTTTGAACTTGTGATCCCCCTGCCTCAGCCTCCTGAGTCACTGGGATTACAGGTTTGCACCACTATGCCCAGCAAGAACAAGCATTTCTTATCTAACTTTCTGGAGGCCTGGTAGATTTCAGAATAGAGCATTTCTTTCAGATCTAGATTGATACTATTGGTGCCTATATCGTGCTTTTTTTTTTTTTTTTTTAACATCTGAAGCAGCCCTCTAAAGTCGCACACATCGAATTTTCTGTAGCAAAATGCACAACCATTCTCACAAATATAAAAATAAGTTTGCACTAAATTATTTAACATTTACAATTTTTGGTTTCCGGATGTTTTTGGAGTTTGAAATGTTTACCAGTCACTGCAATGTAAGGCAATGTAATGGGAAGATGGGCAAGTTGCTTTGGTGTGGTGTATGCATACATGCATGTATGGCGGGGGGGCTATTCCATTCCCAGGAGTGGGTTAAAGATTTCCCAGAGCTTAAAAGCTAAGTCCTGGTTGGTCAGGTGGAAAGAAGAGGATTAACAGAAGTAGAGAATGATGCTCCTGGCAGAAACAACCTGATGTACAAAATGTGTGATCAATAGGTATTCTGGAAAGCAAGAACATGGCTCATCCTTGAAACTTCCAAGTGATGAGTGATGTGATGAAGGAAAAGATTGGGAACATGAAGAGATGAGGCTGCATCTGTTCCCGGTGGAAAAATTAAGAGGAAGAAGTTCCATCTCTTTAGTAATAGATCATGGTAACTGCTCTCTGAGCCTCCAGCAAGCAAGTGCAGGTTGATATTGCAATGAGCTAAAAACACAGCCTTCCCTGACTATCAACTTCTTCTCAGACTCCACATTGTACCTCAAAGTCTCCCTCTGCCTTTCTAGCAGCCTGGGATCAGTTTCCCAAGAGGCTTGTTATGGTTCGGATGTGAGGTGTCCCTCAAAGTTCACATGTGAGATGGTGAAAGAAGGTTCAGAGGAGAAATTATTTGATTGTAAGAGTCTTAACCCAATCAGTGAATTAATCCCCTGATAGGATAACTGAGTGGTAACTGAAATGGTAGGCTGTGGCTGGAGGAGGTGGGAACTGGGGCTTGGCTTTCGGTATATATTCATATCTGGAGAGTGAAGTCTCACTCTCTCTGCTTTCTGATCATGACGTGAGCCACTCCCCTCTGCCACACTCTTCCACCATGGTGTTCTGCCTCACCTTGAGCCCTGAGGAATGGAGCCTGCTGTCTATGGATGGAGACCTCTGAAATTGTGAGCCCTTAAATAAACTTTTCCTCCTCTACAATTGTGCTGGTTGGGTTATTTAATCAAAGAGGCGAAAATGCTGACTAAAACAGGGGTCTAAGATTGTCTTTTCATTCCAATGTCTTATTTCCAAGTATTCTAATTCACTTCCAGAAGTGTAATACCATGGAGGTATATGATTCAGCTCTTCAATCACCTTTATGATTTTAATCATTAGGTTAGATGATTCTGTTTTTCTCTCCACCCTATTCACTTTTAATTATGCCAGGAACAAAGTTCAGGTTTGCATCCATCTGAAAATATACTCACTCCCAATTCTGCTTTTGTTTTCAGCATTCCCCTGCCATCTTTTTAATTAAGTAGCAATAATACAGCTGGTGCTACTTTAGGTGTTTGAACCTGGGTTAATCATGAATTTGCCACTTATTAACTGTAACATTGGGTAAGTGATGTAGCCTCTCAGATGATTTCTTGTTTTGTGCAATGGAAATATAAAAAGATAAGTTGCACCTCCTGGGATTATTGTCAAGATGATGTATGTGAAGTGCCTGACCTATTGCTAGGTGCTCAGTAGAGACAGAAATTTCTGTAATATAACTATGTCTTTCCATGTTCATTTTAGTATATATTGTCATTGTCGATGCTTATTTTGTCTGATTAGAATATGGAATTCGGTTTCTTCTGGATGGAACACTTTCTGTGTCATTTAAATTTGGACCCAGCAGTTCCTCAGATAGGAAGCCAGAACTTGGATGACAGGTGTTACACAGGTGCTCACAGAAATTCTCATTTCTTTTGGTCCTCATTCTTGAGGATTTGGATCTGATAGAGAACTGATTTCTGAGTGTGGGCTTCAGTATTCTGAGTAGATCAGACATATGGGACATGCTTAGAGAAAGTCTTATCTATTAAAGGAGGTGAATGAACTCTGAGGAATCCTCATATAGGACTGCTTTGCTACACAACTCCAAGGTGGTATTGTCATCCCAATTTATTTGCTTGGCACCCTCTGGTGTTGGACAGTATGCAGCTTGGGCTACCATAATATAGTATCATAGCTTGAGTTTATTACCTGTGTGTCATCCCTGGGACTTTGGTATAGTCTCATTTCAGTGTCTCAGTAGTGTGCGCGCACACACACACACACACACACTCACATACACATTCAGAAATATTGAAAATGTACCTATATGTATGTGTGTATATGTGTGTATATATGTGTGTGTATATATACATACATATATATATGTATGTGTATATATATACATATACATATGTGTGTATATATACATACATATATGTATGTATGTGTATATATATATACATATACATATGTGTATATATGAGTTAGTACATATACATATATACATGTACTTATTAGCTCTGTTCACTGTCACCCCAGCAGTGATGAACACACCTACCACCAACGTCTTGGTTTCTAATGCCATTTTCTAATGAAAAAAATCAGGGATGTTCAAAGAAATGGCTGGTTATAGGGCAGGGGTAGGAAATAAAAAGATACACCTGGAGTATTTTAGGATGCCATAAAGTAAGGAAGTTCTCAAAACTAAAATAATGGGAATATGTCAAAGGGACACAGAAGCCAAATAAAAGAGATCTCATTGACCAAATCTAGAGCAAAATAAACAACATAGTATTGGATTTATAGTCCAAAGTAAAAAATATCTATGAGTCCACACTAACAGAAATGAATAACTGAATATGTAAATGATGAGTAGAGACAAATATCACACACAAAAGTATTGTAAATAATCTGTTTTTATACAAATGGCACTTAACTTCCCATCTCCATTTTTCCATTTTGTTTGGTTTTCCAGTGCCAGGAATCAGACCGAGGGTCTATGCATGCTAGGCAAGAGCCCTTATCACCGAGATACATCCTCAACCCTAACACTTCATATCTTTGTTATTGATGTTATTATTGTTTACTTTATTATTAATTATTTTTTGAATCTCTTACTGTGCCTAATTTATAAGTTTAACTTTGTCCTAAGTGTGTGTGTGTGTGTGTGTGTGTGTGTGTGTGTGTGTGTGTATGAAAGCAGTATACATAGAGTCAGTGCTATCCACAGTTTCAGACATCCACTGAGGGTCTTGTAATGTATCCCTGTGGATGAGGAGGACTATCGTACCTGAACCAGGAAGAGGCAGCTATGTTGGAATTCCTCAGGAGCAGTGAGGTTCTTGTGGCTGGATCTCTGGGTCCCTGAGGACACAGTGAGGACTGGGTGGAAGGAAGCTAACACTTCATTTCTTGAGTGTAGCCTGTGCTTAGAGTACAGTACTAAAAGGGCCGAGGGCTGAGGGAGACGGTGGGTAACTTTACAGTGGATCACTGCAAACACTAGATTGGCCAAATGATCAAGATTAATGTCATCAGAAATGAGTCATGTGGATAACAAGCACAATTAATATGATGGTCTTCTAAAACCCCACAATCTCAGCTTAACCATGAGAAAGAAATCAGAAAAACCCAAATTAGGAAGCATGATACAAAATACCTGACTAGTACTTTTCAAAAATGTTTAGGTCATAAGAAAGGAAGGAAGGAAGGAGGGAGGGAGGGAGGGAAGGAAGGAAGGAAGGAATTGTTACATATTGGAGGAGACTAGTAAGACAAAACAGCTAAATACAGCATTTTATCCTGGATTGAATCCTAAAACTGAAAAGTACATTTGTGGAACAACCAATGAAATCCAATATTCTGTAGTTTAGTTAATGATCATTTTTTAGTTTTGATAAGTGGCTATGGTTATGTAAGATGTCAACATTAGAGTGTTCTGGGTGAAATTCTCTGTACTATCTTTACAAACCTTCAATAAATTTAATTTTCTTTCCAAACTAAAAAAAATTGAGAAATTATTGCTGTTTTAATAAGTATAAGTTGAAAAATCTATGTGACCGTTTGCCAAAGGCTTGACAGTAGTAGCAAAAGACAACCCCAATGGAGAAGATGGTGATAAAATTGGAATCACACAGCTTTAGTGGAGGAAATATAATAGTAATAATAATATCGATATTTTCATTCAGTTTTTAATACAGAGCAAGCACTGACCTGGGGATTTTGTTTACTATGTTTCATATAATTCTCACAAAACCTCGAAGAGGTTGATGCATAATTTTTGTCCTCATTTTGTGGATTTTGATGCTCAGGTTGAAAGACAGGAAGCAACCTGGTGTTGTTCTTGTAGGTATGGATCTGGAATTTGAACCCCTGTCTGTCTGATTCCAAAACCCTTACTCTAAATATGACATTTATTTTCAGGCTCTGGTCCAGTCAAACCACAAGGACTGAAAAACAAAGGATTTATTCACCATCAGTTAACTTTGTTCCATGGTCAACAGTCTAACTTGGGCTCAATTACATCATACTCTCAAGGATTCAGCTAGCAGCAAGAAAGCAAACCCTAAATTACAGGTGTTTCTCAAGCGCCTGATTGTGAAACATTTGCTAATGTCCCATGTGCACATGAAGGCAAGTTTCCTGGTCCATAGACATTTGGTGAGTAGAGAAGGACTCCATTTCCTGGTTGGAGGACCCGTAACATCACATCTAGTGGCCTCGAGCAGGGTGGAACACAGTTGATGATCTGGTGGTCACCCAGATGCAGGGAAGAGAGTCAGTGGCAAGTGCAGGTCCCTGGACTTCCAGCTCTGGTCCTCAGTGATCCACCCTGTCCACCTTAGGCTGATCCAGAGATGTGGGACTGAGTATGTATAGATGAGAAGGGACAGGGGAAGTCTGAGGGCCATAAGTAAGCAGGACATTTTGTGATGCTACCAAAGCTCTAGATTGACGGGAAAAGGGGCCAGCTGTGAGGAAGAGCAGGCCGGAGAAAGCCTCTTATCCAGGCTCAGAAACTTGAGTTTACCAGGCCTGGAAACCCCCAGGCCAAGACCTGAGTCTAAAGCATTCTATGTTCAGAATAAGGCCCAACACTAGGTAAAAATTGATAAGACTATCTGTTAGGGTAAGTAAATACAGTTGGCCCCCTTACCTATTCATTTTGCATCTGCAGATGCAAACAACCACTGTTGAAAATATAAAAAAAAAAAAAAAAAAAACTACTTCTATACTGAACATGTACATATTTTTTTTTCTTGTCATTATTCCCTATATAGCATGACAGCTATTTACATAACATTTACACTGTATTAGGTATTTTAAGTAATCTAGAGATGATGTAAAGTCTATGGGAGGATGTGCATAGTTATATGCAAATATTGTAACATTTCTATAAGGGACTTGAGCATTCAGTAATTTTGGTATTGGGAGAGGGGGTCCTAGAATCAGTCCACTGCAGATGCAGAGGAACGACTGTGAATGTAACTGCATGGGTGATTGTCATTCATACAATTATATTTAAAAAGAAGCATGAACTATTTTGGTTTTAAAGAATTAAGTAAAAAAAAAAGTACTCTAAATGAAGATGACTTTACAAGTAAAATTTTCTTTCTGTTGAATCCTGTGAATGATAAATTTTGCAAAGTAATTTTTTTTTTTACTTCTTTGAAAGTCATTGGTACACTTAATTTTATTCATCTTCTTGGGGTGACATATTTTTTCTCCTTAAAAACCAATTGAAGGGCTGGGGTTGTGGCTCAGTGATAGAGTGCTTGCCTAGCATGTGTGAGACACTGGGTTCAATCCTTAGCACTGCATATAAATAAATAAAAATCCATTGACAACTTATTTTTTTTTTTTAAATTGAGTATTCTGGGCTGGAGTCATGGCTCAGTGGTAGAGTACTTGCCTGGCATGTGTGAGGCCCTGGGTTCAATCCTCAGCACCACATATAAATAAATAAAAATCTATTGACAACTAAAAAAAATTTTTAATTGAGTATTCTGTACCAGTTTATGCTTATTTCTTTCTCATCTACTGAGTTTAAAGTGGGTATAGAAAAGAATACTAAATAATTACATAAAATACCAGGACTCTGATAATTGGCAGTGGATCTTTAATTAACACATGTCCTCCAAATAAAACAAGTCAGAACGTAAAGTGTCCACACATGTCATAGGTGACTAGTGAAGTGTGTCCAATAATCCAGTAAGTTGATAAGTTCAACATGACAGCTAACAGCATCGTGTTCCAGACAGCAGCACTACAGGCAAAGCAGAAGCTGAGCAGAAGCCAACTATTCCTCCCCCTTCTCCACATACTGACTCAAAGAAAAGCACAGCAAGGACCAGCAAGACAGAAGGTGTTGGTGCCTGGTGCTATTGCAGGTGCATTGAGTTTACTTTGCAATTCATGCTGTTTGGCTCCTGCCAACACAGGGCTGTGACTACAACACTCCAAGCAGCAAATGCCATTAAATCCCAGTATAGCATCCACTGTATCTAGTGGGTAGAGTCTAGAGATGCTGCTGAACATCCTACAATGCATAGACACCTACCTACAGCAAACAATTGTCTAGACCACTGCCACAATTTATAAAATGCTCCATTGGATTTGAAGATCAGAAATCACCAAGAAACAACTGAATTTCCATTAGACAAGAGAAAATTGTCTCATCAAAAAGAAGTAGGTAAGACAAACATGAAACCTGGAAAAGATAGATGTGCCAGGCTGACATGTTTTGGGGGATGATATGATTCTGAGCTTTCTTTTCTGCATCACCATTTCATTGGGAGGGTGTCAAAAGAACTAAGGGAAAGAGAACAGAAGAACCAGACAGAGGCATTATAAGTATATCCTTTTAGTTATTCTGAAACCCTAAAAGAGTAAAATTTTTATTTCTCTGATGAAAAAATAAAGTCACTGATAGGAAAAATCATTTATATGGGTTTTGGTAACTGGCAGATTAGAATTTTCAAAGCCATCTTCAATATTTCTAATGCTAAGCCAAAGATTGAATTCAAATATTCCACTTATCTCTTCCTTATTAAAATATTAACAACATGCACTAGAAAATGAAGCAGAAAGCTCTAAGAAGAAAGTTTTAAATGAAAACAAACCTCTTTGGAAAAGTAGCCACTTTAATGTCCTTATATATTACTAATTTTTAGTAAGCACAATAGAAAAAGAAAAACCTAGAAAAAATGTAAGAACCAGAAATATCCAATATCCATCCAAACCATTTTATTTGGGCTTTTAAACGTTTGAGATAAAGATGTTTAGGATGATTTGGGTTATTGTTCAGTAAAAATTCTCTCCCCTGCCAACATTGGTGGGCTTATTTTCCCACTCCATTAATGCCAGACTGTCCCTGTGACTTGCTTTGACCAAAGGAACATTAGTATGCATGACCCTAGCAGAGGCACACAATGTGCTATGCTATTGCTTTTGACCTGTGTCCCCTAGCAATTCAGCATGAGAGAAATATGCCCTGGTAGCTGTTGCGCTTCTAGCTTAGGCCCAAATAAACATATGTGGAACCCACTAAACCTAAACTCCAGTCTAGAGTCAAATGTGCAGCCTGAAGCAGGGCTGTCCAGCCAAACTCAACCTATATCAGCTAAGCACAATATGTCTGAGCACTTATGGCTTGAGAATAAATGCTTGCTATTGCAAGTGACCGAGATTCACAGTGGTTTGTTATATAATCTTTTTTGTGGCAATAGTAGGAATCTATTGTCCAATCTTTATTATTTTGCTTTGAAATGAATTCACAATTTCCAAGTGAAATCTAAGCAGATAATTGCAAATTCATCTATCTTTTGTTCTACATAGGTAATGACTATTAATTCTTTCTTGAGTTGTGATCAAAGTATATGTTTGATGGAACACGGAATTGGCTACGTTGACTTCTATGAGGATCATATTAACTTTTATAAGATGTAGAAATATCTTTTAAATCACTTCAGAATCCTTTCAGGCCTTTAAGTAAGAGTAGTCGTTATTAGGAATTTCACTGAGCTGCATGTAAACTTTGAAATAAAATAAGCTCCAAGTTAGAATACAATTGGTGTAGCAGTCTATCGATTGCATCCCAGGAAAAAGTTGAGTGCCTTCATTATATCAGTCTTTAAATTTCCAGGAGCATTTCTTCCATTTGCCTTGTGAGATTTGAGTTTCAGCAAAGAAGTGACAAAACAGCACTTAGGCAACTGATGAGCTGCTTAAAGAAAGTTTATTGATTCGTTGCAATCAGAGATCTCATTTGCATAAAATGAGGAATAATTCAACTGCATCTTAATTGTGATCTCTCCCGACTTAATTGAATTTCAACACTTAGGTCAGTAGCTGGAGTGCAGACAATTTCTTCTAAAGAGGTTTTATTATTTTGAAATTAATTTCCCTTCTTATTCACAGGAGGATGATAATTCCTGATGTGAATGAACTCTTCAAAGAACCCGTGTTGGGTTTTGTACAAGTACATTGACACAGGTTCAATAAGCTTGGGAAGATTGCTGTTGTGTGCAGGTGTGTCTAATTGTCACTGCTGAATGTACACGTGCAGGCAGATGTGAAGGAAGGTTATGTTATAAGCTACAGACATTTACCTTTTGTTATATGTCTTTGCTTCCTGAAGATGGAGTGCACAAAATGTGCTGGAGAAGCAGTCACCTGAGGTTGCTGGTTGCTAGGATCAGAGAAATCTAGAGTTCAAAGCCAGGAAACTGAGAGGCCATCAAAACTTGTCCAACCTGCCACAGAAGGAAATGGAAACTCTCAGAAAGCCAGTGACCTACCCAAGGCTGTACAGATTCCAGAGTTGTATGGCCCCTCTGGATTCTTGATTTCCTGTTTCTAGGTTCTTCCTCAACAGATTTCATGAAGATTGTCTGAGTGAAAGTTACTGAACACAGAAACAACTTATTATGGTCATCTATAGAGAGTCGGAAGTAGTAGTCTACAAAGGCAAAAGGACATTGCCTTTGCTTCCCTGTGGCATCAGCATCCGCAGGGGTCCTGCTCTGTGGGAGACCCTGTTACCAAAAGCTCGATCTTTATCCCTGATGCCAATTTAATAAGGAGGACATGGTTTTGAGAAAAAGGGAAAAAAGTTAGTTGCTTTGCTAGCAAAGGAGAAGCACAGGGGACTCCTGTCCAAAGGCTGTGATTCTGCCCATCAGGAAGAACAGAAGGCTTTTAAAGAAGCTCTTCAAAGGCTTCATTCCAGGTGTGCCCTGATGGGGGAGGGGGTCCCAGGTGCACCCTGATGGTGAGTTGAAATTCACTTGTTAATTTGGGGGAGATAAGTCATTTCCTAGATCTTCCCTTCACTCACCTTCCTGTGCTGGGTGTGTGCTCAAGGACAGATAACTGGGCCTAGGAACGGAAAAGGTAAACTTGTTTTCTGTTTGTTTTTTTTTTTTTTTAATTGTCAGTGGACCTTTATTTAATTTATTTATGTGTGGTGCTAATAATCAAACCTAGTGCCCCACATGTGCCAGGCAAGTGCTCTACCACTGAGCCACAACCCCAGCTCAAAAGGTAATCTTGTTTCCTTGCCCCCAGGTTAGGGAGGGGGAAAGAGGAAAAGAAAAAGAAAACAAAACAAAAAAACCCTGTCCCTTTAAAAATAAGCCATAGTGCTGTGATAGCTATATTTAAAAGTTAAAGTAGACCACTGTTAACAAACCCACTAAGACCCATCTCCTGATGGAGGTTTTCCCAGATGGATGTCTCTCCTATTCTGAAGCCTGCATTTCCTTCAGGATCTGTTCTAACAAAGCTATCCTGGTATCCATGGCCTCACAGTCATGTCTGTCAAGACAGTGAGGTTGTCCAGGCCCAGAAGCACAGGCCAGGGGCTCCTGGCAGGTGATGTTTATATAAGCATCCTACCATCCACTGGAGTGGAAACAATGACCCCAGCACCACTGAGAGAAGAGAACATGCCAGGGGCGGCATGCGGCTGGGTACAAATGGACACATGCTCTCTGACCTGGCAGAGATATTTTCCAGTGAAGTGAGTTTTTTGTTTTGTGTGTTTTTTTTTTTTTTTTTTTTTTTTTTTACATTGTCAGAAGAAACACCAGAAAAGATCCCTTCAGCTGCCAGACTCTGGATGCCCTAAAATATAAAGTGCTTCAACTTTTTCTGGGCTTTGAGAGGGGTTGCTTATTTTTATAGTTATTTATGCTTTACTCTCATTTCAAGTGGCAAGCACTTTATTCAGTTTTCTCAGTGGAGCAAGAACAGACTGATTGGCCCTCTGGGTGTCCGGGAATGAAAGGTCATCCATCCACTCTGCAAATACATCCACTCGGGCGGAGAAAGCCCAGACAGACTGTGACCTGAAAAATCTCCTCCTGTGGCACCCCTCAGCCAGGCCAGATCCAAATGCTTTCCTTGGAGGGTTGAGAAGCCAGGGGAGCTGATTCATAAAGCCATTTAGAAAGGCTAGGACATAGGCTGGGGTCTTAAACCAAAAAAAAGAGAGAAGTGGGAGAAGGGAGTTGATCAATACGGCAGAAAGAGAAAGTTAGACAAGGAGGGATGTGGAAAAAACTGGGGAGGT